>CM019066.1:19700101-20300101 GCA_009667805.1 Leptobrachium leishanense
CCGCTGGTAGGTGTGTTCATACTGATATAGAAGCTCTGCAGCCTTTTCTGTTCGCCCAAAAACTTCCTCCAGAACGTTTAAATAATCTAAAGCAGTACAGTCTTTCCTACTCAGTTTTAGGTTTCTCACCGCTTCTGACGCAGGTCCCTTTAAACTCTCGGTGATCCTTTGCTTTTTCTGGGCTTCAGGGACGTCCCACTCATCCAGAGCCTGCATCGCCTGTTCCACCCATTCTTCAAAGGTTTCTTCTTACCGCCGGAGTTGGTACGTTTCCTGTAAAATTTCTCAACCGTCGATAACCGAAGTTAGTGTGCGGAGGGCTTGTTCTCTGACACTTAGCCAGCAAATCTCCAATAGCCACTATGAATTCAGGCCCGATCATGGCCACGGACTGGGCGCAGAAATACTTGCGGATTCGCCACGTGGCGCACTTGGCTGAATCAGTTGGAATCCACCTCATCGGTCAGCTTCACGCTCGCGCCCTGAAAACACACTGGAACACCCTTTCTCCATTCAAAAAGAACATACGTGTGAGAGGTATCTGTGTTCTTTTTAATGTCCAGGATTAACCCCCGATGATCTGGTGTCAGCGCGGCCACGGACTGGCGAATCTGATCTTCAGCCCAAGTGTCTGCGGGAATATCCATGACTATACAACATTCTAACTGACTACTGTGCTCCTCACACCATTCGGCAACAGTGTCTGGATCCATATTTAACCCTTTAGATGCGGTTTTTCCAGAGTCTGGATCCCGGAAACGAGCCCCCACGTGTAGCGCTCACTCCCGGAGGAGCCGCTGAAATTGAACCACGGGTCAGTCTCCCCGCACTAGGGAATAAATATACTCCGGCACCGTTGTGGATTTTATAAATTATATAGTTTACTAGAATGAATGGCATATAATAGATAACACGGTGTTCGTAGATATATTTACAGTATTTCATATTTCGGGAAAACGCGCAGCGGAAAAAGAAATACGAGGCTTTGTATTTCGGGAAAACGCGCATCGGAACAGAAAATATAATGCTTCGAAATTCGAGAGACGCGCAGCGGAAACAGAAAAATACAATGCTTCGTAATTGAGAAAACGCGTATCGGAAAAAGAAATAAGAAACGAATCTTTAATCCCTTTCGGAGATTAGGAAGTGAGTCCCGCACAGGTTAAGTCCCGGAATGTAAATGTGTGTGTTGTATTGTGGTACCCGGGTACTATTCAACTGGCCAGTGAATTGCTTAAAAGTGTCTTCGACTAGTCAAGTTGGGGCCCTGTGGGTTTAGAAACAACAGCAGCGTGCTTTCGTTAATCACAAACGGCCTTGGAGACTTCTCACCCATCCGCCAGATTCTTAAGGCTCCGCTGACCCAGGACGTCTCTCCACTCGATTTTGACTGGGGTGCCGGCTACTGGATCCGTTGTCTGGCTCTCTCTGCTCCGGCCGTGACTTGTCCAGCTTACCGCCTGCTCTCCCAATCCGATCGACCTGCGGTACGCCTAACTCGGGGTCCTCCGGCTTCCGCAATAGCAGCTTGGGTAAGATGGTGGATCGCTGGGTCTCCCTCTTGTAAGGCTGAACAACCCGATCTGGAACTCTGATAGGCCGCACCTGCGCTCCGGCCTAGTCACTCTTGCGTTCTGCAGCACTGCGTCTTGTCTCACTCACTCCCTGGCGCGCTCTGCCACCTATCTCCACGAGGCTCAGGATGTAACTCTGTGTGTCCCACCCACTTCCTGTGTCCGCCCGCAAAGCATGCCGGGAAATGTAGTCTCAATGCAAAGTTCAGTGTCTCTCATCACGCTTGTCTCCCTCCGGTGGCCAAAAATAGGTACTGCCACAACAAAGATTTAAACACAGCGCTACAAAGTCTTACCAGCAAAAGTATGCAGGGGATCAGTTGAGATGTGGTTGTCTGTGGATAATGGGTGATAAAGTCTTACCAGGAAAAGTATGCAGGGGATCAGTTGAGATGTGGGTGTCTGTGGATAATGGGTGATAAAGTCTTACCTGTGGAGAGAAGAGACACAGGAATTAGGGATCGTGATGGTGGATGGCATAGGGGATCTTGATAAAACTCCAGGAAATCAACTCTGAACGTCCACTTTAGATGCCACTTGGGGATGTCACAAACAACCTCTTTTTAAACATTAACCCCTTCCCGACCGCGGACGTACCATGTTACGTCATTGCAGCGGGTCTCTCTTAGACCCGCTGACGTACATGGTACGTCCTGCCGTTTTTGAGCTGCTGGAAGCGATCGGATCGCTTCCAGCAGCTCAAACGCCATTGCAGGATGCCTGGGAGTCCAGGCATCCGTGCAATGGCCGTTAGAAGTGCCGGGGCACCCATGTGATCGCTCCCCGGAGCGATCTACATCCGGTTGCACCGGAGAGGTGCCGGCACTTCTACAGAGCGCTGGAAGCGATCGGATCGCTTCCAGCTGCTCTGAGCATATTACAAGATGCCTCGACATCGAGGGCATCCTTGTAATATACTTACCTGCCCGCCGGTCCGTCCGTGATCTCCCGAGCGATCACTTCCGGTAGCGGCAGGAAGTACTGAGTGCCACGAGGTATCGTGGCACTCAGTAACAAAAATCGATCACTTCAGTGATCAGGTGCCTCTGCTGGGTGCCTCGAGGGATCAAGGCACCCAGCAGAGAAAAAAAAAAGGTGTAAAAAAAAGTAAAAAAAAAGTAAAAAAAAGTGTGTAAAAAAAGTGTAAAAAAGAAAAATAAATAAAATAAACTGACAGTTAGGGTAGGGTTAGGGTTAGGGTTAGGGTTAGGGTAGGGTTAGGGGTAGGGTTAGGGTTAGGGTTAGGGTTAGGGTTAGGGGTAGGGGTAGGGTTAGGGTTAGGGTTAGGGGTAGGGTTAGGGGTAGGGTTAGGGGTAGGGGTAGGGGTAGGGTAGGGTTAGGGGTAGGGGTAGGGTTAGGGTTAGGGGTAGGGTTAGGGGTAGGGGTAGGTTAGGGGTAGGTAGGGGTAGGGTTAGGGGTAGGGTTAGGGTTAGGGGTAGGGTTGGGGTTAGGGTTCTAAGGGCAGGGTCAGGGGTAGGGTTAGGGTTCTAAGGGCAGGGTCATCTTGGGGCTGAGTGGGATGTTCCTAGCCTGCCTCATCAGAGAGGCAGGCTAGCAACATCCAATCAGAAGTTAGAAAAAATCAAAATAAAATTTCTAATTTGTCAGGTCAGGCCAATATTTTGTAAATATTGGCTCTGACCTCTGTGATTCTCCCTCCCTCTCCTCACTTGTGTTTTGGTGAGCGAGAGAGAGAGATCAGATTGACAGGTTAGAGATTTTAGTGAGATTTAGTGAGATTAGAAAAATTGAGGCAGATTTAGAGAGATTTTAGGGAGATTTAGAAGAATTGAGGCAGGTTTAGAGGATTTAGAGAGATTTAGTGTTTATTTGTATTTTCTTGTGAAACCCAACGGTTCTTCTAAGAACCAACAATCCGCTTATATATATATATATAATAATTATAAAATTTTATAATCTATTATATATAATGTCTGAGAGGGTGTTACAGCGCCGAGGAGGCATATGCCATCCTGGCGTCAGAATCTGAGGCATCTGCGTCAGACTCAGACCCTCATTTCGACCCCGCTAACTGCTCAGAGGCGTCGCTAAGATACATTATCTATGCTGGCTGATGTATCTAGTGATGTTTCTGATGCAGATCCTGGTCACCACCTGCCAGCAGGAGACGCACAGCTCCAGCTGAGGAGTGGGTAGTGCCTCATCGCCAGAGGCCAGATATCCCTCCTTTCACGGCAAATCCTGGCATCCAATATTGATGTTTGCAGGATTTACCGCCACACAGTTTTTGCAGTGTTTATGGGGGATGATTTGTTGGGCACATCGTGGATCTGTATGCCCATCAGCATTGTGCTGCGAAGCCAGACTCCTACTTGGCAAGGCAGCAATGGACCCCGCTAGATGTGCCAGAATTTCTGAAATTCTGGGCACTTTACTATGCTGAGGGCATCATAAAGAAGCCCTCAATTCGCTCCTGCTGGAGCAGTAGCCCCATCTGCTCTACCCCCATTTACCTCCAATCAATGTCACGTAGAAGGTATGAAAACATTTTGCGTTTCATGCACTTCAGTGACAACAGCCTGTGCTCCCCTAGAGAGCATCCCCAGTTTGACAGGCACCAGACTTTTACATTTTATTCGTACATTTTTATGTTCTACAATTGGTGCTGTATTTGCCAAAATCTTTGCACACCTATGCATGGGGGGCATGGGTGTACTCAGGAGATCTTGCAGAAAACAACCTGGAGAGTTTTCATGCAGTAACAAACAACAGTGTCTGCTAAGGCTAGGGTCAGACGAGCGTGATTTCTACGGACTGTACGTCCGTGCAGTACGGACATCGTCAGTACGGAAGACGCAGTAGTGGTCACACAGTCCGTTTTTTCACTGACATTTATTTTTGACAGATGTAGGAGGGACAATAAATTCAATTGCAAAACCATTTTGTCCGTGAAAAATGCAGGACGTATAAATGCAGTCCGTCTGACCACGTTCCATCACTCACACACAAAACTATGCAGACGTTGCGGACGCAGCGCACTTTGTGCGGCCGTTCTAGCGGTTCTACGTTCTTGCCTGCCTTGCGTCCGTGGGCCGCGGCCGTTGTGCGTCCGCAGTTCAGTGCGGACGTACTTCGTGTGTCGGGCTCCATTGGACTTTATGTCATGCTATCACGGACGTACTTTTAGGCGCGATCACGGACGTGAACACTACGCTCGTCTGACCCTAGCCTAAATCACAGTCCAAAACTACTGTGGGCGTAAAAATCTGAAATTTGAAAAATTACCGCCACACACCTTGTTGCCAAATGTTTTGGGCTAAAACCGTTGCATCCATGGCATCAAAGCACTCCATATGCAATACCTTGGGGTGTCAACATAACAATATATAAACAATTTTCTGCAATAATTCAAACTGGGGTATGCGGTAGACCCAAAACCAAAGATAGGCCTAGCTGAAGAAATAATCTCAATTTCAACTCTAATGACAAAGTCATAAAAATTGTATTTGAACCTTCCCAAAATCCTGGCAAACCTAGGCATGGGGGCATGGGTGTACTCAGGAGATCTTGCAGAAAACAACCTGGAGAGTTTTCATGCAGTAACAAACAACAGTGTCTGCTAAATCACAGTCCAAAACTACTGTGGGCGTAAAAATCTGAAAATTGAAAAATTACCGCCACACACCTTCTCAAATGTTTTGGGCTAAAACCGTTGCATCCATGGCATCAAAGCACTCCATATGCAATACCTTGGGGTGTCAACATAACAAATATAAACAATTTTCTGGCAATAATTCAAACTGGGGTATGCGGTAGACCCAAAACCCAAAGCTAGGCCTAGCTGAAGAAATAATCTCAATTTCAACTCCAATGACAAAGTCATAAAAATTGTATTTGAACCTTCCCAAAATCCTGGCAAACCTATGCATGGGGGGCATGGGGTTACTCAGGAGACCTTGCAGAAAACACCTGGAGAGTTTTCATGCAGTAAAAAACAACAGTGTCTCCTAAATCACAGTCCAAAACTGATGTGGGTGTGAAAATGAAAAATGACCACCAAACAGTAGTATCTAATTTTTTGGAGCAAACGGATGCATCCATAGCATAAAAACACTCCATTTACAATACTTTGGGGTGTTAGCTTACCAAATATATGCACGTTCATAAAACTGGGGTATGTAAAAAGGCCCCTAAAAAGAAGATAAGCAAAGAAGATACTGTATGTCAAATTAGAAAATTGACAAGCACATGTCAAAGATTGGCGTAGCACCCCAAAAACAACAGAACAAATCTATATATGGGTGGTATCAATTTACTCAGAAGATGTTGCTGAACATATTTTGGGGTGTTTTTTGGCAGTAACCCATAACTGGATTTGACAATTCATGCCTAAAGTACAATGTGTGTGAAAAAATAACACAAAAGTGACTACCTGAAAGATTGACAAAGAGCTAGTGCATGGAAAGTGTTAAAATACAACTCTTTGAAGCACCCTAGGGTGTGCCCTTTCTAAAAATATATGGTTTGATGGGGGTAAATTACTTTGGCCGGCTTCAAAAATGTCCCAAATAGGACATGGTGCATGATGACGAAATGTGAAAATTCCAAGTTGGAAAACTGAAATGCGCACCCCCCAAATAAGGCCTTTTAGCCCCCAAATGACCCGACATACCTATACATGGTGGTATCAATTTACTCAGAAGATGTTGCTGAACATATTTTGGGTGTTTTTTGGCAGTAACCCATAACTGGATTTGACAATTCATGCCTAAAGTACAATGTGTGTGAAAAAATAACACAAAAAGTGACTACCTGAAAGATTGACAAAGAGCTAGTGCATGGAAAGTGTGTTAAAATACAACTCTTTGAAGCACCCTAGGGTGTGCCCTTTCTAAAAATATATGGTTTGATGGGGGTAAATTACTTTGGCCGGCTTCAAAAATGTCCCAAATAGGACATGGGTGCATGATGACGAAATGTGAAAATTCCAAGTTGGAAAACTGAAATGCGCACCCCCCAAATAAGGCCTTTTAGCCCCCAAATGACCCGACATACCTATACATGGTGTGGTATCAATTTACTCAGAAGATGTTGCTGAACATATTTTGGGGTGTTTTTTGGCAGTAACCCATAACTGGATTTGACAATTCATGCCTAAAGTACAATGTGTGTGAAAAAATAACACAAAAGTGACTACCTGAAAGTTTGACAAAGAGCTAGTGCATGGAAAGTGTTAAAATACAACTCTTTGAAGCACCCTAGGGTGTGCCCTTTCTAAAAATATATGGTTTGATGGGGGTAAATTACTTTGGCCGGCTTCAAAAATGTCCCAAATAGGACATGGGTGCATGATGACGAAATGTGAAAATTCCAAGTTGGAAAACTGAAATGCGCACCCCCCAAATAAGGCCTTTTAGCCCCCAAATGACCCGACATACCTATACATGGGTGGTATCAATTTACTCAGAAGATGTTGCTGAACATATTTTGGGGTGTTTTTTGGCAGTAACCATAACTGGATTTGACAATTCATGCCTAAAGTACAATGTGTGTGAAAAATAAACAACAAAAAGTGACTACCTGAAAGATTGACAAAGAGCTAGTGCATGGAAAAGTGTTAAAATACAACTCTTTGAAGCACCCTAGGGTGTGCCCTTTCTAAAAATATATGGTTTGATGGGGGTAAATTACTTTGCCGGCTTCAAAAATGTCCCAAATAGGACATGGGTGCATGATGACGAAATGTGAAAATTCCAAGTTGGAAAACTGAAATGCGCACCCCCCAAATAAGGCCTTTTAGCCCCAAATGACCCGACATACCTATACATGGTGGTATCAATTTACTCAGAAGATGTTGCTGAACATATTTTGGGTGTTTTTTGGCAGTAACCCATAACTGGATTTGACAATTCATGCCTAAAGTACAATGTGTGTGAAAAAAATAACACAAAAAGTGACTACCTGAAGTTTGACAAAGAGCTAGTGCATGGAAAGTGTTAAAATACAACTCTTTGAAGCACCCTAGGTGTGCCCTTTCTAAAAATATATGTTTGATGGGGGTAAATTACTTTGGCCGGCTTCAAAAATGTCCCAAATAGGACATGGGTGCATGATGACGAAATGTGAAAATTCCAAGTTGGAAAACTGAAATGCGCACCCCCCAAATAAGGCCTTTTAGCCCCCAAATGACCCGACATACCTATACATGGGTGGTATCAATTTACTCAGAAGATGTTGCTGAACATATTTTGGGGTGTTTTTTGGCAGTAACCCATAACTGGATTTGACAATTCATGCCTAAAGTACAATGTGTGTGAAAAAAATAACACAAAAAGTGACTACCTGAAAGATTGACAAAGAGCTAGTGCATGGAAAGTGTTAAAATACAACTCTTTGAAGCACCCTAGGGTGTGCCCTTTCTAAAAATATATGGTTTGATGGGGGTAAATTACTTTGGCCGGCTTCAAAAATGTCCCAAATAGGACATGGGTGCATGATGACGAAATGTGAAAATTCCAAGTTGGAAAACTGAAATGCGCACCCCCCAAATAAGCCTTTTAGCCCCCAAATGACCCGACATACCTATACTTGGGTGGTATCAATTTACTCAGAAGATGTTGCTGAACATATTTTGGGGTGCTTTTTGGCAGTAAACCTTAAAGTTCACAGTACATGTATTCTTAAATTGCGTTCAAAAAAAAAAAATCACCAAAATTTTTTTTTTTTTCAAACTTTGGCATAGATTTTTGTAAAATGGTTTGCATGGAAAGAGTCAAAATACCCCAAGTTTAATACCTTGATTTGTGTACTTTAAAAAAATATGTATATGTGGAGGGTTATTCAGGAATTAGTGACAGATATCAGTGTTACAATGTCACTATCACTAGTTTTGAAAATAAACTCTTTGGAAATGGCAAAGTGCTACTTGCACTTATTGTTGCATAAAATAAGGAAAAAAGCGAAGGAATATGTAAACATTGGGTATTGCTAAACTCAGTACTAAATTTAGAAACTACTAAGGAATAAATTTTTTTTGACGGTTGTTGATACATAAGAAATTTTGGGGGTCAAAGTTCGAAAAAGTGGTGTTTTTTCAAATTTTTGTGTCATATTTCACAATATTTTTTATAGTAAATTATATGAAATGATGAAAAAAAATGGTATCTTTATAAAGTCCATTTAGTGACGAGAAAAACAGTGTAAAATATGTGTGGGTTACATAAACGAGTAAGAGGAAAATTTGACGTAAACACTAAGAGCGCAGAAACATAAAAACAGCTGCGGTCACGAACGGACGGATTTGTGTAAAACCGCCCGGTCACTAAGGGGTTAATATCACATTTGCATGTGAGTTGGAGGGTCAAGTGCGACACGCCAATGGTAACTGAGGAGCAGAAATCTTGGAGAGGTCGTGCACTAATTTTTTTTCGGACTAGACCAGGGCTGTCAAAACTCACATCCCCCCCAGATATTGATGACATCAATTTTCAGAATTACTACAGTGCAATAGATGGCCATGGAATCATGGGAGTTGTAGTTCAGAAACATCGGGGAGGGGGGGGGGGTTGACAGTCCTGGACTAGACCCCAGGGTGGAATCCTTGTGGGGGCTAACCGACATGAGAACGTGTTGCGAGTCTCCGGGCAACTATGTTCTGGACCAGGGGCATAACTAGAAATCACAGGGCCCCATAGAAAAATGTTGTATGCCTCCCTGCCTGCAACCTAACACCCCCTCGCAGCCTACCCCCCCACACACAAAAAAATTAACTAATGCCATTGAACAACACTACAACACTACAACAACTACACTCATGTGGCACAGTACCCAGGCAACAGCTTATATTAATTTCGAACAGCAAATCAAAAATTGAAATAACCATATATTTACATATCATCATCCATCATTCCCCCGCATCATCCCCCCAGCATTTAATTTAGCATATTATCATCCCCCCAGCATTTAATTTAGCATATTATCATCCCATCATTTAATTTAGCATATTATCATCCCATCATTTAATTTAGCATATTATCATCCCCCAGCATTTCATTTAGCATATAATCATCCCCCCAGCATTTAATTTAACATATTATCATCCCCCAGCATTTAATTTAACATATTATCATCCCCCCAGCATTTAATTTAACATATTATCATCCCCCCAGCATTTAATTTAGCATATTATCATCCCCAGCATATAATTTAGCATATTTTCATCCCCCAGCATTTAATTTAGCATATTATCATCCCATCATTTAATTTAGCATATTATCATCCCCAGCATATAATTTAGCATATTATCATCCCCAGCATATAATTTATCATATTATCATCCCCCAGCATATAATTTAGCATATTATCATCCCCATCATATAATTTATCATATTATCATCCCCCCGCATTTAATTTGTCACCCCCCAGTCGCTCACCCACCAGACGCAGGCTCAGGCAGGATGGCTCCGCTCGCCTGCACCTGGCTTTGTTTGTCCTTGTTTGCGGCCAACGCCACGTGCATTACGTGACAGGGGCGGCATCAATGGATTGTGCCGTCCTCCTGTTTAAAACATGGAACTGAGGTAGGCACGCTGCTGCGGTTTTGTGAGTGTGTTTCCCTGGTGATCGTAGGTCTCCGGAGCACAGGGAAAATAGCGGGGCCCACTGTGCCTACCGAAACTGGGCCCTACCAACCCGCGGGCCCTCGGGCACTGACGGGTCAGTCCGCCCCTGGCCGGGAGGTTTACCAGTAACATTCCTCATCCTCACCGGGCCCCACTCAGCTGCAGGCCCCATAGCACCCGCGTGAGTCGCTATGGCAGTAGTTCCGCCATTGCTCTGGACAATGTGAGTCCAAGTGCTAATTGTGAAGTATCAATATTTGTATAGTTATTTGTCACTGACACAAGTGGGAACATCCATATGTCCAGAAAATAAATATATCAGACAGAGGCGCATCCGATGTGAGATCACTGGGAATGCCCCTCCATAATATGTTTTATATACTCCCTATGGCGCATGGCGACACGATCCACATATTTCCAATTCTAAAAGCATTTTTGTTATTGGTTTTGCAACTGAAGTCTGAGTTTAGGAAAGCGCGACTTCCTGAGTGGAACAATGAGATACAGTATCTGGAGGAGCAGACTCAGACAGAAGGAAATATCTGGCCGAGGAACGCTCGTATTTTAAGTGTTACCAAGCAAACATTTGAGTCTTTCCGTCTGTCGCGTTTTGCCATTTGAAACACGCATCTCGTGCTTGTTGTGTGACGTTTTGTCGAGATGTGGTTGTGACTTTCAAATTACTCCAATCCTAAACGTCCCTCTTTTGACTGCTTTAGCATCAGGGAGGTGGAACGTTCTCTGTACCCGCGAAGCCACTGGAACATTAGTGACTTTCGATAAAATCTGTTGGCAAGAAATATCAGTTGTCTGCGTCATTTAAATGACACCAGATGTAACGGGATCGCTCTGTGACATGTTTGTATCTTGTAAAGCTTATCAGCTTTGTTCTCTGATGTTTTAGTTCATACATAAAAACATATATAGCTGTGTCACATGTAAAAGTATAAGATCACGCACTACCACAATCCAAGGGACGGCGCTGCACGATGTGTTTCTTGAAATATTGCCGTGGAATCTCCAATAAAGTACATTCACAGCATCACCATGAGTATCCAAATACAGAATTAATACCGGAATGCTGGGAGATACATTTCTGCATTTACTGGTGTATTTTGGTGCTTTTAGGCCAGAGTCAGACGAGCACACTACGTGCGCCCGTACTGACGTGCCTCCCGACGCCCGTCGCAGCGTTGAGACGTTTCGACAGGGCCGGCCACAAGCTGTAGCGCGCACATAAATTGCGCGGCTACAGCGGACATGCTGAAAGCGTCCCCGTCAAAATGCTACGACGCCTGTTCGACAGTGCTGCAAAGCGTGATCCTCAATAGGACGATCGAGCCTTGCAGCGCTGAGCGCACTAACTGCACTCAGCAAGGTGGCCAGACGGGCGTCAGATTGGAAGGAACGTCCATTCTCAAGGACATTCCTTCCACTCTTAAAAACGCTCGCCTGACCCCCACCCAAGCCAGTGTATCCCAACCCTGGTCCTCAGGTCCCTCTAACTGGCCAGGTTTTAAGGATCACCTTGGGGAAACGCAGACTGAATCCTGCAATCACTGAGCAGCAAATCATATCACAGTACTGGAGACCGTATCTCCAGAAGGATATAGACATCTTAGAGAGAGTTCAGAGAAGGGCTACTAAAATGGTGTACAGCTTGAAGGAGAAAAGTTACCAGGAAAGGCTAAATGATCTTAACATGTACAGCTTGGAAAAAAGACGAGACAGAGGAGATATGATAGAAACATTTAAATACGTAAAGGGAATCCACAAGGTAGAGGAAGGGAGTATATTTAAAAGGAAACAAAATAGCAAAACAAGAGGACATAGTCTTAGATTAGAGGGGCAAAGGTTTAAAAGTAACATCAGGAAGCATTATTTTACTGAGAGGGTGGTGGATACATGGAACAGTCTTCCAGTTGAAGTGGTAGAGGCCAAAACAGTGATTGAATTTAAGCAGGCATGGGATAGGCATAAGGCTATCCTAAACAAAAGATAAATCCAGGTAAAGTATCCATGTAATTGGGCAGACTAGATGGGCCGAAAGGTTCTTATCTGCCGACATTTTTCTATGTTTCTATGTTTCTACCTGTGCTGTGCTTCACATATCTGCAAACCTGACCTGTTAGGGGGACCAGGGTTGGGAAACACTGATGTAAGGGATATTCGTGCAGTCGACTTTAACCCCACTATAAATATATTCTATTTTATACCAGCTCCATCATGAGTCTATGAAAGATTTGACAATGAAATAATTTCTTTTTTTTCTATATTTAAATTTTTTTTTTTTTTTTTTGAGAAAGGATTTTACCAGGAAGGATACATTGAGATTTCTCTTGTTTTCAAGTATGTCCTGGGTGGTGAGTATGTACCGTTAGGTGTCTTGCCCAAGGACACTTAATGGAGAGGTGCTCTTGCCAGGATTCAAACCTGTGTCTCCACAGTCTCTCCCCACGCAGAGCAGTGATGTTGCCTCTACGCCACACAGCCGGACGGCTCAGGTACCATTTTATCTTACTTCTTCATCTGTGCATTTTTTGTGTTTGTTTTTCTTTTCCTGCTTTTTCATTCTTATCGTGTTATTATCTTTTTTTCCTTACCTGCTTTTTCATCGTGTTGATGTTATCGTTTTCTTAACCTGCATTTTAATATTTCCTCTATATTCTTTGCAAGCTTCGTTCGGGGATGGTCATTAATTTATATGAACGATATTTCAGTCTTCTTTAAAAAAAAAAAAAATGTTGACTATAAATAAAGGTAATATAATCATAAAACCAGATGATCCCTTAGGGGGTTATTCATTAAGCGACGAACTTGCCACCGAATCGCACCGAACAGTAAATTTCCCATATGGTGCAATTTCGTAGCAGTTTGTCCATTCACTAAACTGTCAATTCACCAAACACCGGCGAATTGACAGGGAAATACGATGCAATTCGGCGGCAGTGAAACTGACCCACAGAGAAGTAATGGTTAATCTATTCACAGAACACTGAACAGCACCAAAGTGTCAGCGAAATGCTCTGATTTTCGGTGAATCAGTTCAACGAAAATATAATTTTTAATAAACAAAAAACAACCTTTTATTCTTTTCATTAAAAAACTCTTTTTATTTATTTTTTATTGAATTTTTGATTCCCACTTTTGTTCTGTAACAGACCTTGTCATTATTTTTTAGAAGGACCTTTTTTATTATTCAGACACGTTTTAAGACATTTTTATTGGTTTAAACGCCTATTAGGAGAATAGACTTCTGTTTTTTTCTTTCTGCACTTCGGCAGTCTTCGGCGACTCCTTCTTTGATGCAAAACGGTGACCCTGAAGGAATAGTGAATTTGACGAAGCGCACCGAAGTGCAAAGCATCAACATTTCAGTGCTTTGTGTGAATAACCCCTTTAGAAGGTTTGCTGAAGAAATAGGATTAAGTGACTTAAAATAAAGATTGTAAATTGCTAAAAGGCTTCTTTTACCAGACTGGATTTATTAAGGATTTTTGTATAACTCCCCTTAAACACAGTTAAATGTAACAAATGTTTGTCTTTCCTATAAAATGATTATTAATCAGGTGGCTAATTGTGTATGTTGTGCTCATTTATTATGTGATTTATGATGATTATCCATACAGTGACATAGAGAAAACTGAACCCTATACTTTCATATACAGGGTCACCATCAGGGGGTGACAGTCCATGATGTGTTAAGGGGCCTGGTGGTTCAAGGGGGCCCTTGTCAAACATAGGGCAGTGTGTGTAAGTGCCACAGACAGGGGCGGACTGACAACTAATGGGGCCCCCGGGCAATAGGAGGTCATAGGGATAGGGCCCCCTTGTTCCGCACCCACAGGAGGCCAAACCATAAAAAAACCACCCCCTATAACGCAACACCCACATGTACATTATTGTGCTAAAGAATTTATTTCTGAACTCCTAAAAATAACCTTTTAGAAAATCCACTTGGACCCAGCAGCGAATTGTGCCCCCCCTCCATACTTACAGATGGCCACCGCACTGCTGCAGCAGCCATCACCCACTCACTGCAGCAAAGGCTGCGCCACCGCACAGAAAGTCTCTGTGGAAAATTGCCGATCACTTTAAACGATACTGTACAATCCTGACACACTGCACATTACAGAGCTCCACAGCAATAAAACTCACAGTAATGTGCAGTGTGTATGAGTGAAACAGAATCCACAGCAATAAAACCCACAGTAATGTGCAGCTCACACATGGATATATATTGCCCCCAGCAGCTCACACATGGATATATATTGCCCCCCAGCAGCTCACTCATGGATATATATATATATAGCCCCAAGCAGCTCACACATGGATATATATATATTGCCCCCAGCAGCTCACTCACGGATATATCTTGCCCCAGCAGCTCACTCATGGATATATATTGCCCCCAGCAGCTCACACATGGATATATATTGCCCCCAACAGCTCACTCATGGATATATATTGCCCCAGCAGCTCACACATGGATATATATTGCCCCCAGCAGCTCACACATGGATATATATTGCCCCAGCAGATCACACATGGGTATATATTGCCCCCAGCAGATCACTCATGGATATATTGCCCCCAGCAGATATATACTGCCCTCAGCAGCTCAAACATGGATATATATTGCCCCAAGCAGATATATATTGCCCCCAGCAGCTCACTCATGGATATATATTGTCCCCCAGCAGATCACACATGGGTATATATTGCCCCCAGCAGATAACTCATGGATATATATTGCCCGCAGCAGATATATATTGCCCCCAGCAGCTCACTCATGGATATATATTACCCACAGCAGATCACACATGGGTATATATTGCCCCCAGCACATATATATTGCCCACAGCAGATCACTCATGGATATATATTGCCCCAAGCAGATCACACATGGGTATATATTGCCCCCAGCAGATATATATTGCCCCCAGCAGATCTCTCATGAATATATATTGCCCCCAGCAGATATATATTGCCCCCAGCAGATCACACATGGGTATATATTGCCCCCAGCAGATATATATTGCCCCAGCAGATCTCTCATGAATATATATTGCCCCCAGCAGATATATATTGCCCCCAGCAGATCACTCATGGATATATATTGCCCCCAGCAGATCACACATGGGTATATATTTTCCCCAGCAGATATATATTGCCCCCAGCAGGTCACTCATGGATATATATATTGCCCCCAGCAGATATATATTGCCCCCAGCAGATCACACATGAGTATATATTGCCCCAGCAGATATATATTGCCCCCTGGTTCTCACCGGCAGTCTGAGGGCCTGCGGGTCATCAGGGGCCCGGTTTGGGGTGACACAATGGGCCCCCGCCGGTTTCCTCTGATGATCGTAGATAGAAATTAAAAGGCAGCCAGCAGCGCACTCTGAAGATGCCGTGGTGGTGCCTGCAGCGTGCCCGCATCGCAGTCAACTGGAGCAGGCACGTTGTAATGGCGCCACCCCTCACATGACATGTCACATGAGGGGGTGGCGCAGGCGCCACCGCGGCATTTTCAAAGTGCACCGATGGCTGCCTTTTAATTTCTTTTCTACAATCATCAAACAAAACCGGCGGGGGCCCATAGTGTCACCTCAAACCGGGCCCCTACTGACCCGCGGGCCCTCGGGCAATGCCCGAGTGCCCGGTTGGGTCAGTCCACCCCTGGCCACAGATATCTACAGGGTTATTCAAAGAGATCCGAATTGTGGCGAAACGTAACCAAACAGTGAAATTCAGCATATGGTTACCTTTCCTGGCCATATTCAGAGAACACAAAACTAGCAGTGAAAAGTTGCCGAAATGCCCTGCTGTTCGGTGGTTTCATGCTGCAGATTTATTCAGGCGAATCCCATAGGCTTCAATGTTAAAAATATTCCCGTTTTAATTCAATATCTAATAAACCATTGATTATAATATTCTGCAGTAAAAACTTTATCATTAGATTTTTTAGGATCTTTTAGGCATTATTTGGGATTTTTTTGCGATTTTCTTTTTTTCTGATTTTAGTTTTTAAATCGTTTCTTTTCTTTTTTTGTAACAGCCGTTTTTATTATCATTCATTGGATTTTATATGTAAATTTCAGACATTTTCGCTCAGTAGTTTCTTTGCAAACAGCGTTTCACTTTTCAAACATTCAAGCAAACAGGTTTTTTTTTCACTCCATTCGTCTGCGGTGTTGGGTTTTTCCGGCGACTGCTCTGCGCTGTGATCGGCGGCTGCTCGGGTTTCTCTGGCGTGTTTTGCGGGGCTAATCCAGATGTTTTGCGGGTTTTAGAGAGTGTTTGGCGGGTATTGCGGTGAGTGTTCGGGGGGTTGGCGGTGGATGTTCGTCGGGTATGCGGCGGGTTTTCCTTGCACTTCAGGGACCCTGTGGTGCTTGCTGAATACACCGCAGGGTCGCCGAAATGGGATCACCAAATCGCGCCGAATTGAAGAGAACGAAAAGTCACCGAACGTGCGGTAACTTTTCGATTCTCTTGGAATAACCCTGATAGTTCATCTATCATGAGGATTATCGATCGATCATCACCCTGCAGCAAAAGTGGATAAACCCAAATAAATCAATAGAATTGGATTTGGTTCCATAGACTCTCCACGCACCATAACACACATTGGCCGGAGACCTGTCAGGTGAACAGTGAAATGCTGAACATCATGTCTGTATCTATAAAAAAACAATAGAATAAGTATTATCTACAGTATATGATTTATTGTTCCCGTTTAAGATGGTGATGCTTTACGTTCCTCGTCAGACAGTGCGTAACAAGGCGATGCCGCTGAACACACGCGAAGAGAATCCTGACCCTTTGAAAACATCTGTAAAGTTCTTCCCAGCCAGACTCACACCTGCGTCCTTCTCCTGTCGCTTTGATCAGATGAAGACCCTGAAGCGGGGACATTCCTCAGCTCTTCGTTGTCATTGCAAACAAACGCTCCAAAAATGACGCCACTGGGTATATTTACACGTCTCTGCCCCAAAAACAAACACTGATAACCAGGCAACAAGCTTCGCGTGTGATGCGCTTGCAGAACGATCGTTATTTTATAGCGAAGAATAACAAACATAACAAAACCTATATTTAACAGATATAACACCATGAACAAAAAAGAAAATACATTGAGTTTTCCGTCATTTAACCATCACGCTGGACGTATTACTGGCCTGGATCAGCGACAACGAACCATGGAACCCCAGACGTTTCAGAAGTACATGACCCATGATGCGTCTTGACTAGGGTGACCACATCGGCCATCTTTAAAGGGACACACATTGCTATTTCATGCAGAGGGGAGCACAAGGAAAAGTGCTGCCCTGCAACATGTATAAGTCATATGTTGCAGGAAGGAAATCAAGCCAAGTCACCGTGATTCCTTTTTTGATTTCTTACCTGCAGCATATGGATCCTACATACTGCGGGGTGGCGTTTTCTCATGCACTGCCCAACAGTGTGAATAAATTGCACGTGTCCCTTTAAACATGGCCGATCTGTCGACCTTAGTCTTGACTGAATGATATTTATGAGACATGTAGTTCAGAAAGATCTGGGCTGCTGAGGTCCACCATCATGGTGAGGGAGTGTGCAATATTCTTAATAAATCGTCTCGTTGTACAAGATGGGGACATTGCAAAGGGGTAGTAACTCTCCAACAGGCTGGGTGCTTCCTGTACACTCATGGAGTTAATAATTCATGGCAGTTGACCGTTTTAATAATCCCACTGCCATTAAATAATGATTTCATATACGCCTTTTGTAAAGTTCATACAGCACCGTAAGAAAACTGTCAGGGTTATTCAAAGAGATCCGAATGGCTGGAGAAACGTAACCAAACACTGAAAATCAGCGTTCGGTTACCTTTCCTGGCCATTCAGCTATTCAGAGAGCAGGCAATTCGCCAAATCCTGGCGAATTGCCTGCACATTCGGTGCCTGTTCGAGGGCAGTGAAATCCCCAAGCACTGCTTTGGCTATTCAGAGAACACAAACCAGCAGTGAAAGGTTCCCGGAATGCCCTGCCATTCGGTGATTTCATTCGACAGGTTTATTCAGGAGAATCCCATAGGCTTCAATGTTAAAAATATTCCCGTTTTAATTCAATATCTAATAAACCGTTCATTATAAAATTCTGCAGTAAAGAGTCTCTTTATTTATAGATTTTTTAGGAAATTTTAAGCATTTTTCTGGATTTAAATTTTTTTTTAAAAAAAAGTCAGATTTTTTTTAACGTTACTTATTTTTTCTGTAACAGCCCTTTATATTATCATTCCCTGGACCTCATATGTAAATTTCAGATATTTGCGCTCAGTAGTTTCTTTGCAAACAGTGTTTCACTTTTCAAACATTCAAGCAAACTGTTTTGCTAATTTATTCACTCCATTCGTCTGCGGTGTTGGCTTTTTCCGGCGGCTTCACTGCGTGTGATCGGCTCCTGCTTGGGTTTTTCCGGCGTCTTCGATGGGTTAATCCAGATGTTTTTGCGGGTTTCGGTGTGCATTCGCCGGGTTTTTGCGGTGACTTTTCGTCGGGTTTGCGTCAGCTTTTCCCTGCGCTTCGATGGCCCTGTGGTGCTTGCTGAATACACCACAGGGTCGCCGTAATGGGATCGCCAAATCGCCCAGAAATGAAGAGAACGAAAAGTCACTGAACATGCGGTGACTTTTCGATTCTCTTTGAATAACCCTGTGTATCTCTCTGTTTTGAGTCATATAAAGCAATGTCCTACATGCAAACGGTACAATATCGTCAGTCTATCATACATGTGCTAATGGTCCCCAACCCTGGTCTTCAGGGCCCACTAACAGGCCAGGTTTTAAGGATTACTTTCAAGAAATGCAGACTGAATCCTGCAATTACTGAGCAGCAAATCATATCCCCTGTGCTGTGCTTCAGATATCTGCAAACCTGGCCTGTCAGTGGGCCCTGAGGACCAGGATTGGGAACCACTTTGCTAAACTGCACCAAAAGGGACAGTCGACGAGGTGAGTCAATGGTAACTGTGTAATGCATCAGTGGAACCAACTTTACCAGGAGGACCTGATGTCCACGATTACTCCAAATGTTCCTCTGTGGGGCACGATTTATTTCACCCGAATGGCCGAAAACTCAAACTTATTCAGACATTTTTCTGTTTGGGAGATTCAAACGTGGGTTCAGCGTCTTTTCTACTCCCTGATCAATTTAAGATAAAACATTGTCTCTCGCGGCTTTTTTTTTTTTAAATCAGTTTTAGTGGTTCGATTAGAATTTATCGTATGTTTATACCCAAAAAGATTGCAGATGCTAAAAGATGTTGATAATAAATGGATTTTCAGGCAGGGAAATAGAGGGAATGAAACTGAAATCTCTTTTTTAAACATTAGACTTTTCTAATAGTCACGTTTAAAGGCACAGATCTGTACGATGCTGGTGGAAAATAAGCTTTTTTAGGCGTATTTCCGGCCACACTTTTTACAGACCAACAGCATTTTTGAGTACACGCCCAGGCTGAATATTTCAAAAGAATCAACCGAGAGTTTGACAATATAAATATTGGCCACAAGAAGCTGAGAGAATTAAATCGCCACCTTAGGCTGGGGCCACATAGGCGCACAAAGTGCGTCCGTTGTGACCCTCCTCTCAGCGTCTGCCGTAGCATTACGATGGATTGACTGGAAGGACCACATGATGTAACATTTGTACATTTATCGCACGTTACAATGGAAGTGGAGCTTTTCTCCCCGTCGAGCAGCTCCGACAGGCAGCAGATGAGTCTACAAAGCGTGAGGTGGTCCCATGGGTGTCCGTGTGGAAAGAAAGTCTGATCTCGGGGGCGGAGCTGACCTTTCATTTTATGTGTTTTGGACATCCCTCCGTCTGCTTTGTCCCCTGCTGGGTGGCTAATGTCCTCTGGCTTTGGCGCCCGGGTGCTGTGAGGAGTTGCGGGTCATCTGGCCGACGACGGAGCCGGATTGGGGTTAAGGGCCTACATGTGCAGCCTCCCCTGACAGCCATTTATAAAGCCTGAGCTGTCGTTTGGACTGGAATCCCTTCCTTAAACGTATGCCCTCCCTTCACCCCCCCCCGCGCAGATGTCTGATCTGGATTCCCGGCCCCTCACGTGGAGAATACGGACAGAACTGCTGGAGGAATTTCAGGCTTCGTGGATCCAGGTCTGGCGGGAAACTGGATGGCGCTCTGTGGTGACCCCAGCTGGGGCGGCTGTCGAGGGGTTTCAGCGGAGATGTCAGAAGAGCAGCTGTATGATGTCCCTGCTGGGTGCAGAGGGGGCCCTGTCGATCTGGGAGGGGTGGCTCCTTCACTGACCACATAGTCTGTGGAGGTGCAGCCTGAATTCCCAGAGGTCTTACCTGTGGCGATGCTGGATGTCTGAATTGCTGGCTGTGGTGACCCGACAGGGCTCTCTAGTCCTCCGCTCCCTTCGGTGTCGGGGTGGCCTGGCGGCCACGGGCTGCTCCCGACCTTCCGGAGGTGTGGGGGTCAGTGTAATATCATCGGCGCTATGGATATCCTGCCTGTCTGGACTGTTGGTCCCGCCGAGATGACCCTCCTGGATTGCCTGCTTCGACACCTGCTGGGCCTTTATCTTGCTGTGCTGGGGGCCTCATTCTTAACTTTACTCTGGGACACTGGATGATTCCCCCGCGTCGCCGATGACCTAACCGGGTTTGCTGGGCTGTTTTTTTGGGACAGCAAACATCCCCCGCACTTCTGAAACTCTCTTCCATTTATTTCATTCTGAGGTCATCTCACCCTAATGTCTTTATCTGAGGACGTTTTGCTTTAATTTAATGTTTATGCAAACTCTCTGAGGATTTTGTTTGTCTTTGAGACACTTTCCGGGGATTTTGTTTCTTGATAAACCCCCCCCCTCTTATTTTTGCACATATCAATGTTTTTTTTTTTTGAGACCTCCCTCCCTTTTCACCTTTTTGATCATACCCCTTCTTATGTCCGTATCTTTTGTGAGGACTTCCTACCTTGTTATTTTTTATTTTTTTTTATATTCAAAATTTTTATTTTGAAATAAGTCATCATACAAGTAATACGTAAAGTGAGGGCCTCGCAGGGCCGCATATAGTCGTCTGCAATAACTTAGCGTAAAGAAAATAAAGAAAAACAGCATAGCATAAGAAAAGGTCATCAGGAATCATATGCATCGAAACTACGAGGCGTATAGAAAGCAATATAAACAGCGAAAATCATCAAATATAATTATAAAAAGGAGAGAAAAAAAAAAGGGGGGGTGAGGGAAAGATGGCAAAGGCCACATTAGTGCCGCCTCTGGCACATTCCCAACCGGTTAAAAAAACCCTGCGGGAAAAGGCCATGGGGGTTAATGGCACCAGGCCTGGGCACCCAGAGAAAAGCTGGGTTCCAGCCTATGACTCTTCCCCTAGGACAACCCAGTGAAGCCAAAACAAAATGGGGGGGTCACAAAGGGGAGAAAAAAAAAAACAACAAAAACTAGGGGGGGGGTGGGGGACAACATCCCCGAGTGGAGGGTCTCATCAAAATTTATTTTTCACGCAAGAATAATGCATCAACTGGCAAAGCAGGCCTCGCAGGGCCAAATAGGCATCCCAAACACGTAAAGGGGGGGGGGGTTTCACAGGGAAACAGGGGGGAGGGGGGGAACACAATCAAAATAAGTCCCGACCGGGGAACTATAGCAAAAGAGTCATCAGTGTCCCGTAATAATGGGGTCATAAAAAATAAAATAAAATAAAAATATGACAAATGGGCATTGTATCTTCGCTAGAGTCAAAAAGTCCTCGGAGACAGCATATAAAACACTAAAAGCAAAACACAGCAAGGGGGGGGAGAGTCAAAATAAGAGTCATCGGAGTAGAAGGAGATGTCTGCATGAGGAGGGACAGGTCAACTAGAAAATAAAAGATCAGCCTGTGTCAAACGGGGAGGCCGCGTGTGCAGATCCATCATAGCGAGGTTTTACATGGACGGTGCAGCCTGCATCAAACCACCGGACCAATTCCCCCACATCACGGAACTCAGCAAGGCGCGAGACCGCCTACCGGAGATCCGTCGCAAGTTCAGCAGGATTGACGCGGGTAGAGGCTGAGGGTACTGCACAGCGTTATCTGTTACCCCAAGGGTCTCCTCCGCATGCATCTCTTCGCTGCCCCACTGCTCCAGGAGCGCTGCCCTGGAAGCAGTACCGCTGCAGCCCATAGAGGCTCCATCCGCCGGGTTCACCCCTTCCGAGGCCACACTCCGTCGACCAACCTCTATCGCCACCAACAGTTGTCGCTCCGTACAGCGTGCAATCGGCTCTCGCGCACTCCGTCCTCCACCGCAGGAAGATCCTCCACGCGGCCGGCAGGGGAAGCACCCCCCAGCACCGCTCCAGCCGAAGTCTCAGGTTGCCGCTCTATCCTCAGCACGGCCATTAGTCGGCACCATGTACCCCGCGTAAGCGGGGCCTCGTCGCCTCCAGGCAGCTGGTCCAAGTAGGCCTCGAAACCGTCCAGCATGGCTCCCAGGTTCTCGGCGGAAGATGGACGAGTCAGCTGCCACCTGTGCTCGGCCTCCTCCACCTTCTCCACATTAGGGTCAGCCGCCGCAGCTGCAAGATGGGGGCCCTCCATCTCCTCGGCACACAGCACCTGAGCACCCAAATATAAAAAAGCAGGGAGCAGGCCGGAGCCCAGACCTCAAAATGGCCGACAACAGGCCGTGCCAGGTGAGGAACAGAGGCCTTTTTCTCAGCTTGTCTCCGGAGGGGAGGGTCAGAACGAGCTCCGGAGTTTGCTACCCGATGGCCAGCCCGACAGGGGTACTCAATAGAGGGAGGCCACAGGTAAATACAGACAAAAATCCCCTTTTTTCAGCTGATTCCTGCGGAGCTCACACAAAGCACGTCTTGTCCCCTGCCCGGCCAGCCACGCCCCCCTACCTTGTTATTTTTTCCTCTTTTTGAGATATATATGTCCCTGGCAGGGGACATCCTAGCGGTGACGTTTTATTTTCTCTCTATTTTGAGGCACTTTTCTTTATTATTATTGACCCCCCATTTCTTGATAATTTGACGCTTATTCGTGAAGACCCCCCCTTAATGTGTTTCTTATGACTGATATTTGGCCCTGCGAGGCCAATCTTGCTGGTCGGTCTGTGACCCTTTGAATGCAAAAATAAGTCTTAAATACAAAAAGTCTGATCTCATGGTCGTTCTATCTGTGCCTGTGTTGCCCCAGCCTTAGTAGGAACCCCTTGGTTTGATGGCTACACTATGAACAACATAAAATCAGTTCCTGCATTAGCTCAGTAAGTTACTGTGGGTGATTTCAGGAGTATCTTCAGGTCTCTTCATGGGAGCTAGAACAAAAGACCTAGCTGTTGGTCAACTGCCGATCAACTGCCCCAGTGAGTAGAAACCAGGATAGACCTCGTTCAGATTATGATCTTGATGCCAGTGTAAGGTATGTCAAAATCAGGTACCCCATTAAAATAAATGAAGTACCCCATTAAAATGTTACATTATAAAGTAAACTAATGGCATTTCTATTAAACCACCAGTATATGGCAGCAGAGTGAAAAGCCTGAATGATGAGCACGTGTTCATCTAAGATGCTTCCTGAGGAGGGGGGAACCAAAGAGCAGAGTTTTTGTTTCTGGTAGGAACCAAATATTCAAGTACAATCCTACCAGAACTGAAAGTCATGTTGTGTGTCATTGCAGGTAAGAGGGAGCATATCCAGGGTTATAAACAGGGCAAAAGTGATTTAATTCACATCCCCGTGATTAGAAAAGGCTGCTGGGAATTAGATAAGACACTATACAGATGTCAGTGGATTGTGCTGATGTGCCATAGCTCACCAGCATAGAGGGAATGTGGACTATAACTTCTAATGTTATATTGTATTGAATTGATACTGCACCATTAGCCCACTATTATGTAGATTGAGTAATCATATATATGTACATGATTAATTTGTTTATTATTTTTATAAGGATGTTATTCCTGCATAGGTGACTGTTATTGTATATATCTAAATGTGTATTGGTGTATAAGGGAACAAATTATTCAAGTAAAATCCTACCAGAACTGAAAGTTATGTTTTGTGTCGTTGCAGAAAACTATTAAATAAAAGCACTTCTGGTTTCACCCTGCCCGCTCGCTTTGCACATTGGAATTATTGACCATACTTTCCACATATGTGCAACACCAGCCATGAAATTCTATAATATTGAAGGCTCTTTCTGGTTACAATAAATGTCATTGTTTTGCTTCCAGCCTCGCTTTATACTTTCCAGAATGTTTTCGCAGATTACTGTAAGGCAGGCTGGTGAAGGTTTATTATATTTACTTTATAATTGGATGAAGTCTTGCTTGGCTTTATGCACGGGCTGTTCTGCCTCTCGTGAGCTTTCAAAGAACTGTATAACAAAAACATTTGTAGCTGACAAAGACCAGAGGCTTTTAGGGAAGAAGTTATGGAACGCAGTGTCTGTGTGGGAAGTGGTTTATACTTCCTGTAGCAAGTCTTCTGATTAGAGTCATTAATGTACGATGCAACACAAGAAGATAGTTCTATTATTTTTTTAAAAAGAATACATTTATCAAACACAATATAATTTATTATACAACATGTACGTCTCATATAATTTAATCAGATAATATACATTTCCCTTATTTGTACTCTGTATTTTTACGAGGTTGCACCAAGTGATGTAGGACCACCATTTCCATAGTTGGCGACCACTTCCTTATCAAATGAGAAAAGAACATGGAAGAGGAAAAAAAATCTCACCAGCTTCAGAAATTTGGTGATCTAATAAGTTATTGTAACAAACCAGGAGGAGAGCACTCCAACTCATACATTCAACAACTTTAACAACAACGCATACATTTAAAGATTAAGTCGATTTTAAAGATTCCAATAACTAGTCTTAACCCTTTCAAGAGTTTATCATTTTTAACCCATTGAAGAATTTTCACAAATGTGTAACCCTAAACTCTGTTTAAAAATGATGGGAATTTAGTTTACAAAATCTGACCATAAATTGCTTAAGGCTGTCACAGCGCCAATGTATCCCATTGATGACACGCCCTATTCTTGTCACCTAATGATCGCCATTATGGGATTAACTAATTTGCTGAGGACAGAATCCTTTCTGGAGCTCCCAGGGGGTTGTCAGCCCTTTTCATACAAAATTCACCAGGAGGACGGCACTCAACCTTTACTAAGCATAACAGGCAGGTGCTTCTCAAGACAAAAAATTACAATGAACCATTCATTAGTATAGGACCTGTTATCGATGGGATACATTTGCGCTGTGACAGGCTTACGCGACTCATGGCCATATATTGTGAACTAAATTCCCATCATTTTTAAACAGAGCTTAGGGTTACACACTTATGAAAAAAATTTAATGGGTTAAAAGTTATTAAATCTTGAAAGGGTTAAGAATTGTTGGAGTCTTTGAAATCTATTTAATCTTTAAATGTATGAGCTACTGTTATGGATGTTGAATGTATGAGTTACTGTTACCGTTGCTGAATGTATGAGTTACTGTTACTGTTGTTGAATGTATGAGTTGGTGTGATCTCCTCCTGGTTTGTTGTACCTTTTTGTCTTGAGAAGCACCGACCCGTTATGCTTAGTAAAGGTTGAGTGCTGCCCTCCTGGTGTATTTTATAATAAGTTATTATATCACCTATAAGGGTTAATTCCCCACTCTACAACTCCCTATATACATTCGTCAGTGGGACATACATTTACAACTGGATGTGACTCCATGTGACTGTCATAAGGCTGGGAAAAGGCTCCGAATGTTGTTTTTACGTGTCCTGGATGTCATTAAAATCACTCTAAGGGATCTGCACTGTGTGACAGGTATCATATACACTTGGTTGTTGATTTGGTGGTTGGAAACCTCTACTGAGGAACCAGTGCTAGGAAGTCCTTCTGGAAAAGGTATGTGCCCTTCAGGGTTTTGTTTAGTGGCGTAAGGCATTTGACATCCCTTTTACTTCCACCATACGCTTATTGATGCTATAGTCTAATTCCACGTTGTCATCTCGCTGGTACATCACACCAGATGTTCTCCGTAATATGTTCCCAGGTGAGGCCACCACGTGCTGGCAGTCATTTATTTATATATGGTGGACATTCGCTGCACCAGAACCTTCTGGATATCTGTTGTTGAACAAATGTGGGTTTTCGGAGGCTGCACTGGCCTTCACCCTCACACAGATTTCATTTAATTTAGTTCAGTTTTACTTTTCCTCCAGCATTTATGAGATTTATAAGCTGTTACCTCATCTCATGAATGCAGAAAAAGTACATTTTGGAAGCAACTGGTGGCACGGACAATTTAGGACTAGATACCAGGGTGTTGGGGGAAAACAGATATTGGAGAATCCAAAACAATAGCAACTTCATTAATCAATACGGCATCCCTACACCTCATTTCTACAGAACCAACTTCCCAAGTGAGGCATCAATTTATCTGTTGGCCATTGCTCTGATCGTCTTTTAAATCCCCCCTGCTGGTTCTATCGCCCCAAGGCCTACCAGGTCTGAAAAGCTCTTAGACACAATCATTCATGCCCCTTACATCAAACACATTAGGTGTTGTTCAGAAAGCACCAACATTTCAGTGAGATTTCGGTGCTTTCTGGTTCGGAGCACTTCGGTGATTCCATTTCGCTGACCCTGCGGTGAATCCACTTCACTCCTGCACTATTTCGCTCGCGGTGAATCCACTATTCACCGCAGGTTCCTGAAGTGCTCCGAATATGGTGTCGTCAAACCCCCGACAACCGCTGAAGAACTGCAGAGAAAACCAAAAGGGATCTCTGCTATTATTCTAATAGGTGTTTAAACGAATAACAACGCATGAAAATGTGTCTAAATAATTAAAAGGTCCTATAAAAAGGTCTGTTACAGAATTTTTTTTAAAAAACAACGCTTTTCTAAACTATTGGAAATCAAAAATTTTGTCTAAATATATATAAAAAACACATAGGTGTTCAAAGAAATAAATTAATAAAAAGACTGCTGAAAATGAAAGGAATAAACGGTTGAATAAAAATAAGAAATGATAATATTGTTTTACATTGAATCCTATGGGATTCACCTGTTTAAACCTGTTGAACTGAACCACAGAAAATCAGGGCATTTCACTGACACTTCGGTGCAGTTCGTGGTTCTCTAAATAGATTAACCTTTACTTTTCTATGGGACAATTTTGCTGCCGCCGAAGTTCACTGAATTGCGACGTACTGCATCGTATTTTGCAGTCAATTCGCCTGTATTTGGCAAATTGCCAGCTTTCTGAATAGATGAACTGCCACGAAATTACAAGGTTCGGTGCTTTCTGAATAACCCTATTGATAATTTTGTACAACTGCAACCTTGCTAAAATGTATTACTTTACTACAGGAATGTGCAGCTGCAAGAATTTCATTTTTACACTTAAGATTATATTTCTTTTCTCTCTTTTATTGTACTTACTTTTGCTCTGTTTGATTCAGATATTACACTATTGCACACAATTGGTTTGCTACATATTGTACAACGGTCTCTGTTCTAAAACTGACCCCACAAGGATTGTATCTGTTCAGATGCATTGTATGACCTCTTCCCATGATAGACTGCAGGATTTCTCACACGCAGCCCACATCCTCTGGAACGCTCTCCCTTGTACTGTCAGACTTTCCTCTAGTTTCCCTTCCTTCAAACGCTCTCTTAAGACATTCCTATTCAGACAAGCCCACCACCTGACTCACTGCTCTAACCAGTCCATTACTCTCACCTTGCAGTCCATCACTCTCACCAGTCCATTACACTCAACTTGCAGTCCATCACTCTCACCAGTCCATTACACTCAACTTGCAGTCCATCACGCTCACCAGTCCATTAAGCTCAACTTGCAGTCCATCACTCTCACCTTGCAGTCCATCACTCTCACCTTGCAGTCCATTACTCTCACCTTGCAGTCCATCACGCTCACCAGTCCATTACTCTCACCTTGCAGTCCATCACTCTCACCAGTCCATTACACTCAACTTGCAGTCCATCACTCTCACCAGTCCATTAAGCTCAACTTGCAGTCCATCACTCTCACCTTGCAGTCCATCACTCTCACCTTGCAGTCCATCAACTCTCACCTTGCAGTCCATCACGCTCACCAGTCCATTACTCTCACCTTGCAGTCCATCAACTCTCACCTTGCAGTCCTCTCCTCCTGTTTCCACCCCAACCCTTCAAGATTGTGAGTTCCCGTGGGAATAGGGCCCTCGCTTCCTCCTGTCCTGGTTTGTCAAATGTCGTTCAATGTATTGTAACCCTGTCTATGTTGTGCCTACTGTACAGCGCTGCGTAATATGCTGGCGCTTCATAAATATAGAATAATAATATTCTTCCTTTTATTTTTCTCTCTCCTTAACAAAACCTTATTATCCCAAAAATAATTATGAGCAAAAGGAAAACCATTGCGGTCAAACCATGTTAAGTAGAAAAAAAGGAAATCTACGAGTAAAAAATAGACAAATAACTAAGTCAAGACTTCGAATTCATTGTCTTTACCCAACTGGTCGCGCCTCCAGCGTAGGTGAATTTTATACGGGAGTCATTCTTGTGACCTTTTTCTTTTCGTTCAGGTCAGTAGACAGGAATTTCAGGATGACATCGCAGCGCTTAAATGATTTATTCAGCTAGACGAGACATTCCAACTGGTTCAAAATCAATTTTGAGACAACTGTTGATTCATCGCAGTTATGTCAACATGTAAGGGCCTGTATTATTGCGGAAACGTCTGAATAAAATGTAGATAGACCCGTGGGTCAGCATTCATTGTCTGTATTTTAGGATATGTTATGGAAGCGACGCATTGGACTCTTGAAATGATAAAAGAATTGTGTTAGAGTAGCGGGAGGCTGGAAAACGGACACTGCCCGGTCCAAAGACTCAGGAGGCATGAAAAGGTCTGATTTCAGCCAGAATGTAACAGGTTCTGAATTTAAATTCCCTTTTAATCTACTGCTTTGTGGAGTGTCTGGAATCTCACTTTCTGTTTGCATGTTCTACAAACACAAAACCAGAATATTAAGTCTTATAAGATTTAATATGTGGGTAGAGGTAACATCACTGCTCTGCGTGGAGAGAGCCTGGAGTGTCATGGGTTCGATCCCAGCAAGAGCACCTCTCCAGTAAGTGTCCTTGGGCAAGACACCTAACGGTACATACTCGCCACCCAGGACATACTTGAAAACGAGAGAAATCTCAATCCTTCCTGGTAAAATCCATTCTCAAAAAAAAAAAGGAGCTGCTTGATCCAGGGAGAGATCTGACGCCATCTGCGGTCAAGAAGGACTTCTTTCCCAGTATGTTGCATATTGGCGAGCGCTTCAGACTAGCAGGGTTATTCAAAGAGAGTTGATGTGGCCCCGAATTGTAACCGAATGCTGAATTTCAGGGCCATTCGACTACTCAGAGAGCAGGCAATTTGTCAAATTGTGACGAATTGCCTGCACATACAGTTGCAAGAAAAAGTATGTGAACCCTTTGGGATTACGTGGAGTTTTGCATGAATTGGTCATAAAATGTGCTCTGATCTTCATCTAAATCACAACAATTTGAAAAACACAGTCTGCTTAAAATAATACAACACAAACATTATCAGGGTTATTCAGAGAGCGTGAAAATCAGGAGAATGACTGGAGAATGAAAAATTCTAGGTCAAAATAGCCAAACCAGAAAAATTCTCCCTTTCATCTCACTTTCCAAATCGGCTATTTTGATCTAGAATTTTTCATTCTCCAGTCATTCTCCTGATTTTCACGCTCTCTGAATAACCCTGTATGTGTGGAGAAAAAAAAGGCACAGCACACCAACATCAAAAGCTCATCCCCACTGTAAAACATGGCGGAGGGAGCATCATGGTTTGGGGCTGCTTTGCTGCCTCAGGGCCTGGACGGATTGTTGTCATTGATAGAAAAATGAATTCCAGAGTTTATCAAGACATTTTGCAGGAAAACGTAAGACCATCTGTCCGCCAACTGAAGCTCCGCAGAGGATGGGTGATGCAACAGGACAATGACCCAAAGCATACAAGTAATTCAACAAAAGAATGGCTTCAACAAAACAAAATACGCCTTCTGGAGTGGCCCAGTCAGAGTCCTGACCTCAACCCGATTGAAATGCTGTGGCATGACCTTAAGAGAGCGATTCACACCAGACATCCCAAGAATATTGCTACACTGAAACAGTTTTGTGAAGAGGAATGGTCCAAAATTACTCCAGATCGTTGTGCAGGTCTGATCTGCAACTACAGGAAACGTTTGGTTGAGGTTATTGCTGCCAAAGGAGGGTCAACCAGTTATTAAGTCCAAAGGTTCACATACGTTTTCCACCCTGCACACTGAATGTTTACATGTTATGTTCAATAAAAACATGAAAACATATAATGTTTGTGTTGTATTATTTTAAGCAGACTGTGTTTTTCAAATTGTTGTGATTTAGATGAAGATCAGAGCACATTTTATGACCAATTCATGCAAAACTCCACGTAATCCCAAAGGGTTCACATACTTTTTCTTGCAACTGTATGGTGCCTGTTCGAGAGCAGTGAAATCCCCATAGAGAAGCAATGCTTCATCTATTCAGAGAACAAAAACCAGCAGTGAAAAGTTGCCGAATTGCCCTGCCATTCGGTGGTTTAATTCGTCAGGTTTATTCAGGCGAATCCCATTAGGCTTCAATGTTAAAAATATTCCCGTTTTAATTCATTATCTAATAAACCGTTTATTATTTTAATCTGCAGTAAAAAGTCTATTTTTAGGATCTTTTAGGCATTTTTTGGGATTTTTTTGTCAACATTTTTTTTCTGTGTTTTTTTTTAAATCGTTTTTTCTTTTTCCTGTAACAGCCCTTTTTATTATCATTCCTTGGATCTTATAAGTAAATTTCAGTCATTTTCGCTCATTAGTTTCTTTGCAAACAGCGTTTCACTTTTCAAACACTCAAGCGTCCTTTTTTTTTTCACTCCATTCGTCTGTGGTGTCGGGTTTTTCCAGCAGCTGCTCTGCGCTGTGATCGACGGCTGCTTGGGTTTCTCCGGCATGTTGCGGCGGGGTTAATCTTGATGTTTTTGCGGGTTTCGGTGTGCATTTGCCGGGTTTTGTGGTGAGTGTTCGGCGGGTTTGCGGCGGCTTTTCCCTGCATTTCGGCGGCCCTGTGGTGCTTGCTGAATACACCGCAGGGTCGCCGAAATGGGATCGCCAAATCACACCGAATTGGAGAGAACGAAAAGTCACTGAACATGCAGTGACTTCGATTCTCTTTGAATAACCCTATCGGTTTTTTGCCTTCGTTTGGATCAACAGCAGTAGGTGATGTGTGAAAGGCTGAAGTTGATGGACGAATGTCTATATGAAAAAAAGACAGAGAACCGGTGCTCGGCGCTCCCGCGTCCCGGTATAAAGGAAATCTCTTCCGTATAGAGAAAAAGATAGGGTAAATATTTTACTGTCTTGGACAATTCATAGTTCGTCGGAGTATTCCTAAAAGGAAAAAAAATGTATAATAGTGAAGTCCAGCTTTCACAAAAATGAAAAAGTGTGGGGGGGGGAATGGATCCACTCAGGCTCGATCACCTCGCCTGCGGGTGTTTCACACGGCTCACCCGATAGCCCTCAGTGGTTGTCTCGTCCATTTTTGGCCATTCTAGGGTCCATGCGCACCCAGCCAGCAGGATACCTCACTCGATTTGGCGTGCACCTTTGCTCTTACCAATTTGTTGAGAAAGAATAGCTTTGTTGCTAAACGACTGAAAACGACACATTAATCAAGAAGGAAGAGTTGGGTATTTTAGAAAAATTACTGCCACTTTCTGAAAAGAAAACGATTCATTTTTTAATAGAATGACGTCATACAAGAACGAGAGCAAAATCCCAGAATTAACAACAACAAAGAATCGTCAAGTACAGTTTATTCGCCAGTTGTCATTTTGTCTTCCTACTTGCATAGTAATATAGTACAAATAACTCACCTTTTTAATATATAATCAAATAAAACATTTTGTTAAGTCACTGGACTTCAAAAAACAGCATAGAGAGCACATAATCCCAGTAACGACCTCTCGATTGAAAAGGAGAGGATGAAGATCGAAAGTGACAGCAGAAGAGACGCTCGCGGTTCTGACGGCAGACAATGAAATGTAAAAAAAACACCAACTTAGGCTAGGGTCAGACTAGCGCACTTTAAACGTGCGTTCTGGCGCACATAATCACGGCCGCACTAGCAGCAAATGACGGGCAATGACGGCCAATATACGAAGTACGGTCGCACGAAAGTCCGGCCGCGCAACGCAAGTGGCAAACGAACGCATTTTGTCAAGAACGTCAAACCGCTAGTACGGTCGTACAGAGTGCGCTACGGCCGCAGAGGCGTGTGTGTGTGTGATTTTGAGATGTCAGACACTGACCGATAGCGCGTACTCCGTGAAAAAATACGTCCATTCGTTCGAAAGCACTTTTTCACAGACAACGCGAAAATGCGTTCGTCTGACCCTAGCCTAAACGCCAAGACAGTGCGAGAATATCATCAGCTTCATGGAGTGCAGCAATATATTATTATTTCCTGTCTGCGCCAATGAAAGCACATGATGAGGACGACATTTATCCAGGAGCAGCACATCACTACCTCCGTCTCCCAGGATAAACACATATTCTTGTTTTGCTTTTTAGGTGTACATTTTTTGGTCCCGTTACCTGGTTACAGTACATACATGTGTTTGTCACACATCGAGGACCATCGGCGTTTGGAAAAGGCCCACTTTGGGCGCACAAGGCACCTGCCTGCATGCCGCAATACACATAGTAGCAGGGGAAACGTGCCTTGTAAACAAATAACGATTACAGACGCCAACTGGACCAGGATGGCCAAATCCCCGGTAATCCAGTGTGAAGAGGAAAATGGACTGGGATCATTGGAATGGTCCAATAAGGGCTTTAATTCAGACACCGCAATGTTTAGGTTCTGCCCTGGACCCTTTCACAATTTAACGCTTCACTACCAAGCGTTTTTCTAAAAAAAAAACAACACCCATTGTCAGGAATCAGTTTTTTTGAGGGAAAATCATTTTAATTATAGGGCAATTAATATTTGGGAATATTCCCAGTGTATTTTTTACTGCAATAACCTATTCGACGGGGAGATGTCACCACCTGCTGGCCAAATGGAGTTACAGCGGCTTGGAGTTCAGTGTAGGATCATTTGGGGAGATGTCAGCCATCTGGCTTTAAAGAGTGTTAGCACCACAGGCATCAAGTCCATGGTGCCAAAACTGTAGGGACTTGTTATGGAGCCCAAATGCAAACAAACTTAGCTTGCAATAAATTGAATTCCTTTGCATTGAGCCTGTGGTACACCATATGGCCTATACGCGATATCAGGGCACCAGGAGGTACCTTGCAGATGGAGTACAGTCGGTCTTGGTAGTGAAGAGGTTAAGAAAGGTTATCGTGTAGAGCTGAAACGTTGTGCTGTTACCTGTCTGAATGAAGGCCCTTATTGGATCACACCAGTAGGCCCAGTCCGCTTTCTTCTTCATTTCCAATGCAATACAAAAGGCACAGTATAGAATGGAAAGGACGCTATAGAATGGAAAGGACGCTATAGAATGGAAATGAAGCTATAGAATGGAAATGAAAAGCAGTATTAAAGCACGCATATTCCCCCAGGCATACTATCGACATAGCTATATCTCTATCTCTAAATCATACTATTTCAATGTATTTCAGGAGGTATTTCTAACAAGTCTGTTATTCAATAGGATTATTTTCTACCTGATAAAAGGGGAGACAATTTTTTGGCACCCTTAAAATTCTATGGAACATAAAAGCATCTGAAGTTCCGTCGAGTATTGCGTCTTTAGGAGTCACATGGCTACAGCGCATTGCTTAATTCTATAAACGGAAGCAAGTGTATATACAGGACACTCCGACCTGTCGACGGAATCCATAGCGTTTCTTGGATAAACACAGTCGCCCACGGTGGCAAAGCGCTTGTGCGGCTAATCCCTAGCGTAGCAGGTGTTTGTATTAAGGTTCTGGGAGTTGCGGATCCCGTCGAGTCTGGCTCTTTCCTAGAAACCCATTGTGTTTTTGCAGAATGAATAAAGGACACTTCAGACACAGCACTAGCCACACACTCCCATCAAAACAGACTGAGTGAGTCACTGTCTGCGGGCTGGTTCTCTTTAATATACTGCAGAATGTCCGTCTCGTCCATGGCCTGGACATCAGGCTCCTTCTGCTCTGAGGGCAGACGCACAGGGCACTTTGACTTATCGGGCTCTCGGAGGAATGTTGGCTTCGCTGGTATCTTTGGCTTTGGTTTAGGCTTCGGCTTCTCCTCAACCTTCCAGAGCTTTTCTAGGTCTTCGTTGACTCTGTAGACATAATAATTAATTAAAATAATTTTCTCAATGTGCAGCTGGAACATTTAGACTGGAGGTTTCCATCCATGAAGCTGCAGAATGCTTGGACACAAAGTTACTAATATCAAAAAAAAAGGAAGAGAAAAAAGGGATTCCCATTATGCGTGCCAGGGACAGAAATATTAGAAAATACTGTCGGTGTAACACCCTTCCAGTTTCCCCATTCCACTCACTGACAATAATGCTATATAGGAATATGTGATGAGAGTTTGGGATGTATTTATTTATAAAGTATTTTCCCAGGAAGGATACATTGAGATTTCTCTCGTTTTCAAGTATGTCCTGGGTTCAAGAACATTGTATTTCTGTAACTGTAACTGTAACACTTCAAAGTAATACAATGCAAGATATTAAAAAAAAAAAAAAAAAAACAACACAAAAATACAGATTAACAGAAAATAAATATGTAGGAAATAGTCATTATGTTACATGTTTACAGGTGCATTCTGTATTGAGGTATGTTAGTAAGGAGCTCTTGAGTGACTTTAGACTGGGGGAAGATTTGATGGCGTCTGGGAGGTTATTCCATAATTGTGATGCTCTGTAGGAAAATGAGGATCGAGCCACTGTCTTTTTGTATTGCGGTATTGCAAGTAAGGTGCAGGTCCTGGATCGGAGGTTATAGGATGAGGGAGCTGCTGGGGGAAGCAGTCTATTCAGGTAGGGTGGCAGCTTCCCAGAAATGCTCTTAGACACCAGGCTGGAAAGGTGAAGGGTGCGTCTGGATTCCAGAGATGGCCAGTTTAGCTCTTTTAACATGTCACAATGGTGGGTCATGTAGTTACATTGTAGCACAAAGCGACAGAATGAGTTATACAATGTAGTAAGTTTCTGAAGGTGTGTTTGCGGGGCTGCTGCATACACTACATCTCCTAATCAATAGCTGGCATAAGCATTTGTTGTACAATCTGCTTTCTTACCGCGGGGCTCAGGCAGTATTTGTTTCTGTACAGGGCACCTAGTTTGGGGTAAAGTTTAGATGCAAGTTTTTCGATGTGGGGGCCAAAGGATAGATTTGGGTCTAACCACATACCTAGATATTTGAGAGAAGTGACTGTGGTCAGCGTGCCATTTGATATTGTCCCAACACATAGATGGGGATTTTGCAATTTGTGTAGTTTAGGTGCTGTTCCAAAGAGCATCGTTACAGTTTTGTCAGTATTTTAAAAAGTTTGTTGTGTTTGATCCACTTTTCTACCTCTGTGAATTGTTCTTGCAGCACGGCCTCTAGCTGCTGGAGATTTGGTTTGCTGGTATAGATTACAGTGTCGTCTGCATACATATGTACAGTTGAGGCTGTGCAGACATTGGGCAGATCATTTATGAATATTGTGAATAGCAGGGGGCCTAGTATTGAGCCTTGGGGTACACCGCAAGTGACTGGGAGCGGGAGGGAGAAGCTGCCAGAAATTGACACATATTGTGATCAGTCGGATACATATGATTGAAACCAGGTTAACGTGCGATCACCAATACCAGAGTTTTTGAGTTTTTGTAACAAGATGCCATGGTCTACTGTGTCAAAGGCCTTGGCAAAATCAAGGAAGATGGCTCCAGTTAGGTTTCCTTGTTCCATCCCAGCTTGGATATCATTGCAGACTTTTAAAAGGGCGGTTGTAGTTGAGTGATTTGGACGAAAGCCTGATTGATCCAGGGTTAAGTAGTTCCAATATTGATAATAATCACGTAATTGTGTGTAGATGCATTTTTCCAAGATTTTTGACATTACAGGGAGCAACGATAGCGGACGGTAGTTGGATACCAAAGTACTGTCACCACTTTTATGGATAGGTACCACTCTCGCAGTCTTCCAGAGTTTGGGTATGTATCCAGTCGCCAGTGATTCATTGATTAGGGTTGCGACAGGATTTGCAATTGCTGGCGCACGGATTTTCAGCAGCATTGCTTGTATTTGATCAGGTCCAGACTGGTATTTCATTTTTTGCTTACGGAGAAGTTTAGTAACTACACTGGTCTAAAACTGAATTCCTGTCTGATACAGGGACTTTGCACAGTTGGAGGGGCCTGACCGGCATGAGGCCTCTCTGATTGCATGTCATTTCCTAGCTTGGCAATCAAAGTGGAGGCGCATCCAACAAAATAATCATTAACCCCTTAGTGACCGGGCAGTTTTACACAAATCCGTCCTTTAGTGACCGCTGCTGTTTTTACGTTTCTGCACGGTTAGTGTTTAGGTCAAATTTTCCTCTTACTCGTTTATTCAACCCACACATATTATACACCCCTTTTCCCGCCATTAAATGGACTTTCTAGAAATACCATTATTTCCATCATATCCAATAATTTACTATAAAAAAAAAATATGAAATATGATGAAAAAATGGTAAAAACACACTTTTCGTAATTTAATCCCCAAAATCTACAACCACCAATAAAGACCCCGGCTAAATAGTTTCAAAATTTTATCCCGAGAATAAAAATACCCAATTTTTACATGTTTTTGCCTTTTAACCCTTTCACTGCTGAGCCAGTTACCTATGTGCACTGCGCTCATTCTGACTATTTTGTGCTAATTATTTTGAGATGACAGCCTAGGTCCTATTTAATGAAACCTCCCCCAGACAAAAAAAAACAACTTTTATTTTATTAAATGTTTTTATTATTTTTTTTATTTATTTTTTTAAACCAAACCTAGTCATGTTTGGTATCATTGGAAAGGCCATGATCAGGCCTTTCAAATGATGTCAAATATGACCATCTAGCTGCCATGGATCGGGAGATAACGGGATCCTTAGAATCCCCTTATCTCTACATGGCAGCTAGATGGTTAACTGGCCCACTGACATCTTCACACATATGGTGAGGTTGTCAGTGGGTGGGGGGGGGGACCTGGAGGCTTGGCTGACATCCAAGATGTCAGCCCCCCCTCCAGGTTCGAATCCCGTTTTGGCGCCAATTAGCGCCGTAACGTGATTCGGTGGTGAAATGGTTAATGCCATACACTGCTGAAAAGGGGAGACTCTCCCCTTTTCAGTGGTGTAAAAACCATCTCCCTAGCTTCAATGGTTGGGGAGATAGAGGGCTCCGAAGGAGCCCCCCTTCCCCTCCATTGATTTGCATGGGGATGCCTGCTGATGACGTCACCACGCAGCGTGGCGACGTCATCAGCCTCGCCTGCCCATGTAAATCACATGGGCAGGCTTCCTCCCTGCCAGATCGCCGAGGGATCCAGCGAGGGAGGTGAGTATCGGGCGGAGGGGGATTAGGCGCCGCTGACGTACCCTGTACGTCCGCGGGTCTAAGGGAGACCCGTGGACAGGACGTACGGGGTACGTCAGCGGTCCTTAAGGGGTTAAAGGCATTTGCTACATCTAGGGGGTATTGCAGGGTTTGGTTGTTTACTTTGACAGCAGCTGGCTGGGAGTGGACTGGGGGTGCTTGTATGTTACTTATGGTTCTCCAAAAGTTTCTAGGGTTTGATATGTTATTGTTTAGATGTTCATTGAAGTAATGGGCTTTGGCCATTTTTGTTTGTTTTGTGCATTCATTCCGGCATTTTCGGTATTCGTAGTGATCGTTCATGGAACCAGTACTCTTGAAATTTGACCATAGTGAATCTCTAAGCTGGTACATTAGTGTAAGATCAGCTGTAACCCAGGGGAGATGGGTCCCTTTTACTCGCACTTTACGCAGCAGGGCATGGGAATTCCAGACTTGCTGGAGCTCAGACTGAAAGTATTCAACTGCACAGTCTAGGTCTGGGATTAGGTTTAGCCTGTACCAGGGGAGCTGTTTGAGATCACTTAGGAAGGATTCAAGAATAAATTTCTTGAAAGACCTGGTGGTTATTACCTTTGGGGGAGATTTCAAGGCCTTTATTCTGCGCACGCAGTACACTAGGCAATGGTCACTAAAGCTATTAGCAAGAACGCCTGCCTCCTGTATTCTATCAGGAGATGAGGAGAGAATCCAGTCCAGCAAGGTATGGTTAGGGCTTTTCATATTAATGCGAGTGGGGGAGGAGATTGAGTTAGCTGCAAAGTTTTAAACAGTGTGCAGTGTTTATTGTTTTTAGGATTAGCCAATCTGTATTAAAATCGCTGAGGACCAGCAGTTCACTTTTTTGGTTTTGGGCAAGTAGGTTATTAAGGATTTGAGATATGTCAGAGAGGGAGTGCACTGGAGAGCTCGGTGGACAATAGAACCCAGCAACAATGATTGATTTACTGAATGGGATCTCAATTATACCAGAGAGGAAATCAAAGGTGACAGGAGAGCTAGAAGTCTGTAAGGGGGTGAACTTTATGGACTCCTCAACATAAATAACAATTCCCCCTCCTCTCTTTGCTCTGTCTTTTCTATAACATGAATACCCCTGTATTGATATGGCAGAGTCTGGTACTTTTGGGGTTAACCATGACTCCGTGAGCACAATGATTTTGGGTTTGTAATAGCAACACCAAGCCTGAAGCTCATCCAATTTAGGGAGTAAACTTCGGATGTTACAGTGCACAAATGAGAGGCCTTTTTTAGTGGGGAGACTAAAGGTTGTGTCAGCTATAGGACCAGGGTTAGTTTCCACATCGTTTGCCAGGGAAAGTAGCAGGATAAATAGGAATTTGGACAGAGTTTTCTTTTGGTAATACTGTAATTGCACAGTATTAAATCTCTGTGGGGGGTAGGAGGGCTGGATTTTAGCACTCTCCACCAGCACTCAGCTGACAGGTTAGAAGAACCAAGTAGGCTGGAGTGTATAGGGACTTTATTTCTATCCTGGGGCAATTGGAAAGGTGTTTAGAGGGCGAGGATAGCTTTGGAGAGAAGGGAGGAGAGAGAAAAGAGAAGCAGTAGTGGTATATACATTATAGAGAAAGGTGGGGTGCGAGTAGTTGGGTGGGCGAGAGTAAGTGTGGGATAGTAGAGGAAGCAGGGATTTAATGAGGGAATTTAGTGCAGCTGCGTAAGGAGTGTGATAGGAGGGTATGAATCAAATGAAAACCGTGGGGTGGGGGGGTGGTTGAGGGGAGGGTGGGGTGGTGGGTGAGGGGAGGGTGGGTGAGGGGAGGGGAGGGTAGGGTGGGACAAAGTCCAGGAGAAGCCAGAATGAGTTGCTGCCTAAGTCTGATGGGTGAGAAAGCGATGAGAGAATGCTTGCTGAAAAAAGAAAAAAAAAAAGACACATAAGATCAGAGGGGGTTTGGGGTGCAATAAAATTCGTAAACTCAGTGGTTCAGACCGGGGGGGGGGGGATAGATAAGAACACATGGTTCTAAGGTAAATTGAGCAGTGGCAAATGTGCCTAGCTACACATAAACTGAATACATAGAGAGTATATGTAGGAAATATAGTCACTATGTTACATGTTTACAGGTGCATTCTGTGTTGAGGTATATTAATAGAGAGCTCGAGTGACTTTAGACTGGGGGAAGATTTGATGGCGTCTGGGAGGTTATTCCATAATTGTGGTGCTCTGTAGGAAAATGAGGATCGAGACACTTTCTTTTTGTATTGTGGTATTGCAAGTAAGGCGCAGGTCCTGGATCGGAGGTTATAGGATGAGGGAGCTGCTGAGGGAAGCAGCCTATTCAGGTAGGGTGGCAGCTTCCCAGAAAAGCTCTTAAACACCAGCAGGGTTATTCAGAGAAAGGTGAAACTCTGGAGATCTTTTGGAGAAGTGAAAATTCTAGGTCAGTTTAGTTCATTTAACAAGTCACAATAGTGGGTCATGTAGTTACATTGTAGCACAAAGCGGCAGAATGAGTTATATAAAGTATCCCTTCACTGCAGAGATCGAGAAATCTCAGGCTTCAAAAGGCACCATCCGGTGCCCCGATAGAGATATCTTAATCAGCAGATCTGCAGCTCAAAACCAAATGAATTTAGTTTGCGTTTTGGCTGCAGAAGGCGCCCCCAAAGTTTTAGCCCTGTGGGCATAAAGACCAAAGAGATAAAACGGTGTCAATGCGGTTGATGATGCCCTGACATCAGACATTCAGCAGCCGATGAAGGGAGGAGGGGGGAATCGAGCTTCAGCTGTGGCTGTAACTTAATTTGGCAGAAGACGACGCCATCTACAGGCCAAATAGGTTATTTACAGTAAGAAATACACTGGGTATAAGCTCAAATATCTCACTGTATAATTAATTTAAAATGATTTTACAAAAAAACACACTGATTTCTGACAATGTTTTTTTGGAAAATCACTTGGTAGTAAAGGGGCTAATTATCTTATAAGACCCCTCCCCCGGGTCTCATTATGCCTGCCTGCTGTCCGTATATGGCTTACAATTAAAAAGAATGAAGAAAAAAACCCAAAAAAAACCCAACCTCGTGCTTTAGATTATTTTTCATCTTTTGAAACTAATTGTTTGATTGTTTTGGACACGCTGTTCCTATTGCTGTTTCCACTTGAAGTTCAAGAGGCGACCTGGACACGCGACAAGTATGCAGCAGACACGTGAGGAATGTCATACACCAAAAAAATAAAATGAACTATTTGTGATGTATTGCGGAGGTTACGCAAACACAGGAAAGCAGCAGGTAATAAAGATGCATCAAAGCTACGTGTTTGGTGTCTGCTGTTGCGCACACGGGGATATACTAAAAAAATATGTTTTTTAAATTGATAAGAATGCGGCAACAAAAAATACAAAAAGAACCAAAAGTGGAATAGAATAGTCATATAGATATAAAAAGCCAGACCTGTGTGTGCGGGGATTTATAGGAGATTAAATGTACTTTACTGACATTTCAAAACGGGGAGGGAGGGGGGGGCTCTCAAAAAAAGGATAAACTCACCTGAGTAAAAATAAAAATCTATCGTAATATTTAGAATGTTAGGATTAAGGCATTTTAAACTCAAAAAGCTCAATAAAACGCACAAAAAGGCCACGTGTTATGCATTAAAAGACCGTCCATGCTGCACCATTCGCCTGTACTCGTTTCGAATATGGGATCGGGGCACTGGTTGTGATTACATAAGGCTGGGGTCAGACGAACGCAGTGCGAACGTGTGTTTAGCCGCACTTTATTACGGCCGTGGTAGCAGCAAATGACGTCCAACGCAGGCCCACACACGTCGTACAGCCGCACGAAAGTTCGGCTCCGCAACGCAAGCGACAAACGAACGCATTTTTTGCAAGAACGTCGAACCACTAGTACTGACGTACAGAGTGCGCTTGTCCGCATAGCGGCGTGTGTGCGTGAGTAGGAGACATCAGACGCTGCTCATGTCCAGCCAACATAACGTCCAGACACCCAAAGTTTCCTGGTTTGGATAAAAAAACATGGCCGACATTGCGCATCGTATGACCACTATCTCGTCTTCTGTGAAAAAATGCGTTCGGACGCAGCGACGCACTTTTTGATGGGAGACGTGAAAAATGCATTCGTCTGACCCGAGCCTAAGCTGTAACTAGATATCTTATGCATTACATAAAACACTTTATAAAACACATGCTGCTGTTTTTTCCTTTGTTTGAAGTAATTGCATGTAAAAGGGAAAAAATAAAAGGGATTTTTTTATCTCCTCTCTCCATTTTGTGGATTTTTCCCATGATGCAACATTTACAAAAATCTGTGCAAAGGTTTTACTTTACAGCTGTTGTTTATTTAACCCACAGTATTTACAGTTATTGAAGAGGAGGAGGGAATGTTTAGATAAGGAGGCAGCAGGTATGTTGTACTCTCCCAGGCTACTGAGATACCAGATGGCAGCTGAATAAAATAAGACAGGGATCTAAACCCTTTCATGCCGCGAGGCGTGCTATGCTGTCACTGAGGCTTAACTAAGGCCGTCTCCCTGCAGCCAATGACGCACTCGCCAGCGGGCTTCAGGAGGGACCGGAGCGCCGCAGGGATGGCAGGGCCGACCCGTCCAGGAAGTCGGATGGTGCAACGGCTCCAGGCGACCCTTTGCCAGGGGCGGCATTTTGAAGTCCTGTCAAAGGCTGCGACATGGAGCGCCTGGCAACGGACCTTGAAAAGGTCCGGCCCTCCACCTGGCCAGGGCCTCGATCGGACTGGTGCCTGGCCAGGGCCTTGACCGGGCCGGTGTTCTTACATGAGGGGAACGCAGCATGGCTTTCAAAGATGGCTGCTTTTCCCAGCCGATGGCTCGGAGGTACATACGCACATTCGCCTTCTGTAAGGTTCCTCAAAATGAGCGTCTGTGACATCACCTCATATGTTGTCCCCTTATATGTCAGAACATTGGCGCCCGGCCACGACTAGGCAGCCCCGGCCCTCAACCTGGCCGGCTGCAGATTGAGGCTGAAGCTTGTCTCTCCGAGTTGCCATCTTCCTTGCGTCCTGATCCCAAGCGCGGGCTGAGAAGCGGCAGCGACGCAGACCTCAGCCGGGCCTGGACCAGGGCTGTGTGTGTGTGTGACTGTGGATGTGAGTGTGTGTGTGTGACTGTGGATGTGAGTGTGTGTGTGTGTGACTGTGGATGTGAGTGTGTGTGTGTGACTGTGGATGTGTGTGTGTGTGTGTGTGACTGTGGATGTGTGTGACTGTGGATGTGTGTGACTGTGAATGTGTGTGACTGTGAATGTGTGTGACTGTGAATGTGTGTGACTGTGAATGTGTGTGACTGTGAATGTGTGTGACTGTGACTGTGTGTGTGTGTGTGTGTGTGTGTGTGTGTGTGTGTGTGTGTGTGTGTTGTGTGTGTGTGTGTGTGTGTGTGTGTGTGTGTGTGTGTGTGTGTGTATGTGTGTGTGTGACTGTGTATGTGTATGTGTATGTGTATGTGTATGTATGTGTGTGTGTGTGTGCCAGGATACGTGGATCGCTGTGATACGCTTATACACACTGCACATTACAGTGGGCCCTATTACATTCTCGGTACCAACGTTAGCGCTCACCTGTGTGAGTGTTAACGTTAGCTCTGGTGGCCCTAGCGTGGGCGCACCATATTACAATCCAAACGCTAACGGATAAAAAAAAAACGTTAGCAATTGGTATCTTGTGCTTTTCAGTGCGAGGTTACTGTACTTTGCACTCCCTATGCTTAACATGGGGAACGCAAAGTGTTAGTCAGCGTTAGGATTACAATCTACTGACGTTACACAAAAGTTAACCACAGCCTGGACGGACCTGGTGCTAACAGATCCCGCTGCTGCAGAATCCTTCAGCACCAGCCAGAAACCCCCCCAATAAATTCAGATGCTCACCTCCTATCCCACAACATGGACAGCGGCTCCAACCGCCTCCTCTGTCCGACGGGAGCAGGGAGATAGTGGGGGAAAAAGTCCCAAGTCTTCCCCCTGCAGATCACTACACCAACCTGCCGGATCTCGCCTCGGTCATGTGACGGGCGCCGTCTGCCTCCTATGGGCTCCACGGAGAGGAGCTTAGCGCTGGCGCACGCAACCCGGGGCTTAGCGCCCGATAACAATGCAGGCAGCTTTTTTAGTGGAGAAACATGCATGCGCAGGTTTTTCTCTCGAGCGTCCCTGTTTTAGCGAGATGATTGTAATGTGGCCCTGTGAGTTTTATTGCTGTGGCATTCTGTGTGCATAATGTGCGGTGTGTGTATATGAGTGTATCACAGAGTGTAACAGCAATAAAATCCAAAGTAATGTGCGGTGTGTATTTGAGTTTTATTGCTGTGGAGCTCAGGGATATGCTCATAAACGGCAGATTTTTTTTGGGGGGGGGGGGTGGCAGCATTTCATCCTTGGATCCAGGCAGCACACTGGCTTGGGCTGGCCCTGGGGTAGGGGTTAAAAGACTTCTAATCTACCACATGGTGATGTCCTAGAATACATCCCACACAATACAATGATTTGAATCAGTAATCGACCAATAGACTCCATTCTATGACCAAAGCCACACGTGATGTAAAGATACTGTGTGGGGGGAGATTTACAACACAAAATATCACACAATGGATGCGCCCAGTGACACAGAGGGAAATATTCTCGTAACTAAACAAACAAGAGAAAAACAAAACACATGTAAGATATCAGCAACATAACATGAACACAATAAGGACGGTTCATTTTCAGGTGGTGGTGGCCCTTCAATTAACTCCAGGATTTTGGAATCATGGATGGAAGTCATGGAAGCACAGAGTCCTAGACCAGGGGTTTCAAGCGAGCCTTTTTGGGAAATCAAAGTCACAAATAGCGCAGACCTACAAGGTCGGGCAGCTCCAAGATCGGGGGTACTGGAGGCCGATGGGAGGCATGGTGATGACACAATTTGCATCACTGACGACATCCACACCCACAATTAGAGGCAGGTGATCCCTGCATGCATGTACACCAGGATGACAGGCTGGCAGGCAACCAATCAGGGCTGCCCTAGAGCTCATACATTGGTTTACAAACATCCGATTTTAACTACTTTGGCTCTATGTGTACCATTAAGTAAGGGTTTCCATGGTCCTCCAAGAAACAGCGTGATAGCTTAGGGATTCCAGGGGAGAACTAAGGCCACACTGTGTGATTTCACAGGTCTGATATCTAGAGGAGCAAGTTTTGACGAGACAGCGCGAGGCAATATTTTGCATAATGGTAAATCTTTCCATGAACACTTTCAGCAACTTGGGCTTAGAGAGAAGTGCATGGCTTGGGCTCCCTCACTTGGGGAATTTGTTTTATTCTAGCGTTTCGCGCTTCTTTTGGGGTTCCTGTAGAAGCCAGTTTTGCCTGCCCAGTACAAGACAAGTAAATAGTGGCCGAACACCACCCCGTTTCTACACCCTGATGAACTAGCATAGGGTCGTAATGTAATAATTGTACGTGTGGTGTAAATTATTTTTTTTCACGCACAGTATTTAAATGGGTTTAGTACCTGAGTAACTCGTCCACGTCCTCGTCAAGCGCACTTGTAAACGATTGATCACTGGCACAGGCAGAAGGTAACAACAGCGAGTCTCCAAGTTTCACAGTCCCTCCAAGATCCTGCTCTTCAAACAACTTGATGTCTAGCAAAAAAAAACAAACAAAATAAAAAATCACAGCTGATATTACACCAGTGAAAGCAGGTCCTGCGTAAAACATCCTCTCCTTTACGTCTACCGCAACAAAGGCTGTTAGACAATTATGAGAATTGAGGTCTATAGGGCGCTCAGGTTTTGTTTGCCATTTTCCATTTAACCCCAAAAAAATAGCACCGCAAATAAAATCATTCTTAATTTTACAGTGAGAAATATTTGGGGATATTCCCAATGTATTCCTCACTGCAGTAACCTATTTGGTAGGGAGGTGTTGCCATCTGCTGGCCAAAAGGAGTTTCTGCAATTCTGGGCTTAGTGCAGGATCAGCTGGATAAAACGTCCATTAGAGACATTCCCCAGCTGCTTTTAAAAAGTGTTAGCACCTCGAACATCATGCCCATTGTGCAAAAACAATAGGGGCACCTTCTGGAGTCTAAATGCAAATGAAAGGAGTTTGCAACAAAGGAATTCCATTTTTCAGTGACAGAGCATAGCTTCAGATCATATTAACACGATCTCAGGCTGCGGTGTCTGCTGTTGCGGATCATGTATACACGATCACAGTAGTGAAGGGGTTAAAGAAAGATATTATTCATTATACCCCCCTTAGAGAAAAATCACATCCCGTTTCTAATCTAAGATTAGCATTTAATTGTCCTGCTCACTAACAAATCACCATTTGAAATTCTGTATAAAATGTACTTTTGGTATTTATGGCTTTAATTTAGTAGACGTTTGTTCCACGTTTGTTGCCTTCACATATCTCCCTCTGGAGTGAATTTGTGAAGAGAGCAACGCAAGGGGTGGTTATTCACGGTGTCAGAACGTAGTGCGTCGTACGACTGCATTAACATTGTTTCATGATATCAACAAACATTAGGAAACCTCAGGAGTTCTCCGGTGAAGTGATGGCACGGCACAAACAGCTCGGAGCTGAGAAATCTGGCTAGGATCGCTCTGTATCTGTCACTTTCTTAAGGACATAATAGATCCACTTCCCTGATCCAATCTGGGCTGTGCTTATCGTCACAGAAATTAAAGTGTACCTGTCATCCACGAGATGACAAATGCGTCTTTATCGGAGAGTCAGACTTAGTTTTAACACTAACTCCATTTATAGCATTCGAGACATTATTGGCCATCAAACATGGATTGACACTGGCTGCGATGTGTGTCCCCAATGCAAGTCTCTTTCTGCTCCTCCTATGGGTCTATTACAACCACTTCCTGTACCATCCAGACCATGGACCCCTCTATCTCTTGATTTCATAGTAGATCTACCACCTTCTGAAGGACATATAACCATACTCACAATTGTTGATAGATTTACCAAGATGATACATCTTGTTCCCCTCAACAACAAAAAATAAAAATTGAATGGGTTTAAAGCGTGACACATTATTTAAGTATTTCTATAGAATTTCCGCACTCATACACTGAGTGGGCAGATTATTATGACCACCTGACTCTTTTAAGCGAATTAGGCATAATTTGGAGCTGAAGTTGCTCGAGGGTCAGACTATTCTAAATAGGGAAGCAGGTGTTTACCACGACAGTAGAAGTGATTTTTTCCTGAAGATATGGGTAAACAACGTGATTTAATAGCCTTTGAACGTGGGATGATTGACGACGCTCGGAGCCATGTAGCGAGTATCAGCAAAACAGCAGAATTTGTTAAATGTTCAAGAGCAGCTGTTGTTAAAGTGTTTAAAGACTGGACTGTCAGCCAAAAATCTGGGTCTGAATGTGCGAATTGTGGCCGCCAGCCACTAGTCAATGTTAGGGCAGAACGGAGAGTGGCAAGACTGGCACAAGACAACAGAAGGGCATCAGTGCATCAAATTACTGCAGATCTTAATCAGGGATCCTCGCAAATGATCTCTGAATGCACTGTTCGCCGTACACTGCATCCTATGGGATATGGAAGCCGAAGGCCTGTTCCAACACCTTTGCTGTCTGCAGTTAACAAGATAAAACGTCTCCAATTCGCACAGGAACACAAGGATTGGACAGTCGAGCATTGGAAAAAAGTCATGTGGTCCAATGAATCCCGTTTCCGGTTGCATCGTGCAGATGGCAGAGTGAGAATTTGGTGGAAACCGCATGAAAGCAGCACCCCACATGCATGAGTACAACCCTTCAAGCTGGTGGGGGCAGTGTTATGGTTTGGGGCCCTTTAATTCGTGTGGAACAACGTCTGAATAGCACAACATACCAAAGCATCGTGGCTGATCAAGTTCATCCAATAATGCTGATGGCGTATCCCAATGGAGATGGCTTCTTCCAACAAGACAATGCGCCCTCATGCCACGGTGCTCGTATTGTGCAGGAGTGGTTTCATGAACATGAGGGGGAATTTACTTGTGAGGACAGGAACTCCAGCCTAGGGCCCATAGATATAAAGATGGGGAGCTCAAGTCTGAGGCTTCGTACAGAAGAAGGAAAAGCTTTGGTGGGTCAGGAGAGGGGGCGAGCAGTGGACAGGACGAAGGACACAGGAGAACAAAATGGAGCAAAAAAAAGAAAAGGTTACAATTTTGACTGAAGCATAAGAGAAGCGAAGAGAAGACTGGAAGGAAAGAAAGCAACACATGTGTTCAGATATTGTGTAAGAGAGAGTGAAACCACATTACATTTCCTTTAAGGACATGCTATCATACTAGTGAAGTGTGAGATTGCAGTTCTGACAGGAGACTTGTCTACTCGCACAATCGCCTCTTGTTTTGGACAGAGGAAGTCGCACAGACAGAACCATCTTCATTTAGAAACTGGAAAGGTCAAAATAAAAAGCTAGATTCATACTGTTTGATTGTATTAATAGAGCGCAAACATCCATCTGGACAACCGATCTCTGTACATAAAGCGCTTAATTACTGTCAATATAAATATGGAGTTGTCCTGGTCTCGTACAAGCTGGTTTCACCCATCGTCGCAGGCTTTATCCATTGGGTTGTTACAATCCGGTGCAACGACAGCACTTGATTATTATATATTGTTTTACATTAAAAAAAATTAAAACAAGTTGCGAAGTTAACCAAGATTCACTGTTTATCATAGGACGGTGGAGCTAGAATCCAGCAGGGGAGTTTTACTTGAAGCAACAGATCGAAAAGATTCCAGAAAAGATAAGTGGATGAGGTGCTTAGAATGTTCCTTAGCGATACAGTATTTGCATGCAGGGCCGCCATCAGGGCATTACAGCCTCTATTAACGGCTTTGCGCAAAAGCGCACACGCAGCGCAATTTTTCTTGCGCGCAGCGTTAAACGTTAATGCATGTAAATTAACACTGGTATTAAAATTCGAGTGCATTTTTTCATCCGTCAAAAAATAACGCGTGTAAAAAAGACGCGCAAAAACGTGCGCGCAGAAACCGGTGTGCAGACTGTTTTTTTCACGCGATTCAGCCAATCAGAATTAAGAACCACAATTGTCTTCCGTTAAGTTTTTGCGCCTGTCAAAATCAATCTGCGCATATATGCTGCATAAAAAAAAATGTATATATGTTGCAGCAATAATAAAAACACGCACAACTTCTCAATTTTATTGTTTGGGTATGTGTAGAATGTGTAACCATACTTTGCTGTATTTTTGTTCAGGCTGGTGTATTTCGTTTCAGTCAGGTCGTTCAAATTTGCCATTAACACCAGCTTTTAAAAGACGTTAAAATTATGCGCGCAAACGTTGTCCGTTACATTTTGCGCATAGATTGTAATACCATCCGCGTACCAGCGCACAAACGCATTTGCACTCACAATGTTAAGTATAGGATGCGCATTACGCTCACGCAGGGTCACCCGCGTTAGACATTAATGAGCATTTTTTGTGCAGACATTTTAATACGACATTCTGCGCAAAGGGTTTTCCCCCTCGCGTCAATTCGTTTTTGCGCACGCGTTAACATTTGCGCAAGGAATGTAATAGAGCCCTATGTGTTTAGGGGCGCGCCAGCAGGGGCAGGCACTGTTAGTGGGGGCCTTCCTTGATCATGCCAGACTCTGGGTCCTGGCTAGCCACATCCTGTCAGGACAGCTCCCGAGCCCTGCAGCCATTCTAGTGCCCCCCATCACTGGTGGTCTGGTGGCGCTGAGAGTGCTATGCGACCTGTGCTTTCAGTGAGTGCAGATCACATACCTTTTCACCCACACTATGCCCTGGCAGGCTGGACTCTGATGAGTATCAATGTGCTGGCTATCTCTGGGGACGAAACGGAGTGAGGTCCTGAAAGGGTCCTGAAAGGGTGATACCTCTCCTTAGTCCTAAAATGCAATTTATTTAGTTGCTAAAGAAATTTGTTTTCAGTTCTTTAGTATGAAAACTAATTTTATTCATCCGAAAACCAGTGGATACAATTACTATTGGGATCGCTGCTTGTTACAGTATCTCTCACCAGTAGTAGATGGAGCTGCGTGCATGGGCAGAGCTAATCCATCGCGATCGGTCTCAGAGATAGTGACGTCAGCACACTCCCCGCACGCCAAAGTCACTAGTAACCGGCAGTCGGGAAATTCAATTGATGACCAGGCCCGGATTAAGATCTCTCTGGGCCTGGAGCTGAAGATTTTGGTGGGCTTTTTTTTTGTAATTTAGTGAAATGAAAACAGATTTTTGGGTTATTTAATTGTGCGGATACGGGTATATCTAACCAGGCAGATACTGTGTGATTAATTTTTCATTCAGATTTCAATCATTTAAAAGAGTCTAAAAAATTTTGTTCCCATTTTATCATCCAAACCTTTGTGGTTATATATTACATAGGGTATTCTTGATAAAAAAAAATGTGAAATGGGAACCTGTTACTGCATTTTTCTGAGAAAATATAAAATTTTAACCAAACAAAAAATGGGGAAAAAAAGAGAAATATTTCCCTTGTGTTTTGGAACATGTTTTTTTTTTTTTACGAATAATATGACTATGTATGAAAAACTGACCTTGCTCCCAGCGTTGGAAATGAGAGGGTGAGTAATGGCAGGGGTATTGCTCATTTTATACGTGACAAATGGACAATGCCATCGCTTTGGAACTAAAAATAAATAAATAAATAATTATTTTCTTTTATATTTTACATGGTCAGGTTTGGTATTAATGCAAAGGCCAGACTCTGTCCTGTCCAATGACACCTCACTTGACCTTGTGAGGTGTAAAGATTAGTGACGCAGGGGTCCAAAGTTCCCCGCAGTGCTCTTCGCTGCAGTGCGGCGGTTTAGGTTTTTGATGTAACAATTCGTAACAATGGATTGTACCATCACCCATTACCCATCACCTCCACACTTGTTGGTGACATGAGAAATGTGATGTTAGTTAGTGCAGAATCATTCTTTACTTTATAATTGAAAAGTGAAAAATATTACTGTTGGAAAGAAAAAGTAAATATGTATTATTTTATTTTTATTACTTAAAACCTGATCGTGTTCTGGCCTTTCCAGTGATACCTCCATTGACTCTGTAGCTGCTACATGGGTCCAAATGCAGACCTACAGGGTAATTCAAAGAGATTCGAAAAGTCACCACACATTCGGTGACTTTTCGTTCTCTTCAATTCGGTTCCTTTTGCCGATCCCATTTCGGTGACCCTGCGGTGTATTCAGCAAACACCACAGGGTCCCCGAATTGCAGGGAAAAGCTACCGCAAACAAGATGAAAACGAACCGCAAAACCCACCGAATGCACGCCGAAAACCCCCAAAAACATCTGGATTAACCCATCGAAAAACCCAAGCAGGAGCCGATCACACGCAGCGAAGCAGCCGGGACCGCAGACAGAGGGCAGTGAATAAATTAGCAAAACAGTTTGTGTGAATGTTTGAAAATGAAACGCTGTTTGCAAAGAAACTACTGAGCGAAAATGTCTGAAATTTACATATGAGGTCCAGGGAATGATAATAAAGAGGGCTGTTACAGAAAAAAATAAGTAAACTTTAAAACAAAATTAAAAAAAATTAAGAAAAATGCTTAAAATATCCTAAAAAAATCTATAAATAAAGAGACTCTTTACTGCAGAATTTTATAATGAACGGTTTATTAGATATTAAATTAAAACGGGAATATTTTTAACATTGAAGCCTATGGGATTCTCCTGAATTAACTTGCCGAATTAAACCACCGAATGGCAGGGCATTTCGGGAACCTTTCACTGCTGGTTTGTGTTCTCTGAATAGCCGAAGCAGTGCTTTTCATGGGGTTTTCACTACCCTCGAACAGGCACCGAACAGGCACCGTATGTGCAGGCAATTCGCTAGGATTTGGCGAATTGCCTGCTCTCTGGATAGCCGAATGGCCAAGAAAGGTAACCGAACGCTAGACATGTGCACAGCACAAAATTTCGTTTTGAACTAATGGATTAGTCCTAAAATGCAATTTATTTAGTTGCTAAAGAAATTTGTTTTCAGTTCTTTAGTATGAAAACAAATTTTATTCATCCGAAAACCAGTGGATACAATTACTATTGGGATCGCTGCTTGTTACAGTATCTCTCACTCTCAGCACAATGTGTCAGGCAAAGCTGTTACAGTAACTGACTGCTGCTCATCACAGTGCTCAGAGTTTCAGTAAACCTAGTAAATAATATTTTTATATATAAGAGGTTATAACAATATTATTTCCTTGTTTTACTGAAACTCTGAACGATGTTACAGTCAGTTACTGTAACAGCTGAGCCTGATACATTGTACTGAGAGATAATATAACAAGCAGCCGATCTCAGCACTCACAGCCAGTAAAGGGCTAAAAAAAAAAGAAAAAAAAAAGGCATTAATTAATACCCGTCCCTGTATAATGTATAGAACATCCTCCTGACTTAATGTCCCTCTCTGTATAGAACATCCTCCTCAATTTATACCTTTCTCTGTATAATGAATATAACATCCTCCTGCATTAATTAATGCCCCTCTCTGTATAGAACATCCTACTGCATTGGCATGTGGAGGGTGCAGAACCTCCAGCACAGGAGAGGGAACGTTTACTTAGACAGGAATATAAAAGCAGGGGAGAGGGAAAATATTAGCGTAAATCGGTCTGAGAGCTCAGAGAAGAGACGACTGGCGCAAATTATTTTTTTTATAAAATAAAGCACTTTAAATCCAGGGAAAACATTCAAATAAATCACACTGAAGGCTCATAATGACAGAGTAACTGTGAGAGCTGGATACTAAATGCATCAGACGTAAAAAAAAACAAAAAACTTTATAACAAGCAGCACTGAGAGAGGAGAGGGACTTTACATAAAACGTGTATTATAGCTGAGGAAAGGGGGATAGTGCTCCTGGATAAAATGTATCAGACCTAAGCCCCTATTATGCAGAGCGGGAGGGGAGATAACACACGTTTTATAAAGTCCCTCTCTTCTCCTAGCACTGCTTGTTATAAAGGGGTTTTTACTATCCAGCTCTCCTCTTGAAGTGGTAGAGGCCAAAACAGTAATTGAATTTAAGCAGGCATGGGATAGGCATAAGGCTATCCTAAATAAAAGATAAATCCAGGTAAAATATCCATGTAATTGGGCAGACTAGATGGGCCTAAAGGTTCTTATCTGCCGACATTTTTCTATGTTTCTATTAGCTTTCAATGTGATTTATTTGAAGGTTTTCCTTCTCCAGCTGCTTTTATCATCTTGTCTGCCTCATAGACATGCAAGGGTTAAGTAAAGGTTTCCTCTCCTGTGCTGGCTGTCTGTGCTGCGAGTGAGTATTCTGGAGCTCTATCACTGTCAGATTTTCGGGTAGGGGTCGGGAAGGATACAAACCTTTTCTGTAGCTTTGCGATGTTGCGCTCTTCATTACTGGTCTCCTTCACTCAATGTAATATCACAAAAAGGACTGAAACTAAAATGTAGTGCATTTTATTTTAGTTTCTTTCGTTTTTTGTACTGAGCAGTTTCGTATCTCTTGAGTCTTACTAAAACTAAATTATCCCAAAATTCAGCGTTCGGTTACCTTTCTCAAGCAATTCGGAGCTCTTTGAATTACCCTGATAGTTATCCTTTCTCTGGGCCTATTCTGAGGCATGGGCCTGGAGCTGCTGCTCCATCTGCCCCTATGTTAATACGGCCCTGCTGGTGATGCTGGGTGGGGTGGAGGAAAGGAAACCCTTTATTCCTGTGGATCTCTAGAATACACTTTTTGTATTTTGGAGGGGTAGAAAACGGAGCTCTTAAGAGTGGAGGGAGAGCATGGGGGGGGCCCAGCCTGAGGTTCAGTACGGGGCCCCAAGATTTCTGATGGCTGCCCTGTTGGCTTGGGCACAGTGGCGTCACTAGGGTCGGTGTCACCCGGTGCGGTAATTTATGGTGTCACCCCCCCCCCCGAGTTTCAGATTTTTTTTTTAACTACTCTTACTCCTAAATCAGTGCTCCCATATAACACTGAATGCTCATACACACAGCGCACATTACTGTGAGGTTTATTGCTGTGGAGCTCTCTCATATGCTCACACAACTTTTTGCCAACTGCCAGCAAGTACGTTGCCTGTTCGAAGGCAGTGAAAGCACACATGGATATATATTGCCCCCAGCAGCTCTGGATATATATTGCCCCCAGCAGCTCACCCATGGATATATATTGCCCCAGCTCACATATGGATATATTGCGCCTCAGCTCACATATGGATATATTGCGCCTCAGCTCACACATGGATATATTGCCCCAGACCAGCTCACACATGGATATATTGCCCCAGACCAGCTCACACATGGATATATTGCCCCAGACCAGCTCACACATGGATATATTGCCCCAGACCAGCTCACACATGGATATATTGCCCCAGACCAGCTCACACATGGATATATTGCCCCAGACCAGCTCACACATGGATATATTGCCCCAGACCAGCTCACACATGGATATATTGCCCCAGACCAGCTCACACATGGATATATTGCCCCAGACCAGCTCACACATGGATATTGCCCCAGCTCTCATGGATATTGCCCCCAGCACACATGGATATACTGCCCCAGCTCCTCTCATGGATATACTGCCCCAGCTCCTCTCATGGATATACTGCCCCAGCTCCTCTCATGGATATACTGCTCCAGCTGCTCTCATGGATTTTGCCCCAGCTCATGGATATACTGCCCCAGCAGCTCATGGATATACTGCCCCAGCAGCTCATGGATATACTGCCCCAGCAGCTCATGGATATACTGCCCCAGCAGCTCATGGATATGCCCCAGCTCATTGATATGCCCCCAGCTCCTCATGGATATGCCCCAGCACCTCATGGATATGCCCCAGGCCCCCATGGATTTGCCCCAGCAGCTCATGGATTTGCCCCAGCTCCTCATGGATTTGCCCCAGCTCCTCATGGATATGCCCCAGGCCCCCATGGATTTGCCCCAGCAGTTTATGGATTTGCCCCAGCAGCTCATGGATTTGCCCCAGCAGCTCATGGATTTGCCCCAGCAGCTCATGGATTTGCCCCAGCAGCTTATGGATTTGCCCCAGCTCCTCATGGATAATGCCCCAGCAGCTCATGGATTTGCCCCAGCAGCTCATGGATTTGCCCCAGCAGCTTATGGATTTGCCCCAGCTCCTCATGGATAATGCCCCAGCAGCTCATGGATTTGCCCCAGCAGCTCATGGATTTGCCCCAGCTCCTCATGGATAATGCCCCAGCAGCTCATGGATTTGCCCCAGCAGCTCATGGATTTGCCCCAGCTCCTCATGGATAATGCCCCAGCTCCTCATGGATTTGCCCCAGCAGCTCATGGATTTGCCCCAGCAGCTCATGGATTTGCCCCAGCAGCTCATGGATTTGCCCCAGCTCCTCATGGATAATGCCCCAGCAGCTCATGGATTTGCCCCAGCAGCTCATGGATTTGCCCCAGCAGCTCATGGATTTGCCCCAGCTCCTCATGGATAATGCCCCAGCTCCTCATGGATTTGCCCCAGCAGCTCATGGATTTGCCCCAGCAGCTCATGGATTTGCCCCAGCAGCTCATGGATTTGCCCCAGCAGCTCATGGATTTGCCCCAGCTCCTCATGGATTTGCCCCAGGCCCCCATGGATTTGCCCCAGCAGCTTATGGATTTGCCCCAGCTCACCTCCTGGTCCTGGTCCCAGCACATGGATAGCGGCCCAGGCAGCACCTCTCCGCCGCGTTTTTCGCTCCTTCTGAGCGTCCGGCGGCGCGCAGCTTGGGCGCTCGTCTGGGGGAGCCACGTGACCAGCCGCGATTGGCTGGTGACGTATTTCCTCCAGGCGAGCGCCGAAGCTGCGTGCTTCGGACGCTCGCACGGAGCGAATCCGCGGCGGTGGCGGGCGGTGGGTGAGACACCTGCCCTTAGGGTGACGGTGTCACCCTAAAGGCGGGTGTCACCTGGTGCGGGCCGCACCCACCGCCCCCACGTTACGACGCCACTGCTTGGGCACCCTGCTCCCACATGACTAGAGAACACCCCACAACTTTGATGACTAAAAATGATGGGATTTTGCAAATGTCAACTGCACTGGCAGCTGTCCCCTCTTTTTACAGACGCCATCATGGAGATGGGAGTGACCTTCCTTCAATTGTACCTGTAGGACTTAATATATAATCATGAACTCCTGTCATCTAAGACTTTAACACTGGAACAAGATGTCCTTACCTCCTGATGGGTTGAAAGATTTCTTTCCCACTTGAGAGATTTTCTTGCTTGGCTCAAACAATCCATCGTCTGGATCGACTTCATCATCGAACAGAGCTCTTGTTGACTTTGGCATGACATGAGCTTCTTCGTTCTTCTTTGCTGTTGCTGGATTCTTTTTTCTCTTTGTCCTTTTGGAGAGACAGGAATTAATGATGTAAAGGAATGACCCTAAACTGAAGTATCTATTATAAACATATTGTAGGAAGACATATACATTACAGCAAGACCGGTATCCAGATTCAGAAGACACCGAATCTTCAGAGAGGGTCATTTAGAGAGCACCGAAATGTCACCAACATGTCGGTGCTCTCCTGACCCGCCACATCGATACGAAAAACCACCGAATGCATCCGACGCAAAACCGCCAAATCGATCTGAAAAAAGTCGCCGAACAGACCAACAACCAGCCACCAGAAAAAGCCGACAAGCCGCCGAATGGCTAAAAAAAAAAAAAAAAAAAACTGCAACTTTTAACAGATGTTTAAACAAAAACTACTGCATGTATATGCCTGGAAATAATATATGAGGCCCTATGAATAATAATAAATAGGTCTGTTACAGAAAGAAAAGCGCTATTTAAAAAAAACATTAAAAAAACAACAAGGGACTCTATTACAATCATCACGCTAAAACGGGGATGCTAAGAAGGAAAATCTGAGCTTGCAAGTTTCTCCTTAGTGTCCCCATTTTAGCGTAAGGGGCAGGCGCTAATCCAGCAGCCTGCCCCATAACACGGCGCTAAGCCTCGGGATGCTCGAGGCCGCGCTAAGGCTAGGGTCAGACTAACGCATTTTTCACGTTGTCCGTGAAAAAGTGCGTTCGAACGAATGGACGTATTTTTTCACGGAATACGCGATAGCGGTCATACGATGCGCATTTTCGTCCGTGATTTTGTACGGATCATCAATAAAACCCTTTCTGCGTCTGGACGTTATGTTGGCCGGACGTGTGCAGCGTCTGACGTCTCCTAATCACGCACACACGCCGCTATGCGGACGCAGCGCACTCTGTACGTCAGTAGCAGCGGTTTGACGTTCTAGAAAAAATGCGTTCGTTTGCCACTTGCGTTGCGCGGATGAACTTTCGTGCGGCCGTTCTTCGTATGTTACCCGGCATTGGACGTCATTTGCTGCTAGCACGGCCGTGATTTCGTGCGGCTAAACGGACGTTAAAACTGCTTTCGTCTGACCTTAGCCTAAGCGCCACTGCAAGCATCCCCTCCATGCAGTCCATAGGACTCCATTGAGGCTTCCACTGCCAGTCACATGACCTGCAGGATCTCGCCTTTCGTGAGATCCAGCAGGTTGGCGGAGTGAGCGCAAAGGAAGACTGGGGGACTTTCCCCCCCAGTCTCCCTCTGCTGCTGGAGGCCAGAAGAAGCGGATTGAGCCACCTTTCTCGCCACAGGATGAGAGAGGAGTATGCGATTTTTGGAGTGTTTTTTAGCTGGTGTTGACCGATTCCGCAGAAGCCATATCAGTTAGCACCAGGTCCTAGCTGTGGTTAACTTTTCAGTTAGCCGCAGCAGGACGGTAATCAGCGTTAGGACTTTGTAATCTTAACATGGGAAGCACAAAGTGTTAGAGTTAAGTATAGGGAGCGCAAAGTACAGTAACCTCGCGCTGAAAAGCGCAAGATCCGAATCGCTAACGGGTTTTTTAACCCATTAGCGGTCGGATTGTAATATGGTCGGCCCGTGCTAGGGCAACCAGAGCTAACATTAACCCTCACACAGCTGAGCACTAACGATAGCGTTAAGAATGTAATAGGGCCCGACGTCTTCTAAGCTCCCTGTGTTATCTCATTCAGCTGCTAGCTCTTATTTCCAGTAACCTGGAGAACACTGGACCTCCTGCTGCCTTCTCTAAAAATTCCCTCCTCTACCTCATTAACTGGTAAATACTGTAGATTAGATAAAACATGTCAGTAAAGTTTGCACAGCTTTTGCTAAACGTTGTATCATGGGAAAAATCAACAAAATGGGAACAGGAGATTAAAAAAAACCCCTAATTTTATTTTTCCTTTTTACGTGCAATTACTTCAAACAAAGAAAAAAAACAGCAGCGTGTGCTTTATAATGTGTTTTATAAGGTGGTTTTGTTTGTAATGTACAAGTAATCTAGATGTAGTTTATGTTAGTGGTAGTGTGCCTTTAAGTATTTTCAGTTCATGTAGGTTCCAGCATACTTGACCTTTGAATGTTTTAGAGTGGGACAATCTACTGTTGCACCCAGGAAATAATGCATGAAAATGCTGTATATTAACAAATTTCCTGTACCGTTATCTTCCATTTCACGAGTCGAGTTATTGATATAAGGAACCCGACTGGTTCTTGGCTTGTCATGTCTCGGTTTCCTTTGATTGCATTTGAACGCCCAGATCATAGTCTTGTGATGGTTAAAGTCATAGCCAACGGTTTGAGAAAAAAAACCAACATAAAACTAGTCTCACGGAAGAAAAACTCGTTAGGATGATTTAGCTCCATTACAGGGTTTAATCTCTGTTTAATTGCGTTCTACTTAAGAAATCTTATCGTAAGTACTTCGTGTTAAGGAGATTTTGATCTGGGTGTACATGGCGGCCGGTAGGCATGACATAATCCTGGTGAATAACAGAGGTACTGAGGGCGACGTTAAGCAAAAACACAACTGTCACTAGTGAAATGGTAAGAAAAAGATCCAAAAGGTGACCTGGAGCCGGTTTCCTCCCCACTATAGAACATTTAAGGTTGGATTTATGATCGGTGCTACCTGAGAATTCGCATTCAGAGGTTACCCAAGGTGACACCAACAAATGGGCTATGACCGCGAATAACACCACTCGCCGTTAACTCCCGTCCTTAGGGTATACTTTCTATAACCAATAGCCATTAACCCTGAGTCTTTATGAATCAGATAATTACAAAAAATAAATGCATCATTTTAATTTATGGTGGATTGGCCTTCGTTTTAACACACCATTTAAATAATACATTAAATATAAATGTCGCGTCCTCTAGTGGTTTGTGGAGCTCTCAGCATCTTGTCATGTCTCCCAATCTCCCCAGTGGCCGGGGAAGCTCCTGTTTTGCATCTATTCCTGTGAAGCATTGCTGCCGGGAACTGTTCTGCAATTCACTAATAGTGTGATAAGGACCCAGAGGTGCTAACCCTCTCATCATCCGGCCAATGGTGTTCCTACTCCAGCCCTCTTGTATCCTGGCCAGTAGAGTTCTCAATCTGGGTTTAGACGGACTTTCCCTCCCCTTTGCCATGTTGTGGTTTCTACTTTCCCTCAATTCACTGCTGTATATTTGGTCACCTGGTTTTTGACTTGGCGTGCTTTGTTTCTTGACCCCATCCAGCTTTCTCTGTTCCGAGACCCTAGCTTGAAGGAGTACCTATCTCTGTGTTACGGACCCCAGCTTGTTTTACTGTATATGAGGACCTCTCCTGCCCCAGAACTGGGATTGTTCTCCTGGTTAACCTTTGGGTTATCCTTGTTCGTACCCGTCCCATTAAGGATCGGCTCTAGTACAGGTTATCTGTGTGTTCTGTCCTCTATTTAGGCTGGGCGTCCACTGGATCTGTATTCGTGTGACAACGACATCGCACAAAGTCGTCCGTGTCGTCCGACCAATCCAACAACACTATTGTGAATGTACTGTCATCCATTGTGTCAGACTTGTGACTTCCAGAGACTTTTGAGGTCTGCTGCAGACTTGCGATCAGACCAAAAATTTGGAAATATCGCACATGCAACTCAGACAACTCAGACGATCAGGGAAGGAGATGGATGCTGAGAAGTTGATCAGGTGAGTTAAAAACGCTATTACATTTTTTGACATTTAAATGTATATTTTGTGTATGGGAGATGGGTGAGACTAGACATGTTTGGGTAAAGTACAGGGTGAATGAATTTTAGGTCCTTTTTCAGCTGCGCAAAGGGATTAAAATTCACACACCGAACTAGCGCATCCAGCTCCTCCATATAATATCCATTTTCACACACAAAGGACTGCAGTGTTTCCAAAAGGAGAATGCAATAGTCTCAGAAAAAAAAAAGGACAACAAGAATAAACTAGATTTTGGGGCCATAGTCGCTGATCGCTAGTCTGATGCAATGGACGACCCTCGTTAGACCAAGTCGCACAACCGATATCGTTCCTAGTCTGACGACCAAGTCGGTCGCACGACTACGGATCCAGTGGACGTCCAGGCTTACCCTATGTGTATTAGGTCTGATACTTATAACCGGGCAATTCAAAGACCAGTTCTAGCATTGATCCGCTTATTTTGCGTTGCTTTCTGCCACATGTGGGTTGGGTCATGAGATATATAAATATCATCTAATTACAGTAAACTGATCCTGATTGAGGGAGGTGGATTTATCCTTGCCCAAACATTACTTGAGGTACTTGAAGTTTATGGAGGTTTCTCCTCCTTTTCATACGGAATTATCTACTTCACTGATCGTCCAGCATACTTTACTGTTGGATTCACCAGACTATTTTTGTCTTTACAGAAGAGAAAGATGTCTGGAGGTAGTCTCAAATAACAATATGGTTCCCATCATGTCATTCCTGCAGTGGAACTACCTGTTACTTTCTTTGTATGAGTTATATTATTTTATCCACTACATATTTAAACTCCTTCTCCATACAAACACTTGTACAGCCAGGAGGAGGAGCATAGCTTCCACCTGTGACATATGTGAGGGAGAGGAGGGGCTTAATGCTGCAGTAATGTGCTACCATGACTTACAGTTCTCAAATCGTGAAATCATGTAGTTCTTCCACAATCGAATTTATTAATATTTTCCAGAATGCAAGTTCTTAATTTTTAGCAGACATTTTGTGACTTCTGTTTTTGGTTTTCTGTTCAAAATGTGGAAGTTATCACCTTCTGTGTTGTAACCAATCAGGAGCAGCAGAACAAGTGATAACCATGTTTAGTTTTCCACCCTCTCCTATACCATTCATTTTCTCACTTTGGCTAGATTAGGTGACGTTTTCACGTGACGTAACATCTTTCTACGGTCCGACTCCTACAACTACCAAGAGCAGGTTACTAAGAGTAATGATGTCATGTGTAGTTGATCGCAGATCACCGATCCACATAGAATAGGGGCAACTGAAGCCAGGTTTTTGATTGATCCACTTTCAGTAGCAAAACATATTAAAAGGCAAATAATCATTAGAAGCTATAAAAGTTTGAGAGAGAAGCACCGGAATGCTGCGATGTTCTGTTGCAAGTGTTGATTGTGCGTTGGAGAGCTCTTATTCTGCAGAAATGGTTCTGCTAAGAGGCCGCTCTCATTCGGAACAAAATGTTCTAATTATGTGTTTTCATCCCCTAGCAACACGTCAGAGAACTGATGGCTTATGGAGAGAATGTGCAATCATAACACATGCCAAGGAACAATTTGCTGACTTGGTGATTTAGCTCTATGCCGGTTTCCGATGCCTTCACTCAGCGGGGAGCACCGTTGGTTGGGCAGGCAGGTTACATCGCAAGGCTTGGAGAAGGCAAATTTTTATTTTTGAGTTTTATAGCAAAATATTTACTGTAATTAGCTCGGAGATCCAGATTTTAAGATCACCTGAGCAGGATGCTCTGCATCTTGGGATTTTTGTCTGTTATTTTTTTTTTTTAATTAGTCGTACTTCACTACTATATCATTCTTCTTAGAGCGCTATAATGTAAAGCTATATAAATGATGAAAAAAAATATGATTAGTAAAGAAAAAAAAAAAGTATATTTAACAAGGATCTAATGCCAAGGGCAGTGGTGGGCATAGACAGAAAGACCTAGTACCAGTACTTATAGTGACTGGATTCATTGTACGGGAACAAACCCTAAGAAATACAGAGGACAATCAAAAAAATGAGTCGAGGTAGAGGAATTCCATGAGGCAACATAATGGAGAGAGACAAAGCGGAAGGTCAAAACCGACCCAGAGAGAGCCGAGGAACTGAGGAACATGCGGAGTCTGGGACACAAAAATCTGAGAAGTAGCACTAGTGAGAAGATCGTTTCCGTCATATGGAAACTCATGCAACCAGATGCACACAATCAATGTCAATAAAAGTCAAGTACAGCGGATGGTGTCAGACGTCTTGCTCGGACACAGAATTGACAAGGACCGGCCAAGAGTCCTCCAAACAACAATGACACTACTGCAATACAAACTGTCCAAGGACAGTGCATGATAGAAAATACCACAATACCTTCAGTATAAAATGTTAAAGGGGATCTCTAACCATCATGACAACTCAAGTTCCTTCAGATGGTCATTGGTGCTAGAGTGTCCCACCTTACCCTACTCTTGCTCTTGTTATAGACCTTTGAAGCAGAGGTCTTCCTTATGCCATTAAGTCTGTTCATCAGCATCTTTGGCGCAGACTTCCAGGCGCTGGCCCTTTATTGAAGCGAGCGGACATTCCTTAAGGATAATCCAGAAGACAGAGAGGAAACAAGTGATTTAATGACAATTTATTAGAGAGGTCAGCAATGTTTTTGCTGCCCACAAACTTTTCTCAAAGTCTCAACTCTCGAATAGATTGCCATTAACTTGTGTGATTGGTGTCCACTTTCTCTTGTTGATTCAGCATAGACCTTGGCCGGTCTGGATTCCACGAGAACCCTCCACCATCGAGGTAGAGGAGGTGGAGAAGAAGAAATTACTCAGAAAGGGGATACGCTAATCTGAAAAAGGTTTTGTTGGATTTTTTGAAGGATTGAAGATGGCACAGAATGGTACCGGTTGGGTACCGGTTTTGCAGCTATGAGCCCAGTAAGCAGCAATAAATACAACTGGAGAGAAGGGTGGAGGTGGAACACAAGATGGAGACAAAATCAACCAGCTGGTGTTGGAGGGCAGGACAGAAAAAGGGCTGACCAGACACCAGTAGGAATCCACTGGAATTGTAGGAATCAGTCACAGAGAATTTAAAAACACTTGGGATTTGGAAACATTTGGAACTATGAGACCGGCTTGAGGCTGGAGGACACGACTTGAGGCTGGGGAACACGCAACAAGAAAAAGAGCAGGCTTTTTTGCAGTTGTTCACAAAGTGTTTGACAATGCTGAAGCAATGCCCTCTGGGAACTCCACCTTTAAGTAGGGATCCACTCAGAGCTCATTAGTGGGAGCACCCGTGGCTGCCTGCAGGAGAGACCCAGAGAGCAAATGCTAGACCTGGTCTCTCTGGTCATAGCAGGATTGGTGCTGCCAATAGGCTGTCATGTCAGGTGTAGGCACAGGGCTCTTTCTGGATCCTAGGTGACATGTGGCAGGGGTTGTGATAGAAGATTGGAGAGTCTAATAGTCTGATGTAGGTCACTCCACAGAGGGGCTGCCCTTGAGAATCCCTGTATAGAAACGAGTGAAAACTGGACAGGTGGAAGTCACTGGCAGTTCAGTGTGATCTAGAAAATGTGTACTTAAGAAGTAGGGATAAGATATAAGGACTAGAGTTATGGAGGGCTCAGTAAGCATCTGTATTGGAAATCAGATGTCTTGGAAGGTAACAGGGGACAACGGAGAGACTGGCAGAGGAAAGCTGCATATGTGGCACAGAAAGTAAGAGAGACAAGCCCAGCATCAGCAGTGATCAGCAGCCAGGAAATTCAAAAATCCTGGCTGCTGCTGACTTTGGGTGAGGTGAAGGAAGCTCCTCCACTTCGCCCAGTGTTTTCTCCAGATCGGGGGGGGGGGGGGGTACTCCTCACAATCTGAACACTTTAAAACTGTAATGTGGTCAGGATGAGTAGAGTGTCCCTTCGAGGTTAATAACAAGAATGAAACAGATAATATAATCAGATGGTCAAAAATGAAAAGTCAATAGTTTTAAAATAACTCGTCTTATAAAATAACATATTATAAGAATACACCAGAGATCTAAATTTCTACTCGCATTTGGTGAGTGGAAATCAAGTGAGGGCAAATGGAAATGCACCGGGTATACGTGTATCTGGGATTACATGTATCTGAGGTCTGGTGTCTGGGGCTACATGTATCTGAGGTCTGGTGTCTGGGGCTACATGTATCTGGGGTCGGGTGTCTGGGGCTACATGTATCTGAGGTCTGGGGCTACATGATTCTGGGGTCTGGTCTCTGGGGCTACATGTATGTGAGGTCTGGCGTCTGGGGCTACATGTATCTGGCGTCTGGGGCTACATGTATCTGGCGTCTGGGGCTACATGTATCTGGCGTCTGGGGCTACATGTATCTGGCGTCTGGGGCTACATGTATCTGGCGTCTGGGGCTACATGTATCTGGCGTCTGGGGCTACATGTATCTGGCGTCTGGGGCTACATGTATCTGGCGTCTGGGGCTACATGTATCTGGCGTCTGGGGCTACATGTATCTGGCGTCTGGGGCTACATGTATCTGGCGTCTGGGGCTACATGTATCTGGCGTCTGGGGCTACATGTATCTGGCGTCTGGGGCTACATGTATCTGGCGTCTGGGGCTACATGTATCTGGCGTCTGGGGCTACATGTATCTGGCGTCTGGGGCTACATGTATCTGGCGTCTGGGGCTACATGTATCTGGCGTCTGGGGCTACATGTATCTGGCGTCTGGGGCTACATGTATCTGGCGTCTGGGGCTACATGTATCTGGTGTCTGGGGCTACATGTATCTGGTGTCTGGGGCTACATGTATCTGGTGTCTGGGGCTACATGTATCTGGTGTCTGGGGCTACATGTATCTGGCGTCTGTGGCTACATGTATCTGGTGTCTGGGGCTACATGTATCTGGGGTCTGATGTCTGGGGATACATGTGTCTGGGGATACATGTATCTAGGGCCTGCGATGTCTGGGTATACATGTATCTGGAGTGACTGTGGAGATGAAAAAAATGCACTACATTTATTAAATGTTGAGCAGTTACATTTGATATTTTGTTTGCATCCCCACTGATGTAAAGCACTTATCTTCCTTTGTTTACATTTCTTTATGTTAATATTGTTGTAATTTTTGTAACTGTTTCGAATAAAACATGTAACACTGTCATTTAGTGGGGCAACTGGTGGTGAATAGCTCTTACGCTAGGTCCACACGAGCGCACCTAGTGCGCCCGTTCTTACCGGCGCCCATCGCAGCCATGTGATGCTGCGACAGGGCCGGTCACAGGTTGTGTGCGCGCGCGCAGCAAGCGTCCGCCTAGAAAGCCTCCCCGTCAATGCGCTAGGATACGCGTCGATGGGCTGCAAAGCGCCCATAGGAGGATCTTGCTTCGCAGCGTTGGGGGGGGGGCAGGCGGGTGTCGAGTGGAAGGAACGTCCACTCTCAGGGATGTTCCTTCCACCCTGAGTGCGCTCGTGTGCACCCCGCCTTAAGGGCTGGCTAGTAGCTCGAGATTTAAAATTTTGAGCCCTGGAATACGCTATAACCCCCTCTCCCAAAACATAAGCACTGGTTTTACTTATTACTACATTAAATATGCCCAGTCACGTGACAGCAATTTTATAGACTTGAAGTGAGGTAAAGCGGAAAATATCTACTAGTTATGAAAGTTATAATGTTTCTGCAAGCGGTCAGGGCACAAACCTTAGTCCAAATACACTGGAAGCAAAAAAACAGTGTAGAGGAGCCTCATAAAAATTATATTTAGCCTGGAAAGCTATTTTTATGCATCACCGTTATAAATAGATGCTTAGAGAATCACTATTCTACGTGTTATGGAGTTTTTACTCACAATAACTGTATTTTTTGTACTCTGTAAGTAGCATGTGTTTGCGCCTGGTGAAACGGTCGGTGGAGAATGCAATTCTTTTCAGAAAAAAAACTTTACAAAATACAAAAAAGAAGTGAAAGAAAACAAATCCTAGTGGAGGGAAATAAATGCGACTGTGTTGGATAAGAGATAAAAAAAAAACCAAAAACGGTGATGCAACGCTTCCCTCTTTTGAACGTTTTCAGACTTTTTTCCTTTTGTTTTTTTTCTAGGGATGTTTCTATGGTGATTTTCAGATCCCCGATTCGACCACGGCCGTGCGGTATTCAGAATCAGCCAATACAGAGTCTCAGTCCAATATCGTAGCCGGACCAGTGGCTTTCTCGAAAAACTGATTGAAGAGGCACCTGGACTCCAGTCGGGAGGTTCGCATTGTACCGTCTGCCTCCTCCATGACTCGTGAGCAGGCAGGGAAGATGCCGCGTGTCACTACCGAGACTGTGGGACTCCAGTTTTGTAAGTCCATACTTAAGCGCTTGTATATGACCAGCCCTGTATGGCTGCTTGGCCTTGGCACCTAGTCAACCTGGTGCACATGAATGACAAGATGCAGCGCCCAGATGGGCCGTCATCATTGTAGATGACGCAAATGTCATCATGCCACTAACCACCCAAACGCAGACCTGGCATGTATAATCAGAAAATAGTCTTCGGTAGCAATGAGAATAGTAATTTGTGAGGGGTGGGCATTTTCTTCTCCGCAAATCAATTTTCTAAGGCCACCAACAGTCAAACATCCATTGGCTACCAAATGGTATAGTGGACCGTTCATGGACTTTGAGCAGACCGGATTGAGATTTATCGACACAGTCATAAGGTATTGTGGGACATCATTTTATTACTCCACCCAATAAATTAAATGACCAAATATCGGCTGACGTCACACAAACCCTTGGATTTTTTTCGCTCAAAATTGCCTAATTTCTGAAACTAGCTATGTCCTCTCTTGGACAAACTTCTGGGCAAGTGCAGAGGACGGCAAAGGATAACTTGCTGTTACAGTAATCTTTTGCTGTATGGTTTTTACAGAATTTAAGCAACCTGGTGGCATCACATGTAGAAGAAAGTGGTGCAAGGCTTGGTACCTTCCAAAACTCCAATGTTGGAAATGCCTATTCAATTTCTGGTTTAACTTTTTTAAATTTTTGTCGATTCTGTTCATCGACAAACTGGTGGCTTCCCCTCACTCATCACAAGCAGTGATTAGAAAAAGCAGAAATACTGCATTAAAGCCTGATCTAATACAATTATTTCCCAATACTGGACATTAGATTAATGATAGAAGGCCGTCCATGTGATCGCACAACACAACATAACGTCATGCAGTCTACAATGATAAAGCTGGTCTCTTAATTAATGGGTCGGTGAGGGAAACGGGTTAATTTTAAATCAGGAGTGACACAAACCGTTGTTCCTTATTCAAAACAGTTCCATCTCCTTGTGACTGCTGACAGGTCGGGGGAATTCATACCATCAGACACCCAAGTGCGTTACTTTGTTATATTGAGAGCAGACCTAAACAGGAAGTCTGTAAACAATGGAAAACCCTAATTTTAGAGTCCGCGATTTGCAATGTCAGTTCCCTTTTCTCGACATGGATCGAAAAGACAAGAAAAAAATAATAATTCAAAAACTTCCCCAGTCTGTTTATGTCATGAGCAAAAAATCTGGAACACAGAGTCAAGGAGTTAGAGACAGCACAGACTGGAGAGCATTACCCGAGTTGGGTGAGATGTAGGGCTGCAACTAACGATTATTCTCGTAATCGATTGGTTGGCCAATTATTATTTATTTCGATTAATCGATTCATCGGATAAAAATAAATTAAAAAAAAATAGAAAAAAATTTGTTTACTTAGAAGGAATTTTAAGTAAAAAAAAAAAAAAAAAAAGCAATTTGCGTAGTATACGTATCTTTCATACGTACATACGCAAATTGTGTATCTTACGTACTTTTCACACAGGGTATGCAAGTGCTTGGTCAGAGGGATGGGTTGATGCTGCATGCGCAGCTTAAGCCCATGTTTGCTTTCTCAAATGAACGCGGCTGCAAGCACTTGGTCATAGATGATGAGGTCATCATGAAATCGGGGTTAATAAGCTGAAGCGGTCAGGGTGCGTAGAGTGTCCCTTTTTTAAATAATTTTGCGAACAAACCGATTGGGAGGATGGACTGGAGGTGGAAGGGAGTGACTTTGCTCAGGCGACTTGACCTGAGTGTGAGAGGGAGTGGGTATGGACAAAAGACCGTATCTGGGTTTGGGGAAAGGACCAGGCCAAAGGGAGGGAATGGCAGTTTCCGACCAAAGAGGGTGGGGTGGTGGCACAGGACTCCAGCTTCAAGTAAGGATAAAACACAGGCATACAGCTCCTTCACCCAGTGGCAGTATCCTATTGTTTGTGTTATAGTTCTACTGTTGTAAACAGAATAAAAACAAACTGGTTGTGTCGGATATAAACCTGGAACTAAATCATACCTAGTAAAGCAGTGGCGCGTCTTCTCCAATCAGCTCCGAAGCGGAGGTTATTTACGTTTAACGCAGTCTGACTCTAAACAGTGTGTGCTGCACACAGGACGATTAATCGACACCGATTAATCGATAATGGAAATAGATGACAACTAATTTAATCATCGATTAGTTGTTTCAGCCCTAGTGAGACATGTTGATGGCTGCACGTGGAAGGCTGGACATTTCAACCAGTCTCCCTGCTTCACAGCAGGGGTCAGCAACCTTGCCCACTCAAGGTGTTTTGGAACTACATTTCCCACAAGGCCGACAAAACATAAACCTTCTCACGGACGTTCTTTCCGCAATCCTGTAAGTCTGTGTGGCCCCAGCCTTAGAGTGAAAATTTCCAAGAGTAAAGACAGGGAAAGGTTGCAGGAGGATAGAGGAAGATTTCAGAGAGGAGGACAGGAACTAGGATTTCCAGATCGACCATGTTTTCCCGGACACATATAATTTATTCATGCTGATCGGCAGTGCATTAAAAATGCAGCCCTACAATATGTAGTCTTCATATGCTGCAGGTAACGAATCCCAGGTGACCCTTCTTAATTACCTTCCTGCAGCATATGAATTATACATGTTGCAGGGCAGCACTTTTCCCTGTGCTCCCCTCTGCATGAAATAGCAATATGTGACCATGAAAACCTTTCTGATCTGGCAACCCCAGCAAGGACACATATAGGAAGGCCGACGACATATCTAAAGTGGGTGGAGACTATTTACGTCGGACAGTGGCAATTATAGGGGGGCAGTAACAAGTTTTGCAGGTGGAACACGTTTACGGCACCAAGAGAATGAGGGATGACAAGAGGTATTTAGGGGAAAAGTGACAAGGCTGGACTAATAATGACGCGTATAGAGTGATGTAGACCAGAGACACGATTGGGGACTGTGTGTGGGATGATGGAGGAGTAAATTGGCCATGTTCTTGTGGCAAGTAAGGTTTTCCATTGACAACAGTTGCGTTTGTCTTGCGAGCAAACGTAGGAGCCCTGAGAATGGGGGATCCAGGGAAGGGAAGCGCTCACTTCTAATCGATGGCAAGTGTTAGATAGGCATTGTGGTATATTTACCGTATGCCGCTGCCTAGACTCACTTAATAAAAATAAGATGGCAAAGTGCAGGAGACAGGATACTGCAAATCAGATGGAGACAGAAATCCTGCCACAGCGACATGGCAGAGAGAACAGCACCGGAAGCCGTGTCCATGGAGCCGAGGTCAGGACTTTTATTGCTTGCATTGTATAAGCGTGCCAGCCATAACATATAAGCCTTTTGTTTCTAAATCTAGAGCATTTTAAGCTCGCCAGTTGATTAATGACTATAGAATGAACAATATATTTATATATATTACACTTGGTTCTCCTACAAACTTCTAAAATGAATAGCTAACGACTCAGAACTTCCTGCAATTCATCGAGGTCAGCGGGTTATCGGGCGTCTCTTAGCCCACGTAGAAAGCCTCGACAGTCTCACAACACCGGACAGCTAGAAAACGGATCATCGCAAAACACAAGGCAATCAGGCTCATCAATAAATGATAGGAAAAAGGAGGGTCTTTATTTCGGCAACATTTCTGTTGCAACTGCAACCTCTATCAAGCCTGAAAAAGGTTGCAGCTGCAATCTTAACATTGCCTAAATAAAAACCCTCCTCCTTCCGGTTATTTTTTGGTGAGCCCGATTGCCTGGTTTTATTTTTGAAGATATTGGGGGCCTATTATTTTAGGAACACCAATCTGTGAGCGCAAGCTGTATTTGTGCTCACATCACCAATGAGGAGCACTATGGAATCGGTTGTCATTCCAGCGCTAGTGCTTGTTTGCGCATCCTATACAAAGTATAGGACGTGCAAACCTGCTGTATTAAAGAGCAAAAGCCACTGTTGACACAAATTGCCTCTCGATTTACAGTTGTGTTCAAAATTATTCAACCCCCACTGAAATTGAGTGTTTTGACCAGTTTGACATTGATTTTGATCATTCAGTCATCTTGCTTACAATTAAATCAAAGAGGCACGTGTAGGTCAGACAAATATAACATAACATTTATAATGAAATAACCACAAATGTCTTTTCTGTGCTCACATCATTATCAGTTTTATTCAACCCCCAAGTGACATTCAATCTTAGTACAACATCCTTTTACAGTTATAACAGCTTTTAACCCCTTAGTGACCGGGCGGTTTTACTCAAATCCGTCATTTAGTGACCGCTGCTGTTTTTACGTTTCTGCGCTGTTAGTCTTTACGTCAAATTTTCCTCTTACTCGTTTATGTAACCCACACATATTTTACACTGTTTTTCTCGTCATTAAATGGACTTTATAAAGATACCATTTTTTTCATCATTTCATATAATTATTGTGAAATATTACAAAAAGATTGAAAAAAACACCACTTTTTCGAACTTTGACCCCCAAAATTTCTTATGTATCAACAACCGTCAAAAAAATGTAATTCCTTAGTAGTTTCTAAATTTAGTTCTAAGTTTAGCAATACCCAATGTTTACATATTCCTCGCTTTTTTCCTTATTTTATGCAACAATAAGTGCAAGTAGCACTTTGCCATTTCCAAAGAGTTTATTTTCAAAACTAGTGATAGTGACATTGTAACACTAATAACTGTCACTAATTCCTGAATAACCCTCCACATATACATATTTTTTTAAAGTACACAAATCAAGGTATTAAACTTGGGGTATTTTGACTCTTTCCATGCAAACCATTTTACCACAAATCTATGCCAAAGTTTGAGAAAAAAAAAGTTTTGGTGATTTTTTTTTTTGAACGCAATTTAAGAATACATGTACTGTGAGCTTTAAGGTTTACTGCCAAAGAGCACCCCAAAATATGTTCAGCAACATCTTCTGAGTAAATTGATACCACCCATGTATAGGTATGTCGGGTAATTTGGGGGCTAATAGGCCTTATTTGGGGGGTGCGCATTTCAGTTTTCCAACTTGGAATTTTCACATTTCGTCATCATGCACCCATGTTCTATTTGGGACATTTTTGAAGCCGGCCAAAGTAATTTACCCCCATCAAACAATATATTTTTAGAAAGGGCACACCCTAGGGTGCTTCAAAGAGTTGTATTTCTAACACTTTCCATGCACTAGCTCTATGTCAAACTTTCAGGTAGTCACTTTTTGTGTTATTTTTTCACACACATTGTACTTTAGGCATGAATTGTCAAATCCAGTTATGGGTTACTGCCAAAAAAACACCCCAAAATATGTTCAGCAACATCTTCTGAGTAAAGTGATACCACCCTATATATAGATTTGTTCTGTTGTTTTTGGGGTGCTACGCTAATCTTTTGACATGTGCTTGTCATTTTTCTAATTTGACATATCTTCTTTGCTTATCTTCTTTTTAGGGGCCTTTTTACATACCCCAGTTTTATGAACGTGCATATATTTGGTAAGCTAACACCCCAAAGTATTGTAAATGGAGTGTTTTTATGCCATGGATGCAACCGTTTGCTCCAAACAAATTGGATACTGTTTGGTCGTCATTTTTCATTTTCACACCCACATTAGTTTTGGACTGTGATTTAGGAGACACGGTTCTTTGTTACTGCATGAAAACTCTCCAGGTTGTTTTCTGCAAGGTCTCCTGAGTACACCCATGCCCCCCATGCATAGGTTTGCAAGGATTTTGGGAAGGTTCAAATACAATTTTTATGACTTTGTCATCGGAGTTGAAATTGAGATTATTTCTTCAGCTAGGCCTATCTTTGGTTTTGGGTCTACCGCATACCCCAGTTTGAATTATTGCCAGAAAATTGTTTATATTTGTTATGTTGACACCCCAAGGTATTGCATATGGAGTGCTTTGATGCCATGGATGCAACGGTTTTAGCCCAAAACATTTGAGAAGGTGTTGGCGGTAATTTTTCAATTTTCAGATTTTTACACCCACATTAGATTTGGACTGTGATTTAGGAGACACTGTTGTTTGTTACTGCATGAAAACTCTCCAGGTTGTTTTCTGCAAGGTCTCCTGAGTACACCCATGCCCCCCATGCATAGGTTTGCAAGGATTTTGGGAAGGTTCAAATACAATTTTTATGACTTTGTCATCGGAGTTGAAATTGAGATTATTTCTTCAGCTAGGCCTATCTTTGGTTTTGGGTCTACCGCATACCCCAGTTTGAATTATTGCCAGAAAATTGTTTATATTTGTTATATGTGACACCCCAAGGTATTGCATATGGAGTGCTTTGATGCCATGGATGCAACGGTTTTAGCCCAAAACATTTGAGAAGGTGTGTGGCGGTAATTTTTCAATTTTCAGATTTTTACACCCACATTAGATTTGGACTGTGATTTAAGACACTGTTGTTTGTTACTGCATGAAAACTCTCCAGGTTGTTTTCTGCAAGGTCTCCTGAGTACACCCATGCCCCCCATGCATAGGTGTGCAAAGATTTTGGCAAAATACAGCACCAATTGTAGAACATAAAAATGTGGGAATAAAATGTAGTCTGGTGCAGTAAAAGAAAAAAAAAACTAAACTGAACTAACTAGACTGTAAGAAAAAAATAGAAAGGGAAAAAAAATCACAGATCACGCACAGTGTGATATACCTTGAAACAGTCCCCAAGACACAGACCGGGTTGTCCAGGGCATTCTGGGCAGTAAAAGATTGTGTCTCTCCTCTGCCCCCTCTTGAAACACACCCTGCATCTTTTTTGGGGTTTCTGTTTGCCCTCAGTAGGGGGGATTTTATAAATAAAATGTGTAGCCCCAACTCTGTCCCCATCACCGCCCGGGGGCAGGTGCATCCTGGTACAAAACCCCCGAAATGACCTGGAGCTGAAACTGTAAAAAGGACAGCGTCACTCCGGGGTTTGCCTTTTTGCAGAGCAAAAAGGCATTGTGGGTTGCAATTTGCATCAGGTAAATTGCAACCTTTTTGTACCAGGCCCTTGACTTCCGCATAATCTGGTAGGGCTGGAGCAGCTGATCTGCCAGATCAACCCCACCCATATGCCGGTTATAGGCTTTGATGCACACTGGCTTCCTGATGCGCTCAGCTCTGCCACGTACAGAGACCTCCACAGACCTCTCAGTGTGGATGGTGGATAGAAGGTATACATCCTTCTTGTCTCTGTACTTGACCGCCAACAGCTCCTCTTGGCGCAGAGCTGAGGTCTCCCCCCTTTTTAGCAGGGTGCGGACAAGCTGTGCTGGAAACCTACGCGGTTCTTGCGAACAGTACCGCATGCTGCTTTATCAAAACAATACAGCAGCTTGAACAAAGGGACACTCGTATAAAAATTATCAACATACAAGTGGTACCCTTTGTTCATCAGGGGAAAAAGTAGGTCCCACACAATCTTGCCACTGGTTCCCATGTGTTCTGGGCAACCTGGAGGGTCAAGGCTACTATCCTTTCCCTCGTACACCCGGAAGGCCTGAGTATACCCACTCTCGCTGTCACAGAGCTTATACACCTTCACTCCATACCTGGGGCATTTGGAAGGAATATACTGCTTGAATCCCAGCCTTCCCTTGTATTTCATTAGGGATTCATCCACGCAGATATTCCTTCCAGGTGTATAAGCCTCTGCAAACCTGGCGGCGAAGTGGGTAATCAGGGGGCGGATTTTATACAGCCTGTCAAACTGGGGATGCTCTCTAGGAGGGCACAGGCTGTTGTCACTGAAGTGCATGAAACGCAAAATGTTTTCATACCTTCTACGTGACATTGATTGGGGGTAAATGGGGGTAGAGCAGATGGGGCTACTGCTCCAGTAGGAGCGAATTGAGGGCTTCTTTATGATGCCCATCAGCATAGTAAGTGCCCAGAATTCCAGAAATTATGGCACATCTAGCGGGGTCCATTGCTGCCTTGCCAAGTAGGAGTCTGGCTTCGCAGCACAATGCTGATGGGCATACAGATTTGATTGGGCCACGATGTGGCCCAACAAATCATCCCCCATAAACACCTGCAAAAACTGTGTGGCGGTAAATCCTGCAACATCAATATTGATGCCAGGATTTGCCGTGAAAGGAGGGATATCTGGCCTCTGGCGATGAGGCACTACCCACTCCTCAGCTGGAGCTGTGTGTCTCCTGCTGGCAGGTGGCGGCCCAGGATCTGCATCAGAAACATCACTAGATACATCAGCCAGCGTAGATAATGTATCTAGCGACGTCTCTGAGCAGTTAGCGGGGTCAAAATCAGTGTCTGAGTCCGACGCAGATGCCTCAGATTCTGACGCCAGGATGGCATATGCCTCCTCGGCGCTGTACACCCGCTCAGACATTATATATAATAGATTATAAAATTTTATAATTATTATATATATAAGCGGATTATTGGTTCTTAGAAGAACCGTTGGGTTTCACAAGAAAATACAAATAAACACCTAAATCTCTCTAAATCCCTCTAAATCTGCCTCAATTTTTCTAATCTCACTAAAATCTCTAACCTGTCAAATCTGATCTCTCTCTCTCGCTCACCAAAACACAAGTGAGGAGAGGGAGGGAGAATCACAGAGGTCAGAGCCAATATTTACAAAATATTGACCTGACCTGACAAATTAGAAATTTTATTTAGATTTTTTCTTACTTCTGATTGGATGTTGCTAGCCTGCCTCTCTGATGAGGCAGGCTAGGAACATCCCACACAGCCCCAAGATGACCCTGCCCTTAGAAGGGCAGCGCCATCTTGGCTGTCACATTTATTTTATTTTATTCATTTTTATTCATTTATTTTTTTTACACTTTTTTACACTTTATTTTAGTCTGCTGGGTGCCTTGATCCCTCGAGGCACCCAGCAGAGCACCTGATCACTCATGTGATCTTTTTTGTACTGAGTGCCACAATACCTCGTGGCACTCAGTACTTCCTGCCGCTACCGGACGTGATCGCTCGGGGGGAGCGATCACTGAGCGGACCGGTGGCAGGTAAACATATTGCAAGGATGCCTCGATGTCGAGGCATCCCTGCAATATACTCAGAGCAGCTGGACGCGATACCGATCGCTTCCAGCGCTCTGTAGAAGTGCGGGGCACCTTTCCGGTGAAACCGGATGTTGATTGCTCCCGGGGAGCAATCACAAGGGGCCCCGGCACTTCTAAACGCCATTGCATGGATGCCTGGACTCCCAGGCAGCCTGCAATGGCGTTTGAGCTGCTGGAAGCGATCCTATCGCTTCCAGCGCTCAAAAGACCGCAGGACGTACCATGTACGTCCGCGGTCTCTAAGGGGTTAAACGTGAAGCACAGCTTGACACAAGTGTCTTGCAGCGATCTACGGGTATCTTCGCCCATTCGTTATGGGCAAAAGCCTCCAGTTCAGTCACATTCTTAGGCTTGCGCACTGCAACTGCTTTCTTTAAGTCCCACCAGAGGTTCTCAATCGGATTTAAGTCAGGTGACTGCGATGGCCACTCCAAAATGTTCCAGCCTTTAATCTGCAACCATGCTCTAGTGGACTTGGAGGTATGCTTGGGATCATTGTCCTGTTGAAAGGTCCAACGTCTCCCAAGCCTCAGGTTTGTGACGGACTGCATCACATTGTCATCCAATATCTCCTGGTACTGAAGAGAATTCATGGTACCTTGCACACGCTGAAGCTTCCCTGTACCTGCAGAAGCAAAATAGCCCCAAAGCATGATTGACCCCCCGCCATGCTTCACAGTAGGCAAGGTGTTCTTTTCTTCATAGGCCTTGTTCTTCCTCCTCCAAACATAGCGTTGATCCATGGGCCCAAACAGTTCTAATTTTGTTTGATCAGTCCACAGAACACTATCCCAAAACTTCTGTGGTTTGTCCACATGACTTTTGGCATACTGCAGTCGACTCTTCTTATTCTTTGGAGACAGCAAGGGGGTGCGCCTGGGAGTTCTGGCATGGAGGCCTTCATTACGCAGTGTGCGCCGTATTGTCTGAGCTGAAACTTCAGTACCCACATCTGACAAATCTTTTCTCAGTTCCTCAGCAGTCACACGGGGACTTTTCTCCACTCTACGCTTCAGGTAGCGCACAGCAGTCAAAGTCAGCATCTTCTTTCTGCCACGACCAGGTAGCGTTTCAACAGTGCCCTTTGCCTTGAATTTGCGAATGATGCTTCCTATGGTCTCTCTTGGTATGTTTAACATCTTTGCAATCTTCTTATAGCCATTGCCCTTCCTGTGAAGAGTAATCACCTCTTCTCTGGTCTTCCTGCACCATTCTCTTGACTTCACCATGTTTGTAACCACACCAGTAAATGTCTAGAAGGAGCTGAGTATCACAGTCATTTTAAAGCTGCCTAATTGGTGCTTATTATGCTTTATTGCTGCTCCGTGACATCCACAGGTGTTTTCAATACCTGATTGAAAACACTTGAATGAACCTCTGTTCTTCAGAGTGGTAGTCTTTAAGGGGTTGAATAATTGTGTCAATGAAGAATTCACAAAAGAAACATTTACTACTGTATTACAAAACCAATTGATGTCATTTTAGTTGCATATGGTTCTTTAAAAAGTCCTTGTAGGATTTCATTCTGAATACAATTACAAATGTACACTAAATTCCCTGAAACCCTTTACAGCATTGGGGGTTGAATAATTTTGAACACAATTGTAGAATAGCAAGCATTGCGGCAACAATTGCGTGCGACACTGCAATAATTACACCCACGTGACTGCTGCGGGTGTGTGCATATCACTCGGTGTTCGGCCAGCGAGGACGGCGCTGCCGGGCACCAGGTCAGATCCTCGACACCAAATTGACAGCGAAATACAGTGAAATTGCAGCGAAATGCTCTTATTTTCGGTGTTTCAAATCGATAGGTTTAACCCTTTAAGGACGGGAGTAATTTTACAACTTTGGCGCTCTTTCGGAAGTGAAGTTTGCTGAAGTTTTTGCTCATCATGTTTAAACGCGGTTTTAAGTCACATAATATTATACCACCCAGACAAATTATATATCGTTCTTTCCGGCAGACTAAGGAAGATTAATAATATATCATAATTATATATAAAAGTCATGTCCTGCCAGAATGCTATAACAAAATATGTAAAAAAATTGAATTGTCAATAAAATTTCAATCATCCACAGTGTATAAAGTGGGTTTTTTTTCCCACATTTTATTAACCGAACCTTTGCGGTTATATTCTATGGGGTAGAATTGGGAACCCTTTTTTTTTTTTTTGGGTGGGGGGGGAAATTACGTGATTTTAGCTAACCCCCCCCCACCCAAAAAAATCATTGGTGAAGCATCATTGTTCACATAATTGAAATGTGAACAATAATGCTGCATCAAAAAAAAAAAAAAAAAAAAACGTTTTTATTTTTTTAATTAATTAATTTTTTGTTGATTTTTATACACTTTTATTTAACTTTTTTCATTGTCATGTTTGATATCGTTGGAAAGGCCATGCTCAGACCTTTCCATCGATATCAGGCATGACCCCCTAGCTGCCACCGATCAGGAGATAAAGGGGTTCAAAGAACCCCCCTATCTCCTGCAAGGGATTTCCATAGGAAATCCCTTTGCAGCTAGGGGCTTCCCCAGTTAACTGACATCATCGCGCATGGCGCGATGAGTGAGTTGACGCGGGGGGGGGGCAGAGTTGGGGGCTGCCATCCAAGATGGCGGCCCCCACCGGAAATAGGCCGCGATCGGGCACAAATTTGTGCCCGGTCGCGACCTGGCAACTCATGGGTTAACCCCAATACATCGCTGGAAAGGTCAGGCTGTGACCCTTCCAGCGATGCTGGCCACAGCCTTGTAGCCCCCGGCGATGGGGCTTCCCCTGCTCCGGCGGGGGGGGGGGGGGGAATGCCTGAAACTGACGTCATCGCACCCCCGGCGCGATGACGTCAGTGCGCCGGAGGAGGAAACCCTGCCGATCTGACTCCGTGGGAGTCAGAGCAGCGAGGGAGCCACCGGAGGAGGGGAGTATCTCCCGGGGGGGGCTGAAAACGCAGAGGACGTACATTTACGTCCTGCGGCACCAAAGCACGCCTAATGCAGGGCGTAAATGTACGTCCTGCGGCGTTAAGGGGTTAAACAGGCAAATCCCATAGGTTTCACTGCAATAAATGGAATATCTTTTTTTTCTGATTTTTTTTTAAAGTTTTTTGTATTTAACAGATTTAAAATTTTTAAATGACTTTTTTATTTCTTGTTAACAGACATTTTTATTATTATTTAACGGACCTTTCCTCTTATTTAGACACATTTTAATACTTTTTATTGATTTAATCCTTTATTATTAGGAGATTCTTTTTTTTCAGTTTGGGGGAAATCACCGGGGCAAGTTCCCTGAAGCAAATTCGGCAGTTTTTGCCGACGTCAGATAACTGCTTTGGCGACTCCATTTGCAGCAAAATACAGTGTCCATTTGCTAAGGCCAGGGTCAGACGAGCGCCCGTACTGACGTGCCTCCCGGTGTCCGTCGCAGCGTTGTAACACTTCAATGGGGCTGACCACACGCTGTAGCGTGCACACGAATTGCGAACACTACAGCGGCCATGCTGAAAGTCTCTCCGTCAAAGCGCTACGACGCGGGTGATGGGGCTGCAAAGCGCGAGCCTCCATAGGGGGAAATTGAGTCTTGCAGCGCTGACAGCACTAACTACGCTCGGCGAGGCGGCCAGACAAACGTCAGAGTGGAAGGAACGTCCACTGTAACGGATGTTCCCTCCACTCTCAAAAAACGCTCGCCTGACCCCGGCCTAAATAGTGAATGCACCGTATTTTCGGCGACATGGAATCGTATTTCTCTTTTTTTTTACATTCTGGTCCACAAACACGTTCTAAAATGCTGTCTCCAGAACAGCTGCACCCAACCTGAATATGCATTTTCCATAAGGCGCCCCTGAAACCATTGAAGGAAATTCAGAGCGCTTTAATGTATGTATAAAGATGTTTAAAAACATCGAAGTTAGGAATAAGAAAAAATGGGGAGGTTTGTTTACAAAATATGATCAAACATGATCATGTATCAGCCTGCCACAATGTCATTAATACTGGAAGGACATCATATGTGCTTCAAAGCTTGAGAGAAAACTGGGGAGGTCAAAGGTTAAGTCTGGAGGGCGGCAAGATAAAGGTAACGCCAGCAGGCATTTCCTCTTAAGAGTGGTAGATGCAATGAATGACCTCCCAAAATATGCAGCACCGATAACCTCAAGCAACTCTGAATACACCAAGGACACACAAACATTTTACACATGAGAAAGAGAACGATGTAGCTATAGAGAGATAGAGACGTATACGTACAGGGTTATTCAGAGAGCACTGAAACATCAACGACATGTCGGTGCTCTCCCGTTCACCGCACTTCGGCGACGTAAATTCGTCGACCCTGCGGTGAATTCAGCATTCAACGCAGGGTCCCCAAAGTGCAGCGAATCGACCAGCCGAACGCATTTTCAAACCGACACAAAACCGAACGAATAGAAAAACTGCCGAAAAATCGCTGAATCGATCCAAAAAAACAAACACCGAATGCATCCGACGATCCGCCGAACAGACCGCTGACTTGATCTGAAAAAAGCCAACGACCTACCGAATTGTTGAATATACTGTACATTTAAGAAATCTGGGAATTTTTTAACCTTGAAACCTATGGGATTCGCCTGTTTAAATCTCTCGAATGAAACCACTAAAAATCAGGGCATTTCACTGACATTTCTCTGCTGTTCGGTGTCTCTGAATAGATTAACCATTGCTTCTCTATGGGGGGATTTCACTGCTGCTGAAGATCACCTGTATTTCGCTGGCAATACACTAGTATTTGGCAAACTGCCTGCTTTTTGAACTGCTGAATTGGCCACGAAATTGCACCGTATGGGGAAATTCACCGTTCGGGGCAATTTCGTGGCCAATTCAGTGCTCTCTGAATAACCCTCATAAAAGAGTGATATAGAGTCTGATATAATAGATATAGAGCCCGCTGACAGGCCAGGTTTGCAGATATGTGAAGCACAGCACAGGTGATATGATTTGCTGCTCAGTGATTGCAGGATTCAGTCTGCGTTTCCCCAAGGTGATCTGTAAAACCTGGCCTGGCTGAGGGTCTCGAGGACAAGTTTAAGAAACACTAGCCTAAATTATTTAAGTTTTTTTTTTTTTTTTTTTTACAGAGCAAGGCGCCCCCTTGTGGCGGGCACCTGTGGGCACATGCCTACTCTGCCTAGTTATAAATCCGGCCCTGGGCATGCGTTAAAGTCACTTATCCTAGCGATAATGCTTACTCATCCGAACGCCAACGTTAGAGTTAACGAAGGAATAGTGTACATAGATGGATATAGAGTTACAGATAGAAGAAAATGTATCACAGAAAATGTATCACAGTGTATCTTTTAATCAATGCACACAGAAAAAAATAATAATCGGAAAATAACTAATAAAATCATATGACTGAATTAATCAACCAATACACAAAGAAATGCACAGAAAATTATTGTATATATGGAGGAAGAAAAAAAACACACACAGAGCAGAAAGGATAAAAGTAGAAACAGGGCACCACAACCCACAAAGTGCTCTGAGGTGCAACATGATACATGTAACTATAAGAGGTGTTGTTCTTGCTGGCTCGCTGCCAAAAACTAACAAACGGAGCAGATTTACAACTGTTTCTTTTCATTACTATCACTTTCTCGCATCGTAACAGATTGTATTTATAGAGGTGTGAAAATATGGGGCCTAAATACCACCCACAAGTCTCCCCGCAAAACAGAAAAAGACATTTAGAATTTCTGAGGCTTGGCTGTATCAGCGGATGTCGGCAAACAATATGTACAATAAATAAGGAGCTTAATAAACCTATGCATTTATTCTGTCACTTTGTCTCTGTTTATGTAATATTTTAATGGTAATTTAATCACCACGCCTGTAGAAGGTGCGTCGCGCCAAGGTTTTATACGGAGTCGACCCATAAAATAAATGTGCATGTCCTCTGTGCTCAAAACCACCCTCTAACGTTACGAAAACAATCTATTACGACTAATTACCTGCCTGGATTGAATACCTGACGAAGGGCTGCTTGTTCTTTAATAAACCCTATCGCTAGATTGAGGTCTGATGATTAATGCATGAGATTTATTGCTTTGCAGTTCTGTAACACACAGGTACAACCCATATGGACGGACATGAGGATGGAAAAAAGGGAGAGAAGGATTTAAAGTGACACTAGCCTTACATAAACCGTAAACTAGATTACTTGTGCATCACAAACAAAACCACATTATAAAACACTTTATAAAACACGTGCTGCCGTTTTTTTCTAGGTTTGAAGTAATTGCATGTAAAAAGGTTTCCACTTTACAGATTTTTTTCCCACGATGCAACATTTAACAAAATCTGTGCAAAAGTTTTACTTTGCTGACGTGGTTTATCTAATCTACAGTATTAGACAGTTAATGAGGTGGAGGAGGGAATGTTTCGATAAGGCAGGAGGAGGTCCAGTGTTCTCCAGGTTACTGGAAAAAAGAGCTAGCAGCTGAAGGAGACAAAACAGGGAGCTTAAAAGACTTCATATCTACCCCCTGCTGATGTCCTTCGAATACATCCCACACAATACAATGATGAGAGTCAGTGATTGACCCATAGACTCCACTCTATGGCCAAAGCCACACAGTGAGGAGCAAGTGATGAAAAGATACAGGGAAGGGGGGGCTTTTTACAACAAAAAATCCCGTGATGCTCTGACAGCTTTAAGGCTGTCCAGGGGTCATGAAACCTTTAGTTCCAAAACATCTGGGGGTGCCTAGGTTCGCCATCACTGGTATAGAGTACAATGTTTCCCTAACTAAACATGCAAGCGAAAAACAAAGCACATGTAAGATATCAGCAACATAATACACACAATAAGGACATTTCATTTTTTGGTGGTAGTGGCCCTTTAACCCCAAAATAGGGACTGTCTGTCCTGAATAGGGACAATCACAGCAGATCAAAGACCTTTACCCATTAAAAAGACGCTCTAGCCATCCTTATATTGTATTAATTTGATTTAAGTGGTGGCTAGAGATAATTAACCCTTTCTGGTTTTCTCCCCCCCATCGCCCTTAAACCATTTAGATTACAAATATGCGAGCAAAAATACAATAGTTTTCATCCACTGGACTTTCTGTGCCTTAAAAGGATTATTGTACAGCAAAACCTTTCTCTAAAAATAATTGAAAGAAACAAGGTGAAGCGCCCCAAGACTCGTGTCTAAATTCGTACGCTCAACGATGTGTATTTGTGTACTTCTGTTAGTAAATAATTTTAAGTACTGCCGCTTCCTGCCATCTTGATTGAAAGAAGGTTTGGGGATTTCATTATAATCCCTGTGCGTTTTTCTGGGAGCCAATTGGGGCTCCGTAAAGTGTGAGTCCTAAATCAGAACTAATTTATGTTATATTGTCCTATACAGTATTATACTAGGGGTATGCCTGGTATTTTTTTCAACCCACTACAGGAAAAATTGGCTGAGAACAACGATCCATCGAGGGGTTGATGGGTGCCTGAATAGATCTAAAACCCATAAAGCACTTCACTCTAGAGCCGGATACAGGCTCAGAAAAATGAGAGTTCTATACCAAATCTTGTTGATCATATTATTGGATTGACATACTGCGCAATTTTTTGGTTTCCTTTTCTTCTCTTGCAGTACCATCAAGTTTATATCACCATCTGCAAGGGACGAACTTTGGAAAAGGAGGAAAAAAAAAAAAGGGATTGCTGTGTTTAAATTCGTATACCGGTATTTTACTGGCGCTACGGTGTTTTGTTTAATCTGTATTTCTCTAAAAATACTTTAACCCCTTCACTATTGACAGAGATATCTCGATCTGCAGCCCAAAACCAAATTAAATTAGTTTGCTGCAAATGAATTTCGTTTGCTTTTTGGCTGCAGAAGGTGCCCCCAAAGTTTTAGCCTTGTTGGCATTATGCCAAATAAAGAGCTAAAACTGTACAGTCAGCTGATAAATGCGCTGAAATATCGGGCTTTCAGCAGCTGATGCAGGGGGAAATAGAAGAAAATAGACCAGCCGATCAAACCTCTAACTCAATTTGGCAGTAGATGGTGCCATCTACTGGCCAAAAATAGGTTATTTACAGTAAGAAATACAATAGGTATCCGCTCATGTTGCTTACTTTATAATTAAAAATTATTTTACAAAAAAACACTGGTTTCTGACAATGTTTTCTTGGAAAATCACTTGGTAGTGAAGGGGTCAATAAAAAGGGACACTCTGCATTGTGACCTCTCAATGGTATGTATTTTAGTGGTCATAATGCCATAATGTCTTTCAGCGATCGCCACCCCTCCTTCCCAGTTTGGGAGGCTCTCCGAGGGCTGATTCAGACCTCTGAATGCAGAGGATTAGTCTCATCCGGAACCTGATTGCTAGGCTCAGGCTGCTGGCAATGAATACCTTGAGACTTAGCAAGCACCAATGACTCCTCTGCATTGAGATACATTGGCTTGATGGAGAGTCAAGCCTCCCTGCAGTCACAAGACATGCTGCCACTCCGGCTAGGGTCAGACGAACGCATTTTTCACGTCTACCTTCAAATAGTGCATCGATGCACTTTTTCACGGAAGACGCGATAGTTAGCGGTCATACGGTGCGCAATTTCGGCCGTGATTTTTGACGGAGCTATTAAAAACAAATGGATGTGACGTTGGCCAGACATGAGCAGCGTCTGACGTCTCCTAATCACGCACACACGCCGCTATGCCGACGCAGCGCACTCTGTGCGTCAGTACTAGCGGTTCTACGTTCTCGAAAAATGCGTTCCTTTGCTGCTTGCATTTCACGGCCGAACTTTCGTGCGGCCGTACTTCATATATTGGCCGTCATTTGCTGCTACTGGGGCCGTAATAAAATGCGGCTGCACGCGCGTTCGTCTGACCCCAGCCTTACAGGAAGCTGGCAGCATGCCATGGCTGGACCAGCGCAGGGGCAGCCCGGTGCTGGATTGGAGGCGAGTTTTAAAATCAAACTAGAAGGTTAATACAGGAATGGGAAGTGTGGAGGGGTTCAGGTTTACACCCCCACCTCCTGTTTAACCCTTTATCAGTTTAACAAGTTTTCTTCAATAAATGGTTAAATGACGGAAAAATCCAAAATTTAAACAGCTCTGGTCCCCAGCATTTCGGATATGGGGTCTCGTACTGTATTTTATACTTTCCTAAAACAACATTTGAGTCTCTGGAGATCAAAACCTTTGTAAACATACGGACTTAATTCTATTAATTAATTAGTTAATATAAGCCACTACCTGTCCCGAGAGCAAAGTCCTGCTTTGGGATCCCTGTGGATAAGACAACTGTAAGCCCTGTACCCCTTTATAATTAGGGCTTTGTCTGGTCTTCGTCCGGCAGGACATTTCCTGGACAAAGTCACGTGGAAACAAAGATCCCAGCAAGAGGGGAAAATACAGTTGTGTTCAAAATTATTCAACCCCCAATGCTGTAAAGGGTTTTAGGGAATTTAGTGTACATTTGTAATTGTATTCAGAATGAAATCCTACAAGGACTTTTTAAAGAACCATATGCAACTAAAATGACATCAATTGGTTTTGTAATACAGTACTAAATGTTTCTTTTGGGAATTCTTCATTGACACAATTATTCAACCCCTTAAAGACTACCACTCTGAATAACAGAGGTTCATTCAAGTGTTTTCAATCAGGTATTGAAAACACCTGTGGATGTCACGGAGCAGCAATAAAGCATAATAAGCACCAATTAGGCAGCTTTAAAATGACTGTGATACTCAGCTCCTTCTAGACATTTACTGGTGTGGTTACAAACATGGTGAAGTCAAGAGAATGGTCCAGGAAGACAAGAGAAGAGGTGATTACTCTTCACAGGAAGGGCAATGGCTATAAGAAGATTGCAAAGATGTTAAACATACCAAGAGAGACCATAGGAAGCATCATTCGCAAATTCAAGGCAAAGGGCACTGTTGAAACGCTACCTGGTCGTGGCAGAAAGAAGATGCTGACTTCGACTGCTGTGCGCTACCTGAAGCGTAGAGTGGAGAAAAGTCCCCGTGTGACTGCTGAGGAACTGAGAAAAGATTTGTCAGATGTGGGTACTGAAGTTTCAGCTCAGACAATACGGCGCACACTGCGTAATGAAGGCCTCCATGCCAGAACTCCCAGGCGCACCCCCTTGCTGTCTCCAAAGAATAAGAAGAGTCGACTGCAGTATGCCAAAAGTCATGTGGACAAACCACAAAAGTTTTGGGATAGTGTTCTGTGGACTGATGAAACAAAATTAGAACTGTTTGGGCCCATGGATCAACGCTATGTTTGGAGGAGGAAGAACAAGGCCTATGAAGAAAAGAACACCTTGCCTACTGTGAAGCAAGGCGGGGGGGGGGTCAATCATGCTTTGGGGCTGTTTTGCTTCTGCAGGTACAGGGAAGCTTCAGCGTGTGCAAGGTACCATGAATTCTCTTCAGTACCAGGAGATATTGGATGACAATGTGATTGTGATGCAGTCCGTCACAAACCTGAGGCTTGGGAGACGTTGGACCTTTCAACAGGACAATGATCCCAAGCATACCTCCAAGTCCACTAGAGCATGGTTGCAGATTAAAGGCTGGAACATTTTGGAGTGGCCATCGCAGTCACCTGACTTAAATCTGATTGAGAACCTCTGGTGGGATTTAAAGAAAGCAGTTGCAGTGCGCAAGCCTAAGAATGTGACTGAACTGGAGGCTTTTGCCCATGACGAATGGGTGAAGATACCCGTAGATCGCTGCAAGACACTTGTGTCAAGCTATGCTTCACGTTTAAAAGCTGTTATAACTGTAAAAGGATGTTGTACTAAGTACTAAGATTGAATGTCACTTGGGGGTTGAATAAAACTGATAATGATGTGAGCACAGAAAAGACATTTGTGGTTATTTCATTATAAATGTTATGTTATATTTGTCTGACCTACACGTGCCTCTTTGATTTAATTGTAAGCAAGATGACTGAATGATCAAAATCAATGTCAAACTGGCAAAACACTCAATTTCAGTGGGGGTTGAATAATTTTGAACACAACTGTAGGAGAGTAAGACGTGCATTGTGCCGTTGTACAGATATAACGACAGATATGCACTTTACTGATGCACTGTATGAACTCGAAAGCTACTAAAGAAGGTTTTATTAAAAATGTTAACAGGATAAATGATCTGCTAAAAATATGAAAGGAAAGCAATGCCTGATTGCTACCCTAACACGTTCTAGGAAATCACAAAGCAAACAGGTGGAGATCCAAGAGTTCCGCAGCAGCCAAAGGCAAACAAAGGCCAGCCAAACTCTTGTTGACTTTTGTGCCAAGTGTCGGCTGGAGGTGGAGAGGGATCACCTGTCAATGGCCATGTATCTACAAATTGCGAAAGATGTTGAACGTAAGAAGGGCTAGAGTAGTGTTTCCCAAACCTGTCCTCGGGACCCTCAACCAGGCCAGATTTTGCAGATCACCTTGGGGAAATCAGACTGAATCCTGCAATCACTCAGCAGCAAATCATATCACCTGTGCTGTGCTTCACATATCTGGCGAGGCGGAGGGTCCTGAGGACAGGTTTGGGACACACTGGGCTAGAGGGACACACTGAAAGACGGCCACAGATCCAGGATGTATAAGGCCAATATTCTCATACATGGGCTCGTTTGTGTTCCTTTCTTCAGACGTCCGATTTGGAACCTTCCCAGTTCTATAGGCTTTGAAACATTTTGTTCCATCCACTTAAGGTAAGGAACATGTTATGTAAGAGCCTTCAACACACAATTTAACGAGAATCCGCCCTGCAGGTTACACCTTAACTTCTCCTTTTAGAAGTCATACTTTCACACTTTATAAATAAATAAATTCCTAAAGTATTTTACCAGGAAGGATACATTGAGATTTCTCTCGTTTTCAAGTATGTCCTGGGTTCAAGAACATTGAATTGTTACAGAAATACAAAAGTAATACAATACAAGATATTAAAAAAACAACACAAATATACAGATTAACAGAAAATAAATATGTAGGAAATGGTCACTATGTTACATGTTTACAGGTGCATTCTGTATATAGTCACTATGTTACATGTTTACAGGTGCATTCTGTATATAGTCACTATGTTACATGTTTACAGGTGCATTCTGTATATAGTCACTATGTTACATGTTTACAGGTGCATTCTGTATATAGTCACTATGTTACATGTTTACAGGTGCATTCTGTATATAGTCACTATGTTACATGTTTACAGGTGCATTCTGTATATAGTCACTATGTTACATGTTTACAGGTGCATTCTGTATATAGTCACTATGTTACAGGTGCATTCTGTATATAGTCACTATGTTACAGGTTTACAGGTGCATTCTGTATATAGTCACTATGTTACATGTTTACAGGTGCATTCTGTATATAGTCACTATGCTACATGTTTACAGCTGCATTCTGTATTGTGGTATGTTAATAGGGAGCTCTTGAGTGACTTAAGACTGGGGGAAGATTTGATGGCGATAACTGCGGTGCTCTGTAGGAAAACGAGGACCGAGCCACTTTTTTTTTTTTATTATGATATTGCAAGGTGCAGGTCCTGGATCAGAGGTTATAGGATGAGGGAACGGCTAGGGGAAGCAGCCTATTCAGGTAGGGTGGTAGCTTCCCAGAAAAGCTCTTAAAGGGACACTCTAGGCAACATGACCACCTAAGCTTCTTTAGGTGGTCATGATGCCCAGAGTATGCCGCCCTCTGTCCCCCCTCCCTCCGCTCAGCGGTTCAGCTGTAAATGCTGAAAACAGCTGAGAGAGGCGGAGAACTTTACTCATATTTCCCGCTTCTGCAGACTTTTACAGAGTAGGAGACGTCATCGCGCTTTCAGCGCGATGACGTCTCCAATTCACCGCAGAAGCTGGCGGCTCCCTCAGAGGGTTAGTGTTGCGCGCATCCTCTTGCGCGCAACACTAATCCTCAGAGGGAGCCGGGAGGAAGCCTGCCGATTGGCTGGCTTACGTGAGAGGCGCGCATGCGCGCTTCTCACGTAAACCAGAAGGCAAGAAGACGCAAGGACGGGAGCGGAAGAGGAGGGAGGCGAGTATGAAGAAAAAAAAAAAAAAGACGCCGCTGGAAACAAGAGGATTTTAGGGTAAGTATTACAGTTACAAAAAAAAAAAACGATTTGTTAAGGGAGTAGGGATAGATTAAGGTTAAAAAACGGGGGGGGGGGGGGGGTGATTTTTTATTAGAGTGTCCCTTTAAACACCAGGTTGGAAAGGTGAAGGGTGCGTTTAGACTCCAGCAACGGCCAGTTTAGCTCTTTTAACATGTCACAATGGTGGGTCATGTAGTTACATTGTAGCACAAAGCGGCAGAATGAGTTATACAATGTAGTAAGTTTATTAAGGTGCGTTTGCAGGGCAGCTGCATACACAACATCTTCGTATTCAATGGCTGGCATAAGCATTTGTAGTACAAATTGCTTTCTTACCGCGGGTATCAGGCGGGATTTGTTTCTGTACAGGGCACCTAGTTTGGGGTAAAGTTTAAATGAGAGTTTTTCGATGTGGGGGTCAAAGGATAGATTTGGGTCTACCCACATACCTAGATATTTGAGAGAAGTGACTGTCATTTGATTTTGTCCCAACACATAGATAGGGATTTTGCAATTTATATAGTTTAGGTTTTGTTCCAAAGAGCATCGTTACAGTTTTGTCAGTATTTAGAAATTCAATAGCAGTTTCTGGGAATCTATACGTAGATCTGAAACGCTGCCCATGACAAATGTCTGCTTTCTTGGTCTTACCATATATTTCTTTAACATAATCAGCAGGTCTGAGACGTATGCGGTGCTGGTGCACCAGCTTTAAAAAGAAGAAAAAGCACAGTTAAAACTACCATTAACATGACCAACAAAGACCATAATAAAACCTTACCAGGCAACAGGTCAAGGCTGGGTGCAGAGCCCATTAACACACTGACTGGTGTTCCCTTGTTGCCCAGTTGGTCCACGGTTGGCGTAGGCTAGAGATGCACTCCCGGTTGCGCAAATCTCTTGCAAAAGAGTCAAAATTAACCTTTGAAAATGCATTCCACTACTCTCCCAGCTGCGAAGGACCATCAGGCCAAACCTATCAACCCAAACGCAAGCTGTGATTTTCACAGGATGCTGTCTCCCAGTGGAAGGGGCTTAAAAAACTTTGTATCGGCCATTTACCCGAATGATGTGCACGTCATTTTGGGTTTGTATCGAACGTGTAACTGCATGGAAATTCCAACACGGTCATTATTTTACTACTTGAGTTGGAATACAATGATGTGACAACTCCGCAAGGCCTTGCTTTTCGCATACATTTGCTTCCACTTGGCGTTGGCATTCTGTAGATCAGAGTACAACATAAAATAAAAAAGCATTGGCAATTGGATTGTGCCATAATAAATCCCAAATGTGGCCCTTCTAGGGTTAAAAATAAGGAAAATAATGGATCTCCCCGGTTTTACTCCTCGAGTGTCATTTACCATTGCATGGTCTCTATGCTGCTCCAGATCTGGCAGGCGCTATTATTTCCGGTAACGGCAGTGTGACAAAGCCAGCAAAGGAATGGATGCAAGGACATACTTGAAAACAAGGAGAAATATTTATGTATCCTTCCTTTTAAAATCCTTTCAAAAAAAAAAAAACCTTCAGCCAATCCAATGGCTCTCAATGCGAGTGCTATCCGCTCCCGACCTAAATCCCAAAAGGCTGAGCAGCAAAAGCTGAATTTTCAAACTACCCACTCACTCAGAGGGCCGAGTCAGCTTCACTGGAGACCTATGGTGGAGTAATCATGCAAGACCAGGCAATGGCCACCATGATCCATGGAACGACCAAGATATGCATGGAACAAAAGAAGAACCAGAATAGGCATTCAACCGCCTTTTTCAGACTGGTTTAGTCAAGAACACAACCACAGCACATCAACGTTTCGGCTTTTTGCCTGGTCCTTTTCGTGGGATTGCTCGGCCGTTCAACATGACGGATTTAAAAACTGGCTGATTCTGATAATAAAAAGAAAAACTAAACAACCTGCATGTAGCCAAGTGAAAAAGATGGCGTCCAATAAACATGTATTAAAAGAGAAGTTCATTAATATCTCGTTGTGTTCTATTTTTAAATTCACATGAGATAAACGATGGAACCATGCCCGGAAAGAGGCAAGAAAATAATTGTTTATTCATTATTTAAACATGGAACAAGAACACCGTAATTATCACACCGTACAGATAATTGATATTCACTTTTCCTATTAATAGCAACACTAATGGATGCCAATCCAACCGGAAGCATTACTGGGAAACGTACTAGAATGGCATGGTAATTGCTGGAGGCCAGGAGTACTAATGGGGTGAGGGTTGTACCAGGTTGCAATGACAAATCCTTCAGGTGTAAAACCAGACAAAAGTAAGTCACGTTACCTTCAAGTCCTATGAAACTTTAAATCTACCAGCAGCCGAATTGAAGAAATGCAGCCGGCTGATGTCAAGCACCGAGCCTGCACGAGAGAGGAATGACTTGAACTCAATGGGCAGGTTAATGGCATGGGACACTCAAAATCACAGATTCCATAGATATTTCTGATCTAAAACTCAAGATTCTCTATTGCATTCAAGGAATTCTGGGAATTGTAGGCAATAAACATCGGTGTGGGGGCAGAGTTTGAGATCCCTGCTCTAAATGGATAAAAGGAGAACATTCATAATTGTATTAATGGATTAGTAATTCAAACAATTGAATTTGTAATTGGAGGAGCATGTCACCTTGTTGCACCACAACCCACACGAGGAGCATACTTGATTAAAAAGCTATGAGTGTCCCTTTTATACCTTCCCTTCCGCAGGCTTAACCCCTTCCATGCAGAGGACACGCTCAGTGCGTCCAGCCGCAAGGACACTTGGCTGTGGAGGATGCGCTGAGCACGTCCTCCCATTGCAGCCACGATTGGCTGGGATTCCGGCCGATCACTGCGGCCCCCGGTGCGGGCTGACATCTTGTATGTCAGCCCAGCCTCCAAAACCCCGGCCGCACGAATAGAGTCATCTCACTGGGCGCCATGACGTCTATTCCAGGGAAACCACCCGCCAGTGCGGGGAAGGTGCCTGAAGGGGAGGGGGGGGGGAGGTCCTTTGGTCCATTTCAATTATAAAGTGAACAATGATGCTGCACGAACAATTTTTTCTGTGGGGGACGTTTGCTAAAAAACACGTAATTTCCCCCCAAAAAATGTAACGAGTCCCCATTTCTAATTTTTTTAAAAAGCGCACCCCATAGAAAATATAAAAGCAAAGGCTCGGATGATAAAATGTGAAAAAAAAAACACTTTACACACTGAGATGATTGAAAATTCTAATTTTATTGCATTTTTTGTTATAATATACAGGCAGGACATGACGTATACATATAATAATGATATATTATGAATCTGCCGAGTCTGCCGGAAAGAACGATATAGAATATGTCTGGGTTGTATAATAAAATGTGACTTCGAATCGCGTTTAAATATGATGAGCGAAACCGGTAAAAATGAGCTCAGCACAGAGGTGTGAAATGGCTGAGCAGCGAAAGGGTTAAAAGGGACACTCCAAAATTGCGACACATTTTGTTTATTTCTATAAAATGATGATAATTAACCAAGTCACTATATAAACCCACCAGTGAGACTATTAGATTTACCAAAAAACAGCTAAAATATAGTATTTACTTTCTGATAGCTGTAATTTTGCAACCCCGCCCCTTTTCCTGAGCATCTTACTTCCTGGTTAGTCACTGCTCACTGTCCAATGAGATGCTTCTAATAAAGACACACTGGAGGGTCTACAGTTTCCCTGCTGAGCTGTCAGCACCGCATACTTAAATGCTCCAGACATCTAGAGGGCAAACAGAGATGGCCTGCCAAGTAGGCCGCCTAAAGCCTCACACTCGCTGGGACCTCACGGCTGCCTTCCCTCCACTCGCTGCTGTAGCTCTGTCATACGTTCACATAGACTACACATTGCTATAAGTTCTATTGCTGTGGAGCTGTGATACAGTAATATTTATTTATTTAAAGTATTTTACCAGGAAAGATACATTGAGATTTCTCTCGTTTTCAAGTATGTCCTGGGTTCAAGAACATTGAATTGTTACAGTCGTTACAGAAATACAAAGTAATAAAATGCAAGATATTATAAAAACAAAACACAAATATACAGATCATCACAGAAATAAATATGTAGGAAATATAGTCACTATGTTACAAGTTTACAGGTGCATTCTGTATCGAGGTATATTACTAGAGATCTCTTAACCTGCTTGACGGTTTTCCCGATTGTGGCTCGGGGTTAAATTTCACCGTTGAAAGCGGTAACCCCGAGACACACTTGGGCTGCATACATCACCTCCGGTGCTCCCTCGCTGATCCTCGCAGTCTCCTCCGACGATCGCGATCTCATACTTCCTGAATTCCCTTCTCGCGAGGAGGGAACCAGGAAGTACGAGGTCACGATCGCCAGAGGAGGCTGCAGGGGACATCGAGGGAGCGCAGGGAGAGGTGATGTATTCAGCGGCATCCCGAGTGTTGCTTGGGGTTACCGCTTCCAACATAGGAATTTAACCCCTGAGCCACACTTGGGATACCGCTGGGGGGGGGGGGGGGGGGAGAAAGACTACTTTGAGACCAGAAATTCGGGAAAAATTAGACCGCCAGGGAGGTTAAGTGACTTTAGACTGAGGGAAGATTTGATGGCGTCTGGGAGGTTATTCCAGAATTGCTGTGCTCTGTAGGAAAATGAGGATTGAGCCACTTTCTTTTTGTATACGCATGGTATTGCAAGTAAGGTACTCGTCCTGGATCAGAGGTTATAGGATGAAGGAACTGTCACGACAACTACGTGCGCTGCTGCGAAAGACGCCAGGTTAAGCCGTTCACTATCTGTCTATCCTAGACCCAGATAATGACTGCGTGGACAACAATCCCCGCGCGCTCGCTTACCTATCCGTCCCCGCACACTTTCTCTCGCAAGAGGTACGTAGAGCGCGATAAAATGGTCCCAGGATTGCAACGCAGTACCAGTCTTCATTGAATCGGGTAGTGACTACGTTTCTCACAATCCCTGGACCCACTTTCTTATTCTATTAGTTACGCTGCCACCAGTTCCCCTGAACACTACACGTGTTGCAGCGAAGGACGCAGGGCTAAGCAACCCACTATATGTCTATCCTAGACCCAGATACTGACTACACGGACAACAATCCGCCGCTCGCTTACGCAACCGTCCCCAGCGACTGCAACTCACAATTTCGTAGCTATTCCAGCTTAAAACAAGCAATACTCCAGTCTCTTCAATTAGCATGGATCGAATATCAGGCAGAAAGCATAATTTAAAGGGACACTAACAAAAAATCACCCCCCCCCCGTTTTTTAATCCTATCCCTATTCCCTTAATAAATAGTTAATTTTTGTTTTTGTGTTTGTGTTTTTAACTGTAATACTTACCCTAAAATCCTCTTGTTTCCAGCGCTGTTTTTTTTTTATATACTCACCTCCCTCCTCTTCCGCTCTCGTCCTTGTTTCTTCTTCTTGCCTTCTGGTTTACGTGAGAAGCGCGCATGCGCGCCTCTCACATAAGCCAGCCAATCGGCAGGCTTCCTCCCGGCTCCCTCTGAGGATTAGTGTTGCGCGCAAGAGGATGCGCGCAACACTAACCCTCAGAGGGAGCCGCCAGCTTCTGCGGTGAGTTGGAGACGTCATCGCGCTGAAAGCGCGATGACGTCTTCTACGCGGCAAAAGTCGGCAGAAGCGGAAAATATGATTCCCGCTCTGCTGACTGACAGCTGGGAGGGCGGAGTAAAGTTCTCCGCCTCTCTCAGCTGTTTTCAGCATTTACAGCTGAACCGCTGAGCGGAGGGAGGGGGGACAGAGGGCAGCATACTCTGGGCATCATGACCACCTAAAATAGCTTAGGTGGTCATGTTGCCTAGAGTGTCCCTTTAATAAGTTATATAACTTTTCTTTATGTCATAATAAATATATCACAGTGCAGTTGTTACAGGAAAAATGTATATAATAAATCAATAATTACACACAAACAGCAAATAAAAGAAACAGGATTAAAACCACAGACCCTTACTCACGTCAGTAAACTAACAGGAACATCCGTGTACTCCTGGGGCTAAAGATTTGAAGCATGGACAGCCCATCACACACGCACCGTGAACCCCCTCTGATCAGCAAGAGCCACATGGAGTTCTCCCGAATATATAGGTTTGTCTTGTCCCTCCCAGGTCAGCCTCCTATCTGGAAGAGCCTGGCACTACATTTCCCAGTCTCCCTTTTCCTGGGCACGCTCAGTGCACTTCGTCGTTAAATTGATTCCCAAAGTTTGTCTCTAGTGATCAAAGGAGATGATTGCTTCTTTGAAATGCATGACCAAGTATACCTTGGTGCCGCTAGGTCTGGGCTGAGCCTTTTCCACTTGCCTAAGGTGTGAAATGCTTGCATGAGACCCAGGAAATTCCATTAGACCAACTGGGGTAATTTCCCCTCCTTATCATGCAGATCAACGAAGACTCATTCCCCTGGCATTCGGCAACCCCTGGAATATCCTTTCACCTGGAGTTCAGTGATAAACATCTTAATTACTTTCTTGTAAACTCAAGCATTTACTATCAGCTGCGTAAAATGAACACTTCGGCTATATAGATATATATATATATATTATCTGAGTTACTTCTATACCTAACACAATAGAAATACAGATCTAATCTGTCCCATCTCTAATCTGCCACAGGAACTGGTGGGGGAAGCAGTCTATTCAGGTAGGGAGGTAACTTTCCAGAAAAGCTCTTAAACACCAGTTTGGAAAGGTGAAGGCTGCGTCTAGATTCCAGTGACGGCCAGTTTAGCTCTTTTAACATGTCACAATGGTGGGTCATGTAGTTACATTGTTGCACAAAGCGGCAGAATGAGTTATATAATGTAGTAAGTTTCTGAAGATGCGTTTGCGGGGCAGCTGCATACACTACAATATGTGATGTGTATGAGCGTATCACAGAGCTCCACAGCAATACAACTCGCAATAATGTGCGGTGTGTAGGAGCGTATTACAGAGCTACACAACAATAAATCTCACAGTAACACGCTCATACAGACCCCAGGACGTACTTGAAAACGAGAGAAATCTCAATGTATCCTTCCTGGTAAAATACTTTATAAATAACAAATAAATATTACTCAGTTTTATTGTTGTGAGCTCTGTAATACGCTCCTACGCATCGCACATTACTGTGAGTTTTATTGCTGTGGAGCTCTGTGATACAGTAATGTGCAGTGTTGCTGCACCTCAAATGCAGGGATGACGTCCTTGGCAGTCAGTACTGGCCACCCTTTTTGGGTGAGAGCAGGCTGATTTGCATATGGAGCCATCATCACTGTAATGGCACAAGCAAGCTAAAACCTTGTGACACCTGAGCGGGCACCCACCGTAGAGCAGGCCACTAGTGCTGTTGCTCGTCCTCAGGACCCTCACAAACCCCCCTTTCCCTCACCAGTGTTTATGAGCGTATCACAGAGCTCCACAGCAATAAAACTCACAGTAATGTGCGACATGTAGGAGCGTATTACAGAGCTCCAAAGCAATAAAACGTACACTCTCAAACAATGCACATTACTGTAAGTTTTCTTACTTTGGAGATCTGTGATACGCTCTTACACAGCACTTATCACAGTATCACAGAGCTCCACAGCAATAGAACTCACAGTAATGTGCAGCATTTGAGCGTATCACAGAGCTACATAGCAATAAAACTCACAGTAACATGCGGTGTGTATGAACGCGAGTTTTATTGTTGTGGATCGCTGTAATACGCTCCTACACACCGCACATTACTGTGAGTTTTACTGTTTTGTTGTGCTTATTATGGGTGTCAGTTGCGGCCATATTCTAAGAGTTTTGCCCAAGGCCTCACAAAATCTAAAGCCGCCTCTGAGGGCAAACAAATGACATTGGGCAAATGGTTAACGTGGAAATGAGTCAGATAAATATGGGAAAGGCAGGTAAAGTGTACTGAACCTGTTACGGCTTTAAACACATAATGATCTTGATTTTACTGAGTCCAGGACAAGAGAATAAGGAATTACAGAAATTAGGACATTTTCATACAAGGCTGCAGGGAGGGAAACTCATGCCCCAAAACCCCTATGCTTAGCTGAATTAGTAGCCCTTTAACGTCTTCCAATCCAAAAACTCACGTGGCTTTTTCGTGCCTAATATACTCTCTGTTCCCCGCTTCATTTACAAAAACAAGCTGCTGGCATCCCCTCGCTCCGTAATATAAGGTAAAGTATTCAGTTCAAGAGCGAGTTGTGTCATTTGGCAGCGGCGACGGCAGCCGCTTATTCTTAATTCTCTGCTGCAGTCTTACAAAATCTCCTCAGAGAAAGAAGCGTCTGTCTGAGGCTGGCCTGTCTGCGAATCTGGCTCGTCCCTGTGTTGAGATCTCGACGGGATGATGCGACACACACACAGCGATTCACAGCGACCCGGAAATGGCTCGAGATGATGTACAATAAATATGCAGAGGCTGAACGTTGTACCATTTCACCCCTGGCTGTTGGCAACACCGACGCGCGGCTGGTCCTGGACGGCTTGCCAGCTGATGTTAATCACATTAAGGTCTTCATCACCGGATGGATTGGTTCACGCTCGGAAATTAGGAACCTGCCTGCGCATAAAAGAAAGGTCTGCACATCTTGAGTCGTTTTAGGTGCAGTGCTTTATCTTTATACGAGGAGAGAGTCCTAGATTTGCTAGCACAGTCCTGATGTCTTGGGGCCCATTTCATCATTTCAGGCTCTTTCTATCAGATTCTGAATAGTGATGAGCCGAACACCCCCGTGTTCGGTTCGCATTTGAACTCGAACAATTTCAAAAGTTCGAGTTCGAACTCGAACAATTTCAAAAGTTTGAGTTCGAACTCGAACAATTTCAAAAGTTTGAGTTCGAACTCGAACATGAACTCAATGCAAGTCAATTGGACTCAAAAGTTCGATTTTTAGAGTGCCCTCCAAGAGGGCATATATGCAAGATATTTGCCATAAAAGGTGTATGGGGGTCCGGGTAGTGCCCTGGGGGACAGGAAACAAGGACAAAAAAGTTTTTAAAAAAACGTTTTTAAAGGAACAGTGAGTTTTCCATGAAATAAGGGTTAAAAATAAAAAATTCCTTCAAATATCGTGCCTAGGAGGTCCCCATAACCTGCCCGTGAAGTGGCGGATTTCTAGGATGTATAGAAACATTTAAAAACAAAAAAATGACATTTCAAATGACGGTAAACGGTTTTCCTTTAATCTATTCATAAACAACGGCTTGGGGCGGCAGCCTGTATGAAAAGACATTTTAGGACACACAGAACAAGTTTAGTGATTTTTTTGGCTAAATTATGGTGAAACTTATGCAGGCTTTGGATGAAAGTAACAATAGGTGCTTTAAAATTGGGCCTTTATTGTCGGCAACAGTGCCGTCACACCATAACCCTTTTGTGGTATTGTGGAAAAGTGAAGGGTTGGACCCTGCAGTCCAATATTAAAATGATATGAATCTAGTACAGGCGTCAGTGCACCCAAATATTGTGCCTTTGGTGGCAGCAAGTGCCTTCACACCGTAACCCTTTTGTGGTATTATGGAAGAGTGCAGGGTTGGAACCTGTGGTCCAATATTAAAATGATAGGGCCCCCACAATAGCTGCTGGCAGTGAGAACACACAGATTACAACAATTCCCAGATATTTTGTAGAAATGAGACCCCCAAAATAGCTGGTGGCAGACGGGCAGTGAGAACACACGCTAACAGAACAATCTCCTCTCAAAAAACACGTGCTGGGGCTGCAAGGGACGCCTTAGGCTAGGGTCAGACGAACGCATTTTATGTTGTCTGTGAAAAAGTGCGTTCGAACGAATGGACGCATTTTTTCACGGAATACGCGATAGTGTCATACTATGCGCATCGTCGTGATTTTGTACGGATCATCATAAAACACTTGCGTCTGGACGTTATGATGGCGGGACATTAGAGCGTCTGACGAATCACTCACACACGCCGCTAGCGGACGCAGCCACTCTGTACGTCGTACCTGGGTTTCACGTTCTCGAAAAATGCGTTCATTTTCCACTTGCGTTGCGCAGCCGGACTTGTGCGACCGTACTTCGTAGGCCGTCATTGCCCGTCATTTGCTGCTAGTGCGGCCGTAATTAAGTGCGCTGCACGCGCGTTCGCACTATCAGTCTGCCCTAGCCTTATATAGTGTGCTGCGGGACTTAGCTCTATGAGCCCATGATTGGGGAAAATTTGCCCAATCAGGACTCTGAGCCGTGATTAGCATAGTCTTGGCACCTGTCTTGCACCTAAACTGTGGTCAGGTGCAGGCTGTAGCCAATTACAAGCTTCAGGACAGTGGGAAAAGTGCATTGTGGTGCATTGTGGGCAAACATGAGGCGAACAGCGAACAGGCGATGTTCGAATCGAACTCCGAACCGATCGAACCGAACAGCTCATCCCTAATTCTGAAGACACCAATAAAAAGTCTTTCTAAAAACACAGACGCCCAGCTAGATCAACACGGAGTAACGCTTTCTCGCCAGCAGATGGCGACATCAGTCAAAAAGGGCTACTACATAAAAATGCATTGTGAGGTTTACCAAATATTTCCAAAAAAAAAGCAACAATGGTTCCTAACAGTGGTTTGGTGGAAAATCACCTGGTAGTGAAGGGGGTTAAAAATAAATCATGGTTTTGGTTAACTGTCTTTAATACTTACAAAGACACTAGTGAAGGAACGCGACAGCTAAATCATATACAGGTATATGTGTAACGTGGAGTTCCCTGCCACGTGTAGACTGCTCCCCTCACTTTCAGTATCTCGCAGGAGTACTGCTCTGGCCCAGAACCCAGTGAAACACAGGAGATCCTTGCAGGTTGAAACTCAATGAGAGATGGACTTTATTTTCACTTTACAATTTGAAAAAACACACACACAGGGGGAAGGTACAGAAACAATGGAAACATGCCCAGCATTGAAACAAAGCGTTAGAAGTCAGACAACAATGATCTGGGTGAAGCTTGTAGCTGGGGTGGAGGGGTGATGGAAGCATGTGAAAGCAAAGGAAAAGAACAGCACAGCATATACATTACTGTAATAACGAACAATTCAATGTTCTTGAACCCAGGACATACTTGAAAACAAGATAAATCGCAATATATCCTTCCTGGTAAAATCCTTTATAAATAAATGCAGTATACAGTTACAGTATATACCACAGGAGACTCTACAAAAAATAAATTAGGGAATATTAATATAACACAGACATTAGGTAATAGGGCACAGAAAACACAAACACCCTGCATCTGTAGATACAGGGTGACTTTAACCAAGGAAAGCTCAGGAAAATAATATGAATCTTCAGGCCCGTAACTCTCAAATACATTTCTAGGCCCATGTACGTCAAGTCCAAAGTCTCGCACGTCACAATATGTAGTATATAGAATTGTCTTGCATAACAGGAAGTAAAGAAAAAAACAGGTAAATAAAATTCTGCACCTGGGCGATTCTCTGGTCCAACACAAGCTTTTGCCTGATATCTAGATTTTAATCAGAATTCCCTTTGATTCTTCAAGATGTGAAACAAACAATGAAAGCGGCATTTTAGCAGACAAGGGCTCTTTAAAGGGCAACTGCCGCCCAAAATAATGAAATGTCCTTATTTTTGTGTTGAAAATTGCCCCCCCATCTTTCAATCACTTGCTCCTCACTGTGTGGCATTGGCCATAGAATGGAACCTAGGGTCGATCGCTGACTCACATCATTGTATTGTGTGGGATGTATTCAAAGGACATCACCAGGGGGTAGATTAGAAGTCTTTAAAGCTCCCCGTCTTATCGCATTCAGCTGCCAGAGTAGCCTGAAACACAATAGCCTTATCTAAACATTCCCTACTCCACCTCATTAACTGTTAAATACTGTAGAAGATAAACCACAGCAGTAAAGTAAAACATTAGCACAGATTTTGGTAAATGTTACATCATGAGAAAAGTCCACAAAATGAAAACTGGATATATGAAAACCCTAACTTTATTTTCCTTTTTACATGCAATTACTCCAAAGAAAAAAAAAAAAAGATAAAAAGCAGCATGTGTTTTATAATGTGCTTTTATTTGTAATGCACAAGTAATCTAGTTCCGGCTTATGTAAGTGGTAGCGTCCCTTTAAGAAGAAAGTGAAATTTACTGTTTTTCATCAAACCTTTGAACCGGGCGGCTCACCCCTATGGGAACAAATTACCCAAAATGTAGCTGCACAAAGGAGGTTTTGAGCGATAGCTACAGGACACTGCAAGCTTTTACTCTCCTACAAGGACGTCTTTATGTGCCTGCGAGCAGCACAGCTCCGCTAGTGACGCGATCACCGTCCGGGTTTGTCCTGAATATGGTACAGATATATTAAACACATCCAACCCCTCCCTGTACAAAGCCAACCAAGGAAAACAGTCCTGAGGATCTGAATGTGCCGGTGTAAATCTCAATGAAAGGACGATTGCTTTCCATATTCCAGCTGACGGCCCTTGTGGTTTAGTAACATCAAGCAATAAAGCTCTTTGAGCCCATCGTGTACTTTCATGTCCCCTGAATCGAGGTACAGAGAAATGAAAGCTTTGTCCTTATAAAGCTGCTCTGTCCATGCAGTACAATCTCTCTAATTACAGCAAAATAAATATATATATTTTAAATAAAACTGTGTATTTTAATAAGAAATCTGTAGTCAGGAGGAATTAAAAGTTTGACGTAAAAAAAAAAACTACTTAAGTGTATAGTGTGCAGCAGGATAAAACCAATAAAAAAATAATTAATTATAATTGAAACAATTATATATAACAAAAACAAAAGAACAGCAATATTATTAAAATAATTATATGCAACAAAAGAACAGCAAAATTAAAATAATTATACATAAAACAAAAAGAAAGTTACAAAATTATTAAATTATACATAAACCATAAGTTACAAAATTATTAAAATAATTATATGCAACAAAAGAACAGCAAAATTAAAATAATTATACATAAAACAAAAGAAAGTTACAAAATTATTAAATTATACATAAACCATAAGTTACAAAATTATTAAAATAATTATATGTAACAAAAGAACAGCAAAATTAAAATAATTATACATAAAACAAAAGAAAGTTACAAAATTATTAAATTATACATAAACCATAAGTTAAAATTAAAATAATTATATGCAACAAACAAAATAGCAAAATTATTAAAATAATTATATGCAACAAAAGAACAGCAAAATTAAAATAATTATACATAAAACAAAAGAAAGTTACAAAATTATTAAATTATACATAAACCATAAGTTACAAAATTATTAAAATAATTATATGCAACAAAAGAACAGCAAAATTAAAATAATTATACATAAAACAAAAAGAAAGTTACAAAATTATTAAATTATACATAAACCATAAGTTACAAAATTATTAAAATAATTATATGTAACAAAAGAACAGCAAAATTAAAATTATACATAAAACAAAAGAAAGTTACAAAATTATTAAATTATACATAAACCATAAGTTACAAAATTATTAAAATAATTATATGCAGCAAACAAAATAGCAAAATTATTAAAATAATTATATATATAAAACAAAGATATATTTTAATAATTTTGTAACTTTGTTTTATATATATAAGTATTTTAATAATTTTGTAACTTTCTTATGTTTTATATACAGTACATATAATTATTTTAATTTTGCTATTTTGTTAATTGCATATAATTATTTTAATAATTTGTTATATATATATATTTTAATTATTTTGTAAAAACGTTCATGTTTTGTTATAGTCATTTTAATAATTTTGTTATAATTATTTTAATAAATTTTGTAAAACAAACTACCAAATTATTAAAACGACTATAACAAAACATGAACATTTTTACAAAATTATTAAAATAATTATGTATAATAACAAACATATTTGTGGTTGGGAAACAAGAACAACAACAATTGTGGAGCAATGCAAGAGATAAGGAACATAATGTACACTGATCCAGATTGAATTTAGGTGTCTGGGAGTCTGTGTTTCTGTTTAGTGACCCGACCCCCCACCTGCCTTATAACATCAGGGCTTTGCTTTTCTTGTCCATATGTTTTAATTCATTTTAAATAAATACTATTTAAAGATCAGCATCAGATGATTAACTGTAAGGTTGTTCTTGCTGCAGATTAATGGAGCCATGTCAGAGTTTTTAATCCACATTCTTGGGGAGTTCCTGCACTTTATATTGGGCTTCACCCCTGAAAGCTGAGTGATTATAGGGATTATTCAAAGAGCACCGAATTGGCCCCAAAATTGCACCGAACATTGAATTTCCCCGTACGGTGCAATGTCGTGGCTATCCGGCTATTCACAAAGCAGTGAAAATACGGTGATCTTCAGCAACAGTGAAAATACGAAGCGGTGGGTGAAAATTTGGTGATCTTCAGCGGCAGTGAAATCCCCATAGAGAGGTAATGGTTAATCTATTCAGAGAACACCGAACAGCGACAAAGGTTAGTGAAATGCCCTGATGTTCGGTGGTTTCATGCCACAGGTTTAATCAGGCGAATCCCATATAGGTTTCAATGTTAAAAATATTCCCCGCTTTCCTTCAATATTTAGTCAACCGTTTATTCTTTTCATTTGCAGCAAAAAGTCTATTTAAGATTTGTTTTTGTCGTTTTTTCAAGATTTTTTTTATTCGATCTTTTTAAAATGGCATTTTTTTTCCCTGTAACAAACCTTTTTATTATTATTCATAGGACCTTATATATTATTTCCAGGCATTTTCCCGCAGTATTTTTTTTTTTTTTAAAAAAACAAACCTTTTAAGGCAGAACGCAGTCTGAGCGCACTCTGCGTGCGTGCATAACGGACGTATGTATTGACGGAAGATACTGTAGACACCACACGGTCTGTTTTTTTTTTTGACAGATGTAGAAAAAAAGGGAAATATGGGAAACAAAATTAATTGGAAAAGTGAAAAAAAAATGGGAAAAGGATATAAAAAGCCATTTTGTGGAGGGTGGAGTCTGATCCAAGATGGACGCCGGAGAAGCTTTTTTGTTTGTTGCAATGGCCTACCTGTATCTGAAGAAAAAAAGAAGGTGGTGGGTTCATCCCATCAACTCCGGCAGATACACCCATGGGCACTTTGTGAGTCAACGTGATGGACGTTGCAAATGTGCTGTGCCTGACGTTGCGTCATCACGCACACAGGCCACTACGTGGCGCACTCTGGGCGTCCGTCGTGGTGCTTTTATGTCAAGGCCTCAATGGCGTCCGTTGCCACATGTGTGGTGCGTGCGTACTTCGGTGCGCACGTACTTCAGGTGTTGGTCTCGATTGAACACAAATCAATGCTAGGACGGACATTAAACAGTGCGGCAACACGGACGTGAAGACTGTTCGTCTGATGCTAGCCTAAAAGTCGCAATGCTTGTTCTTTTTCCCTGTCCGCCGGCTTTTTCAGTGTTCTTCCGGTAGATGGTCAGGGCTCTGTTCGGTGGGTCGTCAGCTTTTTTCAGATCGATTCGGGGTCTGTTCGGCAGATCGTTGGATGCATTCGGCGGTTTTTCAGATCGATTCAGCAGTTTTCAGTGTCGATTCGCTGCACGTCAGGGACTGTGTGGTGAATGCTGGGTCAGCTAATTTAACTCAAAGTATGGCGAACGGGAGAGCACTGAAATGTCGGTGACAATTCGGTGGTCTCTGAATAACTTCTTGCTACCTGTGTATCCCTGATGCATACACACATGGGGCCACAGAAACAAAAATCCACTGAATGGGCATAACCCGTTGCTTTAAAAATGGCACACACCAGCCTACAGAAGGGCTTGAGAAGTTTTACACAGCAAGGTGACCTCCTGTGGTGTAAAACTACAAGAAAGTAAAAAAAAAAAAATCTAAGTTTTTTTCTTAATTGAGCAAGGTGCACGCCTATCTTTTTCTGAGGGAAAAAAATTATATATATATATATTCCAAGTAACCCCGCACACCAAACAAAATTCTTCGGCTCCGGTGCAAAGATCCAACTGCAATCAATATATCCCAAGTTTCAGACGCACACGGAGGCTTTGTATAATATAGAAAAAATGTATTACAAATACATCATATAGTTCGACGTTAAACTTTCCTCAGGATGGTATACAAGGATTCTGAGAGCACATATATGCACATATCAATTAGGACCCCACAGGTGAAGATACGCACGCCCAAAAGATGCGGTCAGTGCATCTAACATAAAAAAACCCATAGCAATCAAAAAAAGACATGTCACGCTCAAAGAGCATCCAAGTATCCATAGCAATTCAAAGTGCAGTACGGAAGCCCAATAGGTACAGAATAGTAAATGCGTAGTAATGCAATATACAAGAACACACATATACAAAAAGATTAATACAATAAAAACAAAAGACCATGCTAATCAAGGAGGACAATCGCGAGACAGGTAAGAGAGTAAGGAAAATAATGAAAACGATGGTAGAACGCACTTGCAATCTATCTTAATTGCAAAAAAGGCACATAAGAATTTTTCTCATTGAGCCCCCGAGGAGCCAATGCGTCTAAAGAAAAAATCCTAAAGGATTCCCTTTTTAATAGCTCCCTCACCCGGTCCCCACCTCTGGCTAGGGCAGGGGTCAGCAACCTTGACTCCCTGATGTTTTGGGCACTACATTTCCCATATGGCTGACTGAGCATCATGGGAGTTGTAGTTCCTAAAACATCAGGGAGCCAAGGTTGCTGACCCCTGTTCTAGGGGGAGGTGGGGGGACATGATCGATGCCCATACCCTTCAGCTCGATAGAGGTTGTCCCGCCTCACAGGAGTTCCCTGCCACTGGTTGTGGGTTATCAGTTCCACTGAGGGCAGCCCTGATTGCAGACCGATGGTTGGCCATTCGCTCCCTAAGGCTGTTGATGGATTTTCCAATATAAATCCTGCCGCATGGACAGGAAATCTATTAAATCACATATTCGGTGGTGCAGGTGATACGATAACGAATACGGTATTTTGCACCAATGAATTGGTGACAAAAAGTCATAAAATGTCCGCAACGTCCGCATAGCTTTGTGTGTGAGTGATGGAACGTGGTCAGACGGACTGCATTTATACGTCCAGCATTTTTGACGGACAAAATGGTTTTTCCTTTTAATTTATTTTCCCTCCTACGTCAGTCAAAAATAACGTCAGTCCCAAAAACGGACTGTGTGGCCACTACTGCGTCTTCCGTCAAAAAGTGCGTCCGTACTGCACGGGCGCACAGTCCATAGAAAACGCGCTCGTCTGACCCTAGCCTGAAACCCTAGTTACGCAGTGAAGGACTTCTCATTCCTGACCACAAAGCTTAAAAACAGCTCGACTCACCAAATACCCAGTCCTCTGTCCAGAACGCTAAAATTGTCGAAAAATCACACTCTTACGGGATCGATAGAATGATCGTCATTTCCCCAGAAGGTCATCTCCAGGCGCTGATTTAATCAGTTTAGGATCCGGTCACAAACCGGAAAAACAAAGGAGACTGGCTATGGTGGAGTCCCGGTTTACGTCAGCCGTCGGCTCATTAACCCCAATGCCTTCCATGAAAATTATTAGAATGGATTTATCACCGCGTTCACATAACGAGATATGCATAAACATAAACTGGAATATCGTTATGATAAAGTATAGGTTAGGTGCTGTTGCATGAGCGCGAGAGGGATGGGGCCAATGCGAAAGCCATAAGCCAGCACAGTTTACGGTTCCTCAGAGAGATTGTAAACTCCTATGAGCAGGACCCTCTACACCTCTTGTTTCCATCATATGTCAGTTTATCTCGTTCCCGTCGGTTATAGTAAAGCACTGTGGAAACTGTTGGCGCTATATAAATGATGACGATAATCACTGGCGTCGCTAGGTGGGGGCAGGGGGTGCGGGCCGCACCGGGTGACGCCCTAAAAAAAATAATAAAAATATATATATATATATTTTTTTTTTTTTTAAACAAAACTATTTTACCAGGAAGGATACATTGAGAATTCTCTAATTTCCAAGTATGTCCTGGGTAGGCAAGGCCTAGGCTGGCAATTTCCAGGGGGCAGCAAAAAAACCACTACTAAAAGGAGATATTCACAGAGCACCGAAATGGCGCAGACATTCAGTGTTCTGTTCCCTGCACTTCAGGGAATTAATTTTCCCTGGTGAATTCACCGCAGGGTCGCTGAAGTGCAGGGAATCAGCCACCGAATGCTGCCATGAACCCATCCCCCGCTGTTTTCAAAAAAACTACTGAACAAAAAGGTCTGAAATTAACATATAAGATCCTATGAATGATAATAAAAAGGGCTGTCACAGAAAAAACGCTATTAGAAAGAAAAAAATAATTTTTTTGAATAGATACTAAGAAAAAAAAAAAATTCAACAAATAAAGAGACTAGGGATTGCACCAATTTTTTTTCGTTTCGGCTCGTTTCGTTCGTAATTCGACAATTTTCATTTTGGATCGTTTCGGACGATTTCCGTTTCGGCTCGTTTTTTGTATAGACTTTTTTTCGTGATTTCGTGTTTTTGGTGTATTTGGTGCGGGAAATGTTTTGCCCCATAGACTTCAATGTTAAAATATTCCCGTTTTAATTCAATATCTAATAAACCGTTTATTATTATATTCTGTAGTAAAGAGTCTCTTTATTTTTAGATTTTTTTAATAGGTCTGAAAAGAAACACACATCCCTAAGGCTAGGGTCATACGAAAGCATTTTTCCCCGCGAACGTGAAAAAGTACGTCTGAACGCATTGACGTATTTTTTCACGGAATGCGCAAAAACGGTCAGACGACGCGCATTTTCGGGCGTGATTTTGTACGTATCGTCAATAAAACTCTTTTTGCGTCTGGACGTTATGTTGGCTGGACATTAGTAGCGCCTGACATCTCCTAATCACGCACACACGCCGCTATGCCGCAGCTGCGCACTCTGTACGTCAGTACTAGCGGTTCAGCGTTCTCAGAAAAATGCGTTCAAATTCCACTTGCGTTGCACGGCCGGACTTTTTTGCGGCCGTACATCGTATATTGGCCGTCATTGCCCATCATCTGCTGCTAGTGCGGCCGTAATTATGTGCGCCAGAACGCACGTTAAAAGTGCGCTGGTCTGACCCCAGCCTAAAAGAGACTTTTTACTACAGATTAATGGAATAAACATTTTATTAGATATTGGGTAAAAACGGGAATATTTTTAACATTGAAACCTATGCAGGATTATTCAGAAAAGGGTGAAAACCTTGAAAATGACTGTAGAATTGAAAATTCTAGGGCAAAATAGTCAAACCAGAAAAATTCTCCCATTTATCTCACTTTCCAAATTGGCTATTTGGTCTAGATTGTTCATTGTCCTGGCAATTGTCAAGGTTTTCACCTCTCTCTGAATAGCCCTGATTGTGTTCGCCTGAATAAACCTGTCTAATGAAACCACTGAACATCAGGACATTTCTCTGCTGTTCGATGTCTCTGAACAGATTTACCATTACTTCTCTATGGGGAATTTCACTGCTGTCGAACAGACACCGTACTTGCTGGCAGTTCACCAAAATTTGTGTGCGAGTATATGAGAGAGCTGCACAGCAATAAACCTCACAGTAATGTGCGCCGTGTATTATGAGCATTCAGTGTTATATGGAAGTACTGCATTATGAGTAAGAGTAGTTTAAAAAAAATAAATAAACGTAAAACTCGGGGGGGAGGTGACACCATGAGTTACCGCACCGGGTGACACCAACCCTAGTGACGCCACTGACGATAATAAAATAATATTCGGTGTTGCTGTTTAGGATAGAAATCACTCTCCTTTGAATATTCCATTGTATCAGTCACACGAGCCAAATTAGCATTGCGACATCAATTGGCAAGCGCCAGTCCTTTCAGTTTATGTTTCATTAAGTTATGAACGGTGGACGTTTGGACGCAGGACATATTCTTTCTCTTCCCTTTTAAGGAGCGACAATGTGTGTACTTTAGAAATGTTCTAGTTTTTGAGATAGGAAGCCCTTCTCTTGGGCACAGATATCTCTGTGTGTCTCCTGGGACATCACAAAATACAATATACAGTGTGTATGAGGGCATCACAGAGCTCCACAGCAATAAAACTCACTGTAATGTGCAGTGTGTATGAACGTATCACAGAGCTCCATAGCAATAAAACTCATTGTAATGTGTGGTGTTGTATTATTATTATTTATTATTATTCTTTATATAGTGCAGCATATTCCACAGCGCTGTACAATAGGCACAATATAGACAGGGTAACAATACATTGAACAACAATTGACAAACCGGTACAATAGTTAACGAGGGCCCTATTCCTGTGGAAACTCACAATCTAGAAAGGTTGGGGTTGGAAACAGGAGGAGAGGACTGCAAGGTGAGAGTGATGGGCTGCAAGGTGAGAGTGATGGGCTGCAAGGTGAGAGTGATGGGCTGCAAGGTGAGAGTGATGGGCTGCAAGGTGAGAGTGATGGGCTGCAAGGTGAGAGTGATGGGCTGCAAGGTGAGAGTGATGGGCTGCAAGGTGAGAGTGATGGACTGCAAGGTGAGAGTGATGGACTGCAAGGTGAGAGTGATGGACTGCAAGGTGAGAGTGATGGACTGCAAGGTGAGAGTGATGGACTGGATGCATCAGTGAAGTATCAGTGAGTCGGGTGGTAGGCTTCCCTAAAGAGGAATGGTATAAGTGTATCACTGAGCTCCACAGCAATAAATCTCACAGTAATGTGCGGTGTGTAGGAGTATATTCTAATGCCCATTAGTGCTATGCAGGACAAGTGAATGTAAAGCAGTTTTAGTGCAGTGCTTATTGGAAACCTTCATGTTCTGCAAGAAGGAAATGACTGTATTAGCACAAACCAACTCCTCCAGGTTAGAATTCGACATATACTGTAAAATGTTTAGTGTGGGCCAGAACATTGCACCAGTGTTTAAAATGAAAACATGGCGATTCTGCCAACCCTAAGCCCGTTTCACTCCTCACACTGCCCCCTCTTGAAACTACTCCTTAAAGGGCCACTGCCACCAAAAATATGCAACGTCCTTATTGTGTTTATTTGATGTTGCTGATATCTTACATGTGCTTTGTTTTCTCTTGTTTGTTTAGTTAAGAACATATTTTACTCTATATGGGTCACTGGGTGCATCCATTGTGTGATATTTTCCTCTATGTGTCACTGGTTGCATCCATTGTGTGATATTTTCCTCTATGTGTCACTGGGTGCATATATTGTGTGATATTTTGTGTTGTAAACTGTCTCTCCCCCCCCCCCATATTTTTCCATCACTTGCTCCTCGCTGTGTGGCTTTGCCCATAGAATGGAGTCTATGGGTCGATCACTGACTCCAATCATTGTATTGTGTGGGATGTATTCAAAAGGACATACAGAAACATAGAAAATGTTGGCAGATAAGAACCTTTCGGCCCATCTAGTCTGCCCAATTACATGGATACTTTACCTGGATTTATCTTTTGTTTAGGATAGCCTTATGCCTATCCCATGCCTGCTTAAATTCAATCACTGTTTTGGCCTCTACCACTTCAACTGGAAGGCTGTTCCATGTATCCACCACCCTCTCAGTAAAATAATGCTTCCTGATGTTACTTTTAAACCTTTGCCCCTCTAATCTAAGACTATGTCCTCTTGTTTTGCTACTTTGTTTCCTTTTAAATATACTCCCTTCCTCTACCTTGTGGATTCCCTTTACGTATTTAAATGTTTCTATCATATCTCCTCTGTCTCGTCTTTTTTCCAAGCTGTACATGTTAAGATCATTAATCCTTTCCTGGTAACTTTTCTCCTTCAAGCCGTACACAATTTTAGTAGCCCTTCTCTGAACTCTCTCTAAGGTGTCTATATCCTTCTGGAGATACGGTCTCCAGTACTGCACACAGTACTCCAAGTGAGGTCTCACCAGTGCTCTGTACAGTGGCATGAGCACTTCCTTTTTCCTACTGCTAATACCTCTCCCTACACAACCAAGCATTCTGCCAGCATTTCCTGCTGCTCTATTACATTGACTACTTACCCTTAGATCCTCTGAAATAATAACCCCTAAATCCCTTTCCTCAGATGTTGAGGTTAGGACTGTATCAAATATTCTATATTCAGCCCTTGGGTTTTTACGTCCCAGGTGCATTATCTTACACTTATCCACATTAAAACTCAATTGCCACAGCTCCGACCATTTTTTTAGTTTACCTAAATCATTTGTCATTTGGCTGATCCCTCCAGGAACGTCAACCCTGTTGCAAATCTTTGTGTCATCAGCAAAAAGACATACTTTTTCATTAATACCTTCTGCAATATCACTAATAAAAATATTAAAGAGAATGGGTCCAAGTACTGACCCCTGAGGTACCCCACTGGTAACAAGACCTTGCGCCGAATAAACTCCATTTACCACAACCCTTTCCAGGGGGTAGATTAGTCTTTTAAGCTCCCTGTTTTAGCACATTCAGCTGCCATCTCTTATCGCAGGTAGCCTGGAGAACACAATACACCCCCTACTGCCTTATCTAAACATTCCCTCCTCCATCTCATTAACGGTTAAAGCAAAGCCACAAAAAAAACACCTCACCATTAGATTTTAGCTTATGTTGCATCATGGGAAAAATGCACAAAATAGAAACCGGATAAAAAAAAAACCACAAAAACGTTGGTTTCGCTTTTTACATGCAATTCCTTCAGACAAAGAAAAAACAGCAGCAAGTGTTTTATAATGTGGTCTTTTGTAATGCAAATTAATCTAGTTACAGTTTATGTAGGTGAGAGTGTCACTTTAAACGTTACAGAAAGCCTGGCCCTAACCCGTTGCCTCTCGTACATATCTGCCTCCCGATACGGCAGTACGGGGGGGCACAATCCAAGCAGAACAATCACAGATTTCAGTGTTCATGTTTCCATTCACGCCATATCCTGCCAGAGAATATTTATGTTACCTAATGGTAGAAACAGTCCGTCCCCGCGACTTCCTCGTATTCTTCATCCAACAGCTGAATAAATATTTAGATTTTGCACTTTGGGACGATTCCCTTTTTTCAGGTTTAGGATTGCTGACAAACATCCTTCTATCTGTAATAAAACGCGTCCAAAATAGCAAAAGCTAATAATAATTTGGTGACACGGAGACAAAGGGAAAAAATAGAATGCAAGTATTGCACGTATGGGCGTATATACAGTATGCTCAAACTAAAATGTATGGTTAAGCCACTACATGAGAGGAGAGGGATAACGAGGGCCGAGAGGGATAACGAGGGCCGAGAGGGATAACGAGGGCCGAGAGGGATAACGAGGGCCGAGAGGGATAACGAGGGCCGAGAGGGATAACGAGGGCCGAGAGGGATAACGAGGGCCGAGAGGGATAACGAGGGCCCAGAGGGATAACGAGGGCCCAGAGGGATAACGAGGGCCGAGAGGGATAATGAGGGATGACGGGACGAGAGGGGTAACGGGGACGAGAGGGATAACGGGGACGAGAGGGATAACTGGGACGAGAGGGATAACTGGGACGAGAGGGATAACGAGGGCCGAGAGGGATAACGAGGGCCGAGAGGGATAACGAGGGCCCAGAGGGATAACGAGGGCCCAGAGGGATAACGAGGGCCCAGAGGGATAATGAGGGATGACGGGACGAGAGGGATAACTGGGACGAGAGGGGTAACGGGGACGAGAGGGATAACGGGGACGAGAGGGATAACGGGGACGAGAGGGATAACGGGGCCGAGAGGGATAAGGGGACGAGAGGATAACAGGCTCGAGAGGGATAACGGGCTCGAGAGGATAACGGGGACGAGAGGGATAACGGGGACGAGAGGGATAACGGGGATGAGAGGGATAACGGGGACGAGAGGGATAACGGGGACGAGAGGATAACGAGGGCCGAGAGGATAACGAGGGCCGAGAGGGATAACGAGGCCGAGAGGGATAACGAGGGCCGAGAGGGATAACGAGGGCCGAGAGGATAACGAGGGCCGAGAGGGATAACGAGGGCCGAGAGGGATAACGAGGGCCGAGAGGGATAACGAGGGCCGAGAGGGATAACGAGGGCCGAGAGGGATAACGAGGGCCGAGAGGGATAACGAGGGCCGAGAGGGATAACGAGGGCCGAGAGATAACGAGGGCCGAGAGGGATAACGAGGGCCGAGAGGGATAACGAGGGCCGAGAGGGAAAACGAGGGCCGAGAGGGAAAACGAGGGCCGAGAGGGACAACGAGGGCCGAGAGGGACAACGAGGGCCGAGAGGGATAACGAGGGACGAGAGGGATAACGAGGGACGAGAGGGATAACGAGGGACGAGAGGGATAATGAGGGCCCAGAGGGATAATGAGGGATGACGGGATGAGAGGGATAACTGGGACGAGAGGGGTAACGGGGACGAGAGGGATAACGGGCTCGAGAGGGATAACGGGCTCGAGAGGGATAACGGGCTCGAGAGGGATAACGGGGACGAGAGGGATAACGAGGGCCCAGAGGGATAACGAGGGCCGAGAGGGATAACGAGGGCCCAGAGGGATAACGAGGGCCCAGAGGGATAATGAGGGATGACGGGACGAGAGGGGTAACGGGGACGAGAGGGATAACTGGGACGAGAGGGATAACTGGGACGAGAGGGATAACGAGGGCCGAGAGGGATAACGAGGGCCGAGAGGGATAACGAGGGCCCAGAGGGATAATGAGGGCCCAGAGGGATAATGAGGGATGACGGGACGAGAGGGATAACTGGACGAGAGGGGTAACGGGGACGAGAGGGATAACGAGGGCCGAGAGGATAACGAGGGCCGAGAGGGATAACGAGGGCCGAGAGGGATAACGAGGCCGAGAGGATAACGAGGGCCCAGAGGGATAACGAGGGCCCAGAGGGATAATGAGGGGTAACGGGGACGAGAGGGATAACGGGGACGAGAGGGATAACGGGGACGAGAGGGATAACGGGGACGAGAGGGATAACGGGGACGAGAGGGATAACGGGGACGAGAGGGATAACAGGCTCGAGAGGGATAACGGGGACGAGAGGGATAACGAGGGCCCAGAGGGATAACGAGGGCCCAGAGGGATAACGAGGGCCCAGAGGGATAACGAGGGCCCAGAGGGATAACGAGGGCCGAGAGGGATAATGAGGGATGACGGGACGAGAGGGGTAACGGGGACGAGAGGGATAACTGGGACGAGAGGGATAACGAGGGCCGAGAGGGATAACGAGGGCCGAGAGGGATAACGAGGGCCCAGAGGGATAACGAGGGCCCAGAGGGATAACGAGGGCCCAGAGGGATAACGAGGGCCCAGAGGGATAATGAGGGCCCAGAGGGATAATGAGGGATGACGGGACGAGAGGGATAACTGGGACGAGAGGGGTAACGGGGACGAGAGGGATAACGGGGACGAGAGGGATAACGGGGACGAGAGGGATAACGGGGCCGAGGGATAACGGGGACGAGAGGGATAACAGGCTCGAGAGGGATAACGGGCTCGAGAGGGATAACGGGGACGAGAGGGATAACGGGGACGAGAGGGATAACGGGGACGAGAGGGATAACGGGGACGAGAGGGATAACGGGGACGAGAGGGATAACAGGGACGAGAGGGATAACGGGGACGAGAGGGATAACGGGGACGAGAGGGATAACGGGGACGAGAGGGATAACAGGCTCGAGAGGGATAACGGGCTCGAGAGGGATAACGGGGACGAGAGGGATAACGGGGACGAGAGGGATAACGGGGACGAGAGGGATAACGGGGACGAGAGGGATAACGGGGACGAGAGGGATAACGGGGACGAGAGGGATAACGGGGACGAGAGGGATAACGGGGACGAGAGGGATAACGGGGTCGAGAGGGATAACGGGGACGAGAGGGATAACGGGGACGAGAGGGATAACGGGGACGAGAGGGATAACGGGAACAAGAGGGATAACAAGGGCCGAGAGGGATATTGAGGGCCCAGAGGGATAATGAGGGCCGAGAGGGATAATGAGGGATGACGGGACGAGAGGGACAACGGGGACGAGAGGGATAACAGGGTTAAGAGGGATGGGACAAAACACAACGGGTTGCGTGGAAGGGATTGGACAGTGACAATGGCGAGTCCTATTTTATAATAAAGTGTATTACAGGTTAGAGACTCATTCCTGGGGGTTTTATGGCTTAGCAGCTCTGTTATACACCTGAATGCACAAATATATGGGTCCTCTAAAAGAAGGGACATAGTCAGATACAAAAAACGAGGGGATGATATATCTAGGACAAAAATTTGGGGCTTCCCCTCCCACACAGGCCACGTGGGAATATGTGTGTACGTGATAGGAGTTATGGGCAGGTTGCCCGGGCCGTGCCAATTTATGAATGGAAAGGTTTGCATGAGGGGGCTATGTGGTGGGATTCTTCCTGCAGATTTCACTCGATGTGAGGTCGAGTATTATTTATTTATTTATAAAGTATTTTACCAGGAAGGATACATTGAGATTTCTCTCATTTTCAGTATGTCCTGGGTTCAAGAAACATTGAATTGTTACAGAAATACGAAGTAATAAAATGCAAGATATTAAAAAAAACCCATAAATATACAGATTAACAGAAGATAAATATTTAGGAAATAGTCACTATGTTACATGTTTACAGATGCATTCTGTATTGAGGTATGTTAATAGGGAGCTCTTGAGTGACTTAAAGGGACACTCTAGGCAACATGACCACCTAAGCTATTTTAGGTGGTCATGATGCCCGGAGTATGCTGCCCTCTGTCCCCCCTCCCTCCGCTCAGCGGTTCAGCTGAAAAAGCTGAAAACAGCTGAGAGAGGTGGAGAACTTTACTCCGCCCTCCCAGCTGTCAGTCAGCAGAGTGGGATTCATATTTCCCGCTTCTGCCGACTTTTGCCGAGTAGGAGACGTCATCGCGCTTTCAGCGCGATGACGTCTCCAGCTCGCCGCAGTAGCTGGCGGCAGCGGCTGAGGGTTAGTGTTGCGCGCATCCTCTTGCGCGCAACACTAATCCTCAGAGGGAGCCAGGAGGAAGCCTGCCGATTGGCTGGCTTATGTGAGAGGCGCGCATGCGCGCTTCTCACGTAAACCAGAAGCCAAGAAGCATCAAGAAGGACGGGAGCGGAAGAGGAGGGAGGGGAGTATAAAAAAAAAAAAAAAGACGCCGCTGGAAACAAGTGGATTTTAGGGTAAGTATTACAGTTACAAAAAAAAAACCTAAAGATTTATTAAGGGAATAGGGATAGGTTAGGATAAAAAACGGGGGGGGGGGGGGTGATTTTTGAGTAGAGTGTTCCTTTAAGATTGAGGTAAGATTTGATGGCGTCTGGGAGGTTATTCCATAACTGCGGTGCTCTGTAGGGAAATGGGAAAAAACTTTCTTATTGTATTGTGGTATTGCAAGTAAGGTGCTGGTCCTGGATCGGAGGTTATAGGATGAGGGAACTGCTGGGGGAAGCAGCCTATTCAGGTAGGGTGGTAGCTTCCCAGAAAATCTTTTAAACACCAGGTTGGAAAGGTGAAGGGTGCGTCTAGTTTCCAACGATGGCCAGTTTAGCTCTTTTAACATGTCACAATGGTGGGTCATGTAGTTACATTGTAGCGCAAAGCGGCAGAAGGAGTTATACAATGTGGTAAGTTTATGAAGGTGTGTTTGCGGGGCCGCTGCATACACTACATCTCCGTAATCAATAGCCGGCATAAGCATTTGCTGTACAATTTGAGGATCAGTCAGGTAGCTTTAAAAAATACACGGCACAATTACAGGCGTCAAAAAAAACAATGAAATATTGAATTTTAGGAATACGTAGCGTCATTCACAGCCGCGACAAAATATGAGGTCAGACGTAGTCCTCTGGAGACTGCAAACACAGCCTGGTGACAGGTCTGATCTAGGGCTTCCAGAGCAATTGTGCACAAATGATCACTGAGGGATGCGGTGCCAGTTGTTGCAATCATAGTGTTAGAGCGCCCTCAAGTGGCAAGCGTGCACATAACAATTCCCTGTGAATATTCCCTCGGCAAAGTTTGTGAGTAAGGCGCTTGTAACACGCTGAAATGATTTGGGAAGAATTCAAAAACCAAAAGAAAGTCCCTCTAATCCAGGAACGAGCAATCGTGGCCCTCCAGATGTTTTAGAACTACACCTAATGAATGGGTATCATGGGACATGTAGTTCCAAAACATCTGGAGGGTCGAGGCTGCTGACCCTTGCTTTAACCGGTTGACGGACATGCGTTTTTATACATAGGCAAAGTATCAATAAAACCCAATGCGCAAAAATACAAGAGAAAATGTTAAACAAAACGTAATCTTCGATTAAAATTGGGTATTTTCACGGGAAAATGCAGTATCAGGTTCTCCATTCTGGATTTTTTTTTAACGTACCCTGAATAATTTGTAACCACAGAGGTTTGGATGATATATGGGACGTGTACGCTTAGTAATGAGAAGTTTTGAGTCTGCTGGGAAGAAAGTTCTATAATCTGTCTGGGTCCTGCAATAAAACATGACTTCAAATAGTGTCTACACATATATATATATATATATAAACGCGAAAGTCCTGACTGACTCATCAACGCCCAGCTGAAACCGTTTAACCTAGGAACGTGAAATTTTGAAGGTGCACTGTTTTTATGGTGTAGCGCCCACTTAGGAAGGATTTTTGGAAACTCCTCCCCTAGGGGGGTGAAAAAGGGGGTTGAATATTTTAAACAGGATACCTATAGCTGAAAAACAGAAGATGTTACATACGTGAAAATTGGTATTTAGAAACATAGAAAAATGTCGGCAGATAAGAACCTTTCGGCCCATCTAGTCTGCCCAATTACATGGATACTTTACCTGGATTTATCTTTTGTTTAGGATAGCCTTATGCCTATCCCATGCTTGCTTAAATTCAATTACTGTTTTGGCCTCTACCACTTCTACTGGAAGACTGTTCCATGTATCCACCACCCTCTCAGTAAAATAATGCTTCCTAATGTTACTTTTAAACCTTTGCCCCTCTAATCTAAGACTATGTCCTCTTGTTTTGCTACTTTGTTTCCTTTTAAATATACTCCCTTCCTCTACCTTGTGGATTCCCTTTACGTATTTAGATTCGTCTTGAAAATAAGACAACACGTATTTTACCATTTTCCAAAACGCCAGGGGGGGGGGGGCAAAAAGGGGGATGAATACCTTTATCACTATACCTATATTTCAAAAACTAATGATATTACAGGTGTGAAATTCGATATTTACAATCTTCGTGCAAAAAAAACCATGTTTTACCATTTTCCGAAAATCCAGTTAAGGGGGGTGGGGGAAAGGGATGTGAATACTTTTATCAGTATACCTATGTTTCAAAAACCACAGGTGTTACAGGTGTGAAATTTGGCACTTACATTCTTCTTGAAAAATAAAAAAACACGTGTTTTACAATTTTCCAAAAATCCCAAGTGGGGGGAAGGGGGGGGGGTTCTACCAAAAAAAACTCAAGTTTCTTCTAAAAACAATTTTAACAAATGCTAAAATCCACGCGAGCGAAGCCGCGGGCAAAAGCTAGTATGTATATATAAGCAAAAGGTGGTGAAGATGAGCTCACCGCACGAGTGAAATGGCTCAGCAGCAAAAGGGTTAAGTTAAGCTCCCCAAAGCGTTATGGTTTCCCTGTAACAATTCCCCAATCAGATGTGGTGGTGTCACATGATGTAAATAACAAAATGCCATGGAGGTAACTAGACACTGGTAAGACCATAACAAAGAAAAAAATGTCATCTGCGCTTACTCCAATTATACCGTGTGAAACTAAACACAATTAGAGGTTTGGTTTCTTATTAATGGCCACCAGTCTGCTCATGCTGCTTGTCAAACATGAGGTAGGTATGGTTTGCTATGTAGCAGCCTGTGGTTTCATTTTGGTTAGGACTCGCCCTTATAGAGGTGCCGTGACGTTGGCGGGCGAGCTAGTCTTATAATGGCCATTAATAAGAAACCAAACCTCTAATTGTGTTTAGTTTCACACGGTATAATTGAAGTAAGCGCAGATGACATTTTTTTCTTTGTTATGTTCTACACATGTTGTTGGGCTGGATGCATTTGGTGGTTGCAGCCAACCCTTCGGGGAATAGGCGCGACCCCACCCCTCCTTGCACTGGTAAGACCATCACCGCCAGTATCAGCCTTCCCGCTGTCAGAGATAAATAACATGTTCTACTCACTTTATAATCCCCAGAGGATCAAAGTCTACTTCTTCCTCGTCGTCGTCGTCCTCTGGCTGGGTCTCTGCAGGTTTGCTCTGTTTGGAGGATGTGATTTTTAGAAAGGTGTCGGATGGCTCCTCGTTTTTAAAGAAATCCCCTTCTTCAGACTGAACGGCGTGACGTTTTTCTGCTATTGCGTCAACCATGTCGGTGGACCTCATCCCTGTGGGACACAGCAGAATAGTTTAAAGGGATATACAGGTCTAGGGGGAAATAAAAAAAATATATTTACATTTAAACATAGACGAACTAGAACAAATCAATAAAAGTTTTAAAAATGGAAAAAAAAATATTTTCTTGCTTTAACCCTTTCATGCTGAGCCATTTCACCGCTGTGTGCTGAGCTAATTTTTACCGGTTTTGCTCATCATGTTAAAACGCAATTTAAAGTCACATTTTATTATGCAACCCAGACATATTATATATCGTTCTTTCCGGCAGACTCTGCAGATTCATAATATATCATTATTATATGTATTAGTCATGTCCTAAATATTATAACAAAAAATGCAATAAAATTTGAATTTTCAATCATCTACAATGTGTAAAGTGTTTTTTTTTTGTTTTTTTTGGGGGGGAAATTACGTGTTTTTTAGCAAACGCCCCCCATACAAAAATCGTTAGTGCAGCATCATTGTTCACATTATAATTGAATTGAGAACAATATTGCTGCATTAATAAAACAAAATAAGTTTACATTTTTTTTAAATTCTCTATTTTTTTTTTAAAAAAAAAATTACATTTTTTTTTTTTACAAGGTCATGTTTGGTATCATTGGAAAGGTCATGCTCTGGCCGTTCCAGTGATAAAAATTAACCCCTAGCTACCACGGATCGGGAGATAGGGGGTTACAATGAACCCCCTATCTCCACCATAGGTGGCAGCTAAGGGTTAATTCCAGAACTGACGTCATCACGCTATGTGCGATGACGCCAGTCGCTAGGGGAATATCCCGGAAGCTTGGCCGACATCCAAGATGTCGGCCAGCTCCGGGAGGGGACCACGATACGGCGCCTGATCGCGATCCAGCCCCCTAGAGGCTAAAGACAGCCGCCACTTGGAAGGGCAGGCTGTACCCTTCCAAACGGTGCCTACCTTTAGCTTCTGGCCCGCACGGATGGGGAGGGAGAGAGGTCCAAAGGACCTCCCCCACCTCACCTTCAGGCACCTTCACCGCACTGGCGGGGAGGAGGTGCCTGTAATAGACGTCATCGCGCTGGTGCGATGACGTCTATCGTGCCCACCTGGGTCCCGGAGGCTGGGCTGACATCGAGGATGTTAGCCCGCACCGGGAGGGCAGCTGCGAACGGCCGGAATCCAGGCCAATCACCGCTGCAAAGGGCAGATGCGATCAGCGCATCCTCTCCAGCGAAGTGTACATGCGACAGGATGCGCTGAGGGCATCCTCCGCATGGAAAGGGTTAAACTCTGTCATTTCATCTTCTCTGGCCACGCCCCTCAGCTAGGGGTGTTTCTTCAACTCCCACTTCCTGTATATTCCCCACCTCCTCCCCGCCCACTACTTCACCCATCAAAGCTTCACATGAACTAGCACAATCTGTGCACGTGAAACCCTGTGCAGCTCTGGAATTCAGACTGGGGAACCTGAGGAATATTAGCGGTCTCGGCAATTGTGAAAGCAAGACACTCACACACTCCCCCGCTGACACACTGACTCACCCGCTGACACACTGACTCACCCACTGACACACTGACTCACCCACTGACACACTGACTCACCCACTGACACACTGACTCACCCACTGACACACTGACTCACCCACTGACACACTGACTCACCCACTGACACACTTGCGTTCTTTCATGGTTTACATAAATGGTCACTGTCTCAAACTCCCTCACACAGTCACTCACTGTATCTTGTGTGCGCTCTCTCACTGCACCTTTTCTTGCTCTTTCTCGGCTTTATCTTGCGGTCTTTCTCTCTGTACCTTTTCTTGCTGTCTCTGTGTCTCTTTTTCTCCCTGTGTCTATTGATTTCTGTCCTTCCCAGTCTCTGCAGTAGCTGGGAGTGAAAGAGTTACAGATTGGAATAGCACTAAGCCCTCCCCTCACAGTGCAGGAGGGGGGAGGAGGAGCAACTCAGCCGCACATGATCAGAGCGTTTTTTATCTATACCTAGGAATACACACTGATTGGTTAGCTCAAATTGCCTTCTGAGGTGGGTGTGGAAAATGCAAGAAAGAAAAGCAGGTAAATATGATTAGATTATATATATATATATATATATATATATATCAATATAGGTATAGCACGTTTTTAAAAGCACACTAGCAAAGCATGCACGTCCCTTTAATGGCAGCAGAGGGGGTGGACTTGGTGCAGGTAATTGCTGAATTAAGATACCTACAGGTCAAATTAAGCATGGTGGTCAGCTACCTTACCCTCCAGATGTTTTGGAACTACATCTACCATGATGGTCATCCATTTATTAGTTTGGCTGAGCCAAATGGGAAATGTAGTTCTAAAACATCTGAAGGACTATGAGTATAATGCAAGGCAGGAGTTAGCAACCAATCAAGCTGAAGTTGTTACAGTGCCTATAGAATGGATGTCAATCTCTGGATTCCCTCCCAGATGTTTCTGAACTACAACTCCCATGACTCCCTTGGCCATCTGTTGCAATGAAAGAATTCTGTGAATTCTTGGCCTTGGCCTAGAGCAGTGATGGCGAACCTTGGCACCCTAAGGCTAGGGTCAGACGAACGCATTTTTCACGTTGTCCGTGAAAAAGTGCGGTCGAACGAACGTACGTATTTTTTCCCGGAATACGCGATAGCGGTCATACGATGCGCCTTTCCGTCCGTGATTTTGTACGGATCATCAATAAAACACTTTTTGCATCTGGACGTTATGTTGGCCGGACGTGTGCAGCGTCTAACGTCTCCTAATCACGCAAACACGCCGCTATGCGGACGCAGCGCACTCTGTACGTCAGTAGTAGCGGTTTGACGTTCTCGAAAAAATGCGTTCGTTGGCCACTTGCGTTGCGTGGACGAACTTTCGTTCGTCGTATGTTCCCCGGCATTGGACGTCATTTGCTGCTAGTACGGCCGTGATTTCGTGCGGCTAAACGCACGTTAAAACTGCTCTAGTCTGACCCTAGCCTTAATGTTTCGAAACGGTCACATGATGCTTAGTTACAGATAAGGCTGGCTGAGCATCATGGAACATGTAGTTCAGAAACATCTGAGGTGCCAGGGTTCGCCAGCACTGGCTTAGACTGTCCCTTTACAGCAGCAAATCCATACGTGGCACATGATCAAGAGAGTACTCAAAAAAGAAACAAGTATCCTTCTACAACATTTGGGGACGTCGAGGAGAAGAAAAAACATGTGGACATAAACCTGCATTTTATAAAACAATAAAATGCCGCCACACGTTCAACATCATGTCCATACTCTTTGTATAAAGGGATTTTTCCATTAACCCCTTCACTACCAAGCGATTTTTCAAAAATTCAGTGCCAGGAAGCAATGTTTATTTTTTTTGTTGGAAATTCATTTTTAACTCATTATACGGTAAGAAATATTTGTGAATATTCCCAGGTTATTCCTTACTGTAATAACCTATTTGGCAGCCAGATATCACCACCTGCTGGCCAAATGGAGTTACTGCAGTTAGAGCCGCATCTTGCGGCTCTGTGCATTATCAGCTGGGGAACGTCCGAGAAAGACATTTCTTAGTGGATTTTAAACAATTTTAGCACTTTGGGTATTGTGCCCACAGTAATGAATCTTTAGGGCCACGTTCTGGAGCCAAAAAGAAATCAAAATTCACTTGCAATCATCTCATTTGCAATGATACTACATAGCCCTACATCCTGTTCAGGCTGGGGTCAGACGAGCGTAGTGTTCACGTCCGTGATTGCGCCTAAAAGTACGTCCGACCGTGATAGCATGACAGAAAGCCCATTGGAGCCTGACACATGAAGTACGTCCGCACTGAACTGCGGACGCACAATGGCGGCCATTGTGCGTCCGCAGTTCAGTGCGGACGTACTTCATGTGTCAGGCTCCAATGGCTTTCTGTCATGCTATCACGTCGGACGTACTTTTAGGCGCAATCACGGACCACGACGCAAGAACGTACATCCCCTAGAACGGCCGCACAAAGTGCGCTGCGTCCGCAACGTCTGCATAGCTTGGTGTGTGAGTGATGGAACGTGGTCAGACGGACTGCATTTATACGTCCAGCATTTTTCACGGACAAAATGGTTTTGCTTTTTAATTTATTTTCCCTCCTACATCCGTCAAAATATACGTCAGTGAAAAAACGGACTGTGTGGCCACTACTGCGTCTTCCGTACTGACGTACGTCCGTGTGCACGGAGGTACAGTCCGTAGAAATCACGCTGGTCTGACCCTAGCCTCACACGATCTCGGGCTGCTGTGTCTGCAGCCGCCGTTCATGTATACACGCTCACAGCAGTGATGGGGTTAACAGTGATCTTGCAACCTGTGTTAGAGACGTTTACCTAGAAAGTCCAGTAGCTCAGAGGAGGTCGTCAGCTCTTTCTCCTTAGCAATAGCTTTAACGAGATCATTGAACGCCGTCCTGCGCTCTCTGATGTCAGATTCTCCCACGAATAAAACTTTCCTTGGGAAGGCCGGCAGGGGGATCCTGGGAAAGTGCGTGCTGATCCTGCCGTAGAACTCTTCAATTTCACTGTATTTTCGAAACACCTTGAAGAAACAGAGGAAAGAAGTGAAAGGTATCTCAATATACAATCGTTTATAAAGCACCACACATACCATAGCGCTGTACAGTGGAACACAAAACAAACAAAGAAACGCATTTGACACACAGAGAACAATAGGAAAAGCAGAGCAATAGGAGCTGTATATCCCGTTCCCAAATAACCAGTGTGTGTTTCTTTATTTTAGGGGATGATCAGATACTTTATGGCCGACACGTTCTATCCCTTTACTGGCCGACAGGTTCTATCCCTTTACAGGCCGACAGGTTCTATCCCTTTACTGGCCGACAGGTTCTATCCCTTTACTGGCCGACAGGTTCTATCCCTTTACTGGCCGACAGGTTCTATCCCTTTACTGGCCGACAGGTTCTATCCCTTTACTGGCCGACAGGTTCTATCCCTTTACTGGCCGACAGGTTCTATCCCTTTACTGCCGACAGGTTCTATCCCTTTACTGGCCGACAGGTTCTATCCCTTTACTGGCCGACAGGTTCTATCCCTTTACTGGCCGACAGGTTCTATCCCTTTACTGGCCGACAGGTTCTATCCCTTTACTGGCCGACAGGTTCTATCCCTTTACTGGCCGACAGTTCTATCCCTTTACTGGCCGACACGTTCTATCCCTTTACAGGCCGACACGTTCTATCCCTTTACTGGCCGACAGGTTCTATCCCTTTACTGGCCGACACGTTCTATCCCTTTACAGGCCGACACGTTCTATCCCTTTACTGGCCGACAGGTTCTATCCTTTACTGGCCGACAGGTTCTATCCCTTTACTGGCCGACAGGTTCTATCCCTTTACTGGCCGACAGGTTCTATCCCTTACTGGCGACACGTTCTATCCCTTTACTGCCACACGTTCTATCCCTTTACTGGCCGACACGTTCTATCCCTTACAGGCCGACACGTTCTATCCCTTTACTGGCCGACAGGTTCTATCCCTTTACTGGCCGACACGTTCTATCCCTTTACAGGCCGACACGTTCTATCCCTTTACTGGCCGACAGGTTCTATCCCTTTACTGGCCGACACGTTCTATCCCTTTACTGGCCGACACGTTCTATCCCTTTACAGGCCCACACGTTCTATCCCTTTACAGGCCCACACGTTCTATCCCTTTACAGGCCCACACGTTCTATCCCTTTACAGGCCCACACGTTCTATCCCTTTACAGGCCCACACGTTCTATCCCTTTACAGGCCCACACGTTCTATCCCTTTACAGGCCCACACGTTCTATCCCTTTACAGGCCCACACGTTCTATCCCTTTACAGGCCCACACGTTCTATCCCTTTACAGGCCCACACGTTCTATCCCTTTACAGGCCCACACGTTCTATCCCTTTACAGGCCCACACGTTCTATCCCTTTACAGGCCCACACGTTCTATCCCTTTACAGGCCCACACGTTCTATCCCTTTACAGGCCCACACGTTCTATCCCTTTACAGGCCCACACGTTCTATCCCTTTACTGGCCGACACGTTCTATCCCTTTACTGGCCGACACGTTCTATCACGTTCTATCCCTTTACTGGCCGACACGTTCTATCCCTTTACAGGCCCACACGTTCTATCCCTTTACAGGCCCACACGTTCTATCCCTTTACAGGCCCACACGTTCTATCCCTTTACAGGCCCACACGTTCTATCCCTTTACAGGCCCACACGTTCTATCCCTTTACAGGCCCACACGTTCTATCCCTTTACAGGCCCACACGTTCTATCCCTTTACAGGCCGACACGTTCTATCCCTTTACTGGCCGACACGTTCTATCCCTTTACAGGCCGACACGTTCTATCCCTTTACAGGCCGACACGTTCTATCCCTTTACAGGCCGACACATTCTATCCCTTTACAGGCCGACACGTTCTATCCCTTTACAGGCCGACACGTTCTATCCCTTTACTGGCCCACACGTTCTATCCCTTTACAGGCCGACACATTCTATCCCTTTACAGGCCGACACGTTCTATCCCTTTACAGGCCGACACGTTCTATCCCTTTACAGGCCGACACATTCTATCCCTTTACAGGCCGACACGTTCTATCCCTTTACAGGCCGACACGTTCTATCCCTTTACAGGCCCACACGTTCTATCCCTTTACTGGCCGACACGTTCTATCCCTTTACAGGCCCACACGTTCTATCCCTTTACAGGCCCACATGTTCTATCCCTTTACAGGCCCACACGTTCTATCCCTTTACAGGCTGACACGTTCTATCCCTTACAGGCTGACACGTCCTATCCCTTACAGGCTGACACGTTCTATCCCTGACAGGCTGACACATTGTGTCACAAGTGTGTCTGTTTAGGATGGACAGTTGTTAATTGGGGCCCATAGACTTGTGTGCTTCATTTAAGGATGCTCCATATATTCATGGAATGTGTATGTATACTGTGAAGGTGCCGGTGATCACACATAAATAGGGATGTCTCGATCTCTATTTTGGGGGGGGGGGGGGGAGTATATTTTACCAGGAAGGATACATTGAGATTTCTCTCATTTTCAAGTAGAAACATAGAAACATAGAAAAATGTTGGCAGATAAGAACCTTTCGGCCCATCTAGTCTGCCCAATTACATGGATACTTGACCTGGATTTATCTTTTGTTTAGGATAGCCTTATGCCTATCCCATGCCTGCTTAAAATCAATTACTGTTTTGGCCTCTACCACTTCTACTGGAAGGCTGTTCCATGTATCCACCACCCTCTCGGTAAAATAATGCTTCCTGATGTTACTTTTAAACCTTTGCCCCTCTAATCTAAGACTATGTCCTCTTGTTTTGCTACTTTGTTTCCTTTTAAATATACTCCCTTCCTCTACCTTGTGGATTCCCTTTACGTATTTAAATGTTTCTATCATATCTCCTCTGTCTCGTCTTTTTTCCAAGCTGTACATGTTAAGATCATTAAGCCTTTCCTGGTAACTTTTCTCCTTCAAGCCGTACACCATTTTAGTAGCCCTTCTCTGAACCCTCTCTAAGATGTCTATATCCTTCTGGAGATACGGTCTCCAGTACTGCACACAGTACTCCAAGTGAGGTCTCACCAGTGCTCTGTACAGTGGCATGAGCACTTCCCTTTTCCTACTGCTAATACCTCTCCCTACACAACCAAGCATTCTGCCAGCATTTCCTGCTGCTCTATTACATTGACTACTTACCCTTAGATCCTCTGAAATAATAACCCCTAAATCCCAACCCTCAGATGTATCAAATATTCTATATTCAGCCCTTGGGTTTTTACGTCCCAGGTGCATTATCTTGCACTTGTCCACATTAAAACTCAATTGCCACAGCTCCGACCATTTTTTTAGTTTACCTAAATCATTTGTCATTTGGCTGATCCCTCCAGGAACGTCAACCCTGTTGCAAATCTTTGTGTCATCAGCAAAAAGACATACTTTTCCATTAATACCTTCTGCAATATCACTAATAAAAATATTAAAGAGAATGCGTCCAAGTACTGACCCCTGAGGTACCCCACTGGTAACAAGACCTTGCGCCTAATAAACTCCATTTACCACAACCCTCTGTTGCCTGTCACTCAGCCACTGCCTAATCCAGTCAACAATATTGGAATCCAAGCTCAAAGATTGCAATTTATTGATAAGCCTTCTATGCGGAACAGTATCAAAAGCCTTACTGAACGTGTGCTTTGGAAGCCCTTATAAATTGCTTTGCCTCTTTCTGCCTAATCTTATAGGTATACTATCTTCTTCACGCTGAGTTGTTTTATAATTATTGAATGCTGTCTTTTTGTTCTTCACTATTTTGGCCACTTCTGCAGAGTACCACAGCGGTTTCTTCCCTTTTTTGTTTTTGCTAACAAGCCGAATGCAATTTCCTGTGGCCTTCAATAATGCTTCCTTTAAATAATCCCATTTCTCCTGGACTCCCTTTAAACTCCTCCAGTCTGATAATGACTCCTTCACACAAAATCTCATTTTAGAAAAATCTGTTTTTTTAAAGTCTAAAACTTTTTTTTTGTGTGGTGCGGCTCCATCCCTGTTCTTATATTAAACCACACTGACTGGTGATCACTAGATCCCAAATTTTCACCTACAACAACGTCCGATACCAAACCTCCATTTGTGAGTATTAAATCCAATATGGCCTCTTTACGGGTCGGCTCCTCAACTACTTGTGTTAGAGATAATCCCAGTAGGGAGTTTAGAATATTTGTACTCCTGGTGCACCCAGCTGTTTTGGTTTTCCAGTTCACATCAGGAAGATTAAAGTCCCCCATGATAATAACTTCCCCCTTCATTGCATTTTGGCTATTTCCTCAAACAGCAGATTATCTAGCTCTTCTACTTGTCCTGGGTGGTGAGTATGTACCGTTAGGTGTCTTGCCCAAGGACACTTACTGAAGAGGTGCTCTTGCCGGGATTCGATCCTGTGTCTCCATGGTTATAGAGCAGTGATGTTACCTCTACTCCATCCAGCCGGCACTATCTTGATCGTCAGTATTCAGGATCAGCCGATTCCGAGTCCCGATCTGATACTGCATAACCCATGGCAGGACCATGGTCTTCCCTGCCTGCTTGCAGGTCAAGGAGCAGGCAAGACACTGCAAGTGAAGCAGAGGCCCTGGACTCTGGCCAGGAAGCTTGCAGCTTCTTCAATGTCTCCTCCATGACAGGTGAGCAGGCTGGGAGGCTCGCTGCCCAGCAGGTCTCTGACTCCGGGATCGGATCAGTACACGACAATCAGGTGCTGATCCTAGGGATCAAATCAGAACATCAACAAATAATCAGAGGGTAACTTGGTCCTGGTTCGCCCCCATTTATGTCCATTCCTACAGTTTTTGGATGTCCCTGCTGCACGATAAAAAAACCTTGAACATTGTCAGCATCGACGTATACACACTGGATTATTGCAGAGGGGAAAAACTATTTCTTCTGCCTCATTTCTAGGTTTATATTCTGAAGTGTATCTGATTATTTACACAGTATTTGCATTCCAGTTTGTCTTGAATACACGTTCTACCGGCTGGGTGGAGTAGAGGTATCATCACCGCTCTGCGTGGAGAGAGCCTGTGGAGATATGGGTTCGATCCCGATCCTCTCCAGTAAGTGTCCTTGGGCAAGACACCTAACGGTACGTACTCGCCACCCAGGACATACTTGAAAACGAGAGAAATCTCAATGTATCCTTCCTGGTAAAATACTTTATCAAAAAAAATAAAAAATGTGCTGCGCATGTTTACACACATTTGAAATTCTGTGTCCTCGAAGCTTTTGCTGCCGGTGTTAACATAATCTCATATTAAGTGCAGTGCACACACTTTATATGCAGCGATGGTAACCAGGATTTCTAAACTACAACTGTATGCCCCTTGCGGAATGAAAACTTGTGTATGTGATGTTGTGTAAAAGCAGTACAGCGCCATCTGCTGGATGACAATCACATAGAATGTATACAGCACACTGCATAAACATGTCAACACTCTGCTGGTCATAATGTCATGTTAGCACATTGCACAGAGAGGCTGGGAAAGGTCGCAGAGGGTCATCAAGAAAAAAAGCTTAAAAAAACAAAAACGGTGTGGGAGGGAGGGGGAGGAAGAAATTGGGGGTGAGGGGACTGCCCAGGGAGCAAGGCATTCCCGGCTCACCCCGAGAACCCGCAGGAAGACTGGGGGACATGGAAGAGGCCAGAGGACTGGGAGACTTGGGGCCAAAAGACACGGCCAGAGCCATGGTGGCCACACCGACGGCTCACCCCGGGCATCCCAGCGTCCCTCACAAGTAACGACCGGCGGAGAGTGTCAGTAGTGGTGGAGGGGGTGCAGGGTTAAGAGCAAGAACAAAAAAAGGGAGGGGACATATCTCATCATCCTGAGTCAGACGCCAGATTTGGGGGGGGCTCAGCGGTGTTGCCATGTGATCCAACTTGGCCAGGTCAGCCTGCACCTCCTCCAAGGTCGCAGCCGAGTAAGTCGTGTCTTCGTGAGTCACAGTAAGGGAGCCGGAGTCCCCCCCCCCCAGCGGCAGCAAATTCCCCGGTCTCGGAGCATCACTGATATCGCTGAAACATAATCGGTTCGCTAGTGCAAGAAACAGCAAATCTCTGAAAAATGTGATGCAGGTCGAGGAGTACGAGACTCTATAGCTGGGGCCAACTGCAGCAAGGATATGGCCATGGGATGCCACATCACTAATAGACACGACCACATCTGGGGGGACATCCATTGGAGTAGCGGCCGCCTTCCGGATCCACATGGCCGACAGATCAGGTGACTCCAGAGTAGCAGAGGCAGCCAGCAAAGTTGCGCCACCAGGCTGCAGGTATAGGCAAGAAGCCAGCCAACAGACACCTCCTAAACGGTGGTTCCTGCGACGGTGGCGAGATTCCAGGGTCAACACCGCAAAGCGAGAAACTTGCAGCTGAAGATCAGCATTGCTGGCATCAGAAGCCACCTGCGGCGTCGCGTTTCCTGAGAGCGAACACATACATCGGCGATCTGGAACTGCAGGGTTTCCATCGCAGTGCGCAACTCCTGCAGATCGCTGCGCCAGAGGCCCCTGAAGCCATCCATGATTTAATGCCAGACCCCCACAGTGAGCGGCTCGGCTCGGTTCCGTTGCAGGGTACCTCCAACAGGCGTCTCCCGAGGTGTGTATCCGGAGGTCTCATCGGAGGATTCTGAACAGGACGGCTCCTCACCACAACAGGGATTTTACCACCAGCACACCCAACTCCCAGCGACCCTCTAATGTCCGGAAGACATTGACCCTCTGCCTCTCCAGTCTTCCGGGATTTTTTCCCCATGGAGGCAAGTATAGCACCTCCCAACAGGGTCGGGGCTGCGGGGATCGCGAGACAGGCTGCAAGATGGCCATTGCACACACTAGGCCCTAAAAAGGATAGAGCCCTCAGATCGCCCGGCAGGCAGGAGGCAGAGCCGTCAAATCCCAGGACGCTCCACCACCATTCCATCGCTGTGATCCAGGCGGGGAAGCAGCCGCTATTACCCCGCAGCAGCAAGGAATACTCCGGAAGGCCTCAAAGCTGGCAACACAGCAAAGGCCGCGAGAGGAGGCCCAGGGTCCAGCAAGGCAGCAAAGGAAGCGCGGGAGGGTCCTCTGACCAGCCGCAGTAACATCCGAGCTCCAGAGAGGGGAACCCGCCAAATAAAAAGACCCGAGGCCTAATATAAAACCCTTTAGGGCGAGTCTGCAAGGGAGCTCCGCGGTATGTGTCCGATTCAGTCGGCTGTCAGCCACGCCCCCCGTAATATCTTTTTTTTAAGACCATTTATTATATTTATGCAAAAAACATTTATTTTTATTTTTTAAAAGGACCTTTTTACTACATTTCTATTGATTTAAGCGCCTATTGGGAGAATAGGAGTCTTCCTATATTTTTTTCCCCTCAGTTCGGTGGAATTCACTAAGGCCAATTCGACGCAATTTGGCTGTTATCAGTGCAATTCGGCAGTTTTTCACTCTCATCTGATAACTACTTCAGCGACTCAAATTTCAGAAAAAATATGGTGACCAATTCGCTAAATAGTGAATTCACCAAACGTTTGGCGAAATGGAGTCACAGAAGTGAGCCGAAATCGGCCGAAATGCAAAGCACTGAATTTGCATTCAATATCGGTGCATTGTGAACAGACTCCTTTATATAAATGTGTTACAGCTCCCTCTGCTGGACGCTAGGAAAACAGCTACTTTAACCATACAGACCATGTGCATTTTAGCACTGCCTGCTGGACAATAGTTAAAAACCTTAAAATAATATAGAGTTTAACGCTTTCTCTTCTAGACAAAACACAGCTATCCTAAACGTGCTAATCATCCAGCGATCACCTGCAGGAGTTCGGCGCACGCTGATATGCAAGGTAGCGTTCATTCTGAACAACACAAAACAAATGTAGCTAATAAACAGACCGTCACACACTCCTACTGGAAGGCAATACCGAGTTTAGAAGAAATCTTAGGCCCGGTGTCAGACAAGCACACTATTTGCGCCTGTACTGACGTGACGCTTCGACATGGCTGGCCACACGATGTAGCACACGCACGAATTGTGCGCGCTACAGCGGGCGTGTTGCGGATGTTCTGAAAGCCTCCCTGTCGGGGCTGCAAAGCGCAATCCTCCATAGGAGGATCGAGCCTTGCAGCGCTGAGCGCACTAACTGCCCTCAGCGAGGTGGCCAGACGGGCGTCATGGTCCGAGCGGAAGGAACGTCCACTCTCATGGAGGTTCCTTCCACTCTGCAGTCTGACCACGGCCTTACCTGTCGATAGAAACATAGAAACATAGAAAAATGTCGGCAGATAAGAACCTTTTGGCCCATCTAGTCTGCCCAATTACATGGATACTTTACCTGGATTTATCTTTTGTTTAGGATAGCCTTATGCCTATCCCATGCTTGCTTAAATTCAATCACTGTTTTGGCCTCTACCACTTCTACTGGAAGACTGTTCCATGTATCCACCACCCTCTCAGTAAAATAATGCTTCCTGATGTTACTTTTAAACCTTTGCCCCTCTAATCTAAGACTATGTCCTCTTGTTTTGCTATTTTGTTTCCGTTTAAATATACTCCCTTCCTCTACCTTGTGGATTCCCTTTACGTATTTAAATGTTTCTATCATATCTCCTCTGTCTCGTCTTTTTTCCAAGCTGTACATGTTAAGATCATTAAGCCTATCCTGGTAACTTTTCTCCTTCAAGCCGTACACCATTTTAGTAGCCCTTCTCTGAACTCTCTCTAAGATGTCTATATCCTTCTGGAGATACGGTCTCCAGTACTGCACACAGTACTCCAAGTGAGGTCTCACCAGTGCTCTGTACAGTGGCATGAGCACTTCCCTTTTCCTACTGCTAATACCTCTCCCTACACAACCAAGCATTCTGCCAGCATTTCCTGCTGCTCTATTACATTGACTACTTACCCTTAGATCCTCTGAAATAATGACCCCTAAATCCTTTCCTCAGATGTTGAGGTTAGGACTATATCAAATATTCTATATTCAGCCCTTGGGTTTTTACGTCCCAGGTACATTATCTTGCACTTATCCACATTAAAACTCAATTGCCACAGCTCCGACCATTTTTTTAGTTTACCTAAATCATTTGTCATTTGGCTGATCCCTCCAGGAACGTCAACCCTGTTGCAAATCTTTGTGTCATCAGCAAAAAGACATACTTTTTCATTAATACCTTCTGCAATATCACTAATAAAAATATTAAAGAGAATGGGTCCAAGTACTGACCCCTGAGGTACCCCACTGGTAACAAGACCTTGCGCCGAATAAACTCCATTTACCACAACCCTCTGTTGTCTGTCACTCAGCCACTGCCTAATCCAGTCAACAATATTGGAATCTAAACTCAAGAAAGGCGGCTGGTCGTGCAGTGTGGCCGAAATCCATAAACTGAAAGCGAAGACAGATGGACATGGTTCCAGCGACTAGATTACCTCCAATATCCTTTCTTTTCCCCCCCATACTAAAGGGTTCTCTCATTTCCCCCAAGTAGAATGTTCATTTTGCATCACATATTCATAAAAAAAAAAAAAGGATTCTGCGGCCATTTTTATTGAAAAATATACATTAAATCACTTTTCCTTCTTATGCACCCTCTTGCTATTTACGTAGAAAATGTACCTTTGCGTTGTGTGTCACCCCTCTCCGCTTAGATTGTAAGCTCTCGAACGGGGTCCTCTCTCCTACTGTTCCGTGTGTGTAGCGTGTTTGTATATTTGTTATTCTGTCTCCCCCATTGTACAGCGCTACGGAACTTGTTAGCGCTTTATAAATACTTCTAACTGTAGAAAAAAGCGAGGTTAAACTATCAACTAGCTATATCACAATCCTAGCGTTAAAACGCGGGCGCAAGGGAGGAAAAACTGCGCCCGCAGTTTTCCCCCCTTGCGCCCGCGTTTTAACGCTGGATTACAATGCAGGTGCAAAAAATGCTGCCTGCATTGCTACCGCACGTTAACCCCCAGGATGCTCGCGGCAGCGCTAAGCGCAGCCAAAAGCATCCACTCGATGGAGTCCATAGGACTCCATTGAGTTTCCCTCTGCCGGTCACATGACCAGCCGGATCTCGCCTCGCGAGATCTGGCCGGTCGGCGTAGTGATACGCAGGGAGAGACTGGGGGGACTTTTTCCCCCAGTCTTTCCCTGCTCCCGCCAGCCGGAGGAGGCGGTTGGAGCCGCGGTCCTCGCCGCGGGACAGGTGGTGAGTATACGCTTCTGTTTTTTTAGGCTTGTGTTAACGGATTCTGCAGAAGCGGAATCCGTTAACACCAAGTCCTGGCTCTGGTTAACTTTTTGCTAATCACAGCCAGACGTTAATCAGCACTAGTAGATTGTAATACTAACGCTGATTAACTCTTTGCGCTCCCCATGTTACGAATAGGGAGCGCAAAGTACAGTAACCTCGCGCTGAAAAGCACAAGATACAAAACGCAAACAGGTTACTTAACCCGTTTGCGTTTGGATCGTAATATGCATAGACACAGCAGTTAACGTTAATGCTCACGCAAGTGAGCGTTAACGTCAGGAATGTAATGTGGCCCTAAGTTTCTAAAAAATAAAAATTGGAACTGGCTGCTCTCAGTGCTCCCCAGGAACTGGCTGCTCCCAGTGCTCCCCAAGAACTGGCTGCTCTCAGTGCTCCCCAAGAACTGGCTGCTCTCAGTGCTCCCCAAGAACTGGCTGCTCTCAGTGCTCCCCAAGAACTGGCTGCTCTCAGTGCTCCCCAAGAACTGGCTGCTCTCAGTGCTCCCCAAGAACTGGCTGCTCTCAGTGCTCCCCAAGAACTGGCTGCTCTCAGTGCTCCCCAAGAACTGGCTGCTCTCAGTGCTCCCCAGGAGCATTGTATCGGAGGACAGGGCATTGCTCCTGTATTACGATGCTTAGGGCTGATGGTTCTGTATTAAGATGCTTTGGGCTGATGGTTTCGTATTAGGATGCTTTGGGCTAGTGGTTCTGTATTAGGACGCTTTGGGCTGGGGGTTCTGTATTAGAATGCTACGTCAGTGGTTCTGTATTATGGTGCTTTGGGCAGGTGGTTCTGTATTAAGATGCTTTGGGCAGGTGGTTCTGTATTACGGTGCTTTGGGCAGGTGGTTCTGTATTACGGTGCTTTGGGCAGGTGTTCTGTATTACGGTGCTTTGGGCAGGTGGTTCTGTATTACGGTGCTTTGGGCAGGTGGTTCTGTATTACGGTGCTTTGGGCAGGTGGTTCTGTATTACGGTGCTTTGGGCAGGTGGTTCTGTATTACGGTGCTTTGGGCAGGTGGTTCTGTATTACGGTGCTTTGGGCAGGTGGTTCTGTATTACGGTGCTTTGGGCAGGTGGTTCTGTATTACGGTGCTTTGGGCAGGTGGTTCTGTATTACGGTGCTTTGGGCAGGTGGTTCTGTATTACGGTGCTTTGGGCAGGTGGTTCTGTATTACGGTGCTTTGGGCAGGTGGTTCTGTATTACGGTGCTTTGGGCAGGTGGTTCTGTATTAGGATGCTTTGGGCTAGTGGTTCTGTATTAGGATGCTTTGGGCAAGTGGTTCTGTATTAAGATGCTTTGGGCTAGTGGTTCTGTATTAGGATGCTTTGGGCTAGTGGTTCTGTATTAGGACGCTTTGGGCTGGGGGTTCTGTATTAGAATGCTACGTCAGTGGTTCTGTATTATGGTGCTTTGGGCAGGTGGTTCTGTATTAAGATGCTTTGGGCAGGTGGTTCTGTATTACGGTGCTTTGGGCAGGTGGTTCTGTATTACGGTGCTTTGGGCAGGTGGTTCTGTATTACGGTGCTTTGGGCAGGTGGTTCTGTATTACGGTGCTTTGGGCAGGTGGTTCTGTATTACGGTGCTTTGGGCAGGTGGTTCTGTATTACGGTGCTTTGGGCAAGTGGTTCTGTATTAAGATGCTTAAAGCACCCTAATAAAGAACCACCTGCCCAAAGCATCCTAATACAGAACCACTTCCCCAAAGATTCATAATACGGAGCCACTAGCCCAAAGCATCTGAATACAGAGCCACTAGCCCAAAGATTCATAATATAGAACCACTAGCCCAAAGCATTCTAATACAGAACCACTAGCCAAAAACATCATGCTTTGGGCTAGTAGTGGTTCTGTATTAGAATGCTTTGGGAAGCTGGGTCTGTGTTAGGATGTGTGTGGCTGCTCAGGGCTTACCACAATCCAGCAGCTTTCAGTGTCCCCACGATCTGGTAGCTTTCAGGGCTCCCCCACGATGTCTGCGTCTTCCTCCTCCAGGCAGCTCAGTGTGGCACTGAGGCCCCACGCCCACAGATTGGCGCAGGACAGTCACATGACTGTCCTGCACCAATCAATGTGCATTGAAGGCATGCCTCCCAGGCAGGAATTTTTTGAATGGCTTGGACCAATAGCGCTTTCCTATTGGTCCAAGCTATCCATTGCTCTCCCAGGGCCTCGGAGGCACTGGGAGAGCAATGTCCAGGACTGGGCAGTGCTTGGACGTCTGTTCATTGAACAAAGATATTTTCTTTCTACAGGCTCTTATTTACTGTCTTTCTGCCAAAACAATTCTCACTAGAAGATCATGTTGTACACATAGGAGGAGAGCACAATGAATAAGCACAGACCAATGTAATCTATGAGTAAACGTAGTGTCCCTCTCCTTAAGTTTACCGACGTGGTGGGAATAGGGCCCTCTATTTGCAGCGGCAAGGCCTTCTAGGGGTTAAGCTGCCTCTCGGTCTTCATTCAAACTTCACTTTATTTGTTCTGGCAAATCCCAGCAGCCGAATTCAAATGAAATATCAGAGTGTGTCTGGCAGATGTAGATACTATTAATTTAATTTAGTATGTTTCAATAGCAGGCAGGACTTCACACGTTTCGATACAACACTGGTGGTGACAGATGGTCTGGAATCAATTTGTTGCCATTCTACTCTCTGCATAAATAACCCGAAAATGCCAGCCCTTGTAATATTACCCTAATTTAAAGAGTGTGTCAGCGTGCGAGAACCCACCCATGTTTTTTCTTCTTTACCCACCCTATTGTTTTCGTGTGAAAGAACAGCGAGGTTTTACGCCTTTGTTAAAAGCACATCACTTACCTTTCTGTAACACTGGCCGTGATAAAAGACCGGCTCAAACCAAAGACGTAAACGACGCAGCGAGCCTCCTACCGTGGAGTTTTACTTTTTCCCTTTACGTGAAGTGAAAGTCAGCGTTTTCAGTGCGTTACAGACTGAACTCCAAAAAAGAAAAGAAAAAAAAGTTTATAATTCGCCGAGCGTTCCCATGAATTATTCATGAGACTGTGCGCTGCCAGCATTATGTCAGCTCGCGCAGCTCATATCCCAGCCGGATCATATCTGACATCGATCGCATGAGATCATTATGACAGATATACGAAAATAATGAGACCGAACGGAAAGCTCTGCGCCCGACATGCATCACATGGAAGCGGCGCTGCTGATCAGACCAAGATCCACCTGTTGAACAACTACCGGGGACCCTATTCCAACCCAGCCATTATGATAAAGCGATACAACAGGGGCCATTATACTTAAAGAGACACTTAACATTTTACCCATTCAAATAATTGTACTGATTCTGCTGACTGACCGGATTGGCCCAAATATTTTTTTTTTATTTCAGGTGAAAATGCCTTTTCTCCCCTCGGCTTCCCTTAAGCTCAGGGCTGTTGAAATGCAGAAGTCCCTGCAGCTATTTAATGCGATTTGGGCACGAACGCAAATCCCGTAACCATTACAACTTGTGTACTTTTGTAGGATCCGTAGCTCCTACGCAGGACAATGGCTGGGTGCTGCGCACGCTTGCACAGAACCAATCCATTAGCTACCATCTGCCAGAATGCTCGCTCCTGCGAGCATTCCCGACAGAGGATGATGTCAGCTTGCGGGGCATGCTGATGTCATCAGTGACAGATCTGGTGACCGAAAAGGAGATTCCCATCTGCCTGGGGATGGCTGTGTGGGTGGAGGAAACTCCTCCACTTCTCACAGCAGTATCTACAGAACAGGACCAGAAGGAGGGGAGGGAGCACTTCACGCAGCCTGACCAATATAATGAGATATAGTATTCAGGGTGTGAAGAGGTCCCCTTATTGACTCCAGTCGTTACCATAACGGCTTGGGCTGCACCTCCCTAACATTATATCTCAATCCACTAATTCAGTATACGACTTCAGACCACGTTCCATAAGGAGCAGTAATCTGCGAGTGCAAGCCTGCCGAATTACGCTTCCTGTTACCCCATAGAGGGAGGAGTTTACCACAAACATTCAAGAAACGTTATGCCAAGCGCAACTACAAGTAAATGGTGACAGTCACACCTTGCAGCATAAACTCCCGAGTCCACAGGACTTCACTGACTAACCGCAGGATCACGTAAATTAGATCTCGAGTTCCGGTGGAAGAACACCGCGGACATCGTTATCCTTGGTCTACTTCTGTATTACAACATGAGAAAAAGGCGGATTGTCACAAAGACCTTGGGGGAGTCTGATAGGGGAGTTTAAATACGAGGGGGTATTTTAAACTGGTCATAAAGCGATTCTCAATCACACAAAATCACTTTATACCATGTACATGAGGTATATGGAGGCGCAACTGCATTATGGTTTTGCGCTCGCAGTATGAATGATGCGTGATATTATTATTGTCATCATTTATATAGCGCCAACAGTTTCTGCAGCGCTTTACAATAACCAAAGGGAACGCGATACAGATAAACGGACATATGATGGAAACGAGAGGTGTAGTGGGCCCTGCTCATAGGAGCTTACAGTCAAGAGGGATTGGGTAGATGAGGAAGACTAGGGGAGTTTTACTGGAGAGCAGGATCATTATTGCCAGTGGCTCAGGAATGGTGAGGCCATAGAAGCAGCTTCAATCATGTGTGAGTAGGTGAGCAGAGGGATGAGTTGCATCAGTGATGTGGTACGCTAATCTGAAGAGATGAGTTTTGAGGGATTTCTCGAAGGCCCAAAGATCAGGGGAGAGTTTGATAGGGCAAGGCAAGTCACTCCATAGGACCGGTGCTGCCCTTGAGAAGTCTTGGAGGTGAGAGTTGGCCGTGTGGGTGTAGACAGATGACAGGTGGAGATCACCTGCCGGCCAGAGTTTTCTAGACGGGACGTGTTTACTTCATAATAAAGACATGGAGGGAGGTGTTGAGTTATTGAGCGATTGGATCGTGAGCTTCAGTATTTTAAACTGTAACCTGAAACGTACAGGACACTAATGGAGGGACCGGCAGAGGGGAGAGGTACGCGAGGTGCGTCTGGTGATAAAAATAAGCCTGGCACCTGCATTCTTTACAGATTGCAAGGGGCAATACAGGAGTTGGGGAGGCCAATATGGAGCGAGTTGTAGTAATCAAGTTGTGAAATGATAAGAGCATGAATCAGCACCTTTGTGGTATCTTGCGTCAGAAATGGGTGGACGCGGGCAATGTTCTTGAGTTAATAGTAACAAGATTTGTTCACTGTCTGGACGTAGGGAGAGAGCGTTAGGTCAGAATCTAATGTGACACCAAGGTAGCGAGCTCGAGGCGTCAGACTAATAAATGTTCCATTTACTCGTAGAGAGAGATGGGTGGTATTGGGATCTTCTTGGAGGGAGGAATGATGAGAATTTCAGTTTTGACAAGATTGAGTTTAAGGAAGCGGGAAGACATCCAATTTGAGACGGCAGAGACAGTCAGTGACTCGATCCAGGAGAGCCGGAGAGAGATCAGGGGAGGAGAGGTATATTTGAGTGTCTCAGCGTGTAGGTGGTACTTGAATCCAAAGGAACTGATCAGTTTGCCTAGAGAGGCAGTGTAGACTGAAAAAAGAAGGAGGGTTCAGTACTGAACCTTGGGGCACCCCAACAGAGACAGGCTGCTGGAAGGAGGTACTTCCAGCAAATGAGACACTAAACCAGTGTTTCCCAAACCTGTCCTCGTGACCCGCTGACATGCCATTTTTTCCAGATATCTGAAGCTCAGCACAGGTGATATGATTTGCTGCCCAGTGATTGCGGGATTCAGTCTGCATTTCCTCAATGTGAAAAGAAAAAAAGCCTGATAGCAAACTTTATTACACTGGTTCACGCAAGTTAACAAATACGAATACAGGATAATTGGAGTTGCCCTAATAAATGATTGATATGCGAATCCCAATTAAATAACTCCGTCAGGGACCCCAATATCAGGGGGGGGGGGAGATGCAATCAATATATGAGAGTTTTAACTCCTTATAAAACACATGCGGCGGAAAAGTAGGTGGAGAGAAATCAGTATGTAAGAGATTTCTGATTGCGGTGGATACCTTGTATCACTTGCTAAAAGTCAGCCGTCTATAAGCCCGAGTGTTGTCTGATACGGGATGTATACAGCATAGGATACAATTGATGTTGCAGTTGTAACAGTTATAGATTTGCTAAAATCCCCATATATACATAAATATATCAGATATGAGTGTGTGTTTGTGTCAATGCCAAGTGCTATTTGAGGGACTGCAATCTCACACTTCTTTTTCCGGGACTTGACCCCTGCAGCCGTATCGATTATTGAACTCGAAAAATGTTAGCGGGCAGTATGGCAAAACATGGACAAAGCGCTTTAATGGAAGGCTTGCTGCACGGACGCAGCATGGCCGCTGTTGTGCGCGCAATTCGTACGCGTGCAACAGCGTGTGGCCGGCCCCGTTGCAGCGTCACAACGCTGCGACGTACGCCGGAAGGCACGTTAGTTCAGGCGCAAATAGTGCACTCCTCTGTCCACAGCCTTAGGTAACAGTTTCACTCCGGCAGCAAATTAAGTATACCCCCCCCCCCATCTTTTCAGCCTGCCTTCATTTTCCCTTGGTAATGGCTGGGGCTGAAACACTCACACTTCCAAAATATATGGGAGAGTACATAAGAAAGGGACATTAGTAGAGAAAAAGAAGGATATGGAAGGATTTGGACCCAAAAAAAGAGAATCTTCTTCCTGTACGTATACGGTTTTCACAAACCTACCGACATGCTCTACTTACAACAAACTGTACGACGTCGTCGGGCTTGTGTTTGGCGGTTTTAAACGCAGGCAGGCTGGTAACGACGACTATTTGGTATTCCACGTGTCCGGTCATCATCCGCCCGCGGATCTCCTGGTACTCAGGGACCCAGAGGTCCAACCCGGTGTGAGTGTTCTGAATTAGCCTGTAAAAATCAAGACCAAAATTATAAAAAGATCAATATATTTTAAATTCAATATATAGACATTACAGACTAGGAGAGGGGAAAAAAAGATCTTCCTGTAAAGTGACAGACCACCGTTTTGTCAGAAGGCTGATGGAGAAAGCCCTATTCTCCTATAGGGTTAATTATCAGCTGACTGATTAATCTGTTCACTACAAAGTGATTATCCAAAAAAAATATATGGTCAGAAACCAGTGCTTGTTACAAAATCATTTTTAATTATACAGTGAGAAATAGTTCTTACTGTAAATAACCTATTTGGCCAGTAGATGGTGCCATCTACTGCCAAATTGCGTTACAGCCGTTTGAGCTGCAGCTCGATTTTTTTCCCCTGCATCGGCTGCTGAATTCTCGATGTCAGGACATTCCTCAGCCGATTTTACAGTTTTAGCTCTTTGGGGTCACCTTCTGCAGCCCAAAAGCAAATAAATTTAGTTTGCTTTTGGGCTGCAGATCAAGATATCTTGATATTGGGCCACCGGATGATGCCTTTGAAGCCCGAGATCTCTCAGTCTCGGTAGTGAAGGCATTAAACACTGCCCTGTTTTTATAGGTACTGTTGTTCCCTTGTGGAGAGAAGTATTTTGTCTGGGAGCAGCAGAGGAGAAGACAAGCCCTGAGTTTCCTAAGGGAAATACAAAACGCTTTAATTTGTTGTTTGCTTTGCTGGTAAGCGGCTTAGCTGCCCAGTATTATAGTGAGGGGGAGAATAAGTGTTTAGTTAGTCTCCGAATGAGGAGTAGGCTTTTGATTTATATTTTATTTGGACAGTCTGCCTGTACTGTGGCGGGAAAATAAAGAAAAGCCTCAAACAGTGAATGGTCTGTCTAGTGGCTAAATCACAAAAGCCAGATTACAACAAAAATATGGGACATATAAGTGATGTTATAACGAAGCTATGATCCTACACCAATTCCTCCTTGGAGGGGAGTCAACCCTGACTGTGGCGTATGCTACATACGTTGCGTACGCAATGCCAATTAGGTAAGAAGCTCCAGGGACTTCCATATTTTGGAAGCCGTGAACCGAAGAGGAAGATCAGCTCAGCGCCGAGGAGGAAAAAGGTGAGTATTTATGCATAAACTAAAAAAATAAATTGGGCAGAGGCTGTCAGCAGCATCTTATTTAAGGGGAGAGAATGGCCTCAGTGACTCCGCGCTCTTCTGGTTCTCTTCCTATCGCTCTCTTCGCTCCTTCAGTGTCTCCTCCGCTGGTTCCACTTCACGCCCCGGTTCCTCAAGGCTCCGTCCTGGGTCCCCTACTCTTCTCAATCTATACTGCCTCTCTGGGCAACCTCATTTCTTCCTATGGACTCCAAGATCACCTCTACACTGACAACACCCAAATCTACCTTTCCTCTCTCTCCTCTCCTCTCTCTCCTCCCGTGCTGGACCAGTGTTACTGCTTATCAGCTGTCTCTGACTGGATGACCTTCCGTTTCTTAAAGCTTAACCTCTCTAAAACTGAACTTCTCGCTTTCCCTCCCACTAAAACCAACATTCCTGCACCCCTTTCCCTTCAGGTGAATGGGGCCACCATTACTTCTACCTCTCAGGCTCGCTACCTCGGGGTCCTCTAGGACTCCAATCTATCCTTTTCTCCTCGCATTCAGTCACTAGCGAAATCTTTCTATTTCAACCTAGAAAACGTTGCACGCGTCCGCCCGTCTTAATCAGGACTCTGCTAAAATGCTCATCCAAGCTCTTATTATCTCCCGCCTCGACTACTGTAACCTCCTTCTCTCTGGCCTTAAACAATCCCAGTTCCTCCCTCTGCAGCCTGTAATGAATGTCTGTGCCAGGCTCATACACCTCACCTCCCGCACCTCACCCCTTTGTCAATCTGTACGATGGCTCTATGTTTCCTTTAGAATCCAATTAAAAATACTGCCTGCCGCCAGCACGTTAAGGGGTTTAGTGCTAGGAGTCAGGAAGTGGAACAGATCTGCACAAGAATCTAAGCGTGAGGAGGGAGAGGCGACTGAACTGTTGAAGAAGTGAAACCTTCTGAACAGTTCTCGGATATAAAACCGTTAAACAAACCTCAAAAGTGATTATTTCAAAAACGCAACCGTCGCCCGGTTACAAAAAGATTATAACAACTGGCAAAAATGAGTATTCGGAAATCCAGGCTTTCAAGCGAGTCTTCCAGAACAAGCGATATAAATATGTTTAATTTATACTGAATCCGCCCTGGCAGGATGTTAGGAGCTTTCTACGGTGACATTGCGAGCTCCGGGATTAAGTACACATTGTGTATTAGACTAGTTACATCGGCCCTCTGCCACACGTTACAATAATGGGTTCAGTAACTGCAGGTAACGGCTTTCAGCACCACGTTTGCGTTCACTTCGACGCACCTACATCCGTATTTCCTGCTCGCAGCTCGCACATGGTTCTTATTACTCTGCCGTAATGCACTTTGTCCTGTTCTAACCTCTCCTTGGTGTTCATCCAACGCGTTTTATTTCTTCTTTTTCCTCAAGCAAAAAAGGCAAACTGACCTTTGTCATCACATTCGCATGCCTGGGGGTCCGCGTGATTCCTGCATGAGGTCCGAGGGGGGCTTGGTGAAACGGTATGTTTTTCCAGTTAGGGAATTTAAAACTTGGTTTTTTTTTCCATATCCCCCCCAGAACAGGCAGCGTGGCTAACGTTACCCGGCTTTGCTGGGTCAAGGCGCGTGCAGTTTTAACATCCCTACTCGTGTCCAAACAATTATTGTGTTAGTGAGGCTGTAAAAACGCTTAGGGTTAAAACCCCCTGAAAGCACGTGGCCCGATGCCATGGAACTGGCGTTGTGGGAGTGTAAAATCGAATTATTGTTTATCGTTCAGCGCCTGCGTTGGATTGTTATTACAAAGACATGAGACCATTTATTTATTTGCAGAATTGAAGCTGTAGCTTTTTCACTGCGAAAAGAAATCGCCATTAAGAGATTGGACTCTTTATAATAAAAAAATCTGATCCCTAGGAACGGAACATGATCTCAGCATTTTTCAGGGATCTGCTTTTTCAAGTCGATCCAATCACCGAGTCTGGGACCTGCCGGAAAGGGAGACTCCCAGACGCGCAGATAGTGGCGCAGCTGCAGCACTGACTAAGGCTGGTGTCAGACTAGCGCGTTTTTAACATGCGTTAAGGCGCACTTAATCACGGCCGCACTAGCAGCAGATGACGGGCAATGACGGCCAATATACGAAGTACGGTCGCACGAAAGTCCGGCCGCGCAACGCAAGTGGAAAATGAACGCATTTTTTCGAGAACGCAGAACCGCTAATACGGACGTACAGAGTGCGCTGCGCCCGCTAGTGGCGTGTGTGCGTGATTTGGAGACGTCAGACCCTGCTCATGTCCGGCCAACATAACGTCCAGACACCCAAAGTTTCCTGGTTTGGATCCGTAAAAAATCACGCACGAAAATGCGCATCATATGACCGTTTTCGCGTATTCCGTGAAAAAATACGTCAATGCGTTCGGACGCACTTTTTTACGTTCACGTGTAAAAATGCTTTTGTTTGACCCTAGCCTATAACAGCGTCTTCCCTGCCTCCTACGACTCTCCAGGTGTCTCTACATTCACTTGCAACGTCCTTCCTGCCTGCTGTACGAGCCGCGAGCAGGCAAGGAAGATGTCAGAAGTGAATTCTGGGGCCCTGGGACTCCGAGGACCTGCCGGCTGGTCCTGCCGCAGTATCGGATTGGGATCTGGGATAGCCTGATACCAAATATCACATGACTTGGAGTGACGGCGTAAAAATAGTTAGGACATCCCTAATAAAAAATAAATCTGGAAAATCTTAAAAGAACACTCTACCGAAAAATATTTCTTTTTGCCCTTTGCTGAAAGCCTCTGCCCAATTATTTTTTCTCATTTTCGATGATTTTACTCACCTATTGTCCCTTGTCGCACGCTGCTCCTCCCGAACCCGGAGGTCCACGAGTCTTTTTTGCCCAATTTGCCCTCCCTTCGTAATGTGGTAAACACCTGTGCAGAATGATGGATCGGAGCTGAACGCATGCGCAGCTCCGATCCATAGCGGCGTCTCTGAGACCGATTGCCAACGCGATTGGCCTCACCGATAGGAACGTTGGAATAGTCTGTGCGTGACAACGTCACTAGTAACCTGGCAGCCGGGAAATTCTAATTTCCTGGCTGCTGCTGACAATGGGTGGGGTTGGAGGAAACTCCTCCACTTCACCCAGCTTTTTAAGAAAAACAGGGGGCTGTAAGGGGCGCACGCCTTTCATCCTGACCATTTTATAAATGCAAAGTGGTCAGGGTGTGTAGAGCGTTGCTTTAAAATCTGCAGGGTGTAAAGACGGCGTCCACTAGCACATTAACGTGAAACATACGTGACCAGAGGTTGCGCTCGCTCGGGTGGACAGCCGTACACAATTACCTGGTGCAACGTAGGGTTGCCAGAATAGTTGTGTCTTGCTGGACACACATATCATGCCGATGGGCAGTGCATGAAGAATGTGAGGAGAATGCATACGTGGCAGGTGGGAAACGCAATCCCAGGTCAGCCGCTTTGATTTCCTTCCTGCGGCATTTGAATTACACATGGTGCAGGGCAGCACTTTTCCAAGTGCTCCCCTCTGCATGAGACACGAATCCAGGAAAACATGGCCGATCAAGCAACCCTAATGCCACGTCATGCTGACTGGCAGTGCAGGAGGAGTGCTGCCCAGCAGTAGTTGCATCCATATGCTGCAGGGGGGGGGGGGGGGAGATCTTCAGATTCCAGGGTCACCTCGCGTAGCTTACATTGTGCAGGGCAGCACTCTTCCTGGGATACACAACAACAACAAGCCTGAGTCTGTGAACACAGGACTGGTTCCTCTCACTCGAATACCACCATCACGTGACCAGGGGTTACCTTTAATGAAGCACGTGATCACCCTCTCCAATCCGCTAAAGCGCGTAGGAAGCCAGCTTTATGCCTGAGCGTGATGGGAGATACCATTCACCACGAGAGGGTGTGCCTGAGCGTGATAGGAGATACCATTCACCACGAGAGGGTGTGTGACTGAGCGTTAGGGGGAAACCATTTACCACGGAGGGGGTGAGGCCCTCCCCCTGCCGGTCTGGGGGCTTAAAAGGAGGGGAAATTGTATTCTAAAGCGTTATGTGGTGGAAGTGGGAGTCTGCCGGGTGATACCAGAAAGCTCGTCGAACGTGGTGGGGGGGGGGGGTCTTTGCCCCACCCACGAGACCATAGGACACCATTCTGCTCTTTAAATCAATCTGTGCACACGTATGCGAAAGCAGGGGAGCTGCCAGGTGGTTACACCCACATTCTGAGGTCCTAAGCAGGTGGGCGGCGGGATAAGCCGGCTGCCCCCCCCCCGTGTGCCCGGGGGGTTGTTGGCAGCGGCGCACTGACCTGGTGGTGAGCAGCGCGGCGGCCATGGCGGAATCACGGGGCGGTCACGCGCGCGGGCCTGTACGGCAGCTCCAGGGGGACAATCCCTACAGAGAAGAGGATTGAAAAAAAAAAAAAATAATGATAAAACTCGAATTGTGTCGATAATAAATATTTTTCTTTCTCCCGTCCTGGGACTGTTGATTATATTGAGGTCTGGAAATTAAACATAAAATTGTGTATTAAAAAATAAAAAGAATATTGACACGTAGTCGGCAGGATTCGAACCTGCGCGGGGAGACCCCAATGGATTTCTAGTCCATCGCCTTAACCACTCGGCCACGACTACCACATGGATTATCTATGGCTGGAAAAACTCTAGCTTTCTTTAAATCACTTCCTGCTTTCAACAAACTTTATTTGTCCGCTTGCAGTAAGCTTTTGAATGCGAGATTTTGGATTTTTGTTTATTATCGATAACACGAATAAAACTGAACATTTCAGCAAATTGAATTAGTGATTCTAAGGCTGGGGTCAGACTAACGCATTTTTAACGTGCGTTTAGGCGCACTTAATCACAGCCGCAGTAGCAGCAAATGACGGGCAATATACGAAGTACGGCCGCACGAAAGTGGAAAATGAACGGATTTTTTGCGAGAATGCAGAACCGTTAGTACTGACGTACAGAGTGCGCTGCCGCGGCATAGCGGCGTATTTGCGTGATTAGGAGACGTCAGACGCTGCTAATGTCCGGCTAACATAACGTCCAGATGCAAAAAGTGTTTTATTGACGATCCGTAAAAAAATCACGCACGAAAATGCTCGTCGTCTGACCGTTTTCACGCCTTCCATGAAAAAATACGTCAATGCGTTCAGACTCACTTTTTGACGGTCGCTGCGAATAATGCATTCGTTTGACCCTAGCCTTAATGTGCCGTAATGTTATGCTGCCGGCCCCATACCGCCAGCATTACAGGAATATCCTATTGAAAGTAGACAATCCTTTTGTGCCTTAAATTTTATTATTTTCCATTTCTTCTTTTTTTCTAGATGATTTCACTTTCCTTTTCTCCCTCGCCATGTGCAGCTCCTCCTCTTCAGCTCAGGGACTCCTTGCAAACTGCAAATCGTTGAAGTTTTCCTGTGCAATTTGGGCTTCTAGGCAATTTCAGGGTGCTCCCTCCTTCTGTTCCACCTGTGTAACGTGTATGTATATTTGTTATTCTGTCTCTCCCATTGTACAGCGCTAAGGAATTTGTTGGCGCTTTATAAATACTTGTAACCAGTACTTTTTTCTGGAAAAATAGGTGGGGGTACTCTCACGCCCAGGGAAAGACTGATTATTATGACGAATTTCATGTCCTAATAAATACTCCTTTATTAACCCTTTAGGGACAGAGGCAATTTTACAAATATGAGCGTACCACAGGATCCACATCAATAAAACTCACAGTAATGTGCAGTGTGTATTAGCGTCAGTGGCGGAAGTACCAGGGTCGCAGCGGTCGCAGTTGCGACCAGGCCCTGGCATTCCGCCACTGGAGGGGGCCCAGCGCCGCCGCCAGATTCCGGCAATCAGCGCCGGAATCTGGGAGCCGCGCACTGGCCGTCCCTCTCCCTGCGAGCGGCCACTGACATGCAGCTTGGCCGCTCACGTGGGATGGGAACCACCTGACCGGCGCACGAGATCCTCTCGCGAGACCTCTGCGCTGGTCAGGTGGTTTCCGGCGAGCGGCCAAGATGCATGCTTCCACCGGCCGCTCGCCAAGGAGAAGAACAATGCTGGCGGAGCCTGCCCTGGGGCCAGCAGAGGTGAGACCTGGGGGCCATATATATACCCATGAGACCTGGGGGCCATATATATATATATATACCCATGAGACCTGGGGGCCATATATATATATATACCCATGAGACCTGGGGGCCATATATATACCCATGAGACCTGGGGGCCATATATATACCCATGAGACCTGGGGGCCATATATATATATATATACCCATGAGACCTGGGGGCCATATATATACCCATGAGACCTGGGGGCCAGGTCCCTTGCATCCAGGCTATGTGAGCAATGTGTTCCTTGTCCAAAAGTAAAGTGGCGAGTATCGTCCTGTGATAAATTTAAAAAAATTGAACATGCATGTTCAGTATCATCATTTCAAGATGGAGGGTATTCCATCTCTGAAAGACAGTTTATGCCCAGGGGACTGGATGGTCAAGATAGACCTCAAGGACGCTTACTTGACAATTCCAATTGCTATTCACAGCAGAAATTACCTTCAGTTCCGCTGGGAAGATCAGTTGTGGAGGTTCAAATCTCTCCCGTTCGGTCTCTCATCCGCCCCTCGTTGCTTCACCAAGATCATGAAACCGGTGGTTGCGTTTCTCAGAACCAAAGGAGTTCGTTTGGTGGTATATCTAGACGATATACTTCTAATGGCTCAGGATTTTTCCGTAATAATTCTCCACAGAGATTGGACCATCAATCTTCTGACGAACCTGGGTTTCATGATCAATTGGGAGAAGTCCAATCTAGATCCAGCCAAGAGCATGGAATTTCTGGGATTTCTGGTGGACTCAGTGCAAATGTCGCTCAGTCTTCCAGCCCAGAAAGTCAGTCAGATTCGGAAGGAAGTACGAAGGTTGTCCACGCGGCCAACATTTCCTTTGAGAGCCCTTGCTCGTCTGTTGGGAATGCTGTCAGCATCGATTCAGGCCATCTTCCCGGGACCTCTGTTCTATCGGGCCCTTCAACGATTAAAGGCAGTCTATCTCCGTCAAGGGTTACTATATTCCGACATGATTTCTGTAGACGACGACTCTCGAGAAGAGTTGCGATGGTGGCGGGATCACCTCATAACCTGGAACGGTCGCTCCTTTTTCCCTCCTCTACCAGAGGTCGTTATAGAATCCGACGCCAGCAACTATGGCTGTGGTGTGCGTTTAGGTACTACATCCACAGGAGGCAGATGGGCTTCTGTAGAAGCTTCTTTTCACATAAATGTTCTCGAACTCCTAGCTGGTTTTTTCGCTATTCTGAGTTTTCTTAAAGACAAACCTTTCAATTCAGTCCTACTTCGCATGGACAATTTTGCCGCAGTGAGGCATATCAATCATCTAGGTGGCCCCAGGTCAAGGCAACTGTCGGAAGTCTCCAAACTGTTTTGGGGATTTTGCCTATCCCACAATGTTACAGTGATGGCTCAGTTCATCCCGGGGCTATGCAACATTGTAGCAGATTGGAATTCAAGGTATCTGATGGATTCCAGCGACTGGAGGTTAGACAAGACAATATTCAGATTTTTGTCTTCAATGTGGGATCCTTTCAAATTGGATCTTTTCGCTTCTCGTCTGAACGCGCAGATCCCAGATTATTTCAGTTGGAAACCAGATCCAGACTCACTAGGGACAGACGCGTTTTACCAAACATGGCCACGGGGAATTCTGTACGCATTTCCCCCATTTCTCCTGATTTCAAGGGTCATCCGATTGATGCGTTCCAATCAGACGACTTTAATTCTGATTACCCCATGGTGGACGACTCAACCATGGTTTCCACAGTTATTAGAGCTAGTGGTAGACGTTCCTCGGATTCTCCGGTCGAGCCCCCCTCCCCTGGAGGATCCAGAGAACACTATACAGAACATTCTGTCAGTGCCATCGTTCCGTCTCGTCGCTTGGAAGGTGTCAGGCAATCTTACACTGTCGGTCAATTTTCGGAAGTTACTTCCGAATTACTCTACAGCGCTTGGGCACCAGGTACTAGAAAGCGATACCTTTGTTACTGGAACTGCTGGGTTTCTTGGTGTTTGGGCAAACAAGTTGATTCCCTTTCAGCCCCTATAGAGGACATTCTGCAGTTTCTGACCTCTTTGTTTGAGGAAGGCAGGGCTTATCGTACTATTAATAATTTTAGGTCAGCCATTTCTGCTTATCACCCTAGCATTGAGGGACTCCCTGTAGGTCAACATAGATTAGTCTGTAGATTGTTAAAAGGTATTCGGTTGAAACGTCCTCCTCGGTCCCGTTATTCGTTTACATGGGACGTTATCTTGGTTTTAGACTTTTTGGATCAGTGGCCTTCCAATACTGAGTTATCAATTAAACAACTATCTGCTAAATTAACTATGCTTTTATGTCTAATTTCCTGTAAGAGGGTCTCTGACGTCCGTGCCTTAGATTTGTCGGGGCGATCCTTCACTCCGTTAGGTGTTTTGTTTTCCATATCTAGACGCACAAAAACTGCCATTTCCCAGGTATTTTATCCGGCTTTTCCACAAAAAACAAATTTATGCCCAGTACTTTGCTTGCAGGAATATGAACGGGTGACGGCTCCATATCGTCTTCCTTCATTTGACAGATTGTTTCTAACCATGACAAAACCGTATCACCTGGTTTCAACCACTACCTTAGCTAGGTGGGTTAAATGGCTTATGACGGAGGCAGGAGTGGATACCTCTATTTTCGGGGCCCACTCCTCTCGCAGTGTGGCGGCCTCTACGGCTGCTTTTCGGGGTTGCAGGCTAGAAGATATTATGAAAACAGCTAATTGGTCTAACGAGTCAACCTTTAAAGAATTTTATTTTAAACCTATAGTTCATTTTGCGCATTCTATTATTAATTAGCTTTCAACAAGCATAATATGAAGCCTCCGTGTCTTGGTGTATAATCCCTAGATTCCCCTATACATTTGACGGGGAATCAAGATTATAAATAAAGACACGGAGGCGAATATTATCCCACCCATATGCTATGTTATACTTAGAGTATCTGGCCCTACCCATGACATGTTATTGTTACGTTTAGATTGAATTGTGTTCGGATAAATATAATCACACCTAAAGGTTGCACATGACGTTTGCATATTCGGGTTTCTAATCTATAGATTCTCGTTTGTTTCTGTTTCAGGTCCGCAATAGCGACATATTGTTCTTCTATAAGTTTTCGTTTGGATTTCGATGTGGCTGTTCCAAGTTAAAGTTCGCATCCAAGAAAAGAGAAGAATGTGACGCAGGTCGAAGGATGTATACCCGATGCTGGACACTGATTGGCCCAAGTTGGAGTGCCCTACAGTGATTGGTTGTGATATTATACAATATATATGTGAAACCTTTTTTCCTTTGTTCAAAATTCCAAAGCTTTATTGAAATTTTCTTTGCTGCTGTTGGAAGAGTAAAGAAGAGTTAAGCATAATATTCGCCTCCGTGTCTTTATTTATAATCTTGATTCCCCGTCAAATGTATAGGGGAATCTAGGGATTTACTTTCGTCTGTGCTACACATATTAACCCCTTAGTGACCGGGCGGTTTTACACAAATCCGTCTTTTAGTGACCGCTGCTGTTTTTACGTTTCTGCGCTGTTAGTGTTTAGGTCAAATTTTCCTCTTACTCGTTTATTCAACCCACACATATTATACACCCTTTTTCCCGCCATTAAATGGACTTTCTAGAAATATCATTATTTCCATCATATCGAATAATTTACTATAAAAAAAAATATGAAATATGAGGAAAAAATGGTAAAAACACACTTTTTCGTAATTTAATCCCCAAAATCTACAACCACCCAAAAAGACCCCGGCTAAATAGGTTCAAAATTTTGTCCCGAGACTAGAAATACCCAATTTTTACATGCGTTTGCTTTTTAACCCCTTCACTGCTGAGACAGTTCACCTATGTGCGCTGCGCTCATTCTGACCATTTTGTGCTAATTATTTTTAGATGACAGCCTAGGTCCTATTTAATTAAAACCCCCCAAGACAAAAAACTTTAAAAAAAACAATTTTTTTATTTTATTTAATTTTTTTATTATTATTATTATTTTATTTTTTAAACCAAACCTGGTATCATTGGAAAGGCCATAATCAGGCCTTTCAAATGATGTCAAATATGACCATCTAGCTGCCATGGATCGGGAGATATGGGGATCCTTAGGATCCCGTTTTTCTCTACATGGCAGCTAGATGGTTAACTGGCCCACTGACATCCTCACACATATGGTGAGGTTGTCAGTGGGTGGGGGGGGACCTGGAGGCTTGGCTGACATCCAAGATGTCAGCCCCCCTCCAGGTTCGAATCCCGTTTTGGCGCCAATTGGTGCCGAAACGTGATCCTGTGGCGAAACAGTTAATGCTATACACCACTGAAAAGGGGAGACTCTCCCCTTTTCAGCGGTGTAAAAAGCATCTCCCTAGCTGCAATGGTTGGGGAGATAGAGGGCTCCGAAGGAGCCCCCCCTCCCCTCCATTGCTTTGCATGGGGACGCCTGCTGATGACGTCACCACGCAGCGTGGCGACGTCATCAGCCTCGCCTGCCCATGTAAATCACATGGGCAGGCTTCCTCCCTGCCAGATCACCGAGGGATCCAGCGAGGGAGGTGAGTATCGGGCGGGAGGGGGATTAGGTGCCGCTGACGTACCCTGTACGTCCGCGGGTCTAAGGGAGACCCGAGGACAGGACGTACAGGGTACGTCAGCGGCCCTTAAGGGGTTAAGTAAAGCCGCAAAAAAACAACTAGAATAGTAAAAGGTATGATCGCATAACTCATTGGCAGAGACACGCATACACATATGGAGGAGCCCCTATAAACATCTACACACCCCGAATATGGAGGAGGGTCTAAAGACCTCCAGAAACAACCTACAGAGGATTCCTTAAAGACAACCCAAACCCAGTATATGGAGGAGCCCCTAAAAAGAGGGAGATTAGGGCAAAACAGGGACAGAGAGATTTGCTGCCAAAATTGGGGCTGCCCTTAGTATATAGGATACATAAGGTTTAACTAAAACTGAATAACAAGCACCACACCGATATCACCAAAATCATTTTATTTTAATTTTAGTTGAAAAATAAAAAGGAATGATTAAATCAGGACTACATGACATGTATTGTGGACAGTATATATGGAGAGAGGCAGTATGGCGACAGTATATATGGAGGGAAGCAGTATGGTGACAGTATATATGGAGGGAAGCAGTATGGTGACAGTATATATGGAGGGTGTGTGTGATGTGTGTTAGTCACTCACCACTTAGAAGAAATGCCCTCAGCTCAAACATTAAAGGAGGCACCTCTTATTAGATCAGGAGCGCTGCAGAATGCCTGTCAGGTGGCATCATCTGTTGGCAGTGTAATAGATGGGCCATAGGGGCTGGCTGGGCATGCTGGGAGGGGCTGGAGGCCAGTATCTCTGGGGTCCCTGCTTCCCGAGTCCACAGCCTGTCATTGCTGCGCACGGGCAGTCAGCTTCTCCCTGGCTGATGTCAGCTGACAGGGGCGTGGTGTCAGGCAGTGATTGCTGCTTGTCGAAGTCAGCCTGCCCTCACTGAGCCCTGGCGGTGCTGCAGGGCCCATGAGAAGCTTTGTCTCTCCCCTAGCAGCTTTTCAATCGTTGGGCAAGTAGTGCAGTATGCCAACAGCCAGTGACGGCCTGGCTGCTGCTTCCTTTTATAGGAGAGACATAACTAGAAACCTCGGGGCCCGGTGCAAGAATCCATGAAGGGCCCCCACCCCCCTCCCTCCGTGCAAGAGAATTTTGCATTTTTACTAAACGTTTTGCAAAAATACCTGTATACAGGTCTCCTGCACTATCGCCTAGTATCCCTATTATATACACTATATTGCCAAAAGTATTCGCTCTCCTGCCTTGACTCACATATGAATTTAAGTGACATCCCATTCCTAATCCATAGCGTTCAATATGACGTCGGTCCACCCTTTGCAGTTATAACAGCTTCAACTCTTCTGGGAAGGCTGTCCACAAGGTTTAGGATTGTGTTTATGGGAATTTTTGACCATTCTTCCAGAAGCGCATTTGTGAGTTCACACACTGATGTTGGGCGAGAAGGCCTGGCTCTCAGTCTCCCCTCTAATTCATCCAAAACATGTTCTATCGGGTTGAGGTCGGACTCTGTGCAGGCCAGTCAAGTTAATCCACACCAGACTCTGTCATCCATGTGTTTATGGACCTTGCTTTGTGCACTGGTGCACAGTCATGTTGGAAGAGGAAGGGGCCAGCTCCAAACTGTTCCCACAAAGTTGGGAGCATGGAATTGTCCAAAATGTCTTGGTATGCTGAAGCATTCAGAGTTCCTTTCACTAGAACTAAGGGGCCAAGCCCAGCTCCTGAAAAACAACCCCACACCATAATCCCCCTCCACGAAACTTTACACTTGGCACAATGCAGTCAGACAAGTACCGTCCTCTGGCAACCGCCAAACCCAGACTCTTCCATCAGATTGCCAGATGGAGAAGCGCGATTCATCACTCCAAAGAACGTGTCTCCACTGCTCTAGAGTCCAGTGGCGGCGTGCTTTACACCACTGCATCCGACGCTTTGCATTGCACTTGGTGATGTATGGCTTGGATGCAGCTGCTCGGCCATGGAAACGCATTCCATGAAGCTCTCTGCTCACTGTTCTTGAGCTAATCTGAAGGTCACATGCAATTTGGAGGTCTATAGCGATTGACCCTGCAGAAAATTGGCGACCTGTTCGCACTATGCACCTCAGCATCCGCTGACCTCACTCCATCAGTTTACGTGGCCTACCACTTCGTGGCTGAGTTGCTGTTGTTCCCAAACACTTCCACGTTCTTATAATACAGCTGACAGTTGACTGTGGAATATTTAGAAGCGAGGAAATTTCACGACTGGATTTGTTGCACAGGTGGCATCCTATCACAGTTCCACGCTGGAATTCACTGCGCTCCTGAGAGCGACCCATTCTTTCACAAATGTTTGTAAAAACAGTCTGCATGCCTAGGTGCTTGATTTTATATACCTGTGGCCATGGAAGTGATTGGAACACCTGATTCTGATTATTTGGATGGATGAGTGAATACTTTTGGCAATATAGTGTATCTATTAGTATCTAATTCTATTGTGGAATTTAATGCTATGGTAATATTAGTATAATAGGATACTAGGTGATAGGTTATAGTATTATTAGGTTTTGAAACCAGCAGTTTTTGAATAGTGCAGGAGACACGTGTCGTATACAGCTATTTTTTGCACTCTTAAAATGGCCATACAATTTGGAAGTATGTTTAAAGAACGGGTTATGGGTCCTCATATAGATTTCTCTTTTGTTATGTTACCCAGTGGCGTCGTAACGTGGGGGCGGGGGGTGCGGCCCGCACCAGGTGACACCCGCCTTTAGGGTGACACCGTCACCCTAAGGGCGGGTGTCTCACCCACCGCCCGCCACGCCCGCCACCGCCGCCACCGCCGCGGATTCGCTCCGTGCGAGCGTCCGAAGCATGCAGCTTCGGCGCTCGCCTGGAGGAAATACGTCACCAGCCAATCGCGGCTGGTCACGTGGCTCCCCCAGACGAGCGCCCAAGCTGCGCGCCGGACGCTCAGAAGGAGCGAAAAACGCGGCGGAGAGGTGCTGCCTGGGCCGCTATCCATGTACTGGGACCAGGACCAGGAGGTGAGCTGGGGCAAATCCATGAGCTGCTGGGGCAAATCCATGGGGGCCTGGGGCAAATCCATAAACTGCTGGGGCATATCCATGAGGAGCTGGGGCAAATCCATAAACTGCTGGGGCATATCCATGAGGAGCTGGGGCAAATCCATAAACTGCTGGGGCAAATCCATAAACTGCTGGGGCAAATCCATAAACTGCTGGGGCAAATCCATGAGCTGCTGGGGCAAATCCATGAGCTGCTGGGGCAAATCCATGAGCTGCTGGGGCAAATCCATGGGGGCCTGGGGCAAATCCATGAGGTGCTGGGGCAAATCCATAAACTGCTGGGGCAAATCCATAAACTGCTGGGGCAAATCCATAAACTGCTGGGGCAAATCCATAAACTGCTGGGGCAAATCCATGAGCTGCTGGGGCAAATCCATGAGCTGCTGGGGCAAATCCATGGGGGCCTGGGGCAAATCCATGGGGGCCTGGGGCAAATCCATGAGGTGCTGGGGCAAATCCATAAACTGCTGGGGCAAATCCATGAGGTGCTGGGGCAAATCCATAAACTGCTGGGGCAAATCCATAAACTGCTGGGGCAAATCCATAAACTGCTGGGGCAAATCCATGAGCTGCTGGGGCAAATCCATAAACTGCTGGGGCAAATCCATGAGGAGCTGGGGCATATCCATGAGAGGAGCTGGGGCATATCCATGAGCTGCTGGGGCATATCCATGAGTGAGCTGGGGCATATCCATGAGCTGCTGGGGCAAATCCATGAGCTGCTGGGGCATATCCATGAGAGGAGCTGGGGCATATCCATGAGAGGAGCTGGGGCATATCCATGAGCTGCTGGGGCATATCCATGAGCTGCTGGGGCATATCCATGAGCAGCTGGGGCAAATCCATGAGCTGCTGGGGCAAATCCATGAGCTGCTGGGGCATATCCATGAGTGAGCTGGGGCATATCCATGAGTGAGCTGGGGCATATCCATGAGCTGCTGGGGCATATCCATGAGAGGAGCTGGGGCATATCCATGAGAGGAGCTGGGGCATATCCATGAGAGGAGCTGGGGCATATCCATGAGGAGCTGGGGCATATCCATGAGGAGCTGGGGCATATCCATGAGGAGCTGGGGCATATCCATGAGAGGAGCTGGGGCATATCCATGAGCTGCTGGGGCATATCCATGAGTGAGCTGGGGCATATCCATGAGCTGCTGGGGGAAATCCATGAGCTGCTGGGGCATATCCATGAGAGGAGCTGGGGCATATCCATGAGAGGAGCTGGGGCATATCCATGAGCTGCTGGGGCATATCCATGAGCTGCTGGGGCATATCCATGAGCAGCTGGGGCAAATCCATGAGCTGCTGGGGCAAATCCATGAGCTGCTGGGGCATATCCATGAGTGAGCTGGGGCATATCCATGAGTGAGCTGGGGCATATCCATGAGCTGCTGGGGCATATCCATGAGAGGAGCTGGGGCATATCCATGAGAGGAGCTGGGGCATATCCATGAGGAGCTGGGGCATATCCATGAGGAGCTGGGGCATATCCATGAGAGGAGCTGGGGCATATCCATGAGAGGAGCTGGGGCATATCCATGAGCTGCTGGGGCAAATCCATGAGGAGCTGGGGCAAATCCATGAGCTGCTGGGGCAAATCCATGAGCTGCTGGGGCAAATCCATGAGGAGCTGGGGCAAATCCATGGGGGCCTGGGGCATATCCATGAGGAGCTGGGGCAAATCCATAAGCTGCTGGGGCAAATCCATGAGGTGCTGGGGCATATCCATGAGGTGCTGGGGCATATCAATGAGCTGGGGCATATCCATGAGGTGCTGGGGCATATCCATGAGCTGCTGGGGCATATCCATGAGCTGCTGGGGCAGTATATCCATGAGCTGCTGGGGCAGTATATCCATGAGCTGGGGCAAATCCATGAGAGCAGCTGGAGCATTATCAATGAGAGCAGCTGGGGCAGTATATACATGAGAGCAGCTGGGGCAATATCCATGAGAGGAGCTGGGGCATATCCATGTGTGCCGGGGGCAATATCCATGTGTGAGCTGGTCTGGGGCAATATATCCATGTGTGAGCTGGTCTGTCTGGGGCAATATATCCATGTGTGAGCTGGTCTGGGGCAATATATCCATGTGTGAGCTGGTCTGGGGCAATATATCCATGTGTGAGCTGGTCTGGGGCAATATATCCATATGTGAGCTGAGGCGCAATATATCCATATGTGAGCTGGGGCAATATATATCCATGGGTGAGCTGCTGGGGGCAATATATATCCAGAGCTGCTGGGGGCAATATATATCCATGTGTGCTTTCACTGCCTTCGAACGGGCAACGTACTTGCTGGCAGTTGGCAAAAAGTTGTGTGAGCATATGAGAGAGCTCCACAGCAATAAACCTCACAGTAATGTGCGCTGTGTGTATGAGCATTCAGTGTTATATGGGAGTACTGATTTAGGAGTAAGAGTAGTTAAAAAAAAAATCTGAAAAACTCGGGGGGGGGGGGTGACACCATAAATTACCGCACCGGGTGACACCGACCCTAGTGACGCCACTGATGTTACCTCATCTAGTGTGTCACCCCTCTCCTCTTAGATTGTAAGCTTTTGAGCAGGGTCCTTCCTCCTTCTGTTCAGTGCGTGTAACATGTATGTATATTTGTTATTCTGTCTCTCCCATTGTACAGCGCTAAGGAATTTGTTGGCGCTTTATAAATGCTTGTAACTGTAACTGTTATAAGGTGGAGTATTAATTAAGATCTAGTTTAATAGCCCTCTCCCCCTTCTTTTATAACCCTTTTTTAAATGAAGTTTTTTCATTAATGGAGTTTTAACAAAATGTTTTTAGTAAGAATGAAAAACTCCCTTCCCTTTTATTTTTATTGTTTTTTCGATATGTCGTTGTCCTGTAAAAGTTTGCCTATTTGCTATTCTCTCGGAAGTTTATTTTTTGACGTTGTGTCTTCTGCTGCGACATACATGTGTTGTTATCTTATTATATTTAAAATAAAGAATTGCAAAAAGAAAAAAAGAAAGAAAGCTCTCTCCATTTAACTGAATGGGTTAATAAGCTGGCCAGACACTGCAATGAGACACCAGGAAGTGTCAGACTCATGATGGATAGCCAGACAAAAGATAACAAGGCCTCTGCTGCCTAATTAACCCTTAAAGACGAATGACAGAACTGTTCCATCATAAATGCATTGACTTTAAAGACCCTAGGTCCTTAAAGGGTTAACAATACACCAGACTGACACACATTAGCTGCTGTTTTTGCCACCCCACTGGATACTGCTGCCCTAGGCCTTGCCGGCCTAGGCCAAGATACAGCACTGGCTCTCTCTCTCCCCCCCCCACATCAATTCCTTCACATGCTCTCTCTCCCCCCGCATCAATTCACCCCCTCCATATCAATTTCTGCACACTCTCATCTATTCTTGCCTCCATCCATCCCTCTACCTCCTATTCATCATCCATCCATCTCATAAAGAGAATAAGCTCTTTATTCATTAAGCCTCTTAATGCCCAGAGGGAAGGGCAGTCCTTCATGCACTATTCCCCAGAGGGTTTTTTTTCTCTTCTGCCATATGAAGGATAAATCTCTGTGCGTCCGGAGGTCGCCCATATCATGATGACCATTTTTCTGGTCTATTCTGTAATAATATTCAGGCTTACAATGCTTCATAAGTCCCATATTTCCAATTTTATGCTACAAAATTACTTATATTTTAAATAAATGATACATTTTGTTAAATGTATCTCGTTTTTTTTAATGGAAAAATAAATTACATGAATCTGATGTGATTGGGAGACGATTCAGGAGGAACATGGTGTGTTTATACTATTTATGGAGGGAAGAGGTGGTCACTCAGGGTACAGGTTGATATAACTTATATTGCATTACCAATACCGGGAAAATATTCAAATCTTTTCCTGAATGCCGGAGGAACATCCAATACGAGAACAAGAAATGACAGATCAGTGGATGGACACAGAAAGTACATTTATTATCATACCCTACAAAATTAATAAAATAAAAAAATGAATGCAATTCTTCAAAAATAGTCTTTTCATTAGGATTTAGAAGATTCTTTATTAGTTGCGAATCATACTGGATACACTAAATGCCAAGGGCTCTATTCCATAGTTGGTGCTAACTTAAGAGCTGCTGTAAACTTACCAGAGCTATTATAGGGCCCTATTACATAGTTAATGCTAACTGTAGTTTTCGGGTGAGTAAGCGTTAACGTCAGGAAAAGTGACTAATGCATGCCCCCCGTACTACCTTCCTGATGCTAAACATTGAAAAAAATCCATTAACGCATCGATAATTGCACAAGCTTATTGTACTCTACGCTTCCCATGTTAAGCATAAGGTGCGCAAACAGTAATTAGCATTATAATAAGTAAGTTATTACAAAGTCCTAAAGCTAATTAACATACCGTTGGGTTAAACCGATATTTTTTCCCATCACCCAGAAACTGCTGCTAACTGATTCCGCTTCTGCAGAAACAATTAGATACTCACCTCTCATTCAGCTGAGAGAACGGAGGCCCGATCCACCACTTCTGGTTGGCAGGAGCAGAGTGAGACTGGGGACAAATAGTTCCCAGTCTCCCTCTGATTATTTTGCGACGCTGCATGATCTCGCAAGAGTGATATTGCGCAGGGCTCGCAGCCCAACAGTGCAAACCTTCATGGAATCATATGGACTCCAGGAGGTGATACTTGTGGAAGCACTACCACCAGTATTAGAGGGTAGCGCTGTATTCCGCAGCAGGCTGCTAAATTAGTGCCTGCTTCGGAATATGGTGCTAAAATGGGGATGCTACAGGTATTCTTTGTTAGCGTTCCCATTTTAGCGCCAACAACGGCATAGGGCCCATAGTCTATGGAGTTGTTAAGTTTACAACAGCTCTGTTTAAGTTAGCACCTACTTTGGAATATTTCCCCAAAGGTGTACAAAGTAACTAGAGATGTGTATGACTTTTTTTTTTTTCGCTTCTTTGGGACTTTAGTTTCGGGTCATTTTGGACAGTTTTTGTGTTGGATCGATTCGGCCTTCTGACCAATTCAAAATTTCAGATTGGTTCGGAATTTTGGATCGATTAGGAATTTGGGGTACTTTAGTTTTTCATTTTTGTGAGTTATTTTGTATTTCGTTTTTATGAGTTATTTAATTTTTTATTGGTTATTTCAGAATGGGAGATTACTACCAATAAAATGAAAGTCTTACTTATTTTTTAGGATTTTTTGTGGCATCTTTTGGGATTTGTTGGGTTAAAGTTTAGGTTTCCTAACTTATTTTAAAGAAACAAGGCTTTTTTCCAGCATAGGTTGCAATGTAAAATAATATGCGTGGCTTTATAAAATATTTCTTAAACCATTTATTATATTCACTTGCAGCAATAAGCCATCTTGTTTATAAATTTTTTAGGATTTTGTGGGGATTTTTCGGGAATTGTTGGGCTACAGTTAAGTTTCCTAACTTATTTTAAAGAAACTAGGCTTTTTTTCCACCATAGGTTTCAATGTAAAAAAAATATGTGTGGTTTTATAAAATATTTCTTAAACCATTTATTAATTTTCAGTTTTAAGTATTTTTATTTCAAAGTCAACAGAGACACACCAAGAGGTCAAACATCAATAAGTGGCCTCTCAGGGCCAGAAAAGGTCATCCACGTAAGTATACAAAAGAAAAGAAAGAAAAATAAAAATAAAACATTACAGAACGGTAATACGTCAGATATTAAAAGAAACAGTAGGCAGTTTACGTATGAAACATAGAAAAGTGGACAGTATATCATCAGGATGGTGGTAAGAAAAAAAAGGGGGGGATTTGGGGAAAGGCACACACCAGATTGTGACGGTCCTGACTCACTCCCAGGTGTCGAAAAGACAATAGGAGGCCATGGAAACAAATGTCACAAGGCCCGGGCCCTCGAGGGCCAAATATGGCAGGCAGAGCCATGGTGTCCGCCACAGTGGCACACCTCGAGTCTACCCGGAAAGTGCCAAAAAAAAAAAAAGGGGGGGAAATGGGGAGGGGTAAGGGAGGGGAGTAACGGCCAACATCCATACGATAATACGAGCCCCAACAAGACTGCATGTTGCCATAAAGTAGTCATTGTAATAACCAGAAAATATATATAAAAATATATAAAGATTAAGGAACCGCATAAAAAGTCTAACATCCACAGGGAGTCGCATGGGAAGGTGGGGAATAAAAGAAAAAGACACATCCAAAAAGAAAAAAAGACAGCAGGTTGCCAGAAGGGAGTCAGCGTTATAGCCAAGAGCAGAGATCAGCAAAAAGAGTCAATGTTCCACAATGGACCCCATGAGGTTGGAGGGCAGGGGGAAACCAGGGAGGGAAACTAAGGGCAAGCACCGAGACGGCAAAACACTAAGTCAGGGCCATAAGGGAGGCCAAACCTCTGCATCAACCCGGATCATCCGAGGCGGGAGGCGGGTAGCTCCAAGCGGAGCCAACAAAGGCCATGCTTCATCTGGTGTGGAGGTCACCTGCACAACCCCATTAATTGTCAGGCAAAGTGTACCAACAGCCCCCCATCTGTAGCGAACCCCCTCAGCTCTCAGACGAGTGGTCACCTCTTTAAAACGTCGTCGAGCCATCAACGTTGCAAAAGGCAGGTCAGCGAAGAGGGACAATGTCAGTATCTCGTAAAGAAGGGGCGAACGAGCAGCCGGGACCGCCATAAGCCGAAGCCGCACAGCAACATCTCTCGCCACCGCCAAGATGTCCCGGGAGGCTGCAGTCGGGGCCATCGGGGATTTTCGGAGTCGCAGCACCGAGTTAAAAAACCCCAATCCAATCGGCTCCAGTCGGAGCAGGTGAGCCGCGAGTCGATTCACCAGCTCTAAGACCGCTTGGTTCGACAGCGTATCAGGGATCCCTCTGATCCTAACGTTCCGCTGGCGGTGACGAGTTTCCAGCCGCTCCACTGATTTCGAGAGGTATTCTACTTGAACCTGTAGGGATTCCACCCGTGACTGCAATTGACCGTGGGCCACCTCCACCTCAGTTGTACGGTCCCGGACCTCAGCCACCTGAGTCCAGACTCCGGTCATCTCCGACTTCACTCGAGCAATATCAGTGCGCCACGTCGCTTTCAGGTCTGCCAGCATAGCACGTAAATCACCATTGGTAGGGAGCAGGTGATCATCCTGTGCCTCACCATCATTCGCTAGCACTGCGGGGGGCAATACAGTTGTGCCGACCACCAAGCCTGCAGTCCCTGTACAGCCCGACCTCGTCTCCGTGGCACCGCCAGCCCCAGACGGGGAGGGTATCTCTTCGGTCTGAGGTCCCCCTTTCACCCCCTGGTTGCTTTGTACTCGTGGTGTGGGAGCTTCCACCCCCTCTCGGTTGCGCCTCATCTCCTCTCCCAGGGATTCCCTGATGTCACGCTGGCGACTGTCCGCAGATGGCTGGGTCTTTGGCTGCGGCTTTTTCCCCATTTGACTGGTCCGCACTGTATGGGCAAACGTCCCAGCCAGATCAAGCTCTCTCGCGGGGCGCAGGACGAATCCGCACCGAGGTTTCTCACCTCCTAGGCCTCAAAATGGCCACCGGGCCGCGTGTAGTCTCCGAAAAATCTGTCTATGGAAGGCAATAATCTCCACGGATCCCCCGGGGTCAGCCGCACCCTACCTTCAGTAACATAGGTGCGGCAGGGAGAGAGTCAGAAAAGTCCCCAGGAGGGCAGTAAAGTCAGCTAATGGAGACTCGATAGTGGAGCTCCATGAAAACACGTCTTCTCTTCTGCACAGCTAAGCTCCGCCCCATTTATTATTTTCACTTGCAGCAATAAGCCATTTAGTTTATTTATTTTTTCAGGATTTTTTGGATTTTGTGGGTTGATTTTAATTAAGGTTTCATAATTTAGTTTAAATGTAATAACGAGGTGTGTTTTTTTCTTAGTTGAACGCAGCTGTACTGTTTTCTTACAGTCCGTCTGCATTCAGCAATGAATTGGATACCTTGTGTCAGAGAACCATGGACAGCTCCGAGCGAGCCTTAGCCTTGGTCCTGTAAGTGAAACAACATAGTATGATACTATGTTTCACTTTAAGGAGTCAGGACACATTTGATCTATCTCAGCATAAGAAGCTACACATCCCATGTTGGGGGATATATTGGGGGACTGGGCACTTAAATGGCAGATGAGATTTAATCTAGATAAATGTAAAGTTATGCACTTTGGAGTGAAGAACACACAAGCAATTTATACCCTAAATGGTACGGAGTTAGGGAAATCCAAGCAGGAGAAGGATTTGGGAATAATCATAGACTTCAAACTAAGTAACAATGTGCAATGTCAAACAGCAGCCGCCAAGGCCAGCAAAGTACTGGCATGCATTAAAAGGGGAGTTCACTCACGGGATGAAAACATAATTTTGCCTCTGTATAAATCAATGGTCAGGCCGCACCTTGAATATGCCGTGCAATTTTGGGCACCTGTCTTAAAAAAAGATATTATATCATTAGAAAAAGTGCAGAGACGGGCAACTAAATTAATAAGGGGATGGAAGGGTTAAGTTATGAGGAAAGACTAACAAGCTTAAACCTGTTTAGTTTAGAGAAAAGGCGCCTTAGAGGGGATCTGATAACCTTATATAAATATATACGGGGCCATTATCAACCATTGTCTTGATAACCTATTCATTAACAGGACTATACATAGGACAAGGATCATCCATTTAGACTGGAAGAAAGAAAATTTAGCTTAAAGCATAGGAAGGGTATTTTACGGTGAGAACAATAAAGCTGGGAATTCTCTGCCTGTTGAGGTGGTTGGGTCAGAGTCTGTACAGACTTTTAAAAAACGACTGGATGACTTCCTGCAGACACAGAATATTAAGGGTTATAATATTTAATATGTGGGTAAAAGCTTCTTGATCCAAGGAGAAATCTGACGCCATTCTGGGGTCAAGAAGGAATTTTTTCCCAGTATATTGCATTTGGCAAGCATTCAGACTGGGTTTTTTGCCTTCTTTTGGATCAACAGCAGTAGGTTATGTGGGAGAGGCTGAACCGATGGACGCATGTCTTTTTTCAGCCTATATAACTATGTAACTAACTATGTAACTATGTTTCAGATAAATAACATGACAGTATTTTCACTTGGTAGTGAAAGGGTTAACAGATTCTCACAGCATGGTGTGACCATCACAATGCCTGCAAGTGAAAGCAAAAGAGAAGCGGACACGCATAAGTCTGTGAAAGACAAAAGTGCAGGAACTCTCCAAGATTTCTGCCCCTCAATTCATAATTGACATGTTGCACTTGACCCACCACCTCACACACAAATGTAATACTAAGGTTTAAACAGAAAGATAGGCTGGGTTTAATGAATCCATATGATAATTGTATTAAATATCATAAATTATATGTGATAATAAGGAATTATACATCTGGAACCTAATAAAAGCTTCTCCATGTGTGAGCCAAAAGTTAACTACGTTCCTCATAAAAAATAGTGGAGGAGCTGCATTCCCAAGCATTCCTGCTCAACTTGACCCTGGTTTTGTCTCTAGTTATTAGCACTTTCCTGAGTATCTTAATGATTTCCTGCTTTAATTTTCACTTGTAATTAGACTTGTGCACCGATTTTTTTTTCGGTTCGACTCGGTCCAGTTTGTTAGTATTTTGTACATTTTCGTTTCGGTCGATTTCCGTTTCGTTTCGTTTCGTATTTCGTATCGACTTTTCGTTATTTAGAAAATTTTCGTGTTTTACGGAACGTCTGTTCTCCTCGTTTCAAAGTGTCTATTCGTTTTGACGTAAACTAATGGTTTTTCGGATCCGATATTTCTGTCAATAAGATAATTCTGTCGATACGATAATTCTGCCATTGAGATTTCTCATGTTTTACAATAAGGATACATTGAGATTTCTCTGGTTTTACAAGAAGGATACATTGAGATTTCTCTGGTTTTCCAGGAAGGATACATTGAGATTACTCATGTTTTACAAGAAGGATACATTGAGATGGGAATGATACAAAATTACAGAATCAGCGATATAACCAAAAAATACGTTGTCCTGGAACGAAAATGATTTTCGATTTTACACATTTCTAGTCCATTCGAAAATCCCGAACAAATTTTCGTTTCGTTTCGTAATTTTTTTGGATCTGCCGTTTTCAGATCTGAAACTTTTCGTACAATCGACCGAATCCGAATGCACGAATCGGGAAATTTCGTGAAAATTCCGAAATTCCGAAACCCAAAACGCACATCCCTACTTGTAATATCAATTCCGATTTTCTGCATTTCCCTGATCTTGGTGCTACCAACCCATTCGGTTATTCAAAGAGAATTCTAAAAGTCACCGCACGTTCTGTTTAATTTTTCGTTCTCTTCAATTCGGCACGATTTGGCGATCCCATTTAGGCAACCCTGCGGTGTATTCAGCAAGCACCACATGGCGTCGTAATGCAGGGAAAAGTCGCCACAAACCTGCCGAAAACTCACCACAAAACCCGGCGAAGGCACACCGAAACCCACAAAAACATCTGGATTAACCCCGCCGAAAACGCCGATCAAACCCGAGCAGGAGACGATCACACGCAGCACAGCCGCCGGAAAAGCCAGACACTGCAGACGAATGGAGTGAAAAAAAAAAAACAGTACGCTTGAATGTTTGAAAAGTGAAACGCTGTTTGCAAAGAAACTACTGAGCGAAAATGTCTGAAATTTACATATAAGATCCAATGAACGATAATAAAAAGGGCTGTTACAGAAAAAAGAACAAACTTTTAAAAAACATATAAAAAAAAATATCCCAAAAAATCTATAAATAAAGAGACTTTTTACTGCAGAATATTATAATCAACAGTTTATTAGATATTAAATTAAAATGGGAATATTTTTAACATTGAAGCCTATGGGATTCGCCTGAATAAATCTGCCGCATGAAGCCACCGAATGGCAGGGCAATTCGGCAACTTTTCACTGCTGGTTTTTGTTCTCTGAATAGACGAAGCTATGGGGATTTCACTGCCCTCGAACAGGCACCGAAGAGGCACCGTATGTGCACACAATTCACCAACAATTGGCGAACTGCCTGCTCTCTGGATAGCCGAATGGCCAAGAAAGGTAACCAAACTCTGATTTTCAGCGTTCAGTTACCTTTCGGCAGCCATTCGGATCTCTTTGAATAACCCTGATAGTCTCAAGTATTTCCGGTCTCCTGATATTGGTCGATAATATTAGTGATTGTATTAATTTACTTGCAAGAGGCTTATTTAGGGTGGATCCTGCCCGTTTGCACCGAATATCTAATATACATATACATGAACATACACATGAAAAGAAGGCAAATATTCATGACCATCTCTGCCTCTCCTTGGCTGAAAAGCAGCAGGAGGGGCTTGGAGCTGCTCAGTAGAGCGGCCTTTTTGTACAATTGTTAGGTACTCACTCTGTAAAGAGGTGCCGTGAAGTGGCGAGTGAGCTTACGTTGCAATGGCCATTGAAACAAACAAAAACCTCAGTTTTGTTGTACATGGAACACATAGAAACGAGCGCAGATGACACCTTTTTTCCTTGTTATGTTTTATACATTAGCTGGGCTGTTACTCCTGGCAGTTGCTGCCGCTCCGGTGAGTATGGGCGCGCCGCCATTTTTTCTGTATTTAAATATTCATGACCAACCTAGGCTATTTATGTCAAAGAAAATGTCATTAAGCGCAACAGCAAAGACTCTTATATACAGCGAGCGATTTCTAACATATATTATGGTTTAGGAATGCAATGCATGAAGATTTATTACTTTGCAGCTCTATTATATACCTGCAGATCCAGAATATATTGAGGAGCCCCTAAAAAGACACCCACACATGCTGAATATAAGGTGGAGCTTCTAAAATGGCCCATGCACATCCTGAATATTTGAAGGAGCCCCACAAACGACACACACACACACACCACCCTGAATATATGTATGACCCTGAAAAGTACAGTCGCACACCCTTCATATATGTATGACCCTCAAAAAGACACCCGCACACCCTGAATATGAAGAGAAGCCCTTAAAAAGAGTCCCGCACACGCTGAATATATGGAGGAGGCCCTAAAAAGACACTCACACACCCCACTTTAACTATAAAAGAAGGGACATTAGGAAAACAAATCTAGTCCTGCTCCATTCTGCTGCGCTAGGCCCGGGCCTAGTTTGGCCTGACTATCCATACACACTTCTGAGTAGGGAAGACATTATTGAGTGAGGGGAAATGGGGAGAAAAGACGCAGAGGCACAGGGAGGAGGGGAGCATGGAGAGCAGAAACACAAGCTGGGGGAAAAAGAAGCCCAAAGACACTAATGGGGGTGATGAACATAGAAAATCATCTCTATCTCTCTGTCCAACTACTGTTCCATCTATACTTCCCTTTGCCTCCAAGATTCTACAACATCTAGTCTATACCCAGCTTACTTGTTTCCTGTCATGTCCTGCGATGGACCTGGTCCCTGGCAGTGGGCACTCAGCGCCTTCCCCGTTGCTCGATGGCCAGCCGCCGAGTGAAGTAGTGGCCGATTGCAATCACGGGTCAAGGACGCAGGTGGCTGGGGTGCGGCGTGATGACGCAGCGCATGGCAAGTTCAGATTGTGAAGCCTGAGCCCTGGTTCCTTGCCCTGATGTGGTTTTCACTTCTCTCAGTGTGTTCATTGTATTTAATTATCAGATCACCTGTGTATGACTCCTGGCTTGGCTTACAATATTTCCTGGCTGTTAACCCCTTGGCTCCTGACTGACCTGCTCTGGTATAATGGCCCCTGGCATTTGACTGATGACCAGCTTGGATTGACAACCCCTGGCATTTGGCTGATGACCTGCTCTGGCATTACGACCCCTGGCATTTGGCTGATTAACCCGCTCTGGCATTACGACCCCTGGTATCTGGTTCATGTGTATTCTGGTATTAAATCCCTGGTGTCTGTTCTGTTGGTGCATACCTCTGGTACTGTCTGTGTTTGGAAATAGGTAGGAATCCGGCCACTTCAAAGGACCGGCAGTGTAGGATAGCTTGTCGGCATACTTGCTTGTCTGCAACCATTGCATACCGGCCTTGTGGATAAGAGTCCGGTATGCAGTGATATATATATATATATATATATATATATATATATACATATACACAGTATATATATGTGTGTACACACACACTTGAGGGAAAGGGTGGAGGCAGAAACAGGAGAACCAGCAAGCTAAGATTGTAGCAGATTAGATCTGTATATCTATCGTGATATGTTTATAAGTATCTACCTTTGTCTATGTATCTATATACAGTGGCAAGAAACAGTAAGTGAACCCTTTGGGATTACGTGGAGTTTTGCATGAATTGGTCATAAAATGTGCTCTGATCTTCATCTAAGTCACAACAATTTGCAAAACACACAGGGTTATTCAAAGAGATTCGAAAAGTCACTGCACGTTCGGTGACTTTTTGTTCTCTTCAATTCGGTTCCTTTTGCCGATCCCATTTCGGTGACCCTGCGGTGTATTCAGCAAACACCACAGGGCCCCCGAATTGCAGGGAAAAGCTGCCGTAAACCCACCGAAAACGAACCGCAAAACCCAGCGAATGCACGCCGAAAACCCTCAAAAACATCTGGATTAACCTGTGAAAACCACGGAAAAAGCCCGAGCAGGAGCCGATCACACACAGCCGAAGCAGCCGAAGGAGCTGAGACCGCAGACGAGGGAGGTGAATAAATTAGCAAAACCATTTGTATGAATCTGTGAAAATGAAACGCTGTTTGCAAAGAAACTACTGAGCAAAAATGTCTGAAATTTACACAGGAGGTCCAGGGAATGATAATAAAGAGGGCTGATACAGAAAAAATAAGTAAACTTAAAAAAAAAAAAAAAAAAAACGACTTTTAAAAAAAAAAAAAATCAGAAAAATGCTTAAAGTATCCTAAAAAATCTATTAATAAAGAGACGCTTTACTGCAGAATTTTATAATGAACGGTTTATTAGATATTGAATTAAAACGGGAATATTTTTAACATTGAAGCCTATGGGATTCTCCTGAATTAACTTGCTGAATTAAACCACCGAATGGCAGGGCATTTCGGGAACCTTTCACTGCTGGTTTGTGTTCTCTGAATAGCCGAAGCAGTGCATTTTCATGGGGATTTCACTGCCCTCGAACAGGCACCGAACAGGCACCGTATGTGCAGGCAATTCGCCAGTATTTGATTTTCAGCGTTCGGTTACCTTTCTCAATTCGGATCTCTTTGGATAACCCTGACAGTCTGCTTAAAATAATACAACACAAACATTATATGTTTTCATTTTTCTATTGAACAGAACATGTAAACATTCACAGTGCAGGGTGGAAAAAGTATGTGAACCTTTGGACTTAATAACTGGTTGACCCTCCTTTGGCAGCAATAACCTCAACCAAACGTTTCCTGTAGTTGCAGATCAGACCTGCACAACGATCTGGAGTAATTTTGGACCACTCCTCTTCACAAAACTGTTTCAGTGTAGCAATATTCTTGGGATGTCTGGTGTGAATCGTTCTCTTAAGGTCATGCCACAGCATTTCAATCGGGTTGAGGTCAGGACTCTGACTGGGCCACTCCAGAAGGCGTATTTTGTTTTGTTGAAGCCATTCTTTTGTTGAATTACTTGTATGCTTTGGGACATTGTCCTGTTGCATCACCCATCCTCTGCGGAGCTTCAGTTGGCAGACAGATGGTCTTACGTTTTCCTGCAAAATGTCTTGATAAACTCTGGAATTCATTTTTCCATCAATGACAACAATCCGTCCAGGCCCTGAGGCAGCAAAGCAGCCCCAAACCATGATGCTAGCTCCGCCATGTTTTACAGTGGGGATAAGGGGCGTTGCTACGTGGGGGCAGGGGGGTACGGCCCGCACCAGGTGACACCCGCCTTTAGGGTGACACCGTCACCCTAAGGGCGGGTGCCTCACCCTGCGCCGCGTGTTCGCTCCCTGCGAGCGTCCGAAGCATGCAGCTTCGGCGCTCGCCTGGGGGGAAACACATGACCAGCCGATTGCGACTGGTCCGAGGCTCCCCCAGGCAAGCGCCCAAGCTGCATGCCGCCGGACGCTCAGAGGGAGCGAACACGTGGCGCAGGAGGTGAGCTGGGGGGCCATTATCCATGAGCTGCTGGGGCCTTGTTCATATCCATGAGCTGGGGGCAAATCCATGAGCTGGGGCAGTATCCATGAGCTGGGGCAGTATCCATGAGCTGGGGCAAATCCATGAGCTGGGGCATATCCATGAGCTGGGGCATATCCATGAGCTGGGGCAAATCCATGTGCTGGGGCAATATCCATGGGCTGGGGCAATATCCATGAGCTGGGGTATATCCATGAGCTGGGGCAGTATCCATGAGCTGGGGTAGTATCCATGAGCTGGGGCATATCTATGTGCTAGGGCAGTATCCATGAGCTGGGACAAATCCATGAGCTGGGGACAAATCCATGAGCTGGGGGCATATCCATGAGCTGGGGGCATATCCATGAGCTAGGGCATATCCATGAGCTGGGGCAGTATCCATGTGCTGGGGCAATATCCATGAGCTGGGGCATATCCATGAGCTGGGGCAATATCAATGCGAGGAGCTGGGGGCATAGCCATGAGAGGAGCTGGGGCAGTATATCCATGAGAGCAGCTGGGGCAGTATATGCATGAGAGGAGCTGGGGCAGTATATCCAAGAGAGGAGCTGGGGCAGTATATCCATGAGAGGAGCTGGGGCAGTATATCCATGAGAGGAGCTGCTGGGACAGTATATCCATGAGAGGAGCTGGGGCAGTATATCCATGAGAGGAGCTGGGGCAGTATATCCATGAGAGGAGCTGCTGGGGCAGTATATCCATGAGAGGAGCTGCTGGGGCAGTATATCCATGAGAGGAGCTGGGGCAGTATCCATGAGAGGAGCTGGGACAGTATCCATGAGAGGAGCTGGGGCAGTATCCATGAGAGCTGCTGGGGCATATCCATGTGAGCTGGGGCAGTATCCATGTGTGCTTGGGGCAGTATCCATGAGAGGAGCTGGGGCAGTATATCCATGAGAGGAGCTGGGGCAATATCCATGAGAGGAGCTGGGGCAATATTCATGAGAGCTGCTGGGGCATATCCATGAGAGCTGCTGGGGCATATCCATGTGAGCTGGGGCAGTATCCATGTGTGCTTGGGGCAGTATCCATGAGTGTGTTGGGGGCATATCCATGAGAGCTGGGGCTATATCCATGTGTGAGCTGGTCTGGGGCAATATATCCATGTGTGAGCTGAGGTGCAATATATCCATATGTGAGCTGAGGTGCAATATATCCATGGGTGAGCTGCTGGGGGCAATATATAATTGTGAACTGGGGCAATATATCCATATGTGAGCTGGGGGCAATATATATCCATGGGTGAGCTGCTGGGGGCAATATATCCAGAGCTGCTGGGGGCAATATATATACATGTGTGCTTTCGCTGCCTTCGAACAGGCACCGTACTTGCTGGCAGTTGGCAAAAATTTGTGTGAGCATATGAGAGAGCTGCACAGCAATAAACCTCACAGTAATGTGCGCTGTGTGTATGAGCATTCAGTGTTATAAGGGAGTACTGATTTAGGAGTAAGAGTAGTAAAATAAAAATCCGTAAAATTCGGGGGGGGGGGGTGACACCATAAGTTACCGCACCGGGTGACACAAACCCTAGTGATGCCACTGGAGGGGATGAGGTTTTGATGTTGGTGTGCTGTGCCTTTTTTTTTCCACACATAGTGTTGTGTTTTTTTTCCAAACAACTCAATTTTGGTTTCATCTGTCCACAGAATATGTTGCCAGTAGTGCTGTGGAACATCCAGGTGCTCTTTTGCAAACTTCAAACGTGCTGCAATATTCTTTTTGGACAGCAATGGCTTCCTCCGTGGTGTCCTCCCATGTACTCCATTCTTAATTTAATGTTTTCCTTATTGTAGATGTGTCACCAAAAATGTTAGCATGTGCCAGAGATTTCTGTAAGTCTTTAGTTGACACTCTAGGATTCTTCTTTACCTCATTAAGCATTCTGCGCTGTGCTCTTGCAGTCATCTTTACAGGACAACCACGCCTAGGGAGAGTAGCAACAGTGTTGAACCTTCTCCATTTGTAGACAGTCTGTCTTACCGTGGACACATGAACATCAAGGCTTTTGGAGATACTTTTGTAACCCTTTCCAGCTTCATGCAAGTCAACAATTCTTGATCGTCTTCTGAGAACTCTTTTCTGCGAGGCATGGTTCACATCAGGCAGTGCTTCTTGAAACCAGTAAACCCAAAACTGGTGTGTGTTTTTAAAGGGCAGGACAGCTTTCAGCAACACATCCAATAATATCACACTGATTGGACTCAAGGTTGGCTCACTCCTGGCTCCAATTAGCTCTTGGAGAAGTCATAGGCTAGGGGTTTGCATACTTTTTCCACCCTGCACTGTGAATGTTTACATGTTATGTTCAATAAACACATGAAAACATATAATGTTTATGTTGTATTATTTTAAGCAGACTGTGTTTTTCAAATTGTTGTGACTTAGATGAAGATCAGAGAACATTTTATGACCAATTCATGCATAAACTCCACGTAATCCCAAAGGGTTCACATACTTTTTCTTGCTACTGTACCTGTACATACATATCTCCTCTACATAGGTATATTCATATCTGGGAAGTTCCCAGTCTCCACAGCTGCCTTGAGTATGTGCTAGAAAGTAATTAGAATGGTTATCTGTTCTTCCCCTTGAAGGGATATAACAGGGGTGGGGGGGCTGCGAAGTAGAATTTCTTTGATACAGGATCAGGGTGGAAATCACACATTTGGTGAAAGGTAAGGTCCTGTGTCCTCTATTCACACCTTGGAGTCCTTGCTGAAGACAGCGCGGCACCAAGCAGCAAGGGGCCATGCCTTTCAATGAACTAATCACATCCTTTGATCACTAGAGGGGGTCTTTGGAGATGATTGATATCTTTGGGCAGTTAGAATTAACGAAGAAGCGCACTGAGCGTGCCCAGGAAAGGGGAATGCTGGGACATGTAGTGCAGGGGGCTGTACCATTTATAGTTTTTTTTTGAATGACCAGAAGACCCTATATATTCTGGAGCACGCCATGTGGCTGCTGCAGGTCTAAGGGGGTTCACTCTACGTGATGATCTGTCCATGCTTCAATCTCCAGCCCCGGAGTCACAACGGTCTGATTAGTTTATTGACGTGTAAGTAAGGCTCTGTGTTTGCTCGTTTTATTTTCTTGCTGTTTGTGTGTAATTTATTTATCATATCCATTTTTTCTGTAACAAATGCACTGAGATCATTTTTGTTATCATAATAAATACAGCTTATTAAGTTCTGTGTTCTGACTGATATTCGCTCCATGCTAACTGAAGGGACTGGATTATTGTTTTTTGTTTTAAGCTCGAGTATCTACTAGCTTGTGGGAGCTGCAGTCGCTGGGACGGTTGGGTAAGCGCACAGGGATTGTTGTCCGCGTAGTCATTATTTGGGTCTAGGATAGACAGATAGTGAATTGCTTAACCCTGCGTCTTTCGCTGCGGCGCGCATAGTGTTCTTGAGAACTGGTGGCAGCCTAACGAATAGAGTAAGAAAGTGGGTGTAAGGATTGTGGTAAACGTAGTCGCTACCCCAGGTCTAGAGAAGACGGGTATGGCATTGCAATCCTGGGACCACTTCATCACGCTCTACGTGCCTGTTGCGAGCGGAGACGTTGCCGGAACAGTTGGGTAAGCGCACGGGAGATTGTTGTCCACGTAGTCATTATCTGGGATAGACAGATAGTGGGTTGCTTAACCCTGCGTCTTTCACTGCGGCGCACGTAGTTGCCGTGACAATGATGATAGGCAGGGCTTGAAGAGGGCTGACCAGGCTGAGTGATGGAATAGGTTACCAGGAGGCTTGGAAGGTCTGGATTACAGCAGGGTCTGTAGACACAACAAGGAACTTGAGAGGGCTACGTGGGTCTTGCACAATAGGGTACTTGAGAGGATACTTGGAACTTGAGGTCTCAGAGGGATCCAGGGGAGGTAGGTGCAGGGATGCAGCAACACAGCTGAAGGAGAATCCAAGCGCAGTATAAAAGGGATGATCAGGTAGCGTACGTTATCCAGGGTCTAGGCACACGGTGGAAGCAAGTAACAGGAGCAGGTAGCCACTGGTGTATTTTGGCCTAGGCCAACAAGGCCCAGGCCTAGGGCGGTACTTTCCAGGGGGCGGCGGCCCGCTGGGTGGCCCCACCCCTAAAAAAAAAAATAATAATTTTTTTTTTTTATTTTTTTACTTTTGCTAACTATTTTACCAGGAAGGAAACATTGAGATGTCACTAATTTTCAAGTATGTCCTGGGTAGGCAAGGCCTAGGCTTTCACTTTCCAGGGGGCAACAAAAAACCTCACCACTAATTGGGTTACTCACAGAGCACCGAAATGACGCCAACATTTTGGTGTTCTGTAGTTCCCTGCACTTCGGAGAATAAAATTTCCCACCCTGCAGTGAATTCACCATTCACCGCAGGGTCCCCAAAGTGCATGGAGTCGGCCGCTGTATGCTGCCACCGCACACCCATGGCCTGCTGTTTTCAAAAGAACTACTGAACGAAAATGTCTGGAATTTACATATAAGATCCTATGATTGATAATAAAAAGTTCTGTTAGAGAAAAAGGAGAACCGCTATTAAAAAAAAGGGGGGGGAATTTAGCCCAAAAAATTCTGAAAAATCACTAAAAGGTACAAAAAAATATCAATAAATAAATAAAGACTTTTTACTGCAGATTAAAATAATAAATGGTTTATTAGATATTGCATAAAAACGGGAATATTTTTAACATTGAAACCTATGGGGTTCACCTGAATAAACCTGCTGATTGAAACCACCGAACATCAGGGCATTTCACTGACATTTCTCTGCTGTTTGGTGTTCTCTGAATAGATTAACCATTACTTCTCTATGGGGATTTGCACTGCCTTCAAACAGCACCGTACTTGCTGGCAGTTCGCCAAACTTGTGTGTGAGCATATCACCAGAGCAGTGGTGTACTTAGAGGAGTGGCGGAGGGCGGGCCGCCCCAGGTACCAGTGATTATTGGGGTGTCATTAGGGGGTACTAGGAGGTGCCACTGTCACTGTGTGTCAGCTTTGAGCTGTGTTCTCAAACAACGAGCAGCGGAGCATGGCGTTTGCATACGGAATAAAATCGAATAGAATAAAAATCCCCCCTCCTCCCTCCATAGCTTCTCCCCTGCCCCGCAGCAGCTGTAGGAGAGGGGAGGGGGATGTGATTTGTGTCCAGAGAGAGAAGATGACAGTAAACGGCAGGTAAAGGGGGGGGGTTCAGCAGAATATGAAGCCCTGTCTGCTTACTGCTGTTTAAAGTGGACCTTTCCTTAACCAGCACTGCAGTGATAGAAATTTGTCATTGAGCTGCCTGGCTCCTGGTGAGGCTGCTTGCGTGCAGGTCACACTCGGTCCGGCCAGTCAGGTGGTACTGAGTCTCAGTACCACCTGACTGGCTGAACCACCTGACACGCATGCACGCAGCTGCCCGCCCTTTCGTTAACATGGACTGTCACTCTATTCTGGACTGAACACCCACCGGGAAGGGAATCAAAGCCACGGTGCACCCTCTGGCAGTGGCACCCACTGCTGACAAGATGGCTCCACGCACAGGCACAGCCGTGATCCTAACGTGGCCTGGAGGGACCTCCTGCTGAGTCTGTACATAGTCCCTGCTGACTCTGCACACAGCCCTACCGCGGACAGAGGCCGGTAAATGTAGAATAAATAATATCTGTGTGCTCATATACACTCGGTTTGCTGGGAGTTTTATTGCAGTGGATTCTGATGCACTCATACACACCACACATTGCATTGCTGGGAGTTTTATTGCAGTGGATTCTGATGCACTCATACACACCGCACATTGCATTGCTGGGAGTTTTATTGCTGTGGATTCTGATACGCTGACACACACACACATTGCATTGCTGTGAGTTTTATTGCTGTGAATTCTGATGCACTCATACACACCGCACATTGCATTGCTGGGAGTTTTATTGCTGTGGATTCTGTGATACACACTGCATATTACTGTGAGTTTTATTGCCCTGGAGCTCTGGGATACGCTCATACACACTGCACATTACTGTGAGTTTTATTGCTGTGCAGTTCTGTGATATGCTCATACACACTGCACATTTCTGTGGGTTTTATTGCTTTGCAGCTCTGATATGCTCATACACAGTGCCCATTTCTGTGGGTTTTATTGCTATGCAGCTCTGTGATACGCTCATATGCAGTGCACGTTTCTGTGGATTTTATTGTTCCACCAATTAGAGCGGCTGTGATCCAGTATACTTGACATGCGTGGTTGTTCTTTGTAAAAATGCTTGAATTTAAACATTTCATAATTTTATTTATCTCAATAGATACATTTGAAATGGTATACAAAATATACAAGTAGGCACTTGGTATCCACTTTTAATATAAAGAGAGGAAAAGGCGGAGCTCTAAGAGGAAAAGGTGGAGCTTAAAGAGGAAGGGTGGGGATTAACCAGGAAAAGGTGTGCCCTTGACAGGAAGGGGTGCGTCAAATTTAAATTAGGGGGTGCACGAGTTTAGTCAGGCCTAGGGCAGCACAAAACCTAAATACACCACTGCAGGTAGCTATAGGACTTTACTCTAGGAGTAAATGAACTACAATGCTGAAGTCCTGAGGAAGGGGGGCATAGCCCTTTAATTCAGCTCTGATCATGTGGTGTGTTTGTATGCAGTGGCGTAGCTTGGGTTGTCAGTTCCCGGGGCAAGGCAAGAATTGCGCGCGCCCCCAACCTGTGGACATGGTGACACACCCGGATTCCCTTCCACCAGTAGAGTATTGACCCCCTTACCCCACAAGCACATGTATTGTATATTAACAAAATACTGATATAATAAAAAATGAAACGCACATTCCCCCCATGCTACGCCACTGCTACCAGTCACCCTGTCCCAGTATACCCTAACATAGTTCCACTCTCACACTATACCCAGTCACTCTCTCCCAGTACCCCCAGGCACCCTCTCCCTCCAAGTACCCCCAGTCACTCGCTCTCCAGTTACTCACAGTCACTCTCTCCCAGTACCCCCACTTTCTCCCAGTACCCCCAATCACTCTCTCCCTTCAAGTACCCTCCACTCACTCTCTCCCTCCAAGTACCCTCCAGTCATTCTCCCAATACCCCCAGTCACTCTCTCAAAGTACCCCAGTCACTCTCTCCAGTACCCCAGTCACTCTTTCTCTCTCCAAGTACCCCCACTTTCTCCCAGTTCCCCCAGTCACTCTCTCTCTTTATCCAAGTATCCCCAGTCACTCTCTCCCAGTATCCCCAGTCATTCTCTCCCTGAACCTCCATCACCCTCTCCCCGTACCCTCTCTCTATGTGTTGGTCACACTGCTCTGGTGTCATACAGTGTCGCCTACCTGCATGGAGTTGCTGGTGGCCCGGGAGGAGCTGTCCAGGGGGCTTAGTGGGGACCGGATTTTAAATGTGCTGCCAGGCAGGCGCCTCCCTCCCTCCTTCCTGTTCAGCAGCTGCAGGGCTGCCAGCGGCTCGGGCTGGAACAGGGATTCAAGGGGGGCTGACAAGCGTGGTACAAGGTGTTCCCTTCAATAATGCCGCGCTGCTTCACGTGACTGATGTCAGCGTTAAGGAGGAGTCAAGACATGACCAGAATTTTATGTCCTGGTCCTCCCTTCCGGACGCTGAGTGCTAAGTCACCGCCGGCGCCGCAAAACTGGCGACTGCCCGTGCAAGGGCCTCTCACGGACACCAGTGCTGATCTCCGCTGGAAAATATTAGTGGCTCAAATTTCTTTTGAAAGTTTGCGCCCCTAAGAAAATTTCGCCCGGGGCAACCGCCCCCCGAACCCCCCCACGCTACGCCACTGTTTGTATGTAAATTAACTAGTTGTGTACTGAAATTCCTGTGCTGCTGCGGAGAAGCACAGGAATTGTCCTGCCTAGAAAAGTAATATTGCAGGCATGGTACAGTCAGCGGCAGGGAGCCTGACAGAGTGTGCATCTGCTGTTGTGCTACACAACTTGACGAGCAGACAATAATGTATGTTTTTCACCATCTTTGTAAGTGTGTACATGTGTCCATAGGCAACTCTACAGGGGGGCAAGGGGGCAATTCCCCCCCCAGGTTATTCCTTGCCCCCCCATGTGCCCCCCCACCAAAAATCAGCATCCAGCTTCTTCCAAGTATTTGGACCGCTGTATCTCCGTCCCTGTGCATCGTATATCTAGGTGTCATTGGTTAGGGCAGATTCTGGCCTTTCCAATGATACCCAACATGACTATATTCAGTTTGAAGTAAAAGTCATAAAACATTAAATAATAACGGGCACTTAAAGTAAAAATTTTCACAGGGTTGAAATGGCTCAGCAGTGATGAGGTTAATGTTCAGACTATACATTACATTGTGTATTACGTTAGTTTTTGCCTTGGTTTAGTTGTATATTAAGGGTTAATGGGTAGGCTTCATCCCTCACAGTATACATTTTATTTTTTCCTTGATTAATGGCATTGTAGGGGTTATTGGGTAGGCTACATGCCTCACAGTGTATTAATTTCATGTTTTACCTTGATTAATGGCATTTTAGGGGTTATTGGGTAGGCTAAATGCCACATTGTTTATTATTTTATTGTATTTCCCTGGGTTTATGGCATTTTAGGGGTTACTATGGAAGTTAGAATCTAAAGGGTCTATTTATCTTTAGATCCTCTGCTTTTCGTCACATTTCGGGGAATTAATTTCACCAAAAATAGTGAATTCCCTATTTAGTGAATGGTCACTGTAATTTGTTAAAAGTGGAGTCGCTAAAGCAGCTATCAGACATTCAGCGAAAACTGCCGAATTGCAGCAACTAAAATATTAAATTTATGTATCAGGTTAGTACAATAAAAAGGTATCATTGCATCACATTACTCTGGGGTTTTGGAATCTTATTTACATATATACTTATTTAGGGCACTATTACCTGGTGTGAGTTAACCCTTGCGTCGGCAGGTTTTGCGTTAGTGCCGGGTTAATTGAGTCTTGCGCCTGACCATCAGATCGTTTGCCTCCCACTACAAACGAGAAAAATCACTTAGTGCGTTGCTATTAGCGATTTGTACCTCGAGCTTACTGTACTTTCCGCGTCCTTTACTTAAAACAGGGAGCGCTAGAGATCTCTAGCGCTTTTGCAGCTAACAGATCACTTGGTGCCGGCGCAAATTTTTTGAGGGAAACTAATTGCATCATTTTACCTACTGCTCAACCCTGGTGCTAACTCCAAAAAAACTGAAAGAACAGATCCTCGCCCAAAATTAACAGGTGATTGAACACAGGTGTTCTCTTGGCCCCATACACCATAGCAATGGATCTGGTCCGCATTGTCGTTGCTGTTGCAGTGATCTCTATTATGATATAGATGTATCCTTTATCCATATATATCCTAATTCTAATATATTGCCTAATGTTAAACATTTTATGCTGGGGGTTATTCATAGTATGGAAGCGGTTGACTATTAGGGTGACCGTGTGGACCATGTTTAAAGGGACACGTGAATAAGTCTTGCCCTGAAACATGTATTAGTTATATGCTGCAGCAGGGAAGTTAATGTAGCTCACCTGGTCTTCCTTTTGGATCTATTAAATGCATTGTAATGATTCTACATGCTGTTGGGTGGCATTTATCATGCAATGCCCTTGAGCCTTAATATATATGTGCATCAAAACATGGATGATACGGCCACTTTGGAGGATTTTAATAATGCAGGGATGTGAGGTTATTCACTGGATGTGTTCATATTCAAGCTTGTGAGGGCAGGGGATAGGTATGGCCCGGCACTCTGCACTGGAAAAAAAAACAGTTCTATCCTGTACACAACCGCATTAGCGCTGGGTCTCAGCCCGGGTCTTAGAGTTTTCCTAGCATGCGCCAAACGACCTTGTTCATGGACTACGGTGGACAAGGTGATCTGTTAGTAGGTCATCAGGCACTAAGTTTTAGCGACTCGCGCTAAACTTCTCCTTTAGCAATGGTCTTTTAGCTCACACCTGGTGATAGGGCCCTTGAAAATTATTAGTGCCCCCCCAGTTTTGACTGCAGTATCTTCTGTGCCCCCCCCAAATATTGTTCCTAGAGTCGCCACTGCATGTGTCGTGTCCCTGTTAGTGTCTGTCAATGTCTCTGCTTCGTTGTGTCACTGGAAATTGTTTTCAAAAATTGGCAACTATGTATATACTGTCTGTGTATTTAAATATACTGTACATATGAATAAGGTGAGATATCTGTATACCCAATATGCCTTTATGTACCTCACTGGCATTTGCGCATCTCTCCCAGGTTGGATATGTATTTGGAGAAAGCTCAGATAATCTGAGAAGGGGAGTCTTTTTCTTCTTACTCCATTTGTCTGCGTTACAAATCAATGTGACATTCCCACGGGGACATATTTAGTATTACTAATTCCACTTGGCAGTCCATGGATAACAAGTAAGTAAAGTAAGATTGTTTTATTAAATGTCACTTAAAACCCACATGGGGCATTCATAAAGTCTGCTAAAAAAACAAAGAACAAAAGTATCCATGAAGCAAAACCCTGTTATTATTGTTAGTAATCTACCATGATACACCCTGGTGTCAGGACCACCTACTTCATCATCGCATAATCACTGCAACACCGGGATTCTAACCATATTACGATTTCATAATAATGAGACTACTTCACTCAGGAAAGGAGAACAACGTAAAAAATAATTGTTTAATAAATATTATTGGAGGGTGGAGAATCTTCAGCCTAGACCCATGGGGAGGTATAAAGCTGATCCACAGGGGGTGCATCAAAGCCATCATTTTAGATCCCAGATCTTTTAGAAAGACCTTCACTTGCCTCTGGTAAGTCAAAAATTTTACATATGGTATGAAGGCTACAACCCTGACGAAGCACCTCCTTTGGGACCACAGTAATCTCATTAACACTAGTCTGTACAGCGTTATGATAGGACCAGCGGACTGGATCCTTGCAGGTCGGTGACAAACAAGGTTAAGCACTGAATGGGAAAAACACTGTCAGGGTTATTCAAAGAGCTCCGAATTGCTGGCAAAAGGTAACCGAACGCTGAAATTCAGCTTTCGGCTACCTTTCCTGGCCATTCGACTATCCAGAGAGCAGGCAGTTTGACAAATGTTGGCGAATTGCCTGCACATACGGTGCCTGTTCGAGGGCAGTGAAATCCCCATAGAGAAGCAATGCTTCGTCTATTCAGAGAACAAAAACCATCAGTGAAAAGTTGCCGAAATGCCCTGCCGTTCGGTGGTTTCATTAGACAGGTTTATTCAGGAGAATCCCATAGGCTTCAATGTTAAAAATCAGAGGCGGCTCTAGACTTGCTGAAGCCTTAGGCGAAGGCAAGATATGAGGCCCCTATTAAACACAGGACCATAGCCGAGGCCATATACAAAGGTAATGATATAATGTAGCAGGGCCGTTTATAGCAATAATAAATGTGTTTTAAAAGAAAAGCAAAGAATCTTATTTACAGGGAGCGATTTCTAACATTGATTATCGTTTACAGACTCATTGCTTATTGCAATCCAGCTCTGTCATACACAGAGGACATCCTGAACATGTGGATGGCTCCAAAAAAGAGAACCATTATACAAAGACAGGAAAAATAGTTTGGGCCAAAAATAGGGTTTACACACACACACTAACAGTAAATTATATTTTACAACAGATTGCATTTCATACACGACTATACAGTTTTAAAGAAACACTTATAGAGACCATGGGCCCTATCACCTCCTTAACACTAGTGCTCACATAAATGAATCACATCCCGATGCGCTAACGGGTTAAAAAATCCATTAGCATATCGGTATTAGCGCTTACTGTACTTTGCGTTCCCTATACTTAACATGGAGAGAACGCAAAGTGTAAGCAGAGAATAATTAGTGTTAGGATCACATAGCTAGATCACAAAGCTAATTAGTCACCCCTGCAGCTAACGGACAAGTTGGCACCAGCTCTAAGCTGGTGCTAAGTGATTGAGCTTTTGCGGAATCAGTTATCACCAGCTGAAACCCCCCCCCCAAAAAAAACCCAGATAATCACCTCTCATCCCATGGCGAGAACGGCAGCCCGATCCGCCACTTCTGGCCACTGGGACCAGAGGGAAACTTGGGACAAATAGTCCCCAGTCTCCCTCCACGATCTCACGAGAACGAGATCGCATGACCTGGATCAACTCACCCTGGAGCTCCCCAGCAGGCTCTAGGCCTTTAAGGCGTGGCTGTATGTAAAGGCCTAGAGCTGCTGGGGAGCTCCAGGGTGAGTTGATCCTGTAAATGCAGATTCGGTCAAGTTAGATAGGACCTGTCAACAATAGGGTACATTGGCGTCTGTGACAGGCTTAAGCAAACTATGATCATACTTTGTAAAATGAATTCCCATCATTTATTCCCTCAGTCAGGTTTTTTTGAACATTTTTAAAAGTGTGCTTTTTTTGCCACAGAAAATGATAGAAGAAGGTGGTCATTGATATGGAGTGCTTTTTCCTGGTGTGTGTATATATACATATATATTATATATTTCCAGTGCTTTTTTGCTGGAAAAATAGGTGGGGGTACTCTCACGCCCAGGGAAAAACTGATTATTATGACGATTTTTCGTGTCCTAATAAATACTCCTTTATTCACACTGGATATAGTGCCCCAGGCCAGCTCACATGGATATATATTTGCCCCCAGCTCACATGGGTATATATTGACCCAGCTCACATGGGTATATTTGCCCCCAGCCCAGCTATGCCGTACCGGTGAGTACCGGCTCAAAAAACCCCTGTATATAGCTATCTTTTTTATCAACAGTAGATGGGGAACTAGGAACTGAGTGCCGTGTAAATTAACATGGACTACAATACAATTTAAGCTGAGAGCGAGGATTGAAAGTGTGAGAGATAGATAGATATAGATATATTCTACCACACTTACAGGAAACATACAAAACTATTTCAGGACAACAAAGGGGATGGTTAAAAACATTTGTGCTGCTCGGATCCCTGGCCTTGAGTTACAGGGGTTAAAGAGCACAGGGGATGAAAATTGTCCTTTCCAGCATGGGTTGTTATATGGCAGGAATGTCTGCTCCTGGACACAGGAGACCCCTCACACATTACAGCTTACACTGTAGGGAGGCTGTGTGTGTAACGGGGGGGGGGGGGTTGTGCAGGGGGGGGGGTGCCGAGATATGAGGATTTACAGTGCAGAGAGCAGATAGTTTCTCACCTGGCAGCCTGGTGGAATGGAATCTCTGCTCCACACTCAGCAGCACGTGGAACAAGAGGGCAGGGTGCCATGTTCCCGCTGCTCTGTTACAGCCTGCAGCTTCTGGAGCTCATCAGCAGCTGAGAGCAGCCACTCACTGGGGGCTGTGTGTGCACTGCTAATCTGACAGTGCAGGAGAAGGGCCCCAGGAACACGCTACCTGGAGGGACTGAGCACCTCTGGCGGCATCAGCTCCTTTCACTGCCCAGAGCTGCTGACATGAGCTTGACCAGTGAGTCTGAGGTCACTGTGGAGGAAAGCAACCTTGCGAGTCCCCAGGGGGGGTGAGGCCTTAGGCGGCTGCCTTAACTGCCTAATTGGAGAGCCGCCTATGTTAAAAATATTCCCATTTTAATACAATATCAAATAAACTGTTGATTATAATATTCTGCAGTAAAAAGTCTATTTATTTATAGATTTCTTCGGATCTTTTAAGCATTTTTTGGGATTTTTTTCCAAAAACATTTTTACGATTTTTTTTAATTTATTTTTTTAAACCTTTTTTCTTTTTTCTGTAACAGCCCTTTTTATTATCATTCATTGGATCTTATATGTAAATTTCAGACATTTTCGCTCAATAGTTTGTTTGCAAGCAGCATTTCACTTTTCAAACATTCAAGCGTACTGTGTTTTTTTTTTCACTCCATTCGTCTGCGGTGTCGGGTTTTTCCGGCGGCTGCTCTGCGCTGTGATCGGCTCCTGCTCGGGTTTCTCTGGCGTCTTCGGCGGGGTTAATCCAGATGTTTTTGCCGGTTTCGGTGTGCATTCGCCTGGGTTTTGCGGTGAGTGTTCGGCAGGTTTTCGGTGACTTTTCCCTGCAATACGACGGCCCTGTGTTGCTTGCTGAATACACCGCAGGGTCGCCGAAATGGGATCGCCAAATCGCGCCGAATTGAAGAGAACAAAAAGTCACCGAACGTGCGGTGACTTTTCGATTCTCTTTGAATAACCCTGTGTGACTCTAGATATCCATGATCCTTGTGAAATACAGGCACAGCCTCAAATGAAGGAACAAGGTCCAAAGTGTGCTCACCAGCAGCCATGCCAGGCTGTTCTTTTGGAGTTAACTAGAAGCATGTTGTAAGACATTGTGGGTGATAGAAGTAGTGTCAGGAGGGCTTATCTCCAGTGGGTATTTCCTCGAGTTTCTATCATGCTCAGTTGGTACTTAAGCAAGATCGCCATTTGGCAGCAGGTAGATTCTTTGTATCTAGAATGCTGAGTGGTCTACTCTGTCTACATTTGATAAACTCTAAATATGACCCCTTTGGTTTCTGATGGCGCTGGCCCCAAGTCGCATGGCTAGTGCCTATGTCCCAAGAACATAGGCTGTCTGGGGTATGGGTGCTCTCCATCTCCCTGGTGTGTAAGATCTGTAACAGCTGTGCTGCAACAGGAGTGTGCGACTCAGCTTGAGTAATCAGGAGTTGTTAGTATAGGGTGAGGACTCCTTTTCCGGAATTCTAACATCTGGTAGACTTCAAAAACTAGAGTTTTCGAAATCGTTTGGATTTTAATAATTCACAGACTAGTGTCGCTCTGGACAGCCGCTGCCATTCAGGAACCCAGAACCTGAGTGCTGCAGCAGGTTGCGGCACACGCTGGGAGCCTCTGGGCAGCCCGGTGTGTGACATACTGCTCAAAGTCAAGCTGCCTCTGGGCAGGATGTCCGCAAAGGAAGGTTGCAGAGTGCACCTAGCATATGTACACGCTGGAAGCTGAAACAGGAAGGTGATCACAGCTCTCCTTCCACAATCTTGTGCCTTTAAAACTTTGGATTCTCCCAGATTCTGAAATCTGGAAGAATCTGGATTCTGAAACCTGGAAAAATATGGATTCTGAAATCTGGAAGAATCTGAAATCTGGAATGGTCAGGGTCCTCCTGAGCATAACAGGTGCTCGATCTGGGACCTGTGGGACCTTTATACTTACAGTAATGGCTCAATGGACCTCTTCGCTCAGCCAATGATGTGATGCTATCAGCTTCACGTACCTGCACCCCCAACTCCTGCCTTCAAGACTTCTCCCGAGCTGCCCCCTTTCTTTGGAATTTCCTTCCCCACAACATCAGACTCTACCCGTCTCTCCAGTCCTTCAAGAAGTCCCTGAAAACACATTACTTCAGAGAAGCTTATCATCTCACTCCCTAATCCCCCTCTGTTCATTTCCCACTGCATCTTCCCACACAGCCCACATGCACTCCATTATTTCAAATTCTCTATTAACCCTCACCTACTGTGTCTCCCCTATCCTCTTAGATTGTAAGCTCTCGAGCAGGGTCCTCTCGCCTACTGTACTATGTGTTGAACCTGTATGTATATTTGTTGTTCTGCCTCCCATTGTACAGCGCTGTGGAACTTGTTAGTGCTTTATAAAAGCTTGTAACTGTAAGTAACTGTAACTTGTTAATGTCAACGTCTAGTGTGAAAAAGGACCCATAGAATGTTCAGTTAATTGCTATATCAGCTTGAACAGTAGATGGCGCTAAATTAAAACGAATCTATGATGCACAGTAGGCAAAAAACCCGATCATTATTTAACTGAAGGAAGTGGACGGATGAGTTGAGTTGATTTGATTTTCCAATCTATAAAGGCCTGGTGAAGATCAACAAGTAGCAGCGTTTGTAGGTGATTTAGAAACGAAAGGTGGGAAGTGATTGTAGAATCCAGAGTGGTTTGCACATTAAACAGTGACCTGGAGGAAAATCTATAGGGAAATGCAAACTTTTGGGTGAATTTAGCTCAATATGAAATGTTTTTGCAGCATCGTTATCCATTCAGCTCGTTTGGCCTTAAATTCACAGCTCCCTTAGACTAGTGGATCCCAACCCTGATCCCCAGATCCCCCTAACAGGCCAGGTTTTAAGGATCACCTTGGGGAAATGCAGACTGAATCCTGCAATCACTGAGCAGCAAATCATATCACCTGTGCTGTGCTTCAGATATCCTGCAAACCTGACCTGGTAGGGGGACCTGAGGACCAGGGTTCCGAACCATTTCTCTAGTAAGTGTTCCTGTCATGTACAGCCAGGGAGCATGAATAATCATAACCATAAATGCTACAGTCTAGGGACTTGTTGCTGGGGGTTTTTATCGGCAAATCATATTGCTTGTGCTGTGCTTCAGATACTTGGCAAACCTGATCTCTTAGGGGGCCTGAGGAGGACCAGGGCTGCTGACTCCTGCCTTAGACTTTCACATAGTCATAACCCCCTGAATTTAATGTCAAACGTAAGCAAATACCAACATTTGTAGGGAAAATTTCAGCGTCCACCATATTGTAAAAATATGTGCATGAATGGCTCCAAATGAAGGGTGAATTAGATCACAATGGAAATAATGCAAAATGGCTCAGAATACCCAGGAAAAAAAGGTCCAAAATGATCCGGTCATTAACCTCCCTGGCGTTACGATTCTGACATATTTTATATGTCAGAATTGTAACAATTTAATTGGCCATCTGTCGGTAATCGAGTGTGGCTCGGGGTTAAATGCATTGCAGAAAGCGGTAACCCTGAGCCACACTCAGGCTGCATACATTACCTGTCCCTGCGCTCCCTCGCTGTCCCCCGCTGTCACCTCCGGACGATCGCGACGTCATACTTCCTGGTTCCCTTCTCACAAGACGGGAACCAGGAAGCAAAACGCTGAAGGAGAATGCGATCGCGGCGGTCAACGAGGGAGCGCAGGGACAGGTATGTATCCAGCCCGAGTGTGGCTCGGGGGTTACCGCTTTCAGCACTGAAAGTTAACACTGAGCCACACTTGGGAACACGGTCAGGGAGGTTAAATGCCTCAGCTATCATAGACTATGCTTATTACCAAGGATGAAAATGTTAAAAAAGATAAAAGAAAACAAACGCACAATTAAATGAGGTCTCCAACACGTTCAAATAACCATTGAGCTTCAAGTCGGGCCTACCTCCTAGGCAGAGGCCTAACTAGAAACCTCAGGGCCCAGGTGCAGGAACCATGACAGCACCCCCAGGCAAAAACAGATTTTGTCCCCCCCTCCCGTCGACATGCATTGCTCCCCTCCAGGTCCATAATGTTGACTCCAGACAGTATCGCATTTTTTCCAGGTTCACTATGACCTCTTCAGTCCATCCCATTTTTTTTTCTTTTCTAAATATGTTTATTAGAGATTCAAGCATTACAGCATATATCAATGGTGAAGGCATTGTCATGCATCGAAATAACAATTATTACCCCTTAAATAACACAATAGACATCTCCCATCATAACGTGACGAGTTTAGTTTTTACGACCGAGGGACATTCAAATAATCATCTAGTGCTCTTGTGGATGACGTCGGCAGCAAAGGCGGATCTGTGAGCGAATTTACCAAAAAACATTCAGTAAACTGGAAATCCTTTTTAATCCGGGCCAGGCTATTCTCTGGTAGGTTTTGCATGAAAGGCCCCCAAACCCCAAAAAATCCCCCCACCTTGTCTTCCTTATGGAGACTCGCTTCCGCCCAATCATGTCTAAAGATAGAGTAGAACCTGGAGTAAAACATCGAGAACGAGGGGGGGCTGACCTCTATCCATTGGCCTAAAATAGCTTTCTTTGCGGACGCTGCGATAATGCCTAGCAGTGTTTTCCGGGTCCTGGACAATTGACGTGTTTCCTGATCAGAGAGAATGTTAAACAACGCCCAGTCTGGAGAGGTCGGCATTCCTAGTTTTAGGATTCGGGACCCGAATTTTTTAATGGTGTTCCAGAAAAGTTGAATGCGGGGACAGGACCACAGGCAATGAAAAAGATCCGCCCTATCTTGTGAGCATTTAAGACAGCGTCCCGAATTTAGCGGATTATAAAGGGCCAGTCTGGCTGGCGCCACATAGGCCCCATGCAATAATTTGAAAAACATTTCCCCATACTGGGCCGATGGAATTTGCTTGCGTGATCTAGTGGTGGCCGCTATAAGCAAAAAAGGGGGACTGTTGCTGGAGGTGAAGACACCAAGAGGCTATTCCTGAGGTGGCGACTGTCCAGTCAAAGTGTGGACGGAGTATTTGTCGGAATGCCGCTGTTGAGGGGCCTACTTTCATTATGCTGTCTAGGGAGTTAAGGAAGTCCCTGGGCCCCAAATCCCTTAACTGCTGTGAGATGAATGTGGAGAGTTGTAAATAATACATGGGATGCAGAGATGTGGGTGCTAGTATGTCGCATAACGCTTCGTATGAGAGCGGGGTGTGCGAAGGTAGTCTCAGTACTTGACCAATTTGGGAAAAGCCCTTACGCGCTAGGGCCCTAAAGGCCGGGATTGGGGAGCCGCCTTGGAAGCTCGGATTGTGAAGCAGAGGCTGATAAATCGAAGTTCTCCAAGACAGGCCCAGGTGCTTCCTGGCCCTGTACCACGCAACTCAGCCTACAGTGAGAAGAGGGTGGGCGGCATCGAAGCGGGGGGCAGATGGAGGAGAGCCCCTACTGACAATGGATAGGCCATTGCCTGATCTAGATTATAATCCGTAAATCTGGAGGAGTCTGTTAGCCAGTCAGCGACTAAGCGGTATTGGGCCGCCAGGTTGTACGATCCTATCTCTGGCAAATTCACGCCTCCCAGGCTGTATGGTAATTGTAATTTGTGTAGTGCGATACGTGCTCTCCCTTCGTCCCATATAAACTTATTAAATAGGGAATGGATGGTCAAGATATCCCGTTGTTTGATGAGTATGGGTAGCATTTGGATCGGATATAACAGGCGTGGGAACACCACCATTTTTATGAGGCTAATTCTCCCCATGTAGGATAGTGGAAGTTTGGTCCAAGAGGAAAGCAGAGTTTAAAATTGGGTCACTAACGGCGGGATTGTTACCTCGTATAATCTCCCTAAAATCAATTGGGAGCAGTAATCCCAGGTATTTAAAGGTGCCTCCCTCGCTCCAACTGAATGGCAGATGGTCCGCTAAGGTGGTCTTGCAGTTCCTACCCAGAGGAATGGCCAATGTTTTCTCGAAGTTTAGTTTAAAGCCTGAGGCTATATGAAATTTTTCCAAATAGTCAAGTAGCGTTGGGAGCGCCCTTTTCAGGTCAGAGAGGAACAAGAGCAAATCGTCTGCAAACGCCACTACCCGCACTTCCTGGTCGCCCACCCTTATGCCCTCGACGTTGGGTCGAGTTAGAAGTATGCGTATAAGCGGTTCAATAGCTAGGTTGAAAAAGAGAGGGGATAAAGGGCACCCCTGTCTCGTGCCACGTTCCAGTAAGAAGGGATTAGGGTTAAGCCCATTAGTCGTCACCGTGGCCGCCGGGAAGCGATATAGTGCCTCAAACACGTTTCGGATTGAACGGCCAAAAAAATGGTATTTAAAAAACCGACGCAAGTAGGCCCAAGATATTCGGTCGAATGCTTTGTCTGCATCGCAACTAAGGACCAGGTCCGCCGAAGGCTGACGCTCATTTGATGCCCATATCGCCGCCAGAGTGCGTCTAATATTTTGAACGGAGTGACGTCCCTTTAGGAAACCCGTTTGCGCTGGGGAAATAAAGTCCTTCAAGGGTGCCTGAAGTCAGCAAGCCATAATACCAGACAAAAGTTTCAGGTCGACGTTCAAAAGAGAAATCGGACGGTATGATGTGATTAGCATGGGATTTTTATTCGGCTTGGGAAGGACAACTATTCTTGAGGTAGTAAAGGTTGGTGTGGGGTCTTTGCCCTGTAAAATATTATTATACAGCGTAACAAGATGCGGAACTACCTGACCCTGTAGAATTTTATAAAATTCCGCCGAAAAACCGTCTGGACCCGGCGTCTTATGAAGCTGTAAGCGAGCAATGGCATCATGGATTTCCGTTGGGGTGGTTGGGGCGTTTAACAGTTCCCGAGCCTCCGGGTTTAATTCCGGTAGGTTAGCCTCTAGAAAGATATTAGCCTGGGACTCCCAGACGTCCGGTTCTGCCTTATAAAATCTTTCAAAATAATCCCTGAAATAAGCATTGATTTTTAACGGATCTGTTAGAAGCTCCCCGGTAAGGGTCTTGATCCTCGAGATTGAGGGGGGTGTTGGCGTTTGCAGTCGAAGAAGGTTGGACAATAATTTCCCTTGTCTGTTACCCCAGCGAAAAAATTTATTTTTTTGGTGGAACCAGAAATATTGTGACCTGTCCTCAACTATTTCGGCATATGCCTTCTTGCTGGCCTTGTATTCTGTCGCAGATTGGGCAGTGGCTTGCAATAAGTGAGACCTGTAGGAGGCCACTAGGATCGAATGTGCCTCCAGTAGCCTTTTATTGATCTCTTTTCGCTTGCGTTATACATATTCTATTATATGACCCCTCATTACTGGCTTGGCTGCTTCCCAAAACAAATTGGTGTCATCCAGGTGTTCTATATTGTCATCCACGTAATTGTGCCAGCACAATTCCATATGATTCCTAAATCCCTGTGACTTGTATAGTGAAGCAGGAAAACGCCAGTTGCGGGACCGCGGGAGCGGGGAACTTAAACGTAGTTCTAATATAACCACCGCGTGATCAGAGATATGTATCATGCCAATTGAGGCGTTAAGTAAAGTGTACTGCAGGGAGAGAGACATGAGGAACATATCAATGCGGGAAAAGGAATCGTGTGGGTGTGAATAAAAGGTGTAATCCCTCCCCTCCGGATTAAAGAATCTCTACGCGTCTATCGGTACGATGTGGTCTTGTAAGAACTTAGGTCCCGCCGTGGACTGCATGTTGTCTGGCGACCTTCTAGGCCGAGAGCGGTCCAGAGTTTGGTCTAACACTGCGTTAAAATCTCCGCCCACTAGACAATGATCAAAAGTATGTTGCAGCATTTGTGTATATAAGTCAGAGTAAAACTGTAGATGGGGAGGATGGGGGGCATACACATTTACCAGCAAGTATTTTGCTTCTTGGATGGACACCAACAGTATGGAAAACCTGCCATGTGGATAATTTTTTTCCTCTAGGACTACATGCGGAAGCGCCTTGTTTAACAAGATCGCAGTGCCACGTTTTTTGTTTACATATGGGGCTGAAGTTTGGTAGCCTATCCAGGGTGCCCTGAGGAGGTTAGTTGCCGAAGACCAGTGGGTCTCCTGGAGAAAGACAATATCCGGTCGTAGGTTAGTTAAGTGGGTGAGCACCTTCTTTCTTTTTATTGGGGAGTTCAATCCCTCCACATTCCACGAGACCACCTTAAAGGAGACCTTATGAATCGGTGGATGGGTTATCATGGACCGGGGGTTAAGGACGGGAACGGGCACTGCGTGCCTAATACAGCTAGAGGGGATTCCTCATGGTAATGGGGGAACATGGCCGTCCCAGCAGCAGCCACAATTCCCAGTTTAGGGGGTAAGGAACATAATTGCGGACTTGAATCTAGATTTCGAACTTTTTTGTTTTGGAACCATAACATATTGAAACTAATACTTAAGACTAAGAACATTAACCATTGAAAAACAGAAACTAGCGAACAGCACATCAAACCAGGGACATGCCATTCGTCAAGTGAAACTTCCCCAATCATTAGCAAAAAGACCATGAACGGGAGCATCCGCATTGTATCAACCTGACTGAGAGTCAATGACGGAAGTAATGCAGATTAGGATGGATTCGGCTCCCCCCGAGCCGGGGAGCGCCGAGGCAGTGGCGAAGACCCTCCGATTGTATCCTCTCCACAAAGAAGAGCGGTCTCGGCCTCCCGTGGGGTATCAAAATAATGCGTTGTTCCATTAAAAACCACACGGAGTCGGGCCGGGTAGAGGAGGGAAAAGCAGACGGTCTGGGTTACCAATTTGGAGCATACTGAAGAAAATGCCCGTCGTTTAGACAATACTGCGGCGGAAAAGTCCTGAACTAACCGCAGGGTGTCCCTTTGGTAGTCCAGGTTTCGTAGGCGATGATAGGCTTGGAGGATCCTGGTTTTGTCGGTATAATTCAGGAAACGCATTATCACCGGTCTCGGGCGCCCGGCAGATGGTTCAGGTCCGGACCCAACCTGTGCACTCTCTCCACTGCCACTGGACAGGACTCGGTGTTGTATCCTAGGTGAGAGGGTAACCAGACCGACGCCCATTCGTGTAAGGCCTGGCCTTTCACCGTTTCCGGTAGGCCAATAATACGTAGGTTGTTCCGGCGGCTCCTGTTTTCCAGGTCATCTAATTTATCTGTCAGGCCTTGAATGATGCTATTTTGTTGGTCAAGTTGGGTTTGTAGCGGGTTGACCGTATCCTCCAGGGTGGACACCCTTTCCTCCACCTCTGTTAGCCTATGAGCTTGTGACGTCAGCTGTGATAAGACGGACTCGATAGTAGCCGTGAGGCGTCCTAGTTTGTCATCCAACAGTGGAGAGAGGGCTGCAGAAATGTCCGCCACACTCAGGGGATTGTTCCATCCGTAGCCCGTACGTGTGAGTCAGCCACGTCCGAAGTCGATAACTCGGACTCTAGATCCATCGAGTCCCGAGAGCGTGGGGAAGGTGAATCCCGCCCCGACCGGGGCTTCAGAGCTGATTTAGGGATCATTTTGGTTGAGGATTTTTTTGCGCTTTTTCCAGTCATTATAAACTTGTCCATATCGCCCCTCAGTGTTCAAGGTGTGTTGGGGGAGTTCTGTCCGCGGAGGCGTTGTGGGTCACCGCGGGAGGCGAGGCTTGAAAGTGGGGTGAATTTGCAGAAAGATAAGGCGCCCCAGGTGTCCCTGGTAGCAATAAAAATTACCAGCTGGTCAAATGTGAAAAAAAAATTATGAGCGGCAGTGTGTCGCCTCCCCCGATGGGGAGACTAAGAAAATTTGCAACAGTTCGGTATGAGCTGGAAAGGGCGCCCCCCAAATCGATAGATCTTATAAAAAAGTGGGGTGGATTTGCAGAAAGATAAGGTGCCTGGGACTAATAAAAATTACCAGCTGGTTGAATGTGGAAAACTTATGAGCGATAGTGTGTTGCCTCCCCCAGTGGGGAGACTAAAAATTTGTGCTACAGTTCTGTATGGGCTGAGAAAGGTGTCCCCAAGTGGTAAATTTTATCGTGGAGGAAAGATTATTATACAGAGAGATTGTGCCCCCCTCGTCGGGGGGGACAGAAAAATTAAATTTAGCAGCGGGAGACTGGGGTTTTCCCTTGAGTTGGTAAGGGGGGGCTGCAGGGTTCAAAAATTGGATCGATGGTCTCCAGTGGTGTCCGCCGATGTCGGGTTGGGTAGCTGTGCAGCGGGAAGGATGTCCCCGGCCAAGTGGGCCGCAGGCAGTGTTGCCTTGTCAGGCCTTCGTTGGTATGACAGTGCAGGCGTGGATTTGCCCCCTCCCCCCCGGGCCGAATCGGCGACGGCGCCTCTCTTGGGGTGAGGAATGCTCACGCAGTTGATGCTCCCCGATAGGGCGATGCAGGCCCCGTCAAGGCCGGCCACCGATGGAACGGTGCCCCACACCCACTAAGTTCCGCGACTGGGCCGGGGTGAGCCCTCCCAGCCACAGCATAATGGCGGCCGCTTCCCTCTCGTCCGTTCTATCCGCTCCTCAGGGGAACTAGCCTCTGTCCCTGTTGTCCCGGTTCGGCCTCCACGCCCTCTCGTGCCTCCACTCCCGATAAGTCGTGGGCAGTCTCACCCTCGGTGCCTGCAGGCCTCACCTCATCGTCGTCTCTGGCACCTCCGTGCGGCACTTTTAAGATGGCGGCCCCTCGTGCGTTCCACTGGCGATCCCCGCTCAGATTAGGTACCGTTTTGGGTGGGCTGGATGCGGTCAGGATCCTTTTCAAGGGCCGAGGTATCTGGTTGTTCCGGAATCCCCGGAGAAGGGAGTTTTGTGGTTCCTGGGGTCCCACCTGTGGCAGGCTGTATTTGCTGCGGGTCCGGGTCCAGCCGGATAGCACTTAAGTCAGGGTGCAGCAACGGTCGTTCGTGCTCCCAATGGTATTTAGAACAGTTCAGGTGGTTTCAGTCCGCTCAGCGGAGAAGATTTTCGATGGAGCGTTATGGAGCTCGAAGTAAAAGCGGCCATTCGCTTGGCCCGCCTCCCGGAAGTCGCAGTCCATCCCATTTTTAATGTAATGTGCACTATGTGTATCTCACAGAGCTCCACAGAAATAAGCCTCACAGTAATGTGCACTGTGTATGAACGTATCACAGAGCTCCACAGCAATAAACCTCACAGTAATGTGCAGTGTGTATGAACTCATCACAGAGCTCCACAGCAATAAAACTCACAGTAATATGTGGTGTGTATGAGCGTATCACAGAGCTCCACAGCAATAAAACTCACAGTAATGTGCGGTGTGTATGAGCGTATCACAAAGCTCCACAGCAATAAAACTCACAGTAATATGTGGTGTGTAAGAGCGTATCACAGAGCTCCACAAAAATAAAACTCACAGTAATGTGCGGTGTGTATGAGCGTATCACAAAGCTCCACAGCAGTAAAACTCACAGTAACATGTGGTGTGTATGAGCATATCACAGAGCTCCACAACAATAAAACTCACAGTAATATGTGGTGTGTATGAGCGTATCACAGAGCTCCAAAGTAAAACTCACAAATAAGTATAAAATACATTTAAAAAATAATTATATATATATGCAAGCCGCCAGGCCCAGGCAGGCAAGTGTAGGCCCCCGGACTCAAGGGCCCGGGTGTGGTGGCACCCTCTGCACCCCTGGTAGTTATGCCCTTGCTCCTAGGTACTTCTCTGACGAGGCCTAACAAGACAGGAATGATTGTCGCGGGTTGCTTTATTTCTCGTGCAGAGGAGGCTTCCTTGGCATTTCCGTTATGGCTGCCGTTTCTGGGTGATGTGATACTAGTCTGATTTGCATATGGTAATGTCTTCTCTGTAATGACGCCATTGAGTTAATCCTTCTGAAACCTGAGCAGGGCTCACTGCAGGGCAGGTAGCTAGTGCTGTTGCCCGTTGTCAGGGCCCTCACAAACCTAGTTTTGTCTCACTATCCATGGAGGGCACGCTCCCCATTCAATGTGCCAATGCGATTCTCCGCAATCTGTTCTAGAAACGAGGTCCAGGGGTAAGCTTACGTGTAATTTATTTTTTATTCACCTTTGACTCTCGAAACACCATAGGGCAGTATTACAATGTTGGCGCTAACTTAACCAGAGCTGTTGTAAACTGAAAACCTCCATAGACTATAATGTCTCTGGGAAGTTTACAACAGCTCTGGTTAAGTTAGCACCAACTATGTAATATGGCCCCATATATTTTTTATAGTCAGCCATTTTCCTGACATACAATACACAAACAGAAATTTCACACCATACCTTTGAACATTGAAATTCAGGGGACGTAAGTTGTTCAAATCAAAAGGCGTGTGGTTTAGTTTATCTTTTTACCTTTGCAGGCAGCAAATTGTCCGAAATCCCATTAAACCTGCAGCTTCAGTTACTTTGAAATCACTTTGACAGCTGTTAACAGTTTGGGAGCTGCATCTTAACCGGTCCATATCTAAAGGAAGATACTGAGGTTGAAAGGATGGATGACAGTCGGTGGTCTTATTGTCACGTTCCTCCCCAATAACTAATAAACTAAGCCGTATACGGAGAAGAGCTACCCTATCTCTTCTGATCCTTGAAATGGTCGGCACAGCTACCTGTAACAAAACCCAGAGGAGGAAGTTTACAGACGTTTACATACACAGGTTTAACAGTAAAGTTGAACGGAGACTTGAGCTCAAGATAGTCATAATGAGCCAGACAGATAGGGTAAATAGCACAAATACCCAGCAGGGGTTAATACAGAGTATGTCACCGGAAAACGTCAAGGATTGTATCGCCAGGGTAGTGTGTCAGCCGTTTGCCAGAAGGTCTAATCACCAGGGTAGAGTGTCAGCCGTATGCCAGAGTCGTACACCAGAGCGGATTGTCAGAAATGAAGCCAAGGGGCAAATACCCATCTTTATTCAAGCAGGGCTGTTTTATTTTTTTAAATCACTTGAGAAGGCGATGGAAACAGATTTTGTGTCTGTGACTTTGAAGAGGCTACGAGAGGAGAAGATGAAGAAGTAGTAGTCAGAAGACAAAATGTCAGATATAAGGGAGACTTTTAATAGCACACAATAAGAACCTGACGAGATTTAGGACCGATTTGCTTGTGGCTGGGTTTTGGTGGTACCTTACTGTAAGTACAGGTTGGGCACACCTTATCCAGAATTCTAAAATGCAGAAAAATTAGGGATTTTAGTTATATTCACCCTCACTCCCCCTATCGCTCTAGACAGGTGCAATGGTTTCCTAGTCCTTCCGAGTGTGATGTCCGCCTGGACGATGAGAGTGAACAGTGGGCCCTCGACCCTGTGCTCCTGGTCCTCCTCATGTATGACGGATTCAGGGGCTCAGCGATCATGGTGCGGAGCTGCATATTGGCTGGGCCTCTCCAGAAATCATTCTGATGTATCCTAAAAGTGTCCTAAAAATGTCTGGTGGAGACAGGAGCAATCAGCGGCTGAGGTGGAAGGGGAGCGTTTGCTTATGATCGTGGATGTCTCTGCTGTTGGTGAGCGCTCCTATAGTTTACCAATCACCTGGCAGTATGATGCAAGCGTTCCAGTGTTATCCATAGTCCATCCGGCTGTTAGGGGACTCTGAAGACTTCTGGCAATCTGAGACAGCAGTGCCTCGGACATCGGATACTGACAGATGTTGAAATCCAGAAGAATCCGAAATCCGGAAAAGCAGTCATCAAATGAGGGTCTCGGTCTGATTTTCTCAGTTTTCCTGCCTGAAAATCCATGTATCAAGTCAACACCTTTCAGCATTTGATCATTTTTTCGAGTAGTTGGATACAGATCATTTGGAATTGAATCGCTAAAGTAAAGTTTCCATTAGTGAGTGTTAGGGCGAGTGCTGACAACTGAGCCAATTTTTATTAATGGAAGTAGAGATGCCGATATGGCCTTAATTAAATCTGCCCAATCAAAAACTAGAGAGGTTACTCAACATGTGCCGAACTTGCCACTGAATTTCACCGAAAGGTGATATTCATTGTACGGTGCAATTTCATGGCAGTTCGTCTATTCACAACGTATTTGACAGCGAAATACGGTGCAGTTCACCGCAGGTCGGCGATCTTTGGTGGCAGTGAAATCATCCCATAGAGAAGTAATGGTTAATCTATTGAGAGAACACCGAACTGCACCAAAATGTCAGTGATATTACCTGATTTTTGGTGATTCAGTTCGACAGGTTTAAACAGGCGAATCCCATAGGGTTCAATGTTAAATATTGTTTTTTTTGTATATTTATTTATTTTTAATTATTCTCTTCATTTTCAGCAAAAAGTCATTTTAATCACTTATTTTAGCACCTTTTTTATATTTTTAGACAAAATTTTTGTTTCCAAGTTTTTTTAAAAAAAATGTGGGTTGTTTTTGTCCTGTAACATTTTTTTTTTTATTATTTTTTAAAGGACTTTTTTATTAGTTAGACACATTTTATAGCATTTTTATTGATTTAACTATTGGTTAACTATTAGGAGAGTTCGTTTTTTTTTTTTCTTTCTGCAGTTCGGAGGCGTTCGGCGGTCTTCGGTGCACTTCGGTGACCCTGGGATGAATAGTGATGAATAGTGAATTCACCAAAGGGTCGGCAAAATGGAATCGCCGAAGCGCACCGAAGCGCACCGAAGTGCAAAGCATTGAGATTTCTTGCTTTGTGAGTAACCCCATAGATATATTGTGGTCGAAAAATCATTACTCTGGGTGTTTGAGTCGACTGAAATCGAGCCTTAAATTAACATTTGCAGGACAGATGCAAAAATTCCTGGAGATTCTTTCTATCTCCAAGAGTATCGAAAAACAAAAGCAACAGATTTATTGCAATTATACGAAACTGCTTCTAAAGACGAGAGTATATAAATTATCTGTAATGTGTATCACAAAGGAAGGGTGTGCAATACGACCTCCCGTGAGGTAAAATAACACACGTTCATTAGTGCACCCCTCATCCAACGTGAAAACTCTTATTTACTAGGGATGTGCGTTTCGGGTTTAAGAATTTCGGAATTTTCATGAAATTTCCCGATTCGTACATTCGGATTCGGCCGATTTTCTGAAAATTTTCAGATCCGAAAACGGCAGATCCGAACAAATTTTCGTGCCGAAACGAAAACTTTTCGGAATTTTCAAATGGACTAGAAATGTGTAAAATCAAAATTCATTTTCGTTCCATTCCTGATTTCGGCTCCATTCCTGATTTCGGTTCCATTTCAGTAATTTCAGACATCATATTTATATCGCTGATTCTGTAATTAAATTTTGTATCATTCCCATCTCAATGTATCCTTCCTGGAAAACCAGAGAAATCTCAATGTATCCTTCTTGTAAAACATGAGAAATCTCAATGTATCCTTCTTGTAAAACATGAGAAATCTCAATGTATCCTTCCTGGAAAACCAGAGAAATCTCAATGTATCCTTCTTGTAAAACCAGAGAAATCTCAATGTATCCTTCCCGGGAAACCAGAGAAATCTCAATGTAGCCTTCTTGTAAACCAGAGAAATCTCAAGGTATCCTTCTTGTAAAACATGAGAAATCTCAATGTATCCTTCTTGTAAAACCAGAGAAATCTCAATGTATCCTTCTTGTAAAACCAGAGAAATCTCAATGTATCCTTCCCGGGAAACCAGAGAAATCTCAATGTAGCCTTCTTGTAAAACATGGGAAATCTCAATGTATCCTTCTTGTAAACATGAGAAATCTCAATGTATCCTTCTTGTAAAACATGAGAAATCTCAATGTATCCTTCTTGTAAAACATGAGAAATCTCAATGTATCCTTCCCGGGAAACCAGAGAAATCTCAATGTATCCTTCTTGTAAAACATGAGAAATCTCAATGTATCCTTCTTGTAAAACCAGAGAAATCTCAATGTATCCTTCCCGGGAAACCAGAGAAATCTCAATGTAGCCTTCTTGTAAAACATGGGAAATCTCAATGTATCCTTCTTGTAAACATGAGAAATCTCAATGTATCCTTCTTGTAAAACCAGAGAAATCTCAATGTATCCTTCTTGTAAAACATGAGAAATCTCAATGTATCCTTCCCGGGAAACCAGAGAAATCTCAATGTATCCTTCTTGTAAAACATGGGAAATCTCAATGGCAGAATTATCGTATCGGCAGAATTATCGTATTGTATAATTATCGTATCCGAAAAACCATTAGTTTACGTCAAAACGAATAGACACTTTGAAACGAGGAGAACAGACGTTCCGAAAAACACCAAAATTTCCAAAATCACGAAAAAAAGTCGATACGAAAAACGAAACGAAAATCGGCCGAAACGAGTCGAAACGAAAATTTACAAAATCCAAACGAACTGAACCGAATCGAACCGAAAAAAGAATCGGTGCACAAGCCTATTATTTACTGCAATAACAGCACTTATTGATATCACTCTGTCATTCGTATTGGCAAAAATAGTTGTTTTCAAAGTTAAAAAAGGTAGGAATTTCTGAGAAAATCAAACCGTAGGCAAAGGGATTGGCCATTACAAGTGATAGACTTATTCACTGATGCAAATGTTATAAACAACAGAGTATCATCGACTTTTTATTTCCAGGGATGGATACAATTATACAATTACAGTGCTTGGCATAAGTATTCACCCCCTCCTATCTCGTTGGACATTTCCACTTATTGTAGTGTTGCAATCTGGAATTAATTTTGATTGTATTAGGATTTTTACCATTTGGTTTACACTGTGCACATAATCAGGGTTATTCGGAGAGAGGTGAAAACCAGGAGAACTGGCAGGAGAAGAGAACAATCTAGACCAAATAGCTGATTTGGAAAGTGAGATAAATGGGAGACGTGTTCTGGTTTGGCTATTTTGACCTACAGGGTTATTCCGAAAGAGGTGAAAACCAGGAGAATGACTGGAAAAGTGAAAATTCTAGGTCGAACTAGCCGTTTTGGAAAGTGAGAATTTTCACTTCTTCAGTCATTCTCCTGAGTTTTACCTTTACAGGGTTATTCAAAGAGCTCCGAATTGGGGCCGAAAGGTAACCAAATGCTGAAATTCAGCATTCGGTTACCTTTCTGGCCATTCGGCTATCCTGGCGAATTGCCTGCACATACGGTGCCTGTTCGAGGGCAGTGAAATCCCCATAGAGAAGCAATGCTTCGGCTATTCAGAGAACACAAACCAGCAGGGAAAAGTTGCCGAAATGCCCTGCTGTTCAGTGGTTTCATTCGACAGGTTTATTCAGGAGAATCCCATAGGCTTCAATGTTAAAAATATTCCCGTTTTAATTCAATATCTAATAAACCGTTTATTATAATATTCTGCAGTAAAAAGTATCTTTATTTATAGATTTTTTTAGGACCTTTTGCAAACATTTTTTTTCTGTTTTTTTAAATCGTTTTTTCTTTTTTCTGTAACAGCCCTCTTTATTATCATTCATTGGATCTTATATGTAAATTTCAGACATTTTCGTTCTGTAGTTTCTTTGCAAACAGCGTTTCACTTTTCAACCATTCAAGCGTACTGTTTTTTTTTTCTTCACCTCCTTCGTCTGCGGTGTCGGGTTTTTCCAGTGGCTGCTCTGCGCTGTGATCGGCTCCTACTCGGGTTTCTCTGGCGCCTTCGGCAGGTTAATCCAGATGTTTTTGCGGGTTTCGGTGTGTGTTCGCCCTCGTTTTACGGTGAGTTTTCGGCAGCTTTTCCCTGCATTACGGCAACCCTGTGATTCTTGCTGAATACACCGCAGGGTCGCCGAAATGGGATCGCACCGAATTGAGGAGAACGAAAAGTCACCGAACGTGCAGTGACTTTTCGATTCTCTTTGAATAACCCTGCTAGAATTTTCACTTCTCCAGTCATTCTCCAGAGTTTCACCTTTAGTGAATAGACCTGATAGTTATTATCTTTCTCTAAAATCTATTTTTTTCAAAACAAAGAGGTGGTATCAGAATGGGTTCACGATAAAGTTCTGGAGGAGCACCGATTACAGTTATATACATTTTCATTTATTTAAACTTACCCTGAATTCCATGGAATCTTATATGTTAGAAAGCAGAAGGAATATGGCACAGCCTTGACTTTGGGCCCCATTCCAACCTAGACGGTAACAGGGAACTGGCAACGGAGAAAAAAAGAAGCAATCCCATTTTTCCTTTCTGGCTCTGCCGTTACTGATCTTATTCCAACCCAGCAGATGTATATGTGCCTGGGATCAAACAAAATTGTCAGTCACAGGCAGATACCTGCAGTTGCCTTCGGTATCGGCTCCTGGAGAATCTACATACAGCCGTAGAGTGAGGGTTACCTCGGGGGAACTGGGGTTGCATTGGCCAGTGCTGCCACTGTAGGCGCGCAGCCTAGTGCCGGCACGGTGTTCGGGCCACCTGGCAGCGGTAGGGGCGTTTAACACTTGCGCCTGATGCCCTTTTATAGAGAAGAGAACAATCTAGACCAATTAGCTGATTTGGAAAGTGAGATAAATGGGAGACGTGTTCTGGTTTGGCTATTTTGACCTACAAGATTATTCAGAGAGAGAGGTGAAAACCGGGAGAATGACTGGAGAAGTGAAAATTCTAGGTCATGTGCGTGATTATGTAGGAGTCACCAATGTTGGTCTGACATCATCGCACCCGAACGTTCTGCCGCTCGACTAGGAGGACAGCTGGGGGGAGGAGTCTGGCCTTATATAATCCCAGTTTCCCTCCAATAAGTCTCCCTGTTATGGTTTATTGGCCTGATAGGATGTTTCCCTCACCCTTTGCCGACCTGTGTACCAACCCCGGTTAGTCATTGATCGCTGCTGCCTCTCTGTGCACTGACCCCAGCTAGATATTGACCGTACTGTTGCATCTCTGTGTACCGAACCCGACTATATATTGACCACCCCATTGGTCCCTCGGTGTTACTGCTTTTCCTCTTTCTTCTGTCCTCCAGCTATTCAAGGACTGGGTCTGCTCTACCTAGCTACCTGTGTATGTGTCAGTGGATAGATGGCTTTCTTTCTATTATACTCCAGTGGGAACTCGCTCCACACAAGCCCAGCCATTTCCAAGGACTGGCAATTGGATCCGGTGTGTCCTTCCCACTCCGCCATTGACCACTTTAGGAAATTTCAGGACTGATATCGCTCCTGGCTCAGAGGGATTTTGGTGCTACGTGTTGTGGTTTCTCATTCGGCTCTGCTGCCCTCACACATAGTTGCTGCATTTCATGTGACCACGGAGGATTTTGATGCTTGAGCAGAGATCCAGCCAACTCAAACGGCTCTCGATGACTTTTTTGTCCGCATTGAAAGCTACTGGCTGGAGTTGGTTCCCAAAATGGGTCCCGATACGTGGAATACTGCAGAAGCTGAAATCAGGTGATCATAGCTTTGGACAGAGCTAAATCCTGCACTCTGAGGGCTAAATAAGCCCTTCAAGTCCCAAGAGGGATAAAAGAGGCAGGACACTCATGGCACTGTGACCACTCTCAAATAGGTTTGCACGTGACAAATGTTTCAATTCTTTTGTGTGTAAACGCCAATATACGAGCCGTACATTTCTATACATACTGCTCTCCCTTCTTATCACATTCCAGCTCGGAACCGGTGCCGATCATATTCACCAAATTCTAATATAGGCTGAGGATTCATTCAGCTAGCCCCACCATGCTGAATCCAAACAGCCTCCACAATCTATCTTCTCCGTAACCAAAAATGTAGGGTTCACTGAATGTGGATGGACTGGTTTCGTCAGGCCCCGAGGAGCACAAACGTTCGGTATGAAGCATGATGATCGAGCAGACGCGGTGTTCCTCCGAGGGGTCTGTTTATGTTAAATATAATGGTTTCAGACAGCTAAGTGACTCAGTTTACTGTAAATTCCAGAGCTACAGTATGTTTTTATTACGGTTTATCACCGAGCACTCCGGCCTCAACTGTTTCTTTTCATCTCAGACAGTGACCAGTAACCATCTCAATTTATGAAATGTTAATCTGCTCCATTGATCTACATTCCTCCATAAACACGCGCGCGCTGCCACTATCAACCCAACCATGGCTGGAGTAGGTTCGTGAGAATTTCTTAAAGGGCCACTACCACAAAAAAAAATGAAAGGTCCTTATTGTGTTTATTTGATGTTGCTGATATCTTACATGTGCTTTGTTTAACTCTTGCATGTTTAGTTAATAAAATATTCCTCTATATGTGTCACTGGGTGCATCCATTGTGTGATATTTTGTGTTGTAATCTGCCCCCCACACAGTATCTTCCCATCACTTCCTCCTCACTGTGTGTGTAGCTTTGGCCATAGAATGGAGTCTATGGGTCGATCACTGACTCACAACATTGTATTGTGTGGGATGCATTCAAAGGACATCACCAGGGAGTAGATTAGAGTTTTTTTAAGCTCCCTGTTTATCTCATTCATCTGCCAGCTCTTATCTCAGGTAACCTGGAGAACAATAGACCTCCTGCCACCTAATCTAAACATTCCCTCCTCCACCTCATTAACTGTTAAATACAGTAGATTAACTAATCAACAAAGTAAATCTTTTGCACAGATTTTTGTAAATGTTGCATCATGGGAAAAGTCCACAAAATGGAAACAGGAGATAATACACCTAATTTTATTTTTCCGTTTTACATGAAACTACTTTAAACAAAGAAAAAAAAAACAACAGAATGTGTTTTATAATGTTGTTTTATTTTTAATGCACAAGTAATCTAGTTACAGTTTATGAAAGGAATGGTGTCCCTTTAAACTGGCGAGACCTCACTTGGAGTATTGTGAGCGGCACTGGAGACCGTATCTCCAGAAGGATATAGATATACACCAAGTCCTGGCTGTGGTTAACTTTCTGCTAACCACAGCCGGATGTTAATCAGCGCTAGGACTTTGTAATCCTAATGCTCATGTTAAGTACAGGGAGCGCAAAGTACAGTAACCTCGCGCTGAAAATCACAAGATACCAAACGCAAACGGGTTACTTAACCTGTTCGCCTTTGGATTGTAATATGCGGTGGCCACCAGGGCTAACGTTAATGCTCACGCAAGTGAGCGTTAACGTTTGCGTGAAGGTTGTAATATAGCCCTAGATGGGCCGAAACTTAAAGATTCTTATCTGCCGACATATCCTATCAGGTTTATTCAAAGAGAATCAAAAAGTGACCGCACGTTCGGTGACTTTTCGTTCTCTTCATTTCGGTGCAATTTGAATGGCGATCCCATTTCGGCGACCCTGCGGTGTATTCAGCAAGCACCACAGGGCCGTCATAGTGCAGGGAAAAGCCGCTGAAAACCCAACGAACACCCACAGGCGAATGCACACCGAAACTCGCAAAAACTAATTAACCCCGCCGAACACGCCAGAGAAACCCGAGCAGGAGCCGATCACAGTGCAGAGCAGCCGCCGGAAAAATCCGACACCACAGACGAATGGAGTGAAAGAAAAAAAAAACAGTACGCTTGAATGTTTGAAAAGTGAAACGCTGTTTGCAAAGAAACTACTGAGCGAAAATGTCTGAAATTTACATATAAAATCCAATGAATGATAATAAAAAGGGCTGTTACAGAAAAAACGGGAAAAAAAATGGAAACTTTTTTTGCTAAAAAAATCCCAAAGAATGCTTAAAAGATCCTAAAAAATCTATAAATAAAGAGACTTTTTACTGCAGAATTTTATAATTAAAGGTTTATTAGATATTTAATCAAAACGGGAATATTTTTAACATTGAAGCCTATGGGATTAAACCACCGAACAGCAGGGCATTTCGGCAACTTTTCACTGCCGGTTTGTGTTCTCTGAATAGCCGAAGCAGTGCTTTTTCATGGGGGTTTCACTGCCCTCGAACAGGCACCGAACAGGCACCGTATGTTCAGGCAATTCGCCAACATTTGGCGAACTGCCTGCTCTCTGAATAGCCGAGGAAAAGTAACCGAAAGCTGATTTTCATCGTTTGGTTACCTTTCGCCAGCCACTCGGATCTCTTTGAATAACCCTGTATGTAAACGCAGCTTGGCATTCTGGGGAGAAATCAGATTGTCGATGACGATTTATGAAGAAGCTTTTTGTTTTGGTTTTTTCACAGTCCGATAAAGGACCACCAGCAAGAACAGAGATAGGAAAGGTTGGACCAGATGGACTCGAGTGGTTCCATCAAACTATACCACAATAGAAACATAGAAACATAGAAAAATGTCATCAGATAAGAACCTTTCGGCCCATCTAGTCTGCCCAATTACATGGATACTTTACCTGGATTTATCTTTTGTTTAGGATAGCCTTATGCCTATCCCATGCTTGCTTAAATTCAATTACTGTTTTGGCCTCTACCACTTCAACTGGAAGGCTGTTCCATGTATCCACCACCCTCTCAGTAAAATAATGCTTCCTGATGTTACTTTTAAACCTTTGCCCCTCTAATCTAAGACTATGTCCATGACCATGTAACCCATCTGATTGACTCTTATTCCACAGCAAACCACCAGTGATATGGAACGTGTAGTCATATTTCCAATTTGAAGATCCATATAAAAGAAGTTACTGAATGCTTGTTTTGAGGAAAGCTGGACATTCCAGACAATAATATTAATCACCCGGACTTGTTTTTCTTTTTTTCTTCCTCTTTTACATTTTTTTTTAGCTTTGTTTATGGAGTCCTAACAAACGGACCCGAAAAGAAAGGAGCTTGAGGAACCTATACTGATATCCTCACACACACTCAACTTTTGTTATTTCAATCATGTCCCAAGGAAACATCTGATTTTTTTTCGCCAGTAGAAAAAACATTAACACCCTGGAGCAGCATTTCTTTCCTAACTTTTCTTTGTCTTTTATGAGTTTGTACAAACAAATGTGGATAAGAAGAATGAATAGGGGGCTATTCCTTATTTATGGCTCTGCCACTGCGGCGAGATAAAACCTGTAAGTACCGCGCTCTGAGAAACAACCAAATGTAACACGCTTTGAAAAGCAAAATTACAAAAAAACACCAAACTAGCCCAAAATTCTCAATGGATGTGTTACTTAAAAGGTTCCTTTATTAAAAAATAGAGTGTCCTTTTTTTGACATTAAATAATAGTGCAGAGGCTGCCGTCGGCCTCAGCCCAATAATTTTTTCTTATTTTTTTCCATTGGGGGTGACTTTACACGATTTGTACATGTATTCTGCTAGCAGAAGATGACCAATGATACGAAACGGTCCTGGATCTACTTGTCAATGACCTGGGAGGGAGGTCTCCATCGACAGTCCTGGTTCCTCCATTTTTAACCAGTCACCTATGGCTGGCTAAGGCTAGGGTCAGACGAACGCATTTTTCGCGTTGTCCGTGAAAAAGTGCTTTCGAACGAATGGACGTATTTTTTCACGGAATACGCGATAGCGGTCATACGATGTGCATTTTCGTCCGTGATTTTGTACGGATCATCAATAAAACACTTTTTGTGTCTGGACGTTATGTTGGCCGGACATTAGCAGCGTCTGACGTCTCCCAATCACGCACACACGCCGCTATGCGGACGCAGCGCACTCTGTATGTCAGTACTAGCGGTTTGACGTTCTAGAAAAAATGCGTTCGTTTGCCACGTGCATTGCGCGGACGCACTTTCATGCGGCCGTTCTTCGTATGTTACCCGGCATTGGACGTCATTTGCTGCTAGCACGGCCGTGATTTCGTGCGGTTAAACGCACGTTAAAAATGCTTTCGTCTGACCTTAGCCTAATGGGTAACCTGGCTCTGATCAGTACAAGTGGCCTGACCTTCAGTGTGTACTTCCTCAGGTCTCTTAACCACTTCACTGCTGAGCCATTTCACCTCTTAAAAAAACAGGTTTATCTTTTTTTATTATTATTTTTATTATTTTTTGTCTTTACTTTAACCATGGTCATGTTTGATATCATTGGAAAGGCCATGCTCTGGCCTTTCTAATGATACCAAACAGGATCCTGCTAGCTGTCAGCAGTTGGGGGATATCGGGGTTCAAATGAACCCCCTATCTCCACCCTTATCTTTCCTTAGGAGTCAATGAGGACGTTCCCCACACGTCCTCAGCAGTGAAAGGGTTAATAAGGTTTTAGCTCGTTGGTGTCATTACAGAGGACATGTAAAGATTTGCATACCAGTCCTTGGCTTCCATCCAAAAGAGCGTCCAGAACTGAAATGCCAAAGCTTTCAGTAGTAAAAGACAAAGAGGCATCTGAAAAATAATTTGATTTGAAGGGAAGGGAATGGCAGGGGATGTATCTGAGTTGGGGGGGGGGGTATTAGCGTTGATGAAGTTATGGTTAAAGACATATTTGATTCATTGCTTCATTCATTTATATAATGGGGAATCATGTGGTAAAGTCGCCACCTTGTGGACGCTGCAGGTTTAGACGTGAAGAAGGAGTTGCCATTTAAACATAGAAACATAGAAAAATGTCGGCAGATAAGAACCTTTCGGCCCATCTAGTCTGCCCAATTACATGGATACTTTACCTGGATTTATCTTTTGTTTAGGATAGCCTTATGCCTATCCCATGCTTGCTTAAATTCAATTACTGTTTTGGCCTCTACCACTTCAACTGGAAGACTGTTCCATGTATCCACCACCCTCTCAGTAAAATAATACTATTAACCCTTTATCCCTCTAATCTAACAGGGTTATTCAATGAGAGTCGATCTGGTTCCGCAATGTAACCAGACACTGAAATTCAGTGAACGGTGCCATTTTGGGGCCATTCCACTATTCTGAGAGCAGGCAGTTCACCAAATCCTGGCGAATTGCCTGCACCTACGGTGCCTGTTCGTTGCCTGTTCGAGTAGAATAGAATGCTTCGTATATTCAGAGAACACCAAACAGCAGGGAAAAGTTGCTGAAATTCCCTGCTGTTCGGTGGTTTCATTCAGCAGATTTATTCAGGTGAATCCCATAGGCTTCAATGTTAAAAATATTCCCGTTTTAATTCAATATCTAATAAACCATTGATTATAATATTCTGCAGTAAAAAGTCTCTTTATTTATAGATTTTTTAGGCATTTTTGGGGATTTTTTTGGCAAACCTTTCTTCTGTTTAATGTTTTTTTCTGTAACAGCCCTTTTAATTATCATTCATTGGATCTTATATGTAAATTCCAGACATTTTCGTCCAGTAGTTTTTTTTTGCAAACAACGTTTCAATTTTCAAACTTTCAAGTGTACTGTTGTGTTTTTTTTCACCTGGTTCGTCTGCGTGTCGGGGTTTTCCGGCGGCTGCTCTGCGCTGTGATCGGCGGCTCGTCGGGTGAGGTCTCGCCAGTGCTCTGCACAACGGCATGAGTCCTTTCCTCTTTCTACAGCTAATACCGCTCCCTACACATCCAAATAGAAGGCTGTTCCCTAATGCCAAGGAAAATAAGTTGTATCAGCTGATAAAACACGTGTACCATTCTTTCGGTCAAACATCATCATGCTAGTGTCGTTATCCCTATGCTGATTTTTTTTTTACACGTCCTAACCTGTGCCCTTCACCAGGGGGCGCTGTTTTGTGGTTTTGGTCGCATGTTCATTAGGGAGAATTCGATTTTGGGAAGGTGTTTATGGAATAGGTGGAAAGTGTGTTTAGGGTCATGACATGAGCCCTGAGGCTATGAGGATTTGGGTTGTGGCCATTGTGCCAGGTAGAAACAAATCCTGCGACTCTTTTCCTCTATTGATAACTGATACATTTATCAGTGCAATAATCTGATATAAAACATGTGACTATTAAATAGATACTAATACAATAATTCCTCTTCATGAAAGCAGGCTAACTTCAAGGATTGTTCTTCTGTAAAGGTAACACAGCTCATCTCACAGTGCATTTAACCCCTTCACTCCTGAGCCATTTCACCTCTGTGTGCTGGGCTAATTTTTACCGGTTTCACTCATCATGTTTAAACCCGATTCGAAGTCACATTTTATTATACAACCCAGACATATTATATATCGTGTAATTGAAACGGGAACAATATTGCTGCATTAATAACACAAAAAACGCCAGTTTTTTTTTTTTTTTTTCCTTTAGGGTTAACATGGCCAGGTTTAATATCACTAGAAAGGACATGCTCTGGCCTTTCAAATGATACCAAGCATTAACCCCTAGCTGCCACGGATCGGGAGATAGCGGGGATCATTGGACCCCCCATCTTCACCATAGGTGGCAGCTAGGGGTTAATTCCCAAACTGACATCATCACGTCCATGCGCAATGACACCAGTAGGCGGGAGGATATCCCGGAGGCTTGATTTTACCAGGAAGGATACATCGAGATTTGTCTCGTTTTCAAGTATGTCCTGGGTTCAATTGTGTGATATTTTGTGTTGTAAACTCCCCCCCCCCCAGTATATTTACATAGTTACATAGTTACATAGTTACATAGGCTGAAAAAAGACATGCGTCCATCGGGTTCAGCCTCTCATACATCACCTTCTGCTGCTGATCCAAAAGAAGGCAAAAAACCCAGTCTGAAATGCTCGCCAATATGCAACATACTGGGAAAAAATTCCTTCTTGACCCCAGAATGGCAGTCAGATTTCTCCTTGGATCAAGAAGCTTTTACCCACATATTAAATATTATAACCCTTAATATTCTGTGTCTGCAGGAAGTCATCTAGTCGTTTTTTTAAAGTCTGTACAGTCTCTGACCCAACCACCTCAACAGGCAGAGAATTCCACAGCTTTATTGTTCTCACCGTAAAATAACCCTTCCTATGCTTTAAGCTAAATTTTCTTTCTTCCAGTCTAAATGGATGACCCCTTGTCCTATGTATAGACCTGTTAATGAATAGGTTATCAGACAATGGTTGATAATGGCCCCGTATATATTTATATAAGGTTATCAGATCCCCTCTAAGAAGCCGTTTCTCTAAACTAAACAGGTTTAAGCTTGTTAATCTTGCCTCATAATTTAACCCTTCCATTCCCCTAATTAATTTAGTTGCCCGTCTCTGCACTTTTCCTAACGCTATAATATCTTTTTTTAAGACCGGTGCCCAAAATTGCACGGCATATTCAAGGTGCGGCCTGACCATTGATTTATACAGAGGCAAAATTATGTTTTCATCCCGTGAGTGAACTCCCCTTTTAATGCATGCCAATACTTTGCTGGCCTTGGCGGCTGCTGTTTGACATTGCACATTGTTACTTAGTTTGATGTCTATGATTATTCCCAAATCCTTCTCCTGCTTGGATTTCCCTAACTCCGTACCATTTAGGGTATAAATTACTTGTGTGTTCTTCACTCCAAAGTGCATAACTTTGCATTTATCTAGATTAAACTTCATCTGCCATTTAAGTGCCCAGTCCCCCAATCCATCTAAATCCCTCTGCAGCGAAGTAACATCCTGCTCACATTGTATTACTTTTCCTAGTTTTGTGTCATCTGCAAACACTGATACATGACTTTCAATGCCTATCTCAAGGTCATTTATAAAAAAATTGAATAGTATTGGTCCTATAACAGACCCCTGAGAGACACTGCTTACCACTGGTGTCCATCTTGAAAATGTACCATTTATGACCACTCTCTGTACCCTATCTTTTAGCCAGTTTTCTATCCAAGAACAAGTATTTTCATCTAGACCATTTTTCTTAATTTAAATAGTAACCTTTTGTGTGGAACTGTGTCGAAAGCTTTGGCAAAATCTAAGTAAATCACATCCACTGCGACCCCCTGATCTATACTTCTACTTACTTCCTCATAGAACGTAATTAGGTTAGTCTGACATGATCTGTGTTTCATGAAACCATGCTGATTTTTGCCAATTACATTATACCTCCCAATAAATTCCTGAATATTATCCCTTAGTAACCCCTCAAATACTTTCCCAGCCACAGATGTTAAGCTCACAGGTCTATAATTCCCAGGCACAAATTTTAAACCTTTCTTAAATATAGGGACGACGTCAGCTTTTCTCCAATCCTCTGGTACTATTCCTGAAATAAAAGAATCTTGAAAGATTAAGAACAGAGGTTTACATATTTCAACACATAGCTCTCTCAGTACTCGCGGGTGAATTCCATCTGGCCCTGGGGCTTTATTCACATTCACATTGTTTAATTTGTGCAAAACCTTGTCCTGAGTCAACCAGTCACTTTGTATTAGTAAGTTTTTATTAATGAATTGCATGTCTCCTGTTATAGGTTTCTCTTTGATAAATACTGAAGAAAAATAATCATTTAAAATTTCTGCCTTATCCTGATCTTCAGTTAACAATAACCCTGACTCAGATTTTAGTGAACCTACATTTTCACTCTTAGGTTTTTTGGAATTTATGTACCTAAAGAATCTTTTAGGGTTGGTCTTGCTCTCTTTGGCTATTTCTTTTTCATTTTCTAGTTTAGCCCATCTAATCGCATTTTTACATGCTTTATTGGCTGCCCTATATGCTTTATAGGATGCCTCAGATTTATCAGATTTAAAAGCTTTAAATGCCTTCTTTTTTTTTTTCATTTCCTTAGTTACCTTCCTACTAAGCCACATTGGTTTCAGTCTGTTTCTTTTATATTTATTAACCAGTGGAATATATTGAGATGTGTACTTTTCTAGTGTTAGTTTAAAGATATTCCACTTATCCTCAGTGTTTTTCCCGTGAAAGAGTTTCTGCCAGTCAATGACATTGAGAGCTTCCTTTATTTTAATAAAGTTGGCCTTTTTAAAATTATATGTTTTAGCATGCCCCTTATGAATGTGTTTTTTTGAGTTAATTTCAAAAGTCACCATATTATGGTCACTGTTTCCCAACTGTTCCTTTACATTAATATTTGAGAAAAGATCCACATTATTTGTTATAACCAGGTCCAGACAGTTATCCTCTCTAGTTGGTGTTTCTACCAGTTGTGACATGAAGGTATCATTTAAAATGTTCAGAAACCGGGTTCCCTTTGCTGAATTACTAGTCCCACTATCCCAATTAATGTCCGGGTAATTAAAATCTCCAATAATTAAAGTGCTACCATGCTCTGCAGCCTTCCTAATTTGCTCTAACAGTTGTTCTTCCTCATCTTTATCTATATTAGGTGGTTTATAGCATATGCCAACCAATAGTTGACTTCCCTGTTTATTCCCCAACGAAATATTTACCCATAAGGATTCCACATTTCCCTCATCGCTTTCCAGTTGTGTAATATTAGGCTTTAAATCCTGATGTATATATAAACACACTCCACCCCCTTTCTTATGTTTCCTATCCCTTCTAAACAATGTATAACCGTTTAAGTTTACAGCCCAGTCATGCGTTTCGTCCCACCACGTTTCTGTTATTCCTATAATGTCGTATTGCTTAGTGTATGCTATTACCTCTAGTTCCCCCATCTTGTTATTAAGGCTTCTTGCATTAGCAAGCATACATTTAATGTTGCCTCTACCCACACATGCTGAATGTGACTTTACATTACATGCCTCCACTGTTCTGACATTACCCATCCCCCCGGCTCCACCCCCCTTAGTCTGAACTGAAACCCTTGCGCGATCTGCTATGTCTCCATTTTGTAAGATACTGTATCCCTCCCCCCTTCCACTAGTTTAAAGTCTCCTCCAACCTTTTTACCATCCTCTCCCCTAGCAGCAGACCCTCTTCCATTCGGGTGCAATCTATCACAACTATACAGATTGTACCCCAGTGCAAAATGAGCCCAGTGCTCTAAAAACCCAAAGCCCTCCTTCCTGCACCAAGCTTTAAGCCACGCATTGACCTCCCTGATCTCCCGCTGCCTTTCCACTGTAGCACGTGGCACAGGTAGTATCTCAGAAAATACTACCTTGGAGGACCTCTTCTTCAGTTTACTTCCTAATTCCCTGAAATCATTCTTCAGGTCCTTCCATCTTCCGCTTACTTTGTCATTGGTACCAATATGGACCATGACAGCTGGGTCATCTCCAGCCCCTCCCAATAATCTATCAACTCTGTCAACCACATGCCTAACACGGGCACCCGGCAGACAGCAAACTGTCCGGTTAAGGCGATCAGCGCGACAGATTACCCTATCTACTCTCTTAATAATAGAGTCCCCTACCACCACAACCTGTCTTGGCTTACTTGCCCTCTTTATCCCTCCCTTACTTGGTGGGCTGATCCCCCGGCTGTTAGAGGAGCAGCCTCCAGTACTGCTACACCTGAGCTGATGCACCCAACATCTTCGCTCAAAGGGGCAAATCTGTTGGTGTGCGCAAGATCAGGACTAGCCAACCTTTTCCTCTTCCCTCCCCCCTGCTACCACGTGTCACTGACACCCAGCTACCAACCTGTTCCCCGGTTAACTCCACTCCTCCCACACCCCTAGATTCCTCAACTATGCTTTGCTCCGTGAGAAGCAGGCTCCTTTCAAGATTGTCAATCTGCCTCAGCGTTACGATTTGCCCTTCCAGATCTCCAATATGAGCTTCCAGAAGAGCTACACGTTCACTCTTGCTACAGAGATATGTACCCTGGAAGGATTCCTCCAGACATGCATACATGCAGCAGGATGTGCACTGGGTCAAACTTTCAAGCTTGCTAACACTCATACCCACAACAAGAGAATATATCACAATTGATACCTGTTATTTGAACTCCTGTTTTTAAACTCCACTTGAAAATAGCCCACTTAGGAGTAGACCACTACAAGCCCTTGTGAGCAAGCTCAGTGAGCTGCCATTGAGTTTATGTAGCCTTACATCACTTGCTCCTCACTGTGTGGCTTTGGTCATAGAATGGAGTCTGTTGGTGGATCATTGACTCACATCATTGTATTGTGTGGGATGTATTCAAAGGACATCACCAGGGGGTAGATTAGAAGTCTTTTAAGCTCCCTGTTTTATCTCATTCAGCTGCCTTCTCTTATCTCAGTTAGCTTGGAGAACAATAGACCTCCTGCTGCCTTATCTAAAAAAAAATCCCTGCTCCACCTCATTAACAGTTAAATAATATAGAATAAATAAACAAGAACCACAAAGCAAAGCTTTCGGTAAATGTTGGGTCATGGGGAAAAAACATAAAATGGAAAAAAAAGATAAAAAACTAATTTTATTTTTCCCTTTTACATGCAAGTACGTCAAACAAAGAAAAAAACAGCAGCAGCATGTGTTTTATTATGTGTTTTATAATGTGCTTTTATTTGTAATGCACGAGTAATCTAGTTACAGTGTATGTAAGTGGTAGTGTCCCTTTAATCAGCAGAGAAAGGAATAAGGCTAGTTGAATGTGGTCGACATAGCCTGTAAGCTAATGGCAGCAATTCCACCACCCTCTTGCGTTGCCAGACCTGTACTGTTTTTTGGATTGTCCAGTTCCTGGATGCCTCACAGAGCTAGAGACCAGTATCTCCATTTATCTCTGGAAGGTAAAATGCGCTTCCCAAAGCCATCCTATCGCAATCCTAAACAACTTCATATCCTTACTTGACATCCCAAAACAAATATGGGGGTTAACCATTAAGGTGCCATTGTTCCCCTACGTTGGACTTTGGCGATCCGGAGAGGGAATTCAAACAATGACAGTAGAAGCTGTATCAAACAATGGTGGACAATGTTGAACAACGGTACCAGTGTTATTCTTTTGTATAACGGTACCAGGACCAGTGTTTGGTACAACAACAGTACCAGTGTTATTCTACTGTAAAAAGAATAAGTGCGGCTATTCTGTTTATCGTTGTTCCACTGGTGTTTAAACACCGGCAAATATACTTCGTGGATTTTTAAGGCTGCAATCTGCTTAGACCTCCTACACAAAGTGAGGTGACAACTGTAAGGACAACACTGGGGCAACTTTGCCTGAAGCAACGCTGGAAAGGACAGTGAAATTTATGCAATCTACATAAAGCAGCAACTATGGTGGAAACATTGGTAGAAATTCCATTGAACCTTACGCTGAGCGCTGTACAAAAGGGACTAAGACTGAAACTGGTGGAAACACCGGTGGAAATTCCATTGAACCCTACGCTGAGTGCTATACAAAGTAACTAATACTAAAACTGGTGGAAACACCGGTGGAAATTCCATTGAACCCTACGCTGAGCGCTATACAAAGTAACCAAGACTGAAACTGGTGGAAACACCGGTGGAAATTCCATTGAACCCTACGCTGAGTGCTATACAAAGGGACTAAGACTGAAACTGGTGGAAACACCGGTGGAAATTCCATTGAACCCTACGCTGAGCGCTATACAAAGTAAATAAGACTAAAACTGGTGGAAACACTGGTGGAAATTCCATTGAACCCTACGCTGAGCGCTATACAAAGGGACTAAGACTGAAACTGGTGGACACACCGGTGGAAATTCCATTGAACCTACGCTGAGCGCTATACAAAGTAAATAAGACTAAAACTGGTGGAAACACTGGTGGAAATGCCATTGAACCCTACGCTGAGCGCTATAGAAAGGGACTAAGACTGAAACTGGTGGAAACGCAGGTGGAAATTCCACTGAACCCTACGCTGCCTGAGCACTACTGAAAGTGACTGGCAGGAACTATGGTGGAAGGGATGTCGAAAACCATGGCAAGCTACGGCAGCGGTTAGTAACCTGTGATCGTTGTTGTTCAGCAAAGTTAAACCTCCGTCCTATCAGCGAAAGAAAGGTGGTTAGTGAACAACCCTCTTAACCTGTTCTGCTGCTAAACTCGAGGAACATAGTTGTAACTTAAGACATTACAACGTTGGGCGATGGCGTCCACCTTAATACAGTTATGTTGAGGTATCAGTATTAGGGTGGCATTAAGGCATTATTGTAAAGGATAGTGTCGAGAGTTTTTTTCCCCTTTTAGACAGGACTTTAGTTCTCAGATGGGCTCACTGCAGGACCAAGGGATTTCTGATTAAAGCTAAATTAGAGCGTGAGCACAGAAAAATAAAGAAAAAGGCAGGAACAAGGGACCCGAATGCATTTGTCACCAAATATTCAAAAGGAACAAGCCGATGTGTTGAGTCATCAGCAGACACATTCCATGGGTAACTTTGTTCCAGACCTTATCAACACCCATTGTTGGGCAGCCACTTGCAGGTACACTGCACTACCCATCTATTCCCACCAGAGGGCGATGTGACCTGTTTGAATTCTGGTCTCTTACAGGTTATTAACACAATTTTAGACAAGCAACAGGAGGTGGTAAGGGGGGGGGGGAGTTCCCAAAGACATCAAACCCCCTCCAAGTCTCTCATTCCCTAGCAGAGTGCACTGATAAAATGGATCTAAGGAAGGCTGCAGCTCTGTGTCTGGGGCTGTGGAGTGCCTGGCTCTGGGCTGAACAGAACCCTCAGGCTGCAGCAGTGTTACCCTCATCACATTGGGCAACCAAGAGGGCACTGCTTCCTGGGCAAGCACATGCCACTTTATACAGGGACTCTAAGCACCACACACACCCCAGGAAGGATCCCACCTGGAAGGGCACTGTGATACCCCACGACTACATGCTGTCTCTCTACAAAACCCTGTCCAGGACTGAGCCAAGGGGGCTGAAGTCCAACTTAACAAGAGACAAGGCACTGGCCAACACTATCACCAGCTTTGTGGACCAAGGAGAAGATGGTGAGTCTCGCTCTTAAGGTATATGGGGCATGGGATATGCGTGGCACTGGCACCTAAAGGGTGTATAGTCAGGCATCACTTACATTTCTGGAGCAATTCAGGGCAGTTCTTCAATGTCTTCTCATCTGCAGAGGAGTATTACTCCTATCATACCTAACCATAGCCTGAGACATAGCAGGGGACCCCCCTGCCACAGAGCTGATGTTACCAGTATAGAGTTAATACAATACAGGCAGCATGTGCTGGCAGAATGTGAGGTCATATAGCAGGATCACTCCTTGTATCTTCCTGGCTTTAAGAATCATATTGTTTAATGACCTTATACTTGGCTTGTTGCAAAAATGATATATATATATATATATATATATACACATATAATAAAACATGCATGTATATGTATCATACACAGACTTATGTCTCCCTTTGGTTTATACATAAGTGTTCAGAGCATCCTTTTAATGCCTGGGAAGTCTCTGAGTCCTCAGGAGAGCATCACATGCATTGACACAGACAGACACCCACAGGTAATCCTGGAAGGACACCTGTATTCACATTTTACTTTCCATATACTCCTGCAGAACAACATACAGCAACTGTATACAACAAGTCACTGCAGGAGATACTTGGGGTTGGTTTTTGATAAGGGATAGATAGCCCAAATCTTGTCATCGAGCTGGGTCAGACACCCCCAATGTGGAACATTCAGAATCAGGTCAAGTGTGAGTTTGGAAGCTGATTAGTTCCATGTCTGGAAGATAGAGGGTTGCTTTGCAGATGATAGACAGACAGGCAGACAGACAGACAGATGTCAAGTAGATGCATAAATAGATATAGATGCATAAAGATAGACAGACAGACGGGCATGGATAGATACATAGAGAGATACAGGTGAATAGACAGACAGACATACATAGATGGATAGACAGAAAGATAGTTACAGATTATCAGACATGGATCGATAGACATAGGTGGATAGACAGACAGACATGAATAGATAGATAGATAGATAGACAGAGAGACAGATAGACACAGACAGACAGATAGATAGATAGATAGATAGATAGATAGATAGATAGATAGATAGACACAGACAGACAGATAAACAGAGAGACAGATAGATAGATAGATAGATAGATAGATAGATAGATAGATAGATAGATAGATAGATAGACAGATAGATAGACACAGACAGACAGATAAACAGAGAGACAGATAGATACAGACAGACAGACAGAGAGATAGACAGAGAGATAGATGGATGGACAGAGAGAGATAGATGGATGGACAGACAGACAGCTAGACAGAGCAGTTAGCTGAGGCTCAGTAATAAAGCTGCACTCACAGTAATTCTGTGATTTGTTTTGATACAATGTATCCTCATCCTATAGGTCTTTCTCAGTGAGTGAATGAAGCACTGGGACACAGGGTATCAGTGAAGGGCTGTGATTGGCTGAAGGCCATGTTTTAGGGGTGTTGGGGGGTATTATAGGGAAACATGGCAGAATGAAACCTATCCATTTCCAGTGGAAGCTTTTTGTGATGGTGGGGACGTTGTCTGGGTGATCACCTTGAGGAAAAGGGAAGGAAAGCTATGGACAAGTGCAGGGCTACAGCCAGACACACATCCTTCATTCTGCTCAGACGTGTCTGTCCTGACCTGATGCACCTCCTGTTGGCTTTATATTGCAATAATTGAGCTTTTTGCTAAGATTCCTGCTAAGCCTCATTTTGTAGTCATGGAGAGTATGGGAATTTACACAATTCCCACCAGCATGATCTCTCACCCCCTGCAGACACCTCTATCTTCCAGCCTGTGGACCTGAGGAAGATATTACTGCCACCTTCCGCATTATTATGGCCTCCTCCTGCCCATAGGCATGCATTGTCAGGACCTCCCTCTGCCCATGGGTATGTGGTGTCAAGACCTAAATCTGCCCATAGGCATGCAGTGTCAGGACCTAGACCTACTCATATTCACACGGTGCTAGGACCTAGATCTTCAGTGTCAGGATCTCCAACTCCTCAATTTAATGTGGTGTCAGTCCAGAGCACTGCCCACTGGCATGCAGGGTCAAAGCAAAGCATCCCTCTGCCCAGTGCCCAAGCATAGGCATGTAATACCAGCATCCATATGTGCCTATGGGCAGGGAAGGTCATGCACACACATTGCTTGGGATCCATCAGGAGCTGGTTTATGTATCACATCACAGAGATAGCTGCCTGGCAGTGGTGGGGGTTAAAGTCCTGATTCAGATAATAAATAGGGCATTTCCTGTGCTGTATTCAAGGGGCTTGAATATTCCCAGAATTGTCAAGAGTCCATTACTATCAATGTATATGAGCAATTATATATGCACTCCCTGAATATATAAATCTATATATATCACTAAATGTGTGTGTCTGTATATATATATATATATTTATTATGTGTGTTATATATTATATATATTTGTGCCTGTGTATGTATATATATATATTAAATGTGTGTGTATCTGTGTATATATATTTACTATGTTTATGTCTGCATACATATGTACACTATATGTGTGTGTATGTATATAATGTTTGTGTCTGTATATGTACACTATATGTGTGTGTATGTATATAATGTTTGTGTCTGTATATGTACACTATGTGTGTGTGTGTATATATTTTATATATATAATGTTTGTGTCTGTGTATACACTATATGTGTATCTATGTATATATATATATATATATAATGTGTGTGTATGTATATATATATTATGTTTGTGTCTTTGTATATATGTGTGTATGTATATATATATATATTATGTTTGTGTCTGTGTGTATGTATATACAGTTGTGTTCAAAATTATTCAACCCCTACTGAAATTGAGTGTTTTGGCCAGTTTGACATTGATTTTGATCATTCAGTCATCTTGCTTATAATTAAATCAAAGAGGCACGTGTAGGTCAGACAAATATAACATAACATTTATAATGAAATAACCACAAATGTCTTTTCTGTGCTCACATCATTATCAGTTTTATTCAACCCCCAAGTGACATTCAATCTTAGTACTTAGTACAACATCCTTTTACAGTTATAACAGCTTTTAAACGTGAAGCATAGCTTGACACAAGTGTCTTGCAGCGATCTACAGGTATCGTCGCCCATTCGTCATGGGCAAAAGCCTCCAGTTCAGTCACATTCTTAGGCTTGCGCACTGCAACTGCTTTCTTTAAGTCTCACCAGAGGTTCTCAATCGGATTTAAGTCAGGTGACTGCGATGGCCACTCCAAAATGTTCCAGCCTTTAATCTGCAACCATGCTCTAGTGGACTTGGAGATATGCTTGGGATCATTGTCCTGATGAAAGGTCCAACGTCTCCCAAGCCTCAGGTTTGTGACGGACTGCATCACATTGTCATCCAATATCTCCTGGTACTGGAGAGAATTCATGGTACCTTGCACACGCTGAAGCTTCCCTGTACCTGCAGAAGCAAAACAGCCCCAAAGCAGGATTGACCCCCCGCCATGCTTCACAGGAGGCAAGGTGTTCTTTTCTTCATAGGCCTTGTTCTTCCTCCTCCAAACATAGCGTTGATCCATGGGCCCAAACAGTTCTAATTTTGTTTCATCAGTCCACAGAACACTATCCCAAAACTTCTGTGGTTTGTCCACATGACTTTTGGCATACTGCAGTCGACTCTTCTTATTCTTTGGAGACAGCAAGGGGGTGCGCCTGGGAGTTCTGGCATTGAGGCCTTCATTACGCAGTGTGCACCGTATTGTCTGAGCTGAAACTTCAGTACCCACATCTGACAAATCTTTTCTCAGTTCCTCAGCAGTCACACGGGGACTTTTCTCCACTCTACGCTTCAGGTAGCCCACAGCAGTCGAAGTCAGCATCTTCTTTCTGCCACGACCAGGTAGCGTTTAAACAGTGCCCTTTGCCTTGAATTTGCGAACGATGCGTCCTATGGTCTCTCTTGGTATGTTTAACATCTTTGCAATCTTCTTATAGCCATTGCCCTTCCTGTGAAGAGTAATCACCTCTTCTCTTGTCTTCCTGGACCATTCTCTTGACTTCACCATGTTTGCAACCACACCAGTAAATGTCTAGAAGGAGCTGAGTATCACAGTCATTTTAAAGCTGCCTAATTGGTGCTTATTATGCTTTATTGCTGCTCCGTGACATCCACAGGTGTTTTCAATACCTTATTGAAAACACTTGAATGAACCTCTGTTCTTCAGAGTGGTAGTCTTTAAGGGGTTGAATAATTGTGTCAATGAAGAATTCACAAAAGAAACATTTACTACTGTATTACAAAACCAATTGATGTCATTTTAGTTGCATATGGTTCTTTAAAAAGTCCTTGTAGGATTTCATTCTGAATACAATTACAAATGTCACTAAATTCCCTAAAACCCTTTACAGCATTGGGGGTTGAATAATTTTGAACACAACTGTATATATATATTATGTTTGTGTCTGTGTGTATGTATATATATATATATATATATAATATATATATATATATACACACAAACACAAGATAGGTAGAAGATCTTGCACAGACACATTATTTTTTTCTTTAAATTAACCTATAAGATTCATTTTTAAATTCCATATATTTTCTTTACTTCCAAGATAAAGATTGAAAAAACCTTTTAGAAAACATCCTAAGATTAGTCTTTTCAAGGAAATACTGTTTAAAAGCTCAGTAAAGAAATTAACCCTTTTCCATCTCCACTTATCACAGAGGGGAAACATGAAGAATTCTCATTAATCTACATATCATCATATTAACCCATTTTATAATAACATTTAACATGAAACCCCCTGTTTTATCAGATAATATTCTGCATTCTGAGAGAAACATGAAATGACTGCAGCCATTAATAAGCAGAAGCTATATGTAATGCCAATTGTATACCTTATTATAGCCATGACTATTGCTAATTAAAATACATTAACATATATTAATCACACTGCTCTGCACTGGCCTTAAATAAGTGAAATAAAGACCTTAGAAGGTTTGCATCAGGGGTGCAAATTTAATTTATAAATCACCTTTCATCCAGGAAATGGGAAATTAAATACATAAAAAGATAAAGTATGTGTATATTACAAGAATGAGCAAGCAGGAGTGGCTATAAAATAATAAAGGTAATAATTATTTATTATATGTTTCTATATAAATACATTTACTTGAAAGTATATATTATGGATTAATTTATATTTTTTGATTGGGTTTAATAATGTCTTATTAATAGTTAAAAAAATTAAATAAACGGATTAAACCGGATCAGCAAATTATTCGGATGATAAATATTGTTTAAAAATCAAACATTAAAACCCCTGCATTAATAAGGCACTTATCAATATATTCCATTTTTCTATGTAGCCTATATTTTAGCTTATTTTTTCCTTCTTTTTTTTTTCTTACAAATGTGTATTATATTTTTTGCGACTTTTTTATACAAAAAAATATATTTTTTCCCGAATTTATCATTTTGAAAATGTAATACATTATACACCAGATTTAAGGTATATATAGATATATATATATATATCAAACCACAGGGTAGGCACTCAACCTAAACTTGTCATTGATCTGGTGTGCTCTTTTTTGGGTATATATATATATATATATATATAAAATATATAAATATAAATAGAAGAATGAGGAGAGGGTGGTAGAATATATCTATTATATTGTATTGGCTACTAATAGATATTAACTCTTTGTTTACTCTTGTGCTCTGGCGGTGATGGGGTTAATGGATGAAATATGCCCAAATCCTCCTTGTAGTCTCGATTTAAAATAAAACCAGATGACCCCTTCAAAGAGTTTCCTTATCTCTTCCATGGGAGGAATTTTTATTCCTCTTCAAACCCCAGAGATGAGTGAGGAGTGTATATCAGTGCAGAGAGGACTGGTACAGGGTGATGTGCATTACAGCTCACTTCAGGACAACCCTGTAACACTCTTCTAATAACACCCTGTCTCTGATCTCCTGTTACACCCACACCATCTGCTATTTTAAAGGAACCTGCACAGCATATAGGTAGTAGGTGGTAATGGCTCATGAAGTCCTGTATTTATTCCTAGGACATATAAAAAAGCAACAATAACAAACCCTAAAAGAAAAAACAAACAAACAAACAAACATGTACTTTCAAACCATCTCTGACATCCACCTTAAAATGTGGCTTAGAATAAAGAAGGATGGAGTCCACAGAGCCAGGATCTGCCACCTTTGCCCTTTGGCTATGTAGCACGATGCTTGCATGGAAATGACCTGCTCATAAAATGTATTTATTTGTTTTGTGGTAATTAAAGGGACACCCTAATGTTTTTTGAACATTCTCTAAACCGATACATTGTGTCAAGACACATCTTTTATCAATTTACACCCTTTATTAATCCCCTGCCCTTATCGAGTTATTTCTGTTTTAATAAGTAAACGTGACCAGCAGCACACATGTGTGCACTATGCACCGACTGCTGATTCTGCTATGCACTGCTGTGCGAGCCATTGGCTTTTTAATCCTCTGAGCCACAGGGATTTATCTGGTAAGGGTTGCCAGATCCTCCATGTTTTTCCTGGACTCATAATGTATTCATGCTGAAGGGCAGTGGATGAAGAATGCAACCCTGCATCATGTAGAATTCACATGGTGCAGGTAAGACATAAAAAAGAATCCTATAGGTGACCTGCACCTGTAAACATGTAACATAGTGAATATATTTATTTTCTGTTAATCTTTATATTTGTGTTTTTAATATCTTGCATTTTATTACCTTGTATTTCTGTAACAATTCAATGTTCTTGAACCCAGGACATACTGAAAACGAGAGAAATCTCAATGTATCCTTCCTGGTAAAATACTTTATACATATAGAAATAAATTTCCTTCCTGCAGCATATGGATTATACAGGGCAGCACTTTTCCTTGTGCTCTCTCTCTCTCTCTCTGCATGAAATGGTAATATATTTGTGCACGAAAACATGGCCGATCAGTTTTTAGGTCAGAAGTCCGCGGACTTCTCTTTTAAACAGGAATAACTCCAGAAAGGTAGGACATAGATAATGGATGTAAATGAGTAAAATGCTGGTTTTAAGACCCTGAATTGATTTTGGTAAGAATAAAACCCACTGAAATGTTTGTTCCAGGTCTAACCAGTAAAAGGTCCTTTTTATCTCTAGATCCTGCTTATTTTGTCCCATAATGTAGCATTTATGAGTAAGACTTAGCCTGGTTTGTTTGTTTTGTCTCTCTGTTCCAGGTGGATACCTGGGAAGTTCTCCAGAGCTGAGGTTCTCCTTTGATACCAGCAGTTTACCAGAGATGGATGAGATTGTGGATGCAGAGCTTCGGATCCTCAGAAAGTTTCCCAAAAACACCAGTTCTGTGGTCTCAGCAGCTGCAGGGGACCTGGTGCACTTTCAGATTTCCACCTGTCCCACCAGCTGGGAGGAAGCCAAGGTTCTAGATTCCAGTTCTGCAAAACCTCTGGGCTCCACACAGTCCACGTGGGAAGTGTTCAAAGTGTGGAAGGCCATGGCCTTGAGGAAACATCCTCTGTGCTTGATGTTGAAGGTGACTTCTCATCTCACGGGGTCTTCTTTGCCACCGGTGCAGCTGGGATTTAATCACCACGGGGAAGATGCTAACGAGAAGGCTTTGTTGGTGGTCTACTCCCATTCCAAGAAGAGGGAGAACCTGTTCAAGGAGATCAGGGACAAAATCAAATCTATGGGGAACCCCAAGGTGCTGGAACCACCAGATTCTGGTCAGAAGACCAAAAGGAGGAGGAGGAGGTCAACCCTACCCACCAGGATACACAATGGTAAAGGGAATGGGAAGAGGTCCAAGACCAGGTGTACCAAGAAGCCCCTTCATGTCAATTTTAAGGAGCTGGGGTGGGATGACTGGATCATTGCACCTCTGGATTATGAAGCTTATCACTGTGAAGGGGTTTGTGACTTCCCCCTGAGATCCCACCTGGAACCCACCAACCATGCCATTATCCAGACATTAATGAACTCAATGGACCCTGAGTCCACCCCACCAAGCTGCTGTGTCCCATCCAAGCTCAGTCCTATCAGTATTTTATACATAGACTCTGGCAACAATGTGGTCTACAAACAGTATGAGGACATGGTGGTGGAAAGCTGTGGGTGCAGGTAGCAGATGTGATGGAAAAAAAAGTACCAGCAATGTTGTATATGTATTTTTAACCCATTTAGTGCTGGTTCCATATGAGAATCTTAATGTACCTTATTCTGCTGCTTGTAGATTCCACACAAAAAAAAAAAAGAGAAATGAAACCATACAGAAAAGGGTGAAGAAACAAAAATCAGAGGACAGGGAGCACACAGAGGTAGATGGGTAAGGGGTTAATGTCCATTAGTGTACCATCACATGACTTCTTATGAGAGGTTTGGCAAGGAAAAGGTTAAAAGGGGAACTTTCCAAAAACCACACAGTGCTAAGCTGTCTTTTTCTGAAGGTTATTTTGTATCTATTTCACCCTGATCTATTGATAAACAACAAAACAGTATCTCAGAGGAGACTGCACTACCTGCAACACAACATCTACAAAACATAAACAGCCAGTGTCAGGGATATATCCAAAAGCTACTGCATAAAATCAGGCTCCAATACACCTTATATTGTGAGAAGTATAGGAAATAAAAAGGTGAAAGGTCCTGCCTTTACTCTCCAATACCAAGAGCCACCCAAAGGTCTGAGCAGATGGAATGATCAACCCAGCAATTAAGATGTTAAAATCTCGTTCGGCAAGAATAATGAGGGAACACTTACAGTTTTATTCAGAGAGAGGTGAAAAGCAGGAGAATGGCTGGAGAATGGAAAATTCTAGGTCAAAATAGAGAATTTTTTCTGGTTTGGCTATTTTGACCTAAAATTTTCCATTCTCCAGTCATTCTCCTGCTTTTCACCTCTCTCTGAATAACCCTGTTAACTGTTATGATATTTCACTGTGTATGTATATATACATACACACACTTTATTCTTTAGGGTCCTAGTGTCACAATGTCCAGGTCTGGCAGACTTTTTAAAAAAAATAATTATATATATATATATATATACATTAATACAAAAAGCCCAATGAAGTTATATGTTCTTTAAAAGGCATTGGGGAATCTCAAATCTGAGTCAGAGTGTAAAAAGTACAACTAGAAAATGAGGAAAAGAAGAGAGTGGTATATACTGTATAGCAGAGTGACGATGACGTCATCGAGTTCTACAGAGTGTATGAGCGTTCTGAAAATGGCAAATATTTGCACTGTGTCCTCCAACCAATTACACCCTTCATGATCAGGGATGTGGCAATGCACTTTTTTAAATTGAGATGGTCTTTCTGGATGACAAGAAGTAAATGATCCTGTAATGATTAAAAAGGGGCAGAGAAATCCTCCTATATGTTTAATGGAATCTGGGAAGAGGAATCAGCAGTGGGAAGGGACACAGGTTGGTTTCCCAAACACTACCCCTTTTTATCCCCCCCCCTCCCTCTTAGTTCAGTGTTTGTTCAGAAGTTCAAAGCAAATGACCTGGAGGCAGCACCCTGTGCCAGCCAGGTGGCATCGTGTATCCTCAGGGCTGACACTCACTTAGTGGAGGTCAGAGACAGGGACAGGACCTTCTGTCACCCAGATGGGGATTACTTGGAAGGAGATGCTCCTGCAAATTACTGAGGTCAGCCATTGTGAGGAGTGGCCAGGCAGGCCCTGGGTCATGGGTCAGCAACCTTGGCCATCCAGATGTTTTGCAACCACACTTCCCATGAGGCTCAGCCAAATCTAATGAGTGGCTGAGCATCATGGGAGATGTAGTTCCCAAACATCATCATCTCCCATGATGCTCAACCACTCTTTAGAACTTGCTGAGCCTCATGGGATAAGTAGTTCCAAAACATCAGAAGAACCAGGAATGCTGACCACTGCCCTGTGGCTTCATGACAGGGTCCGGGAAACATCTTGGGTGGGCTGGAAAAATCTATGAGCCAATATATATATCAGACCCAGGATGCAAAAAGTGAGAAAGAGGTCATTTGCATATCCTACCCAGAATTCCATGCTGCATATGGGGAATGTGGCACAGGAGCTCTGGGATGCAATTCTTTGAATTGCTGTGATGTGCAAGTGGCTTCTGCAATAATAAGAATATATATATATATACACACTATATTGCCAAAAGTATTCACTCACCTGCCTTGACTCGCGTATGGATGAGTGAGCAAATACTTTTGGCAATATAGTGTATATCCAAGCTTCGTAATCAGGGACTTATTAAAATCAAAAAATCTATTAACAATGCATTAAAAGTAAAAAAGAAAAGGCATCTAGGGGCCGAAACGTTGGTGGTTACTTGTACTGGATTGTTAACAAATTTGTCGTCTTTAATAACTCCTGAATGAAAGTGTCTGTTGGGAAGCTGTGATTATATATATATATATATTTAAAAAAAAATTGGGCGGGGCATATTTGATTTTTTTGCAGATTGGAGAAGACAGAGCGCCGCCCTATTGACTGGAGATATATAAAGTGTTGCATGTATATATATATATATATATATATATATATATATACACTGGTAAAAAATGTATATGACAAAATTCTCAGTTTATAATTTTTAACATATACATTATTTATCAGTATTGGATAGAGGTATATAGTCACATAGACGGCCAGACAGATAATGCTGGTGAAATAATTGGCAAAAACTCCTCGTAAAATCAGAGCAGTCAAAAAAAATGTAACTATATTGGTTTCCTTTATATTTAAACTTGGCTACGAATCTTTTATTGAAGCGAAAAAAATCAAACAACCTATATTGTGCTGGGCCAGGGCTCCAATGCTTGATACATACAGTAAATAAATAATCAAAGAAGAATCAGCTTCCTGTAAAAATACCCCAATCATTCAACTACAGTGATGCCTCAACGGTTTAACCCTTGAATTGCCACAGTGTGCCTTTTTCTTTTTTTGTACATGGCTGTAGAGATTGTGACCTTTAGGCTAGGGTCAAACGAAAGTATTTTTACACGCGAACGTAAAAAAGTGCGTCCGAACGCATTGAGGTATTTTTTCACTGAATTCGCGAAAACGGTCATACGATGCGCATTTTCGTGCGTGATTTTTTTACGGATCCAAACCAGGAAACTTTTTGCGTCTGGACGTTATGTTGGCCGGACACGAGCAGGGTCTGACGTCTCCTAATCACACACACACACCGCTAGTGGGCGCAGCGCACTCTGTACGTCCGTACTAGGGGTTCTGCGTTCTCGAAAAAAATGCGTTCATTTTCCACTTGCGTTGCACGGCCGGACTTTCGTGCGACCGTACTTCGTATATTGGCTGTCATTGGCCGTCATTTGCTGCTAGTGCGGCCGTGATTAAGTGCGCCAGAACGCACGTTAAAAGTGCGCTGGTCTGACCCCAGCCTTAGGCCTTTAATTAGATCAGTCAGCACCAAAAGAAGCCACCAGAAAGGGTTATTAGAGGACTGTGCTCTGCATGTATCCCCTCCACTCATTTCTTTTTTTTCCCCCAGCATTTTTTTAAAGGAAAAAAAAATAAATTGCATTTCTGGAGTGTATAGAAGCTAGTGACCCCAGCCCTGGGTTTTGTGCCAAATATGTGTCTCTCTCAGTGAGAAGGTGTAGGAGCCTGCCCAGCAGCTATATGTGAAATCAAAGACCTGTGGGAGGCAGGAAAGGATGGACAGCAATAACCTGGACTGGGAGCTTTCATTCTTTCTGGGGGAATTTGGCAATTTTTTTTATTTATTTGTATTTTTTTTTTTTAATTTTAAGTATGTATTTGAGGATTGAGTATTTTACACATTTTTTTTTCCCAGCTCATTCCTGGCACACACACATTAGGCCTAATGCTCCCACTTTAAAACACATATATATGCATTTGTATAAATTAAAAACAAACCTCTAGTGGAATATGACAGACTTACTACAGAGAAGAAAATGTGTACATTTTAACGCAATAAAATAAATAAAAATAACCAGTCTGTAAATAAAAAACATAATTGGAGAATATTGTCTGTGTATTCCAAACAATTCCCTAGATTTTCTTTAAAAAAAAAAAAGGAATTGCAAATATTATAATTTTCTCCCCCACAAGTAATTATTAGTGAATTTTAATTTAAAGAAAATTTAATGCAAAAAGAAATCGCTTTCCACAATTTTTGGTTGAGTAAACAATCCCGCTAATGGGTTAAATTAAAGGTACAGAAATCCAAATTTTATATATATCTTCTTTTGTCTTTCCCATAAGAAAAAACAGTGCAAACATGTCCAGAGCAAGAATCTCTCAATATAAATCATACATATATATATATATATATATATATATTCTCTTGTGTGTGTGTAATATATATATATATATTATCATGTATTTGTGACTGTGTACACACACATATATATATATATATATATATATGCAACTCATATTTTGGATACACACAAAAGAGATATTTTATCTTAATAGATATATATATATGTGTGTGTACATGTGTGTATATATATATGTATATGTGTGTATATATGTACATACACACAAATATATACACACACAAATATATATATATATACACACACACGAAAATATATATATATTTGTGTGTATATATATATATATATATATATATATCTATATCCACAGAAGCGTGCAACACAGATGTGTGTGTGTGTATATATATATATAAGGCTAGGGTCAGACGAACGCATTTTTCGCGTAGTCCGTGAAAAAGTGCGGTCGAACGAATGGACGTATTTTTTCACGGAATACGCGATAGCGGTCATACGATGCGCATTCTCGTACGAGATTTTGTACGGATCATCAATAAAACCCTTTTTGTGTCTGGACGTTATGTTGGCCGGACGTGTGCAGCGTCTGACGTCTCCTAATCACGCAAACTCGCCGCTAGCAGATGCAGCGCACTCTGTACGTCAGTAGTAGCGGTTTGACGTTCTCGAAAAAATGCGTTCGTTTGCCACTTGCGTTGCACGGACGAACTTTCGTGCGGCCGTTCTTCGTATGTTCCCCGGCATTGGACGTCATTTGCTGCTAGCACGGCCGTGATTTCGTGCGGCTAAACGCACGTTAAAAATGCGTTCGTCTGACCCCAGCCTAAATCCACAGAAGCGTGCAACACAGATGTGTGTGTGTGTATATATATATATATTCGTGTGTGTATATATATATATATATAAAAATCCACAGAAGCGTGCAACACAGATGTGTGTGTGTGTATATATATATATATTCGTGTGTGTATATATATATATATAAAAATCCACAGAAGCGTGCAACACAGATGTGTGTGTGTGTATATATATATATATTCGTGTGTGTATATATATATATATATATAAAAATCCACAGAAGCGTGCAACACAGATGTGTGTGTGTATATATATATATATATTTGTGTGTGTGTGTGTATATATATATATATATATCCACAGAAGCGTGCAACACAGATGTGTGTGTTTTTATATATATATATATATATATATATATATATATTCGTGTTTGTATATATATATATATATAAATTCGATAGGCCGTGTTAGTCCAGATGCCAAAATTATGTGTATAGCAGTACGTAGTGATACCTTTTTTATTGGACTAACATTACATTTAAAGTACAAGCTTTTGTCTTTTAAATGTAACGTTAGTCCAATAAAAAAGGTATCACTACGTACTGCTATACTCATAATTTATATATATGTATATATACACAACTCATATTTGAGATATATACACATAAAAGAGATTATATATATATATATATATATATATATATATAATTACACACACAAAACTGGGCGGGTCTGCACACAAACCTGAATATTTAATATATAACCATATTGCAAAACAACGTTCAAGACGACAAATATAAATACTTTAGATGATAGGGAAAATTTATTTCAGGAAATACATTCATAACAAGAATAATAACAAAACAATGCCGAAACAATAATACACATCCAATCCACAAAAGCTACCTTTTAATAAGAAGCAGGGGTATTTCATTAACCATGTGTGGTTCCACAACATCTATCTTGTGCGCGTTGGCTTACAAAGGGTCCTTCTAGTGATGCGTGACTCACACGAGGAATATTATAAACTTTCCATCACAACCTATTTATCAGACATGTTTATTTATTTATAAAAAAAAATAAAAATGAAAAAAATCAATAAAAATAAGTCCAAGCAGGCGTTTCGATATAATTTTGAGGGAATGTTATGGTAAAACCACAGTACAAGCCTAAGGGAATAATAGCTTTCTGTAAACAGTGTGTCCAGCAGTTCTGTTCCCCATTGTTCTGCTCTGTGTATCCACATTCATTGTTTCTATGTAGGTTGACACGTTGTTTCTGTTTAACCCCTTTGAGTAACCGAACCAGGTCTCTGTACACATTTAATAAGAGGGTGTAAATGCATTTTTTTTGTACGTAATTTCCATGTTTAAACAGATTGTACATATTGAAATGTAAAATAAAGTGTAAAACGTCATGTTATATTTTCTCTGTATCCTGCATAGTGGTATATATATAATTCTATTTGTCAATTAAACATTCTTTTTATACGCTCTTAATCCATTTTATATATAAAAAAAAATTGTACAGATAACTTTTATTAAATATTTTCTGATTACCCATATAGTCATGATTTTTTTTATTATTATTGTCATCCGGCAACTTTTAATCTTAATTAATTGATTCTTTTGATAATTGGAGGCTCCTGATTGGAAAACAGGGGGTGTTATGCCAGGGTCAGACAAGCGTCCGTACTGACGTGCCTCCCGGCGTCCGTTGCAGCGTTGTGACGTTTCGATGGGGCCGACCACACACTGTGGCGTGTGCACGAATTGCACGTGCTACAGCGGACGTGCTGCGGCCGTGCTGAAACCCTCCCCGTCGAAGTGCTATGGCGTGTTCGACGGGGTTGCAAAGCGCGATCCTCCATACACCCTCCAATCACATTTCTCTCTATTTTTTTTCCTTTTTACACAGGTCAGGGGTTAGATTTTGCAGAAATGGGTCGGTTTTGGTTCCTTAACCCGTTCAGGTCTAGTGGTTTCAATCCAAAACGACATACTCAGACCGGAAGCACTGTGTTCATCCAAATTACATTAGTCTGTTTCATGTAGTTTTTAAATATAGGATTTATATACTAAAAAAAAAAACTTTTTTTATTTTCCAATTTCCATTTTATGGCCCTGAAAGAGTTAATATATGTAAGACTATCCTGGTTGTTCACTTTTAAAGGAACATTTCTAGTGAATTCTCCTGCTGCCGTAGCCCTGACGCATCACTGGCTCTTAATAGGGTTAAAGATGTCCTATTACAAACCCTCCAATCCAGATTTTAAGGATTCGGCACGTTAGCACTTCGGCTAGGGTCAAACTAACGCAGTATTAACGTGCATTTAGGCTGGGGTCAGACGAGCGTAGTGCTCACGTCCGTGATTGCGCCTAAAAGTACGTCCGTGATAGCATGACAGAAAGCCATTGGAGCCTGACACATGAAGTATGTCCGCACTGAACTGCGGACGCACAACGGACGCAAGGCAGGCAAGAACGTATAACCCCTAGAACGGCCGCACAAAGTGCGCTGCGTCCGCAACGTCCGCATAGCTTTGTGTGTGAGTGATGGAACGTGGTCAGCCGGACTGCATTTATACGTCCAGCATTTTTCACGGACAAAATGGTTTTGCTTTTTATTTTATTTTCCCTCCTACATCCGTCAAAATATACATCAGTGAATAAACGGACTGTGTGGCCACTACTGCGTCTTCCGTACTGACGTACGTCCGTGTGCACGAACGTACAGTCCGTAGAAATCACGCTGGTCTGACCCTAGCCTTAGCAGCAAATGACGTCCAATGCTGGGCAGCACACGAAGAACGGCCGCACAAAAGTGCGGCTGCGCAACGCAAGTGGCAAACGAACGCATTTTTTCGAGAACGTGATACCGCTAGTACTGACGTACAGAGTGCGCTGCGTCCACATAGCGGCGTGTGTGCGTGATTAGGAGATGTCAGACGCTGCTAATGTCCGGCCAACATTACGTCCAGACGCAAAAAGTGTTTTATTGACGATCCGTACAAAATCACGCACGAAAATGCGCATCGTATGACCGCTATCGCGTATTCCGTGAAAAAATGCGTCCATTCTTCGAACGCACTTTTTCACGGACAACGCGAAAAATGCATTAGTCTGACCCTAGCCTTAAGGCTAGGGTCAGACGAAAGCATTTTTCCCCGCGAACGTGAAAAAGTGCGTCCGAACGCATTGACGTATTTTTTCACGGAATGAGCAAAAACAGTCAGACGACGCCCATTTTCGGGCGTGATTTTGTACGGATCGTCAATAAAACTCTTTTTGCGTCTGGACGTTATGTAGGCCGGACATTAGCAGTGTCTGACATCTCCTAATCACACACACACGCCGCTATGCTGCAGCTGCGCACTCAGTACGTCAGTACTAGCGGTTCAGCGTTCTCAAAAAAATGCGTTCAAATTCCACTTGCGTTGCACGGCCGGACTTTTGTGCGGCCGTACATCGTATATTGGCCGTCATTGCCCGTCATCTGCTGCTAGTGCGGCCATAATTATGTGCGCCAGAACGCACGTTAAAAGTGCGCTGGTCTGACCCCAGCCTTAGATTTCTCCTTCCCAGCAGTCTCTATGGCTAATGTCAGATGAACGCAGTCTGAGCGCACTCTGCGTGCGTGCATAACGGACAGACGTACCGACAGAAGATACTGTAGACACCACACGGTCCGGTTTTTTTGACGGTTGTCAAAAAAAAGGGGAAATATGGGAAACAAAATTAATATGAAAACTTATAAAAAAAATCGGAAAATGATATGAAATCCATTCTGTGCGTCAAGGTGCTGGACGTCGCAAATGCGCGCTGTCTGATTTTGTGTCATCACGCACACAGAACGCTACGCGGACGTGGCTCACTCTGCGCGTCTGTCTAGCGCTTTTACATTCTTGCCTAATTTGCGTCCGTTTGCCACGTGCGTTGTGCGTGCGCAGTTCGGTGCGCAGTACTTTGTGTGTGGGTCTCAATTGATCATTATTCTCTGCTATGACAGACGTTAAACTGTGCGGCAACAAGGACGTGATCACTGCGTTCGTCTGACGCCAGCCTTAATGTCCAGCTTGGTAAAGATAAATCTTACCTCTATGAGGAGCCATCAGCAGACCATTTGGATGGAGGAAGAACCCAGTGTAGGCTGCGGTTCCATGTGACTGCACTTCCCTGCGCCCGTTGCAGCTTTGTGAAGGCTGGACAGGGGGACGAGGTGGCCAGACGGGCGTCAGAGTGGTAGAAACGTCCACTGTCACGGACGTTCCTTCTGCTCAAAGAACGCTCGTGGGACCGCAGCCTTAAGGCCGGGGTCAGACGAGCGTTTTGCAGAGCGGAAGGAACGTCCGTGAGAGTGGACATTCCTTCCAATCTGACACCCGTCTGGCCACCTCGCTGAGCGCAGTTAGTGCACTCAGCGCTGCAAGGCTCGAGCCTCCTAAGGAAGATCGCGCTTTGCAGCCCCGTTGAACGTGCGTCATAGCACTACGAAGGGGAGGTTTCTGAATGGACGCAGCATGCCCAGCCCCATCGAAGCGGCACAACGCTGCGACAGACACCAGGAGGCATGTCATTACACGCGCACATAGTGCGCACGGCTGACCCCGGCCTAATTGTAAAGGTGATTATCAGCAGCGAGGAGGAAACATGACTTACCATGTGATATATGCCCTGCCCCTATAGCTGTGATCAGTGTCATTATTTGGAAACCATAACTATAGTGTAGGTTAGGGATGTGCAATTCGTTTCGTACCGAATCGATTTTTGGATGAAATTGATCATTTTCGTGCTTCCGAGGGCATCCCGAATCCGAAATGTCGACCACACGAAATTTCAGATCGATTCGAAATTTCGAGTCATTCGATTCGATAATTCGGATTATTCGAAATTTCGGGTCGATTTGATAAATCGGGTCGATTCGGTTCATTTCGGCGTTTGGATCATTACGGTGATTCAGATCATTTCGGGTCATTCAGTTCAGTTGGTTTTTCTTTTTCTGCTGCATTATTATACTGTAGAAGTGCTGCCCAGCAGTGTGCGGAATCATATGCTGCATTATTATACTGTAGAGGTGCTGCCCGGCAGTGTGCGGAATCATATGCTGCATTATTATACTGTAGAGGTGCTGCCCGGCAGTGTGAGGATTCATATGCTGCATTATTATACTGTAGAGGTGCTGCCCGGCAGTGTGAGGATTCATATGCTGCATTAATTATACTGTAGAGGTGCTGCCCAGCAGTGTGTGGAATCATATGCTGCATTCTTATACTGTAGAGGTGCTGCCCGGCAGTGTGCGGAATCATATGCTGCATTCTTATACTGTAGAGGTGCTGCCCGGCAGTGTGCGGAATCATATGCTGCATTCTTATACTGTAGAGGTGCTGCCCGGCAGTGTGCGGAATCATATATGCTGCATTATTATACTGTAGAGGTGCTGCCGGCAGTGTGCGGAATCATATGCTGCATTATTATACTGTAGAGGTGCTGCCCGGCAGTGTGCGGAATCATATGCTGCATTATTATACTGTAGAGGTGCTGCCCGGCAGTGTGCGGAATCATATGCTGCATTGTTATACTGTAGTGGTGCCACCCGGCAGTGTGCGGAATCATATGCTGCATTATTATACTGTAGAGGTGCTGCCCGGCAGTGTGCGGAATCATATGCTGCATTCTTATACTGTAGAGGTGCTGCCCGGCAGTGTGAGGATTCATATGCTGCATTAATTATACTGTAGAGGTGCTGCCCGGCAGTGTGCGGAATCATATGCTGCATTCTTATACTGTAGAGGTGCTGCCGGCAGTGTGCGGAATCATATGCTGCATTCTTATACTGTAGAGGTGCTGCCCGGCAGTGTGCGGAATCATATGCTGCATTATTATACTGTAGAGGTGCTGCCCGGCAGTGTGCGGAATCATATGCTGCATTATTATACTGTAGAGGTGCTGCCCGGCAGTGTGCGGAATCATATGCTGCATTATTATACTGTAGAGGTGCTGCCCGGCAGTGTGCGGAATCATATGCTGCATTGTTATACTGTAGTGGTGCCACCCGGCAGTGTGCGGAATCATATGCTGCATTATTATACTGTAGAGGTGCTGCCCGGCAGTGTGCGGAATCATATGCTGCATTCTTATACTGTAGAGGTGCTGCCCGGCAGTGTGCGGAATCATATGCTGCATTATTATACTGTAGAGTGTGCGGATTCATATGCTGCATTATTATACTGTAGAGGTGCTGCCCGGCTGTGTGCGGAATCAAATGCTGCATTGTTATAACTGTTATACTGTAGTGGTGCTACCCGCAGTGTGCGGAATCATATGCGCATTATTATACTGTAGAGGTGCTGCCCAGCAGTGTGTGGAATCATAGCTGCATTATTATACTGTAGAGGTGCTGCCCGGCAGTGTGTGGAATCATATGCTGCATTATTATACTGTAGAGGTGCTGCCCGGCAGTGTGCGGAATCATATGCTGCATTCTAAGGCTAGGGTCAGACGAACGCATTTTTCTCCGCGAACGTGGAAAAGTGCGGTCGAACGAACGAACGTATTTTTAAACGGAATGCGCGAAAGCGGTCATACGATGCGCATTTTCGTACGTTTTGTTTCACGGAGCTGCAAGAAGAGAGATATGATCAACCAAATCAATTGCAGAATGAATCAAATAAAAGGGAAGGGGTATAAAAAGGCATTTTGGGAATGGTGGCATTTTCCAAGATGGATGCAGTCCAAGTGTTTCTTTTTGCTGCACTGGGATACCTGTACCTGAAGAAGAAAAGACAACGGCGAACATGGGTCCATCCACTCAACACTGCCAGACCCACGCATGGCCACTTTGTGACACTGTACAGGCCACTGCGAGAGAGGGACCCCGTGAAGTTCTTCAACTACCTGCGGATGTCCATCCACACCTTTGATGAACTGTTGATGAAGGTGCGTGAGCCGCTGACCAAGAGGACACCAACATGAGGGCTGCCATACCACCGGAGGAGATGCTGGTCCTCACTTTGCGGTAAGTACTATCAAACACGTGCATTCATGACATCGCTGCCAGTCATCAGACATGTGCTCGGTGTGCAGAGGCTCTATTGTAGGTCAGTAGTTATATGCCCACACACACACGCATGCATCACCTTGCACAACACGTAACGAAAGAGTAATGACACTGACAACGATGTGAAACAAATAAAATATTTAGTCCCAAAATAATATGACAGAAGATAACAATAACATATTAAACACATATATTATTGCATGTCCAATGAAGGTAATAAAAAAAAAATATTAGAACAACATGAATAAACTGTGACAAACATAAACGAACAGACGATACACCTCACATGCTATGATACCGAGGAGCATCTGGGTCATGAGGACCGTGCATATGGCTGCGGTGGTACTCTGGCTCCGGGGGTGGCCCAGCAACAGGGGACATGGGTGGGCGGGCAGGCAACGCCTGGCAGTGGTGGGAATAACCATGGGGGTATTGTGGCACGACACCGTGATATACAGGTGCCTGTTGTGGATGGGACAGTATCTCATGTATCAGGTCCAGGCTTCGGCGGCGATAATCCAGCTTCTGCGCTGGGGTCATCATGTTGAGCCAAGAGAGACATGAATTAAAAAAGGACATGTCCTCGGAATCAGCGACCATGCAGCGTGGATGTGTATGGTGCGCGTCCATGAATGCGACCATGGCCTGCTCGACATCAGCTGATGGTGGCTTCTTCCTCCTGGGAGCCGTACTGGTGCTGTCTGTGGGTGCTGTACCCGGCACCTGCTGGGACTCCACATCCTCCACCTGGGACTCCGCACCACCCTGCTCGACCTCCACCTGGCAGCTGCCAGATCCTGCGGGCTGCAGCTCTTGCCCTTGTGAGCTAGAGGTGGATGGCCGGTCAATACTGCTCACAGTCTTGCGCGGCTCCTGGCTCTTCCTCAGGAAGGACAGTTGGTCAGCATACAAATAGCTGCGCCTCTTCTTTGCACCAGCTCCAGAGCGAGCAGCTTCAGCCTCCTTTTTCAGGACCCGGGTGTGATTGTCCCTCACCGTGCGCCATTTATTGATTGCTTCATGTGCTGCAAAACATGATGAGAGTGACATAAGGTTAGGTTCATATGATGTGATCATAACACAGCTTCTTTCATGTTCTAGGTATCTTGCTAGTGGATGCAGTTTGAAGGATCTGCATTACAACTTCCGCATTGGCAGATCGACAGCTGGTGAGATCGTCCGCAAGGTCTGCCAAACAATATGGGAAACCATGAAGGACCAATGTTTGCCAACACCCACAGACGAGGCATGGCTGGCAATTGCAGCAGGATTCTGGGAGAGAGCGAACTATCCCAACTGCCTGGGAGCGGTGGACGGCAAACATGTCCGCATTGTGAAGCCACTGCACAGTGGCTCACTGTATCAAAATTATAAACATTATTTTTCAATTGGCCTACTGGCGGTGGCAGATGCCAATTATAATTTTGTGTATGTGGATGTCGGATCATACGGCAAGGACTCGGACTCAACACTGTTTCGGAACTCAACACTGTGGAATGAGATAGAGGGTGGGAACCTGAACATCCCCAGACCCGCACCTTTGCCTGGCAGCGACGTGTCAGTCCCCTATGCCTTTGTGGGTGATGAAGCATTCGGCCTATCCACACATCTCCTGCGGCCATACTCGGGGACACACCTGACTGTGAAGAAGCGGGTGTTTAATTACAGGCTGTCGCGGGCGAGACGGTATGTCGAGTGTAGCTTTGGCATACTGAGCAACAAGTGGAGGATTTTCCATCGCCCACTTGATGTAAATGTGGATTTCTGTGTGGATATAGTGAAATGCTGTTGCATCCTACATAACTATGTTCGTGCAAGGGATGGGGTTAATTTCGAGGATACCCTCACAGTAACGGGTCTGGATGAGTATGCTAACGATGACATAATACCTGTGAATAGACACACCAACAGGTTTCGCGATGCTCTGTCTAATTATTTCACTAGCAATGCAGGGCAGGTGCCATGGCAGATGGACATCATTTGACATGTGACACCTAGGCTTGTGCACCGATTATTTTTTCTGTTCGAATTTTCGGATCTTTAAAGTTTTCGATTCGGCTCATTCGAACGAACCCTGTTTTGATTCGATTCGGTTCGACTTGTTTTTCGGGGATATGTAATCGGAATATGGACCATTTTTCGTTTTTTTGGTCACTTTGCTCGTTTGTTGGATCTACTTTTCGTGATTTCGTACATTTCTCGTTTTTCGCAACGTCTGTTCTCGTTTCAAAACAATACATTTCGATTTGACACAATTCAAGTCCAATAGCATATTCGTACAATATTTTGTTTCGGCTCGGAAACATTTCGGATCTGACATTTTCGGATCGGAAAATTATCTGGGAATCACCCGCATCAGAAAACACGAATCGTGAAAATGTCGTTTAAATTCCGAAATGTCGTTTAAATTCCGAATAATTTATTGACAACGAAAATTCGTTATGCCATTTTGTTTGATATTACATTCAAGTTCAATGCAATTGAATTCTATGCAATAAAATGATCATTTACTCACTCTGAAGCTTCTGCTCTTTATCAGACCACGTCTCGTACTCTGGGTACACCACCCTGGACACTGTGACCCATGCACTGGCCTTCTTCTGCCGGTCTTTGTAGCTGTCGCAGGCCGTGTCCCACAGCTCGGGATGATCTGCCACTGCATTGATCAGCCTCTCCACGTCGATGTCAGTCCCAGCCATTGTCCAACGCAACTTGCAGCTACCCCCAGACAAGACAGGAAGTGTTTGGTGTGTGCACGTTATGTTGGCCGGACGTGTGCAGCGTCTGACGTCTCCCAATCACGCAAACACGCCGCTATGTAGCCGCAGCGCACTCTGTACGTCAGTAGTAGCGGTTTGACGTTCTCGAAAAAATGCGTTCGTTTGCCACTTGCGTTGCGCGGACGAATTTTCGTGCGGCCGTACTTCGTATGTTCCCCGGCATTGGACGTCATTTGCTGCTAGTACGGCCGTGATTTCGTGCGGCTAAACGCACGTTAAAACTGCGCTAGTCTGACCCTAGCCTTATACTGTAGAGGTGCTGCCCGGCAGTGTGCGGAATCATATGCTGCATTATTATACTGTAGAGGTGCTGCCCGGCAGTGTGCGGAATCATATGCTGCATTATTATACTGTAGAGGTGCTGCCCGGCAGTGTGCGGAATCATATGCTGCATTATTATACTGTAGAGGTGCTGCCCGGCAGTGTGAGGATTCATATGCTGCATTATTATACTGTAGAGGTGCTGCCCGGCAGTGTGCGGAATCATATGCTGCATTATTATACTGTAGAGGTGCTGCCCGGCAGTGTGCGGAATCATATGCTGCATTATTATACTGTAGAGGTGCTGCCCGGCAGTGTGCGGAATCATATGCTGCATTATTATACTGTAGAGGTGCTGCCCGGCAGTGTGAGGATTCATATGCTGCATTATTATACTGTAGAGGTGCTGCCCGGCAGTGTGAGGATTCATATGCTGCATTAATTATACTGTAGAGGTGCTGCCCGGCAGTGTGCGGAATCATATGCTGCATTATTATACTGTAGAGGTGCTGCCCGGCAGTGTGCGGAATCATATGCTGCATTCTTATACTGTAGAGGTGCTGCCCGGCAGTGTGCGGAATCATATGCTGCATTATTATACTGTAGAGGTGCTGCCCGGCAGTGTGCGGAATCATATGCTGCATTATTATACTGTAGAGGTGCTGCCCGGCAGTGTGCGGAATCATATGCTGCATTATTATACTGTAGAGGTGCTGCCCGGCAGTGTGCGGAATCATATGCTGCATTGTTATACTGTAGTGGTGCCACCCGGCAGTGTGCGGAATCATATGCTGCATTATTATACTGTAGAGGTGCTGCCCGGCAGTGTGCGGAATCATATGCTGCATTCTTATACTGTAGAGGTGCTGCCCGGCAGTGTGCGGATTCATATGCTGCATTATTATACTGTAGAGGTGCTGCCCGGCTGTGTGCGGAATCAAATGCTGCATTGTTATACTGTTATACTGTAGTGGTGCTACCCGGCAGTGTGCGGAATCATATGCTGCATTATTATACTGTAGAGGTGCTGCCCAGCAGTGTGCGGAATCATATGCTGCATTATTATACTGTAGAGGTGCTGCCCGGCAGTGTGTGGAATCATATGCTGCATTATTATACTGTAGAGGTGCTGCCCGGCAGTGTGCGGAATCATATGCTGCATTCTTATACTGTAGAGGTGCTGCCCGGCAGTGTGCGGAATCATATGCTGCATTATTATACTGTAGAGGTGCTGCCCGGCAGTGTGCGGAATCATATGCTGCATTCTTATACTGTAGAGGTGCTGCCCGGCAGTGTGCGGAATCATATGCTGCATTATTATACTGTAGAGTGTGCGGATTCATATGCTGCATTATTATACTGTAGAGGTGCTGCCCGGCTGTGTGCGGAATCAAATGCTGCATTGTTATACTGTTATACTGTAGTGGTGCTACCCGGCAGTGTGCGGAATCATATGCTGCATTATTATACTGTAGAGGTGCTGCCCAGCAGTGTGCGGAATCATATGCTGCATTATTATACTGTAGAGGTGCTGCCCGGCAGTGTGTGGAATCATATGCTGCATTATTATACTGTAGAGGTGCTGCCCGGCAGTGTGCGGAATCATATGCTGCATTCTTATACTGTAGAGGTGCTGCCCGGCAGTGTGCGGAATCATATGCTGCATTATTATACTGTAGAGGTGCTGCCCGGCAGTGTGCGGAATCATATGCTGCATTGTTATACTGTAGTGGTGCCACCCGGCAGTGTGCGGAATCATATGCTGCATTAATTATACTGTAGAGGTGCTGCCCGGCAGTGTGCGGAATCATATGCTGCATTATTATACTGTAGAGGTGCTGCCCGGCAGTGTGCGGAATCATATGCTGCATTCTTATACTGTAGAGGTGCTGCCCGGCAGTGTGCGGAATCATATGCTGCATTATTATACTGTAGAGGTGCTGCCCGGCTGTGTGCGGAATCAAATGCTGCATTGTTATACTGTTATACTGTAGTGGTGCTACCCGGCAGTGTGCGGAATCATATGCTGCATTATTATACTGTAGAGGTGCTGCCCAGCAGTGTGCGGAATCATATGCTGCATTATTATACTGTAGAGGTGCTGCCCAGCAGTGTGCGGAATCATATGCTGCATTATTATACTGTAGAGGTGCTGCCCGGCAGTGTGTGGAATCATATGCTGCATTATTATACTGTAGAGGTGCTGCCCGGCAGTGTGCGGAATCATATGCTGCATTCTTATACTGTAGAGGTGCTGCCCGGCAGTGTGCAGAATCATATGCTGCATTATTATACTGTAGAGGTGCTGCCCGGCAGTGTGCGGAATCATATGCTGCATTATTATACTGTAGTGGTGCCACCCGCAGTGTGCGGAATCATATGCTGCATTATTATACTGTAGAGTGTGCGGATTCATATGCTGCATTATTATACTGTAGAGGTGCTGCCCGGCAGTGTGCGGAATCAAATGCTGCATTGTTATACTGTTATACTGTAGTGGTGCTACCCGGCAGTGTGCGGAATCATATGCTGCATTATTATACTGTAGAGGTGCTGCCCGGCAGTGTGCGGAATCATATGCTGCTTTATTATACTGTAGAGGTGCTGCCTGGCAGTGTGAGGATTCATATGCTGCATTATTATACTGTAGAGAGGTGCTGCCGGCAGTGTGCGGAATTCATATGCTGCATTATTATACTGTAGAGAGGTGCTGCCCGGCAGTGTGCGGAATCATATGCTTCATTATTATACTGTAGAGGTGCTGCCCGGCAGTGTGCGGAATCATATGCTGCATTATTATACTGTAGAGGTGCTGCCCGGCAGTGTGTGGATTCTTATGCTGCCTTATTATACTGTAGAGGTGCTGCCAGGCAGTGTGCGGAATCATATGCTGCATTATTATACTGTAGAGGTGCTGCTCGGCAGTGTGCGGATTCATATGCTGCATTATTATACTGTAGAGGTGCTGCCCGGCAGTGTGCGGAATCATATGCTGCATTATTATACTGTAGAGGTGCTGCTCGGCAGTGTGCGGAATCATATGCTGCATTATTATACTGTAGAGGTGCTGCCCGGCAGTGTGCGGAATCATATGCTTCATTGAAACCTATGGGTTAAAAAGCTTTGTTTCTTTAAAAAAAGTTAAGAAACCTAAAATTTCACCCAAAAAATGCTTAAAAAAATCTTAAAATAATAAATAAGTAAAGGAAGTTTCATTCTATTGGTAGTAATCTACTTCCCATTCTTAAATAAGCAATAAAAAAACAAATAACTCATTAAAAAACGAAAAACCAAACTAAACCGAATCACTGAAATGATCTGAATCACTGAAAGGATCCAAACGCCAAAAATGACCCAAATCACCAAATAGATCTGAAATTTCGAATCAATATCGAATCACATCACCGAATCGAAAGGAAAACGGTCCGAAACGACCCGAAACGAAAAAAAAAAAACACCTGGAAAAAAAAATAAACAAAATTTTCAGCGGTGCACATCTCTAGGTTATCATCTGTAGGTTATCTGTGCATTTATAGAGGGCGATTGATAAACCCCAGCTCCAGTTTTTTGTTATAGATCTTAAAAATGAATGAAAGGAAATTAATGAGAGTTTCAGGAAACATTAAGGGCTAGGGTCAGACGAACGCATTTTTCACGTTGTCCGTGAAAAAAGTGCGTTCGAACGAATGGACGTATTTTTTCACGGAATACGCGATAGCGGTCATACGATGCGCCTTTTCGTCCGTGATTTTGTACGGATCATCAATAAAACATTTTGTGTCTGGACGTTATGTTGGCCGTACATTAGCAGCGTCTGACGTCTCCCAATCACGCACACACGCCGCTATGCGGCTGCAGCGCACTCTGTACGTCAGTAGTAGCGGTTTGACGTTCTCGAAAAAATGCGTTCGTTTGCCACTTGCGTTGCACGGACGAACTTTCGTGCGGCCGTTCGTCGTATGTTCCCCGGCATTGGACGTCATTTGCTGCTAGCACGGCCGTGATTTCGTGCGGCTAAACGAACGTGAAAAATGCGTTCATCTGACCCTAGCCTAAACAAACAGTTGTTGTGCTGCACACTGGCTGAAATAAATACAATAGGGTGCTAACCTGAAAGGTGACGTATCCTCAAAAGCCCAAAATACATGAATAACACAAAACAACAAGTAAGAACACCAAGGAGTAAAAGAAATGATTTTACTATAGACACAAATAAAAGTAAAAAAATGGTTCAATAAGCACCAAAGCACATATAGACCATGTATGCCAAAGCGAACCAACAATATACACTCTATAATGATCCGTTACTATCCCGATCGAAAGGGAACAAACCAACTCAATTCCCACAAGCAAGATGTAATAATATAACCCTGACGAGCATGAAACAATAACAAAATGACATGATACCAAGAGCGCAGATAGAAATGGAACTTCACAAAACCATATGAAAAAATATCACAATAAGCTAATAAAATCAAGAGGAAACATCCCAGTGAAACAAACCGGCAGAGACCCAACGCCCCAACGTTTCAGCCAAAGGCCTTTATCAAGGGTACTACATCTCTTGATTTTATTAGCTTAATGTGATATTTTTTCATATGGTTTTGTGAAGTTCCATTTCTATTAGGGATAATACGTTTCGGGTTCAGAATTTCGGAATTTTCACGAAATTTCCCGATTCGTGCATTCGGATTCGGCCGATTTTCCGAAAATTTTTGGATCCGAAAACGTCAGATCCGAACAAATTTTCGTGCCGCAACGAAAACGTTTCGGAATTTTCGAATGGACTAGAAATGTGTAAAATCGAAATTCATTTTCGTTTCATTCGTGATTTCGGCTCCATTCCTGATTTCGGTTCCATTTCAGTAATTTCGGACATCGTATTTATATCGCTGATTTTGTAATTAAATTTTGCATCATTCCCATCTCAATGTATCCTTCCTGGAAAACCAGAGAAATCTCAATGTATCCTTCTTGTAAAACCAGAGAAATCTCAATGTATCCTTCTTGTAAAACATGAGAAATCTCAATGTATCCTTCCCGGGAAACCAGAGAAATCTCAATGTATCCTTCTTGTAAAACATGAGAAATCTCAATGTATCCTTCTTGTAAAACATGAGAAATCTCAATGTATCCTTCCCGGGAAACCAGAGAAATCTCAATGTATCCTTCCTGGAAAACCAGAGAAATCTCAATGTATCCTTCTTGTAAAACCAGAGAAATCTCAATGTATCCTTCTTGTAAAACCAGAGAAATTTCAATGTATCCTTCTTGTAAAACATGAGAAATCTCAATGTATCCTTCCCGGGAAACCAGAGAAATCTTAATGTATCCTTCTTGTAAAACATGAGAAATCTCAATGTATCCTTCTTGTAAAACATGAGAAATCTCAATGTATCCTTCTTGTAAAACATGAGAAATCTCAATGTATCCTTCCCGGGAAACCAGAGAAATCTCAATGTATCCTTCCCGGGAAACCAGAGAAATCTCAATGTATCCTTCCCGGGAAACCAGAGAAATCTCAATGTATCCTTCTTGTAAAACATGGGAAATCTCAATGTATCCTTCCCGGGAAACCAGAGAAATCTCAATGTATCCTTCCCGGGAAACCAGAGAAATCTCAATGTATCCTTCTTGTAAAACATGAGAAATCTCAATGGCAGAATTATCGTATCGGCAGAATTATCGTATCGGCAGAATTATCGTATCCGAAAGGCTAGGGTCAGACGAACGCATTTTCACGTTGTCTGTGAAAAAGTGCGTTCGAACGAATGGACGCATTTTTTCACGGAGTACGCGAGAGCGGTCATACGATGCGCATTTTTCGTCCGTGATTTTGTACGGATCATCAATAAAACACTTTGTGCATCTGAACGTTATGTTGGCCGGACATTAGCAGCGTCTGACATCTCCCAATCACGCAAACACGCCTCTAGCGGACGCAGCGCACTCTGTACGTCAGTACTAGCAGTTTAACGTTCTCGAAAAAATGCGTTAATTTTCCACTTGCGTTGCGCGGCCAGACTTTTGTGCGACCGTACTTCGTATATTGGCCGTCATTGCCCGTCATCTGCTGCTAGTGCGGCCGTAATTATGTGCGCCTGCACGCACGTTCGCACTGCCTCAGTCTGACCCCAGCCAAAAACCATTAGTTTACGTCAAAACGAATAGACACTTTGAAACGAGGAGAACACGAAAATTTCCGAAATCACGAAAAAAAAGTCGATCCGAAAAATGAAACAAAACAAACCGAAATGAAGATTGGCCGAAACAAAAATTTACAAAGTCCGAACGAACCGAATAAAAAAATCGGTGCACAAGCCTAATTTCTATCTGCGCTCTTGGTATCATGTCATTTTGTTATTGTTTCATGCTCGTCAGGGTTATATTATTACATCTTGCTTGTGGGAATTGAGTTGGTTTGTTCCCTTTCGATCGGGATAGTAACGGATCATTATAGAATGTATATTGTTGTATCCCTTTGGCATTCATGGTCTATATGTGCTTCAGTGCTAATTGAACCAGTGCATTTTTTTACTTTTGTGTCTATAATAAAATCATCTTTTTTACTCATTGCTTCCTTGTTGTTTTGTGAGTTTCAGGAAACATACCACTTCCTATGTTTAGCACATCCCATAATAGCACCTACTGGAAATAGCTTTGCCAGATCGACCATGTTTTCCTGAACGCATATAATTTCTTCATGCCGATGGACAGTGCATGAAATGTGCCACCTTGCAGCATGTAGAGGCCATACGCTGCAGGTAAGAAATCAAAAAGGAATCCCAGGTGACCTGCCTTGCTTTCCTTCTTGCAGCATATGAATTATACATGTTTCGTGGAAGCACTTTGTCCTGGTTTCCACTTTTTGCATGAAATAGTAATGTGTGTCCAGGAAAACATGACCGATCTGGCAACCCTACCTGGAAGTGGTCATCGTTTTCTGTTAGGCACATGTCGACGCGGCACTGTTTGTTGGTGCTAACGCATCCCAATATTGCATCATCGCTGTTTTGTATCTCATTCCTGATGTTATATGCTGAGACATCTATCGTGCGGGGCTTGTTACAGCACACTCGTCCCTTCAGATAGCCCCATAAAAAAGGCATCTGAGGTGGTAAGATTGGACATCGAGGTGATCTCAGATTCTGAAAAATGACACAGTCCTCAAAATAAGACTCTTGATTGTAGCCATTGACTCACATGATGTGTTGCATGTCTAGCCATCTTGCTGGTTGTAACCCTGTGCTCTTCCGAAGAGTAAACCATTATGTTCCATGAGAGTGCTATTCTCGTGGCTGCTTGCGCTGCCACCTAGCGGCCACTTCCAGCATGTGCTGTGTTGGGATGCGGACGCGCTCATCATAGGAGGAGGCATAAACTTTTGGTTTGGGTCTATATGAATCACCCTGTGGTTCCATAGTTTTGGGTACAACAACATGTGAACAATGTAACTCTAATACATGAGGGAGGCAGAGTTACCAATTACATAGTTACATAGGCTGAAAAAAAAACATGTGTCCATCGGGTTCAGCCTCTCACACAACACCCACTGCTGTTGATCCAAAAGAAGGCAAAAAACCCCAGTCTGAAGCGCTCGCCAATATGCAACAAACTGGGGTAAAAATCCTTCTTGACCCCAGAATGGCAGTCAGATTTCTCCTTGGATCAAGAAGCTTTTACCCACATATTAAATATTATAACCCTTAATATTCTGTGTCTGCAGGAAGTCATCCAGTTGTTTTTTAAAAGTCTGTACAGTCTCTGACCCAACCACCTCAACAGGCAGAGAATTCCACAGCTTTATTGTTCTCACCGTAAAATAACCCTTCCTATGCTTTAAGCTAAATTTTCTTTCTTCCAGTCTAAATGGATGACCCCTTGTCCTGTGTATAGTCCTGTTAATGAATAGGTTATCAGACAATGGTTTATAATGGCCCCGTAGATATTTATATAAGCTTATCAGATCCCCTCTAAGGCTAGGGTCAGACTAACGCATTTTTCACGTTGTCCGTGAAAAAGTGCGTTCGAACAAATGGACTTATTTTTTCACGGAATACGCGATAGCGGTCATACGATGCGCAGTTTCATCCGTGATTTTGTAAGGATCATCAATAAAACACTTTTTGTGTCTGGACGTGATGTTGGCCGGACATTAGCAGCGTCTGACGTCTCCTAATCACGCACACACGCCGCTAGCGGACGCAGCGCACTCTGTACGTCAGTACTAGTGGTTTCACGTTCTCGAAAAAATGCGTTTGTTTGCCGCTTGCGTTGCGCGGCCGCACTTTTGTGCGACCGTACTTCTTATATTGGCCGTCATTGCCCGGCATCTGCTGCTAGCACGGCCGTGATTATGTGTGGCTGCACGCGCGTTCGCACTGCCTCAGTCTGACCCTAGCCTTAGGCGCCGTTTCTCTAAACTAAACGGGTTTAAGCTTGTTAGTCTTTCCTCATAACTTAACCCTTCCATTCCCCTTATTAATTTAGTTGCCCGTCTCTGCACTTTCTCTAGCGCTATAATATCCTTTCTTAAGACAGGTGCCTAAAATTTCACGACATATTCAAGGTGCGTCTGACCATTGATTTATAAAGAGGCAAAATTATGTTTTGATCCCGAGAGTGAACTCCCCTTTTAATGCATGCCAATACCTTGCTGGCCTTGGCGGCTGCTGTTTGACATTGCACATTGTTACTTAGTTTGAAGTCTATGATTATTCCCAAATCCTTCTCCTGCTTGGATTTCCCTAACTCCGTACCATTTAGGGCAGTGTTTCTCAACTCGTATCCTCAGGACCCACTAATAGGCCTGGTTTGTGGGATAACCAAAGCACAGCACTGGTGATATGATTTGCTGCTCAGTAATTGCAGTATTCAGTCTGCATTTCCCAAAGGTGATCTGCAAAATCTGGCCTGGAGTGGGTCCCGAGTACTGGAGTTGAGAAACCCTGATTAAGGCTAGGGTCAGACGAGCGTGATTTCTACGGACTGTACGTCCGTGCAGTACGGACGTACGTCAGTACGGAAGACGCAGTAGTGGCCAGACAGTCCGTTTTTTTCACTGACGTATATTTTGATGGATATAGGAGGGAAAAATAAATTAAAATGCAAAACCATTTTGTCCGTGAAAAATGCTGGACGTATAAATGCCGTCCGTCTGACCACGTTCCATCACTCACACACAAAGCTATGCGGACGTTGCGGACGCAGCGCACTTTGTGCGGCCGTTCTAGCGGTTGTACGTTCTTGCCTGCCTTGCGTCCATGGGCCGCGGCCGTTGTGCGTCCGCAGTTCAGTGCGGACGTACTTCGTGTAACGGGCTCCGATGGGCTTCCTGTCATGCTATCACGGACGTACTTTTAGGCGCAATCACGGACGTGAACACTACGCTCGTCTGACAGCAGCCTTAGGGTATATGTTGCTTGTGTGTTCTTCACTCCAAAGTGCATAACTTTGCATTTATCTAGATTAAATTTCATCTGCCATTTAAGTGCCCAGTCCCCCAATCTATCTAAATCCCTCTGCAGCGGAGTAACATCCTGCTCACATTGTATTACGTTTCCTAGTTTTATGTCATCTGCAAACACTGATACATGGCTTTCAATGCCTATCTCAAGGTCATTTATAAATAAATTGAATAGTAATGGTCCTATAACAGACCCCTGAGGGACACCGCTTACCACTGGTGTCCATCTTGAAAATGTACCATTTATGACCACTCTCTGTACCCTATCTTTTAGCCAGTTTTCTATCCAAGAACAAGTATTTTCATCTAGACCAATTTTTCTCAATTTAAATAGTAACCTTTTGTGTGGAACTGTGTCGAAAGCTTTGGCAAAATCTAAGTAAATCACATCCACTGCGACCCCCTGATCTATACTTCTACTTACTTCCTCATAGAACGTAATTAGGAACGTAATATACCAATGTATATGAAAAAACTACAGGACAACATTGTGACTATAATAGTTGTCATAGGGTAAAGCATTCAACCCCTAACAGGTCGATATTGCCATTATACTATTAGTCAAATTGTTAATTAATCACCCACAAATAATACTACATTTCGACAGAGAAAGTAACCTGTTCTATTAGGGATCCCGATGTAAATAACTCAGTTAAATCACCTTGCAAGTCTCTAGTGTAATTATAATTAACAGGTGTTTTAGCGTGTTTACCTTTATATCATACTGCAGGATAGGGCAGCAACATGTGATGATAGATCTCACTCAAATCCACAGTAATAACACTACTTGTAGTCAGTAACAATTAATAGGGATTATAGATGATGATGATAGTTACTGTAGCAAGAGCAACATTTAATATTACAGATCCACCTTTTGACCACATTTTGACAGAACCCAATCTTTCTTGGCCTTGAAAGTGGGGAGAGTCCAGCACGATCTTGAGACAATATAGTCTCCAACTGAAATTCCACCATACTATGGGCCCTGTCACCTCCTTAACGCTAGCACTAGCGCTCACATAAAGGAGCGTTAGAGTGCCGGAACGATCACCTCCTGATTGCTAACTGGTTAAAAAAAACATAAGCGAATTGGTATTAGGGCTTTTTATCACCAGATTACTGTACTTTGTGATCCTAATGCTATTTACTGATTGCTTCCTCTTTGCGCTTCCCATGGTAAGTATAGAGAGAGCAAAGGCCCAGCACCAATTACAAACCTGGTGTTTCTGCGGAATCATTTAGCAGCAGCTGGAAGCCCCCAAAAAAATTAGATACTCATCTCTCACCCCACGGTGAGAACGGCAGCCCGATTCGGACTGCCGGTAGCAGAGTGAGACTGGGGAAAAAAAGTCCACAGTCTCCCTCCGCTATCACTTCGCTGACCTGCAGGATCTCGTGAGAAGTGAGATCTTGCTGGTCATGAGACCCAGCAGGAGAAGCCTCCATGGAGTCCTTTGGACTCCATGGAGGGGATGTCCGCGACAAAGTGTGCCGAACGAGCGAGCACTGAAATTTGGGTGCTCTCTGAATAACCCCTTTAATCCGAAGCAAACAGGGCAGGGAGTCCTTTGGACCCCTACCTCACCATTCTACTGTCCCCACAAGGTCAAGTGGAGTGTCACTGGAAAGGATAGAGTCTGGCCTTTCTGGTGATACCAAACATGACCATACAATGTGTAAAAATAAAAAAGTGAAAAAACACTTTTATTCCTCTGTTCTAAAGCAGCAGCATTATTCACTTATAAAGCGAACAAAATCGCTGGACTAATTCAACTTCTCATTTCCCACACTGTGAGCAAATTTGAAAGTGATGGCATAATGTGTCACTACGCATTATTCATCTAACACATGGGGGGGCGCTAGGGGAAAACTTGCCACGGGGCTTGTCTTGCTAAGCCTCTGATTGGGTTAAAATTAGAGTAAAACCAACCCATGTTTAATAACTCCATACAGTGGTGGCCATAACACAGTATGAGCATATACTGTCTCGTATACTGTAATCCTCATATTCTGTCTGTTATGAAGAGTTGTTTTAAATGATTTGAACGAGTTGAAACTGCACAATTCTTGTGAATTTTGAATCAATTTATCGCTTAATATTTAAATTTGTCTTCTGGGCCAGTTCAACAGCAAGAGTGGCTTTTGGTACATTGGTTAGGACTCACTCTACAAAGAGGTGCCTTGAAGGGGCGAGTGAGCTTAAGTTGCAATGGCCATTGAAACAAACTAAAACCTCATAGTGTTTTGTTGTACATGGAAATACATAGAAACGAGCGCAGGACACCTTTTCTCTCTTGTTATGTTTTATACATTAACTGGGCTGTTACTCCTGGCTGTTGCAGCCGCTCCGGTGAGTATGGGCGCGACGCCATTTTTTCTTGTTTGTATGTATATTATGCTTGTAACACCAGTTCGTCGTTTTGCTGCTGTTTTTTTTCCATGTTTTTGTTTTAACCCCCAAATGGGAAGTGCTTGGTGCGTGTATAAATAAAACCCACCATCTTTCTGCCTCTCCTTAGCTGAAAAGCAGCAGGAGGGGCATGGAGCTGCTCAGTAGAGCGGCTTTTGGTACATTGGTTAGGACTCACTCTACAAAGAGGTGCCTTGAAGGGGCGAGTGACCTTATGTTGCAATGGCCATTGAAACAAACTAAAACCTCATAGTGTTTTGTTGTACATGGAAATACATAGAGACGAGCGCAGATGACACCTTTTCTCTCCAGTTTAACAGCAATCCTATTATTATCACAGACATACAACAGATTAATGAGCAGTGACAGGTCGTGGTGATGGAGGCCAAGTGAGTAGCAAAGAACATTGGAAAAAGATCAGTCTTACATTGGTTACCATTTATCCAGAGACGTCAGGTCAGGTCTTCCACGTCACTCACAATCAGTGTCACCATGTAGCGCAGTATTTTTGGATTTCTTTCTTTCGCTTTTTGTTTTTTAAATTCTGCAGATTTTGTTGTAGGATGCTATAACATACAACTGAACAGTCAAACAATCGATCATGTTATTTTGGATTGTGACAGACATTCTATAAATTTCGATGTCGAGGTACAGGAAACAGAGAGAAAGAAAAAAATTATCAGGGTTATTCAAAGCGATCCGAATTGGGGCCGTAAGGTAACCGAACGCTGAAATTCAGCGTACGGTTACCTTTCCTGGCCATTCGGCTATTCAGAGAGCAGGCAATACGCCATATGTTGGCGAATTGCCTGCACATACGGTGCCTGTTCGGTGCCTGTTCGAGGGCAGTGAAATCCCCAAAGAGAAGCAATGCTTCGTCTATTCAGAGAACACAAACCAGCAGTGAAAAGTTGCCGAATTGCCCTGCTGTTCAGTGGTTTCATTCGACAGGTTTTTAATTCAGGCAAATCCCATAGGCTTCAATGTTAAAAATATTCCCGTTTTAATCCAATATCTAATAAACCGTTTATTATAATATTCTGCAGTAAAAAGTTTCTTTATTTTTAGATTTTTTTAGGATCTTTTAAGCATTTTTGGGGATTTTTTTGCAACAAAAAAAATTCCGATTGTTTTTTATTTTTTTAAAACATTTTATTCGCACCGAATTGAAGAGAACAAAAAGTCACCGAACGTGCGGTGACTTTCGGTTCTCTTTGAATAACCCTGTAATTCAGATGCTAGAGGTTCTTCATAAGGGCTTATTCAATAAGAGCTGAATTTTCCACCGAATTTCCACATACGGTGCAATTTCGTGGAGGTTCGGCTAGTCAGAAAGCTGGTAAATCTCCAAATATTGGCTAATTGATATCAAAATACGGTGCAGTTCGCCTCAGATAGCCGCAATTCGGCAGCAGCGAAATTGTCCCGTAGAGAAGTAATGATAACGCCGAACTGTTCTGAAATGTTGGCAAAATGCCATAGGATTCAATGTAAAAACACATTTGAGCGGTTTTATTATTATTTTTTTTCAACAGCAAAAAGCGTTTCTAATTTTTTATTTAGTCTACAGGAATTTTTTTTTTCAAAATTTTTGATTACCAATTTTTTTTAAAAGCGTTTTTTTTTTATTCTGCGACAGACTGGTTTTATTCTTTATAGGATCTCTTTTATTGTTGCCATGCATTTTCATTGTCTTAAACACCTTTTTTTAAACCAGCAGAGTTCCGGGTTTTTTTTTTTTTATACCTTTTCAGTCAGTTCGGCAGATCATCAGCTGTCTTCGGCAGTCAGTTCGGCTATTTTTGGCGGTCTGCGGGCTGATCGACGGCGTTCCGTGGATCCCATTAGGCGCACTTCCGGGGCATCTTGCGGTGAATAGTAAATTCACCGCAAGGGTTGGTGAACTGAAATTGCCGTAGTGCACCGAACGAGAGAGAGCGCTGAAATTTTGGTGCTCTCTGAATAACCCCTATAGAGTTATTATATCCGTGTGGCCATAATCGCTACAATTTCCATGAAGGATCACACTATATGTTGTTCTTTTCTCTGATTATTTGTCTAGGAGATATATTGGAGCCTTCTGTCCAGCTCTTGTTTCCAAACTTGGCAAATCGGCATCTGGTGGCCATGAAAGTCATTTAGGTGTGCAAGTTCAGAAGGGTGCGTAATTGGACCTTGTGTATCAGTGGTTCCCTATATGTGTTGTCACATGGAGATTGTTTTGGTCTCAGGGGTATCCATATAAGGCTGGTGTCAGACGAGCGCACTATGTGCACCCGTACTGACGTGCCTCCCGCAGACCACATTAGATCAGCATTATATACACAGCCATTGAGGGTCTCTCTTGAAACCCAGAGGATCATGGGTTAAAATTACCAGGCTACGCGAATCAAAATTCTAATTCACGCAGAACCTCAAATGTCACCTATGGTCCTACCAAACCCACTTAATGTATGCATGGGGCTCATCTCTTTTTCTATTATTCGCTGGCTGAAAGGATCATTATATACATTGAGGTGGACCTCACCACTTTCAAATCAGCAATGGACGTACTCCAGTGTAAACCTTGAGATATGGTACCTGTGAATGGTTTTGAATCGCAGACTATTATTTGTGTTTAACAAGATGTTGTAGTGAATGGTCACACATATAAAGAGTAATGGTAAAATCAACTGGAAACAAGGTTGGTTTCATTAACAGTATTTTATTAACCAGAGGTAAGCGCGCAACCCCCCAAACTCTGGTGCTATATTGTAATGTATTACACGTCAATTACTTAATTAGCCAAAGGAACCTACTTAACAATGGAACAGATGTGGCTAAGAGGGCCACAAATGCCACACTTTATCATGCTTTGGGTAAGTAACACTGTGTCTCGAATCCCTCGGATATTACAAAGCTGGTCCCTTTACACAGGTCCCTATCTATCCCTCCGATCCTTGAATGGTCGGTAATCTGGCTATCTATAGGGACACAAGCACAAACAAGGGTTAACAGGCCCCAGGAAGTATTCAACAAGCAGGCCTTCACAGGTACACCTCTTAGGCAGAGATATAGAAACAGGACAGGGTTAACAGGAGCAACCTGAGTAACATACAGACAAGAGGAGTCAGAACACAAACAGTGATACATATACAGTATATAGACAAATCATATAGAGAAGTCAGGCTTGTCAGGAATCGCCGAATTGGTACACAGAGCCTGGTTCTCACAATATGGAAAACAGAAAATACAAAGCCAAATCGTTAGAATAGTCAGGAATTGCCAAATCGGTACACAAAGAGTGGTTCTCATACAAGCCAGGACAGAAATCAGCAAAGGAGTCAGTGATCAGCAAAGGAGTCAGTGATCAGCAAAGGAGTCAGTGAATCGCGAATTGCAAAAGTTGAATCACTCAGCACTGGGGGAAGTAACTCCACGACAGGGCAATGATTTGGATTGCGCCTTCTTCTAAACGCCGTGCCCTGCCTCCTGACCACGTACGTGACCTCCTGGAGCCGGCGCATCACCTGGCAACCGGCCAACCAACGGCGCAGATGGTGCTGCCGGGTGCTGGGCCCCCCCTTGATCAACCTGCTGGACCCTGGACGTGACATACTGCCACGCCGGTAAGTAGCTTTATAGGTACACTTAAGGTGTTTGATTATTCCATTGAATAATCTAGATATCACTTCAACTTCTGTGTTTATCTTCTTGCATATTGTAAATAGCGTCACACCCCATAGGTTCAGCTACGTTATGTGCCCAAAAAATTTGGTCACGTGACTCCCTGAATATATTGAATGAGCAGGTTTTTCCACCAATGGGTTTTTTCCATGGCACAGCGGGCATATTCCAAGATGGCAATGCCAGGATTCATCGGGCTCAAATTGCGTAAGAGTGGTTCAGGGAGCATGAGACCTCATTTTCACACATGGATTGGCCACCGCACAGTCCAGACCTTAACCCCATTGAGAATCTTTGGGATAATGTGCTGGAGAAGACTTTACTCAGCGCCGCGACTCTCCCACCATCAATACAAGATCTTGGCCACAAAATAATGTGACTCTGGACGCGAATAAATGCTGTGACATTGCATGATCTTATCCAACCGATGCCACGGCGAATGCGTGCCGGAATCACAGCAAAAGGCTACACAACCAAATATTACAGCGTGTGTGACTTTTTCTGGGCAGGCAGTGTGTATATTTTAATAATTGGATGCTAAAGTAAATTTGTGGTCTGAACTCACCCCCCCTTTTATAATTTTGCTTTTAAGAATTTATTTGCAAGATATTTCTTCCGACCAGTGCATGACTAAGAGGCATTTTATCAATAACAGCACCTCCGATTAGAAACATCTAAGACTTTCTATGTGGGTGGCACATGTAACGTCTAGCTGGCGTCATAACAGCGGATGACACTTTTCTGTGAGTCACCATCTATTCTTACGGCGAGAATACCATTTTTCCCACAACGCTGGAGCGTTGACTATACGAGCAGTCGATGTTGTGACTATCGACGGGATAAACTGGATCCTTCCATTGCAATCAATTAAACCAACCAGTCTGCTTCAAATTTGTTCACTATTCATTCATTGAACGATCAACATGTGTTCGAGGATAGTTGCGTGTTCTCCCAGAAGTTCTCTCTCTGGGATAGCTGTTTTAACTCCAAGCGGAGAACTTGTTGCTCAGAGCAACAATACAAAAAAAAATGCATTGAAATTACCATAAACTGTGACATAGCATAACGATCTTTGGAAAGCGGTGGAACCTTGATCGATATGATTGCGGGTCTCTATGACAAACAAATGTTTGTTAACCTGGCCCAGAATGTTCCCAATTTTTAAGGAAGGGAAACCCACCTTTAATTCTAATTCTATAATGTACGAATCACCCGTAATGGTCAGAGATGTTGCGATAAGTTGCCTGGTACAGCGAGCTTCCAAGAGGAAGTCATAAATTGGTCCATAAAATTCTGATTAGCCTCAAAGTCGAAACATCTGATAATCATAAGAAGGTATTCAGCAGAAAAGCCGGGAGATTTACAAGTCAATTTCTAAATACCGTCAGGATGATATGTCGCAAAGGCACATTGGGGAAGGAGAAAAAAAAGGAATGTATAGATAAGCTACCCATCGGCATATGCCGGGGATGTTCAACCTTGGCACTCCAGATGGTTTGGAACTACACCTCCCATGATGCTCAGTCACTTAATAGATTGGCTGAGCCTCATTTAAAGTGTAGATCCAAAACATCCGGAGGGCCAAGGTTGAGCACCTCTGACATACACGGAGTGGCCAGATTATATGACCATCTGAAATTTTTAGGCAAATTAGCTATAATTTCGTGCTGAAGTTGCTCGAGGGCCAGACCATTATAAAAAGGAAGCAGGTTATTTACCACGACAGTAGAAGTGATTTTTTTTCTGAAGATATGGGTAAACAATGCGATTTAATAGCCTTTGAACGTGGGAAGATTGTTGGCGCTAGGAGCCATGGAGCGAGTAGCAGCAAAACAGCAGAATTCGTTAAATGTTCAAGAGCAGCTGTTGTTAAAGTGTTTAAAGACTGGACTGTCAGCCAAAACTGGACGTGCGAATTGTGGCCGTCAGCGACTAGTCAATGTTAGGGCAGAACGGAGAGTGGCAAGACTGGTACAAGACAACAGAAGGGCAACAGCACATCAAATTACTGCAAATCCTAATCAGGGATCCTCTCACATGATCTCTAAACACACTGTTCGCCGTACACTGCATTGTATTGGATATGGAAGCCGAAGGCCTGTTCCAACACCTTTGCTGTCTGCAGTTAGCAAGATAAGAGTGAGAATTTGGTGGAAACAGCATGAAAGCATGCACCCCACATGCAGGAGTACAACCCTTCAAGCTGGTGGGGGCAGTGTTATGGTTTGGAGCCCAAGTTCATCCTATCATGTTGATGGTGTATTCCAATGGAGATGGCTTCTTCCAACAAGACAATGCGCCCTCATGCCATGGTGCTCGTATTGTGCAGGAGTTGTTTCAAGAACATGAGGGAGAATTTACCTTGCTTAGGTGGCCCCCACAATCACCAGATCTCAATCCAATTGAGCATTTGTGGGACGAAGTTGAAAGAGCCATCAGGCAGCTGGTTCCACAACCATCAAATGTCTCAGAACTGGACAGTGCTATTCATCAGGCACGGTGTCAAATTCCTCGCATCACCTTTCAACATCTCGTGGAGTCAATGCCAAGAAGAATCGTCGCAGTATTGAGGGCAAAAGGTGGCCTAACGACGTACTGATGGGGTCGTCAGAATAATCTGGCCACTCAGTGTATGGTGAATAACTGTGCATTAAATTTGTCAATCCATGTTTAGGTCCAGTCCCCAAGGTATATCTTCTTGCTCAATACCAAAAAGATATGACGCGCGGCGCAAAAGTCTGACAAGCTTCATAATCCCATTCTGGTACTGAATGTTCTTAGATAAGAAGGATAAAACAGCAGAACCAGAGTCACCCAGTCCTCAGTAATGGAGACAAGGACCTAATATAGGGCCAGCTGGACTAGCAGCAGGTTCAACGTGTTTCATCCTATACAGACTTCCTCAGGCGCGTGGTTTTATTCAACATATATCTAGGAGTAGCTTATTTGACATACGTATACTATCTCTGTGTTCATGGGGATTGGACCCTCTGCATGTTTAGGGTTTTATATACATGTCTTTTCCCCTATTGTGCTTATCTCTGCAAGTGAATTATGTATGTAGTGCATTATGTAGCCCATTCATATGCTACATAGGAAAGCAGTAAAAGTAGTCTTTGGGTTTACTATCCCAGGAAGATTCTACAATCTACAAAAATCCTGAGCAAAGTAAATTAATAATAAATAAAACAAAAAAGGGATTGGATTATTAGCAGCAATTTATTAGGAAGGAGACTTCGGCTGATGTCTGGGCGCAGCTTATTAAAAATTATTTGCACCTCATATTGATCACTTTTTAACCCTTTCAACAGGTTTTACGGAAAATTTAAGAAAAAGAGTTAAAATAAAGTTTGAACGTGTTCAGCAGAGAGCTTTCCTGGAGATTTTGAAGGATCACTTCCTGTTTCCGGTCGGGTGGAATTCTGGGACTTTGCTGAAAATAAAAATCAAAACTTTTGATTGGAAGCTGGCATGACATTCTCTCTGTAGCCTTGTTTTATCAGTAACGGATCAAATTGTGATGTAATTCCAAGATGGCCGCCTCCACGCAAAACCTTTAAGGATTGATTACGTTACAAAGGAAAGTTAGATTTTAAAGGGATATTCTACACACATGATCACTTTAGCTTTTAAAAGTGGCCAGGGTGTGTGAAGAGAATAATGGTCTCCAATTGTCCGTCCTTAACCCCTAAGACCCTGTCTTAGGCACACCTTGAGTTAACTCTCATTCTGCGCAGGAGAGAGAGAGAAATCAAAACACACGAGGCATATTTTAGTCTGGCATCCCTCTCTCTGCCTTCCAACGGTTCTTGACACTTATTTATACCCTGTGTCAAGGCGTTGGCTCTTTATTTCATTAGTTAACATTTCAAAACATAACATAGTTCATTGGCCAGTTTCAATACAGGTCTGGTGACACATTTCTGGACAGTCCCGTGGCCCGGTGCATGTGACTTCTTGAGACATGCTATCTCTTGAGAAATGCTAGCCATCAGCATTTCTTCAGACATTTCTAAAGATCTGTATCTAAAGACATTTCAAACATATTGAGAAGTGAAACTTAATCCTATAATACTGCTGATGATCAATTTATCCTAAAACTATTTCTTATATTTTAAACCTTAATTTAACTATTAATATTATAATTCACGGGGTGTTATTTAACTACTTATAGGGTCCTTCTTATAGGTTAGCAGATGGTGGTCTGAGGATTCCTTTTCCTTCAATCCCCTCTTAGAATCATAGTATGATCATACTATTTGATTCTTTCTTTGTTTCATCTATCTACTGAAAGTTAGTATGGGTTGGGGAGCGAGACCCTCAATACCCATGTGGATCAATATAGAACTAGGGGGAGCTGTACCTGCCATGGAACTGGTAACACATGGCAGTCTCCCAGTGCCTATTTATCTTCCTAACCTACCTTTTTCAGCCAATATCATGTCCAGAGCCATCCGGTTCTGGAACGTCATAATGGATGTGGATTGTAGTTGGTCAGCGAGGCCCTGTAAAGCTTCGCGAGTATAATTAACAAATCTCTGCTGGTTATAATATAAATAGTTAATCAATCTACATTCTTATTAATAGTAACAAGAGGTGCTAGGAATGACTCAAACCCTGCCTTTACCTGATCCCTTGCTTTAAATTCATCAGGGACCCCTCTTGGTACCCCTATAGCATCAATATAGACATGCGGATCAAGACTACCTTGTGGGCTTGGACTTCCCTTTTCCTGCGACGTGTGCTAATATTTGGAATTTCCTCAGGATCCGAAACAATATGAAATCCCATTATGGCCTTAGCTAGGGCACATTCACCTGACCATTGAAGGGGCAGACGCGCCCTAATCTTGAGGTCTCCACATATCCAGTAGAGATCCCCAATCAGAAAAACTTGATTCTGTAACTTAATACTGTTGATATTGCTATAATTGGCACAATAACCCTCGGGGAAGAAGGTGAGGTTCCTACCTTTTCCTACTGACCTATAGCAGGTATAGTTCCCTGGGTAAACATGTATCCCTTCTCCTGGTTGTGGGAGGCGTGTTAGTATGGGGTAGCTATTCTTCCAATATTCACATAAACTCTGGCTATCAGTGGTGTTAGTATATAAACTAAGAAAACATTCTTCTTCATCTTGCGGAATATTAAAAGGTACGGTGCCTAGATGTGGCCTAGCAGCACCACACACATAACAATTTGTACGGTTATTGTTTAGGGCACTAAATTTTACCCATTCTAGCCAAACATTTACATCTGAAAATCCTGTTTCCATTACTATGCTGTCTTCATAGATGGGATTGGCTATTGATTTGGTGTTAGGTAGGAGAGGATGAGGTCTCACTACCTCTCCATATTTCCTGGGTAGGAATGGGTTCTCTTCCTTCTTATAAATGGCCATATCTTGGAGTTTGAACTTATATCGAGGGAATTTGGTTGTGGCAGTTGCGTATATTCCCATTACATAGACACCCGTGTCGGCCTGGGAAGGGTGTTGTATAGTTAGCGTCAATTGTACTGTCTGAGCTCCGCTTCTGATTGAGCACCGCCACCCACCTCTCCTAATCAAAGTCATACGATTTAATAGGCTTTGTCCCTCGGAACTGCGTCGTCGTGCGGCGCTATCTGGTTTATATCCCCATCTGTTAACTACGGCATCAGAGGTACCATATCCCATATTGCCCGTGTCCCACCCCACTGCGCCCCAATAATCACAATTATGTCCCCAGTACTCATCGGTTACACATATATATACAGTTGCCTTGTACAGTATCATACTGCAGTAATGGTGGACAATAAAGAAACAACAGTGGCCAGACAGTGATGGTTTGGGTTGGGGTTCTTTCTGGTAGGGGGTGTGGACAATAGGGGTTGTGATATATGTTCCGAAGGGGGGGGTAAACATATTATTTCAGTCTTTTTCTTCCCCCACATGCGTCTCCATACTCTTCGAAAAGGATCCTTGATTGTCATTTTCTCCTTGTTGGAAACCAGGGCTATCTGCCCTCGTGAGTGTCTCTTGGTCCGGGTCCTCTTCCTGATGGAGGCCAGGGCTATTAGCTGCCCCCGTTAGTACCCCTTGTTGAGTCCTTTGTTGAATCCGCTTGACTCGAGAGGGTCCCTTGTTGAATCCGCTTGACTCGAGAGGGTCCCTTGTTGAATCCACTTGACTCGAGAGGGTCCCTTGTTGAATCCACTTGACTCGAGAGGCGTGAATCCAGACTGGGCTGTCCTCTGTCAGTATAGCTGTGCGGGTTACGGCTACCACCGTGGTCCATAGGCGAAATCCTCTGGTCTTTTTCCTTTCTGTAGCCGCTTTACCAGCACCTTGTCTCCTGGATTAAATGGGTGGGTAGATTTGTCTGAAAGAAAGGGGAACTTAAATATAACTTCGTCTCTGGTTGTCTCGAGGGTTGAGATCAGCTGCCTAACATATTCATCCCTTATCTGCTCTAAGTCCCCTGTCTCCACTGTTAGCCTACCTGTAGACCATAGTAATAGAAAGGGTCTGCCCATAAATATCTCAAAGGGGGAGTAGCCTGTGTTCCTATTAACCGCCATTCTGATTTCAGCCAGAATGATGGGGAGTACCAATTTCCAATTCTTTAGCTCTTCTGTGGTTGCATATTTTTGTAAAGTACAAAATAATTGGTCCCTATCCATTGTGGGAGGTCGCAAAACCCGGTATTACTAGTTTAGCTATGTCCTGTTGTGCTGCTCGTTTAGCTGCTTGGTCAGCCAGATGATTCCCTTTTGCAATAGGATCTGAGGCTCTGGTGTGCTCTACAATGTAACACCGCTATCTGAGAGGGCATAAGAATGCTTGCTAGGAGGTCCGTGACCAGGGTCGAATGGGAAATCTTCTTGCCATCTGCGGCCACAAATCCCCTCTTTTCCCATATCGTCCCATGGTCATGGACCACACCATAAACATATTTGGAGTCAGTGTATATCGTGACCGGTCTACCCGCATAGAACCTGCATGATAAGTGTTGTCATTGGGGCGGGTACAGGAGCCGTCAACAAAGACGACATCTGCGTCCGGAACAGGTGTTGACATGAGATCAGTGCGGGGTGCAGTTTCAGACTCAATGGAGAGAGCACAGTCATGTTCGAGTGGGATGGTATCTAAGGGATTCTTAAGACCCAGTAAAGCGTTTAGGATTGGTGCTGGACCAGAGACACTTGAACTGTATTCTATGTGCAGTGCAGGGTTGCTTAGCAGTGTGACTTCATATCCACTAAAGCGCTGTGATGACATGTGCCGTGTATGTATGCCCTTAAGTAAAAATAAAACATCATGGGTTGTGTGTAGGTGAGTTTTGTACCCTAATGTGTATTGGCTTGCCATACTAACGACCATTGCACATGCTGCCAGGGCATGCAAACAGGCCGGCATCCCTTGTACCGTTACTGGCAAAATCTTTGAAAAAAAGAAAAAAAAAAAATATTACGGGGCTCAACCGGCCCCCATGTTCTTGCGTCAGTACCCCGGCCATGGTTTTACACTTGTCCCTTGCAAACAGATGAAATGAAAGTACATAATCAGGGAGGCCAAGCACGGGGCTTATTAACATCATTGCATTTCTGAGAACCTTAAAGGCATTTAACATTTCATTAGACCATGTTATCATATTGGATTGACCCAACAGGGTGGCTTGTCTCAGAATGTTATCATAATAGGAGCAGTCAGGGATCCACTGTCTGCAATAGTTTATCATGTCTAAGAATGACAACATGTCCTTCTTAGTTTTCGGGTTGACCAGGCCCGTGACAGACTGGACTCTCTTCTGACTGATGCTCCGTTCCCCCTGTCTGAGAACAAACCCTAAATATTCAACTTGCGTTTGACAGCATTGCATTTTTTTTTTTTTTTAAGGGAAACCTTGTACCCACATTCCTGTAACCAACGAGGAAGTGATTTACCATCCTCCCGGCAGGCCTCCTCTGATGGACCGCATACGAGGAGATCATCCACGTATTGCAGCAGGACAGAACCATGGCTGGGGTGCCAGAATTTCAGAGTGGCCTGCAGTACAATACTGTAGACCACTGGGGTGTCAACGTACCCCTGAGATAACCTTTTCCATGTAAATTGGGTGCCTTCAAATGTGAATGCGAACAGCAATGCCGTTTCCAGATGTACAGGGATGCTAAAAAATGCATTCTTCAGGTCAATTACAGAAAAATGTGTATGTGTCGCTGATATTGATGACAGAAGTGACGTGACATCTGGGACAATTGGCGCAATTAGAATTACTAGGGAATTAACTGCGCGCAAGTCTTGAACGAACCTGACAGTCCCGTCAGCTTTGTTCACGGGGTTAATTGGGGTACTGAAGGGGAAGACTACAGGTTCCAGGATATCATCCTGTAGAAACTGGTCAATCATAGGACGTAGTCCGTTCTCTTTCTCTTTTTGACAATGTTTAAAAATTCTATTAATATCTTCTATTTCTATCGCCTTTTTAAGTAACTTATTCCCCACGGTCATAAATGGAAAATGGGTTTTGTTGGTGTTATTCTCATATCTTAAGGCTTATTAATGGCGATCCTTTGTTATATACGAGTGGCCATAATAACGAAAGGCAGTATATATTCTTCTGCTTTTTTTTTTTTTTTTCTATTTTCTCTTTTACTTCCTCTTTTTCTTCTGCTCTTATCTCGTCTATCATTTTTATGTCCCTAGTATCTTCTATTTGTGGTTTACTAGGGGCTGACAATGTACATTCGATTGCTGCAACAGCACCGAGTATTTCGGTGTCTTGGAAACCAGCAAGTGAAGGATACATTGAGTATTTGTAAGAGGGAGGGGGCGAGGGCCCCAGTCCGCTCGTGGGACTTCCTGTTTTCTCCGTAATATGCTTAATTCTATTTGATGTAATCTGGCGCTGTCAGAGGACAATGGGGTCCCTCTTCTACATTGTTTCACCATTAATCATTGTCCCCCCTCCCCAATTCATATACTGCATGTCCCACTGAGGGTCTCCCTGATAATAGGGCCATGCCTCGGTGTCGTCGAGACATAATCCTTTCACTATATCCATATAGAATGGGCTGTGGTCTCCCTGTCTGAGGAAAGGATCACAACTCCCACTGCTTCTGTCCATCCCGCTAGATTATCTATCCATGGGTTAAATAAATAGCAATCTGTGCCCCCTACTCGTGCTACATAATCTTTACAAAACTCTCCTATTTTCAGTAAGGGATATTCTTTAACCTTGCTACTTTAAATACCCATGGCTAGTTGTACAATTGAATAATCAGGCAGGTAAAATAGAGAAAGAAAGAAAAAAGAGAGGCTCTTCACAGTGCTCGAAAAGAAAAACAATTTAAATTCTTACTATATATATATCTATATCTCTATGCTACATGGATCAACAAAAGATGAGCTAATTTAAGGATAAGTAATAAAAACTTATTTAGTGAATCCTCCCCTAATCTCGAGAATCAAACTTCTAATCTTTTACTTTTATTTTGTAGTTATATAATTCCTTCATATCATAAACAAAAATTTTTAAACCACAATCCAATAATATATAAAAACTAGCTTCACAATATATATATCTCCGGTTAGTAACTGCATACATGACCAACATCATCCACCCCATCAGTCAGCAACTAACACACAAATGGCCAACAAACACCTCTGCTTAATACAACATACACCTCACAGCAAACAATGTCCAACCAGTCAGCTCTTATATATACATATATAATATACACAGTACCATCAGTATACAAAGGGGCAAAAGTCTGCATACTTTACAGATTTTCCTGCCACCCAATTAACTTATCACTCTAATAATATATACTTTAACAAATATACATATATATATATACATATACATAACGACTTTTCCGCCTCACCTTGCGGATTGTTCGTTATTTTAACTTATAACTCTATTATCACAACTGATGGACGTCTGTTTTACCTTACAGATCGTTCAGCAGTGAATCTTAACACTCTAATATTCTTATACTGTAATATTCTTATACTCTATTCATTTTATGAGGGTTAACGCAAGGTGTGATCAATTGGACATATAATGTCCCTTCTATTGAGTGTGGTCCCTGACCCACTCCATCTTTAAATAAACGGCCCCTGGCAACGTTTTCTTTTAACTCTATAATAAACGGCCCGTGGCAACGTTTTCTTTTAACTTCTATAGGACATGGACAACTAACTTTAGTTCGAGATAAACGCTGTCATTGCCCTCGTCCAGACAAGACAATATACTCACCAGGACGAGGGGTGACTGTTCATCTCAGCAGTACCTCCAGATTGAAGAGAATAATGGTCTCCAATTGTCCGTCCTTAACCCCTAAGACCCTGTCTTAGGCACACCTTGAGTTAACTCTCATTCTGCGCAGGAGAGAGAGAGAAATCAAAACACACGAGGCATATTTTAGTCTGGCATCCCTCTCTCTGCCTTCCAACGGTTCTTGACACTTATTTATACCCTGTGTCAAGGCGTTGGCTCTTTATTTCATTAGTTAACATTTCAAAACATAACATAGTTCATTGGCCAGTTTCAATACAGGTCTGGTGACACATTTCTGGACAGTCCCGTGGCCCGGTGCATGTGACTTCTTGAGACATGCTATCTCTTGAGAAATGCTAGCCATCAGCATTTCTTCAGACATTTCTAAAGATCTGTATCTAAAGACATTTCAAACATATTGAGAAGTGAAACTTAATCCTATAATACTGCTGATGATCAATTTATCCTAAAACTATTTCTTATATTTTAAACCTTAATTTAACTATTAATATTATAATTCACGGGGTGTTATTTAACTACTTATAGGGTCCTTCTTATAGGTTAGCAGATGGTGGTCTGAGGATTCCTTTTCCTTCAGTGTGTGTGTTAAATAATGGAGTACCCTCCCCCCTCCTAGGTACGCTGAACAGTTTTAATTGTGGGGTGAATTGGAGAGATTCCTCCACCCCCCCCCCGCCCTGTAGGACCAGGCAGCCAGGAGGTTTGAACCTACCGGCTGTCAGTCACTAGCTCAGACACTTGAGACATCAGCACGCTCAAACCTCTGAGACCAATCGCGTTAGGAACAATGATAAGGTATGTTTAGAGTTTCTCCTCTCTTAAGCTCCTCAGGGTACTAGATGACTAGGTGTCCTTCTGACATCTCCAAGCTAGGCAAGGCCTTAATATTTTTAAACAAAGGTAGAATGCTGACCCCCTGCTATAGAGTAATCCAGATGTGCATGTCTTGCGTAAGATGCCCAGAGAGATTATCATAAACTACCACCACCAATAGGACAGCCATAACTGCACTTTACACTCTCCTGATGAGGTTAAAATGAATCCGAAATGATCGTCGGGGGATTCCGTGCCTCTCGTGTAGAGGAAATATTTTAAGGTTCTGGCTGCCCAATGGATGGCTGCAGTATGATTTGCATATGGTACAGTCTTCTTCTAATGGTACCATCAAGGTAAAACCTTATGAGATCCAAGTGGGGAATGGACAAAATGGTAGGCCCAGAGGTAAAGTCAAGGAGGAATGCATGGGAACGCAGTTTTTCCAATTTATTCAGGAAGGAACGGAGTTCCCATTGGTCCCACACACTATAAAGCTTGTATTCGAGTGACCAATCATATATTTCCCTGTTCAACTTTAATAAATACAGGGTTTATCATACATTTTTGCTAAAATAAAAAATTATACATAAATATATCAGATTTGAGTGTGTGTCTGCGTTAAGTACGAGATGATCATTGCTAATTGGAGGACAGAAATCTTGGTGAGCTCCCACACTTCTTTTTGTAGGACTTGACCCCTGGGTAGGCCAGTAGTACTGTTGCCCGTTCTCCGAGCTCTCATGAACCGCTTTTTTGCAATCTGTAACTGCAGAATAAGAAGCCAGCCGGCACCACAAAGCACGTAGAATAAAACATGGCTTAAATAATATATCGGTGACCTATTCTTGGGTCTTTGGGCCAGAAAAGTAACATCAAAATCTATAATAGTGTGCCGGCTGGGTGGAGTAGAGGTATCATCGCTGCTCTGCATGGAGAGAGCCTGTGGAGACGTGGGTTCAATTCTGGCAAGAGCACCTCTCCAGTAAGTGTCCTTGGGCAAGACACCCAACGGTACATACTCGCCACCCAGGACATACCTGAAAACGAGAGAAATCTCAATGTATCCTTCCTGGTAAAATCCTTTCTCAAAAAAAATAGTATTTTTTAAGGTGTTCTTCTTCGATCCGTTTTGGGAAACACACGTGACAGCAAGGTTCTTGTTCCAGTTTGGATGCCTGAAACACTTTTACTACGGTTCGCTGAGCCGAAAAGCAGTAGAGAGACTTTCCCCCCAACGTACTGATGTTTGGAGTACATTTGTGACCCACCGTGGGAGTCAGCAGCTGCGGCTATTGGCAGAAACCAATAAAATCCTTTTTTTTTTTTGGGGAACGATTCCCTGTTTACGTTGTGCTTGTGAGAATTCATTTATATAACGCCGGTTAGAATTCAAAGGGAAAATTTGCCGAAAGGATTTGCTGCCACTGTGAGTGAAAAGTATGAAAAAAAAATTAAATAAGTTATGTGGAAATGGTAAATGTTCAGCCCGGCGCTTTATCGGGCAAGTTTAAACAAAAAATACTTAACTCCTCATAAATAATTCTGGCCATCCACCCTGAATCAATTCAACTTGTAACCTGAAAAATCTCTTTGGTCTGAAAATGTTACCACCCAGTGTGATCGCGCTAAACCCAAGAATCTGTCCGAAACAATTTATTACCTTGAAAACGCAAGACCACAGATCTGTTCCCATACCTTACAATCATTTTTTTTAATGTACGTATCGTATGTAGTAACGTTTTTGTATGGTTCAATTTACAGAATTTAAACAATTCATAGCATATAATTAACGGCAAATAATTTACGTGTCACATGGAATGGCAAGAGTATCGTAGGAACCCTAAGGTTCCGAGATGGCAATGAACAAGTAGACATTTTCATTATCATGGAGGCCAGCGTGTTACTAAAGCAAGGACATGCATCAACAGCCGTGGTTCGAACCGCAATCAAAATAGCGAATGGTAATTTTTGCCCAATGAGAGGTTCCGCGGAGAACACAAGCACGAGTGGTGCCCATTTGATGGTTTATTACGGCAAAGTGGACAACCATGGGTTTCTCCGAACAAAATTCCTGCTGTTTACGGGGCATTTAATAAACTCTTAATTCCGGGATCTCTAGCTCTGGCTCCCCAGATGTTGATGGCCTACAAGTCCCAGAATTCTTTGAATGGCGTAGATCAGTGGTTTCCAACCGCTTCCCTCAAGTACCCCCAACAGGTCAGGTTTTCCAGATATCTGAAGCACAGCACAGGTGATATGATTTGCTGCCCAGTGATTGCAGGATTCAGTCTGCATTTCCCCAAGATAATCCATAAAATCTGGCCTGTTGGGGGTATTTGAGGACCGCGGTTGGGAACCACTGCTATAGATGGCAAGATAATCATGGGAGCTGTAGTTCAGAAACATCCAGGGACGGGCAAAGTTTGAGATCCCTACCTTACTTCTTTGTCATTTGGGCCAAAAGAGGGATTAAAGGGAAGGAAGTGCTAAAATGACTAATATATAGAGCCCCGTTTGGGTCAAGGGTTAGGGTTAATGACGTTTAGAAACATGACAGCCAAGCCTTGTTAGTAGCAAATGTCTTCATTTCCCTATTTGGAAAAGTACATTTTTGAATTTTTTTTTCAAGTTAGATTCACCTTCCCAAAACTCTCCACCCCTAGTATGATTTGTACGTTTCCCGAGTGACACTTCTGGTCCTAATGTGCAGCCAACATTTCAATGGCAGGAAATCAAGTGTGTTCGAGCTGGAGCTGAAGAGCAATAATTCATCCTAAACTATATCTAAACTGCATAAAAAAATCCTGTCATTGTATAATCTACGTTTCCGGAGCTGCATTAAACTGAGTTATAACATGATTAAAAATTACTGGAATTTAAAAAAAAAAAAAGATGGAAAAAAAAAAGTCAGGGGGAAACCCCCAAAAAGCCCAAATAAAAACAAAAAACGTTCACTGCAGCTCGGTCTTGGTGTCTGCTTGCTCTTTCAACCAGTCTGTTATCATGGACGCCATTTCTCTGCTGGAGTCAAGGACGAAGGCGTGTCGGATCCCCTTTTCGCACAGCCATATGCTGCCCCCAGGAAAGTCCTTCTTGATGTCTTCGTAATAAAGGACGGGACACCAGTTGTCTTTGGCCCCGTAGTAAAAAATTATCTGTGGAAGCAAAAGAAAAAGAAGAAAAAGAAATATGGTGTTTTTTTTAGAAGATTCAAGTTAAAAAAAACAAAAGAGAAATCTGTCGAATAACGTTATGTATACGACGAACAGCCATGGATAAATACCTTTGCTTTTGTTAAAATAAAAGCAAATGCTTCTAAACATTCAAAGCGTTACCAGAATATGCCCTGCGCGGCTGCGCCAGCTGCGCCAGCTGCGCCAGCTGCGCCAGCAGCCAGGGGTAAAACAAGCCGGGATTTTATTTATTTTTTAGCTGGAATATTTTGTAAAAACAGAACATGATGAACGTTTCAGTTCAGCACGTGAACAAATAGAACCTCGTAATACACAGCTTAACCATTTGCTTTCGAAGACTTAAAACCAGTGACCTTGCGTTGCTGCAGAGACGCTGTAAAGAGCAGCCTCAACGTTATTCAGAAAGCCGTGAACTGTCATTGAAATTTCTCGTTCGGCGCACTACAGTTCGCCAACCTTGCGAAGAATTTACTATTCACCTCAGGGTCCCCGAAGTGAGGCTAATGGGGAGCCGCCGAAGACCGCTGCTGAACGCCGCCACCAAACGCCACCGAAGAGTGCCAAACTGACCACCAAATACCGCTGAACTGAAGGAAAATAAATGGAGCTAAGCTATTCTTTAAAAAGGTGTTTAATACAATAAAAATTCATGAAAAGGTGTGGAAATAATAAAAAAGGTCTTATAAAAAATAATAAAATGGTCTTTTACGGAATAAAAAAACACCTTTATAAAAAAAAGGAATAAAAAATTTTGTCGCCTAAAAAAAATCCCAAAAAATAAATATAAAAACTTTTTGCTGAAAATGAAAAGAATAAACGGTTGAATAAAAAAAATATATAAAGATGATAATATTTTTTTACATTGATTCCGACTCGTTTGTTTAAACCTGTCAAACTGAACCACCGAAAACCAGGGCATTTCACTGCCACTTCGGTGCAGTTCGGCATTCTCTGAATAGATTAACCATTACTTCTCTACTGGTGTTACTTTATTTTATTCTATGTAGGTAATATTCCCGCAAACAAATGCAGTTTAATTTTTACATTTGTGGAAGTGATATTCCTAAAAAATAAATCATGGTCACTAAAAATACACATAAAGTGATCGCATACCATATTTATTTAAAAGAAAAAACCTCAAAGGGTTAGTGTGTATGGCGCTAAAAAATGAATATATATAGAAATGTATGTGCCAACTGCAGCTCACCAAATATAAGTGTATCCTTCACTCAAACATAGGATCGGATCCGATTGATAAAGCCTACAGACAGTAGGCGAAACGCGTCTCGGTATTTTGCTCCTATTTTATGTAATAAAGGTTTTTATTTTAATACCAAATTATCGATATAGTTTATATATTATTCTATGGGAACATATTCTGACCAGACAAGATACAGACCTTATCGGGAGAGACGAGGTGGGACCCCCTCCTACTGAAAGAGGTCCTAGGTGTTTCTACCGAGCCACCTGAATTGGAGGCTCTGAAGCACGTGAGTGTTGTTTTCTCTCTTTTTTATATATACAGGGTTATTCAAAGAGAATCGAAAAGTCACTGCACGTTCGGTGACTTTTTGTTCTCTTCAATTCAATCGATTTGGCGATCCCATTTCGGCGACCCTGCGGTGTATTCAGCAAGCACCACAGGGCCGTCGTAGTGCAGGGAAAAGTCGCCTCAAACCCACTGAAAACTCACAACAAAACCCAGCGAAGGCACACTGAAAACCCGCAAAAATATCTGGATTAACCCCGCCGAACACGCCGGAAAAACCTGAGCAGGAGCCGATCACAGCGCAGAGCAGCCGCCGGAAAAACCCGACAACGCAGACGAATGGAGTGAAAAAAAAAACAGTTTGCTTGAATGTTTGAAAAGTGAAACGCTGTTTGCAAAGAAACTACTGAGCGAAAATGTCTGAAATTTACATATAAGTCCAAGGAATGATAATAAAAAGGGCTGTTACAGAAAAAAACCAAACGTTTAAAAAATGTAAAAAAAAAAAAAAAATCTGAAAAAGATTTTTGGCAAACAAATCCCGAAAAATGCTTAAAATATCCCAAAAAAATCTATAAATAAACAGACTTTTTACTGCAGAATATAATAATAAACGGTTTATTAGATATTGAATTAAAACGGGAACATTGAAGCCTATGGGATTCGCCTGAATAAATCTGCCGCATGAAACCACCGAATGGCAGGGCAATTAGGCAACTTTTCACTGCTGGTTTTTGTTCTCTGAATAGACGAAGCATTGCTTCTCTATGGGGATTTCACTGTCCTCGAACAGGCACCGAACAGGCACCGTATGTGCAGACAATTCGCCAACATTTGGCGAACTGCCTGCTCTCTGAATAGCCGAATGGCCAAGAAAGGTAACCGAACGCTGATTTTCAAGGTTCGGTTACCTTTCGGCAGCCATTCGGATCCTTTGAATAACCCTGATAGCTATACAATACAGGACTGTACTATATCTGTCCATTTCATTCGAGATACCATCTGCACATCCCGATTTGGACTAACCAAGCTCTGGAGTCATTATGACAGGAGGACCCCACCCCACAAAGAGGCTCAGACGCATACAACCGGAGTCTTGAAGGCTCCACTCTTGTGAGTGATACCTCCTCAGTTTGTGTTATATTTAGGCTAGGGACAGATGAGCGCATTTTCTGCAGCCACCGTCAAAATGTACGTCGATGCGTGCGCACGCATTTTTTCACGGAATACGCTTAAGTGGTCAGACGATGCGCAATTCTGGACGTATTTCATGACGGTGGGGTAAAAGAAGTCTAGGGAAATCCGGCTGTTTGAACGTTATGTTGGCCGCACACTAGCAGCGTCTGACATCTCCTAATCACGCACACACGCTGCTATGCGGCCGCAGCGCACTTTGTACGTCAGTAGCAGCGGTTTCACGTTCTGATAAAAATGCGTTCATTTGCTGGTTGCGTGGTGTCGGCGCACTTTCGTACGCACGTACTGCGTATATTGGCCGTCATTGGCCCTTATGTGCTGCTACTGCCGCCGTGATTTAGTGCGCCTGCACGCGCGTTCCGACTGCCCCACTCTGACCCTAGCCTTAAGGCTAGGGTCAAACAAAAGTATTTTTACACGCGAACGTAAAAAAGTGCGTCCGAACGGATTGATGTATTTTTTCACGGAATATGCGAAAGCGGTCATACGATGCGCATGTTCGTGCGTGACGTTTTACGAATCCAAACCAGGAAACTTTTTGCGTCTGGACGTTATGTTGGCCGGACACGAGCAGGGTCTGACGTCTCCAAATTACACACACACACACCGCTAGCGGGCGCAGCGCACTCTGTACGTCCGTACTAGAGGTTCTGAGTTCTCGAAAAAATGTGTTCATTTTCCACTTGCGTTGCGCGGCCAGACTTTCGTGCGACCGTACTTCGTATATTGGCCGTCATTGCCCGTCATTTGCTGCTAGTGCGGCCGTAATTAAGTGCGCCAGAACGCACGTTAAAAATGCGTTAGTCTGACCCTAGCCTAATTCCTTGGTGCAGCATTTATTGCGCGATTAGGTTATTTCTGTTCCTCCCACAGATACCTATGGCTTATCTACAGCCACTCTGGGACATTACTCATGAAGTAGAATATAACGTCTTTGCGGTTTCTGAGAGTTTCTTTTATTTTATTCTTTATTTTTCTCAATTCTTTATTGTTTAACATTATATGCGCTCCTATACACCGTAGCACATGCTACTAATGCAGACCCTATTCCGACCAATAACGGACCCAATCATAAATCATAACAGCTCCCATACTATTCCAGCCGAGCCGCAAACTACTTTTGCAACTCGCTTGTTGTGGCTACCTTCTGTGCCGTAAATAATCCGCGGGCATCCAGAGAATAACGAGCAATTCTAAAGCCACTAATCCTCTACTCATGACGGTGATTAGAGAGAATACTGACTCTCAGAACCATCTGCAAAGATATGAAGAAAAACAAACCTTTTTTTTCATTTCATTTTCACTCGGAAGAGGGGCTAATATTTCAGAACATTTCTGAGGCCCAAATAAATAAATGGGTGTAAAAAATTAACATTTACATTCAGGGGCGTCGCAAGGGGGGGTGGCCCGCACCGGGTGGCACCACCCCCTAGGGTGACACCCTAAAAGATTTATTTTATTTTTTTTACACAAAAATATCTTAACAGGAAGGATACATTGAGAATTCTCTCGTTTTCAAGTATGTCCTGGTAGGCAAGGCCTAGGCTGGAACTTTCCTGGGGGTGGCAAAAAAAACACCACAAAGAAGATATTCACAGAGCACCGAAATGACGCAGACATTCAGTGTTCTGTTGTCCCCCGCACTTTGGGGAATCAAATTTCCCCAGGAGAATTCACCACAGGGTCCCTGAAGTGCAGAGAATCAGCCACCGAATGCTGCCGCAAACCCGTCGCCTGCTGTTTTAAAAAGAACTACTGAACGAAAATGTCTGGAATTAACATATAAGATCCTATGAATGATAATAAAAAGGTCTGTTACAGAAAAAAAAAGTAAAACCGCTATTAGAAAAATAAAATTTATTTTTTTTAAAAGAAATTCCTAAAAGATACTAAAGAAATAAAATCAATAAATAAAGAGATTTTTTACTATGGATTAAAGGAATAAACGGTTTATTAGATATTGGATAAAAACAGGAATATTTTTAACATTGAAACCTATGGTGTTCTTTCACCCTGAATAAACCTGCCAAATGAAAACACCGGACAGCAGGACATTTCTTTGCTGTTCGGTGTCTCTGAACAGATTAACCATTACTTCTCTATGGGGACTATCACTGCCTTCGAACAGGCTCCGTACTTGCTGTCGGTTTGCCAAAATTTGTGTATGAGCATATCACAGCGCTCCACAGCAATAAACCTCACAGTAATGTGCGCCGTGTATTATGAGCATTCAGTGTTATATGGGACTACTGACTTATGAGTAAAAGTAGTTAAAAAAAAACCGTAAAACTCGGCGGGGGGGGGGGTGACACCATAAGTTACCGCACCGGGTGACACCAACCCTAGTGACGCCACTGTTTACATTACTTTAGTTTGTATCTGGAGAAATATTTAAAACAATAAAAAAACTCGCAAGACAATTTCCCCATTGGTGGAAAACCACTCATAACAGCTCCCTCACTATTACAGCTGTGCCGCAAACTACCTTCTCAGCTCTGCTGTAGTGGCTGAATACTGTACTGTAGGTGGTTTTTGTCACATTCAACCTAAACATATAAGGGGTTATTCCGAGAGCACCGAAATGTCACAGGGAAAATCTGCCGCAAAAGCGCCAAATCGGGGGAGAAAAAAATAACGGTGCAAAACCGCCAGCAAGCATCGGATCGGATCTGATAAGCGTCTGAAACCCGCCGAAAGCGTACATAAAAAGCTGATGATCCGCCGAACACAGCGCCGACCAGCTGCCGGAAAAAGCCGACAAGCTGGTGGACAGGGTAAAAAACAAAACGGAAAAAACCACTGAAACTTTTACAATTTTTAGACGATGTTTGCAAAAAAAAATACTGGATGAAAATGTCTGGAAATAACGTATAAATTCCTATGAATAATAATAAAATGGTCTGTTACAGGAGAAAAAAAAAGCTATTTAAAAAAAGAATTGAAAAAAAAATTTGCCAAACAATTCCCTAAAAAAATAAATAAAGAGACTTTTTGCTGCAAAATAAAAGAATAAACAGTTTAATAGATATTGAATAAAAACAAGAATATTTTTAACATTGAAATAAACCTGCCGAATGAAACCACTGAACATCAGGACATTTCACTGATATTTCTCTGCTGTTCGGTGTCTCTGAATAGATTAACCATTGCTTCTCTATGGGGATTTCACTGGCGTCGAAGATCACCTGTATTTCGCTGGCAAATCTCCAATATTTGGCGAATTGCCAGCTTTTAAGTAGCCGAATGGCCACGAAATTGCACCGTGCGGGGAAATGCACTGCTCGGTGCAATGTCGTGGCCGGTTCGGCTCTCTCTGAATAACCCTGCAAGTCTCAGCCTGGCCGAATGATCACATTGTAACAATGTACGTTTTTCGCCATACATTTTAGTCGGATCCATTAAATTTAATGGAGGTCTTGGATGGGAGCGCTTTAGTAAACAGCGCTTGAAATGCTGGATGGTGAAAAGATTATTAAGTCATCCGTACATATATTGCTGGATTGCGAACGACCGTTTTGAGAAGTGAACAGAATGCACCTGGTGAGAGAAATATGTGGCTTATGGGTCTGTATTAATCCACAAATTATGTCATTGTGAAGGCTGAACGGCAATCTGTTTCCCATTGTACAGCAAAATAATATACACTTGACAAAGCAGGAAACTTTATGCACAAATGGGTGTTGCAAATTGGGCATTAAAATGTCAAGGCTCAAAGTGACATCGAAAGCTATTGAAGCCTCCGAAAAGGAACTTAACCCCTTAAGGACCCCTGACGTACCCTGTACGTCCTGTCCTCGGGTCTCCCTTAGACCCGCGGACGTACAGGGTACGTCAGCGGCGCCTAATCCCCCTCCCGCCCGATACTCACCTCCCACAAGGGTGTATAATATGTGTGGGTTGAATAAACGAGTAAGAGGAAAATTTGACCTAAACACTAACAGCGCAGAAACGTAAAAACAGCAGCGGTCACTAAAGGACGGATTTGTGTAAAACCGCCCGGTCACTAAGGGGTTAAAATGCAAATTATGAGCCGAGAATATAAATGCCCAAAGAAAACAGGTCAGACCTCCTAAAATCAATATATCTATCAGACGTAGCACGCTATGCTCATAGATCAGGAATCCAACGATGCCTATGGTCAATTAATCGAGCAAACGGGCAATATTTGTCCTCATCTACGACACTGGTAGAAGTCTTTGAGGTTCGTTAGACGGCGTAAATTACGTCCATCTGTTTTTAGCACATGGCATTACTTTAAGACTTGTGGGATGCCATATTTTAGTGGTGGGGTATCGTGTCTGTGCGCAACAAATATGCAACTGACAGATGGTAAAGGCCCAGAATTGGGGATAAGGAAAAAAGAAAATAAATTACTGTCTGTAAATGACCTGGTCAAAATAGGTCTTGATTGGAAGGAGGAACATGCTTGATTATAGGTCTGTGTTAAAGCTTTCTTGATTCCAAATAAAATCGATATTCTGTAAAAATCTACCCAGTGGGACTCGCCATCGTCTTTTTTTTTTTTTGCAGAAAGTATTTTACCAGGAAGGATACATTGAGATTTCTCTCGTTTTCAAGTATGTCCTGGGTGGCGAGTACGTACCGTTAGGTGTCTTGCCCAAGGACACTTACTGGAGAGGTTGCTCGCTGAGATCGAACCCATGTCTTTAGATAAAAATCTGTTTTATAACACACACATTGGACTTTGTGGCCAGTTACCAAACATAAACTATACATTTACTAATCTTGCTCCCATGTTTTCCTGAAATGGATGAAGACAGATGCCAAGCTCCCATAAAATGCAGGCAAATCCAAGTATCCTAAGAACGTGGGAGTATCAACCTTCTAGGATTCATGGGAGATCATTGCATCAGTTTGAAGACGGCTGTCGAAGCAAATATTTGACATATAAATGAACAAGTAGAAAGAAAAAAGCACAAAACACTAAGGGCTCTAATACATTCTTCATACAAAAACGCACGCAGAACGGGTGAATTTTTGCGAGCAGCGTTAAACGTTAACGCGCGTAAAGCAAAGCTGATATTACAATCCTCGCGCATTTTTTCAACCGTCAAAAAATAACGCGCTTAAAACAGACGCACAAAAACGCGCGCACAGCAACGTTGCGCTCAGAAATCAGTGTGCCGACTGTTTTGTCACGCGATTCAGCTGATCAGAATTAAGAACCACAATTGTCTCCCGTTAAGTTTTTGGGCCTGTCAAAATCAATGTGAGTATACATGCTGCAGCAATAATAAAAACCCGCACAACGTCTCCATTTTATTGTTTGGGTATGTGTAGAATGTGTAACTATACTGTGCTGTATTTTTTTTTCGTGCTGGTGTATTTGGTTTCGGCCAGGACGTTCAGATTTGCCGTTAACACCAGATTTTCAAAGACGTTAAAATTCTGCGCGCAAACGCTGTGCGTTAAATTTTGTGCATAGATTGTAATACCATCCGCGTACCAGCGCACAAACGCATTTGCGCTCACAATGTTAAGTATAGGACGTGCGCAGTACAGTTCGCTCACGCGGCGTTAGCGCAGGTTGACCCGCGGTAGACGTTAACAAGCATTTTTTGAGCGGACATTGTAATACAACGTTCAGCGCAAAGGGTTTTGCCCCTCGCGTTAATGCGTTTTTGCGCATGCGTTAATGTTTGCGTGAAGAATGTAACAGAGCCCTAAAATGTATCCTTTAATATTTTTTTCCCCCGGTTTCTTACTTTCAACATTCTTTTTCATCATGTCTCCTAGAAGAATAAGGTGGCAACCGGTTGCGGTGCTTTCAAATGATACTTGTGGCATCCCACAGTTCATAGGACATACTTGAAAACGAGAGAAATCTCAATGTATCCTTCCTGGTACAACACTTTATAAATAAATAAATAATAATAATAATAGCATGTAGGAGAATACCTAGATTAATGGCAGTATTACTCGCCTAAGTGCAGGGGTCAAGCCGGGCAGGAATGGTTGGGAAGGCAGTTCCACCACTCGTTTTGTAGAGAGAATGGAGTTCCCTTTTGGCCCACACACTGAAATGATTTTATTTAGGTTTCAATCATAATAATAAGGACATCATAATGATTCCTCATCACCCAAACTATCTTTATATTTAAGCGTCAATATCAAAATTTCAGGTGACTGAAAAAGAAATAAATAAATATTACATTTAAAAAAATAATAATAATTTTTTTTTAAAAAAAAATAAAAAAAAAAAATCGAGCCCTAAAACCCCCAGAAAACAACAAAAAAAAACACAAAAAAGAGACTAATGTGTATATGATCTGTAGAGACCATATGTACAAATATACAATAAATAGTAAATCCTTTGAAAAATATGCTGAAGCAATAAAAAAAAAATATTCATACAGAGTATATGTATTTGTGCTGTAGAGATCTGATGAGAAAGAAAACCCAGACATATGTCAGATCCACTTTAATGAAGCATAGCTTTGTTACACTGTTAAATAGAAGCAGAATCATTTTAATAACAAAAATCTGTTACTACAGCCTCTGGGAGAAGGAAGGAGGTTTTTTTTCTGCTTTCTTTTTAGTTTTAGTATTTTGTTTTGGTTTTCTAATTTTTTTGTTAAAAAAAAGAGGACGTTCTTTGAAACGATTTTTTAATCAATTTTTTTATAGTAACACAATTAGAATTATACAGCAGAAGAAGAATCGAAGATAACGGCGAATAACATTGAAAGGTTTATCGATGACGTCTCCAGTCTACAATCATGTAATGTTTCACCCGTTAGCTCTGAATTCTAAAACGAGACAAGAAACACACCGACTATTTATAATTCTGCCATCTACTCGAAGAACAAATACTATCATTTACAATGGATTCAGACGAGGTGTCTGCTGCTCATGTTGTACAGGAAATTGGTTAATAAGTACAATCTAGAGAAATGTCTTTTTTTTTAAAGTAAATAATTTAGAACAGACAAAACAAATTTTGTAACAGATGTTGGGAGAGATGTTGCCCATAATTTTTATGATACATTAGTCAGATATTAGCAGCTGCTTACATGAATAATGTTCCTTAATGCATGTTTTGTTGAAGCAGGGCATTTCGAACAAACAGGAAATATTTAAGAATTCTTCTTCCTTTGCAACATTTTTTCGGTGTTCCACTATTAAATAAAACTATCGATAACACAGCAATCTAAAGTTAACATTGTGTATGAACAGTTACATTGTAAGAGATTTAAGCTCATAAACGCTGATTTTAATGATGATAAGTGTCTATTAATGAATAAAATTGTAGAAGAGACGAGAAGGGAGTAATCCTGCCATCAGCCTATCGAAATAAGCAATATAATACAATACCCCACCAGGGTGCTCAATGGATCCAACTCCTCAAAAGCAACACAGACAAAAAAGAAGGGGACTAGGCACATCCAAGAGGGTGAAATGTAGGGTGACCGATATATCGGCCATGTTTAAAGGGACACATATATTTTATTCATGTTGATGGGCAGTGCATGAAGAATGTGACCCACAGCAAGCAGAATCTATAAGCTGCAGGTAATAGGATTCCCAAGTGACCTGCCTTGATTTCCTTTCTGCAGCATATGCATTATACATTCTGCAGGGCAGCACTTCCTGTGCTCCCCTCTCCATGAAATAGCCTTTAAATATGGACGATATGGTCACCCTAGTGTAACGGCACTTTTCTACAATCAGAAATGATGTTACGACCGCTCCAGTGGGCTTTCTCAAGTATGCCTGAGAAAGGCGGATGTAGCGGGCGAAATGGTCTGATGGTATAAAAGTGCCGTTACGCCCTCTTGGATTTCCTGGTACTCTTCGTACAAATTAATAAAAGGGAGTGGTTACATCTATAGGATGAAGAAGATACAGCTTCATGAAGTGTGCATGGTAAAAGCTGCTACAGTCTCCTAAAAAACAGATAAAACATTAGCTACTAAGTAAAAGGAATGTGTGGAAAACAATGGATACAGTTGGAGTGTTCATCAGCTTTGGCACCCCAGGTGTTTTGGCACTACATACCAGAAGAGGCCTTGTCAGTTCAAACAGTTTCTGAGCAGTATGGGAAATGTAGTTTCAAAACATCTAGGGCCAGATCGTCTAGGATGTTGTGCCTCGTTACTCTACATTAACGTCTCCTATACTTTATATGCAGGGGTCGAGTACAACAGAAACAAGTTTGGGAACTCACCAATATTTCTGCTTAGTGCTTACCCTCTTCCTTCCATGTAAACATTTTCACCTCACCCTAGCCCTCACTTTAATTTGACATTGATAATTAAAACTATAGCCAGGCTGGGTTTTAGAGAATCATGATAATTAACATAAAACATAAAAATCATATATCTATTGTGCCTTAAAGGAAAAGATACAACAGAGACGTTAAAAAATAAAAGTTTTAGGGCCTGGGGCAAATGAGAACTCCGTTCCCTGTGCAAAAAAAGTGGAGGAATTACGTTCTCATGAGTTCCTGCTCGACTTGACCCCTGTTTATATGGAAGGTGTTAATGCTCCCTATCAGATGGAGAATGAGCTAATACAACCAGTTCATTCTCCATTTCTGCATGCATGAAGTAATTTAGGTTTAACGTCTTTCAAAACCCTGGTGTTAAGTTATTGCGCTTCTGCACACTCACTCAACACATAAATCTAAACCCACCCAAGAATCCTATAACTCGCCTCTGATCAATAGGTGCAGAGAGTGCCGCAATCCACCGGTTCCTCATTCGACCGGGCAATGGACCACTAGGAACAAATAGTTCTCCGTGTTCCTCTGCCCTGGCAGGAATTTGAGCAACATCTCACCTCTCTCCTTGGAGCTCTATGGAATCCTGGATCTGATATCACTGTAACTCTTGGGCCGCTGGTGTGAAGCAGAAGATGGCAGAAGAAACTACAAATGGTGCCCAACTGGTATAATAACATCTTATTTTCACTGTGACGGTGTGTCCCTGAGAGCGACGCTGGCTAACAATATGTATATCCCCTCAAATGACTATTCAGTGGTGTGAAACGGAGTGAAACTCAGCCAGAAACTATAAGGAAATGCCTGTAGGTCCATCCAAATGTAGGATCTACGTCACCTCACACAGTGGGTCATGATCTTGGACAGGAACTCGAATCTCAAGCAAGAGGTATTTATTATAGAGTAAACGATCAATATACTAGAGTTTATGATTGCAGCTTCTTTAGAGATTCCATTCTTCAACTCCAAGAAAGATCCCTTTAGTGGGTTCTCCTAGGTAACTTCTAGGGCTGGATCTACTCCATTGAATCTTCCAAAAAGTGCAAGCTATGATATATCGCAGGTAACTCCCCACAAGAACATAGAAAAATTTGCTGTACTTTAAGCCAGCCTAGCGGAGGCGTGAGAGAGATCATGTTATGAGTATAGGAAGATGCAACTCATAGATACGGACCGTGCGAGCAGAGCTACGTGCCTACCAAGATGGCGCCGGGGTAAACTCCCACCTTCCACAAAACAGCTTTGATTGTCTAAACTAAAATGTTAAAAAAATATAATTTTTTTTAAAAATCACAGAATAAATACCAATGTGCACTAAACACATTTGTCAACACATGCATTATTGTTAAATAGCTGATAAATATGTAGTCACAGATGCGACTTCTCATTCACCTACTGTGATGTGTCGCCAAAATGCCCACGGAAAGCCCATTAATGGATCTAGAAGTGCGGAGATCTTGCATTCACATTGTGAGTGAGAAACCCAAAGACATAAAAAAAATTGCATGGCACACCACCCAGAAAATTATAGTAGTGAGCCTAAAAATCAAAGATCACTGTAATTGTCCAGAACATCCTCCATCCCCAAAGGCATCCAACAATATTAATTACAACAGCTAATTTTAAAATGACATGTAACTGAATTTAAAATCTAAATTGAATAATTAATAACATAAATTCCAACAGCCAAATTAAAATTAACAGTGGATGCACCAGTGGGATTAATAGTAACAGTTAACATACTGGCGCATTAATCTGTGCAATATCGTGCAACGTAGCGTGAAAACCCTCTGGTGCGGTTAATGTACGATAGACTCCTGTTGGGGCATTAAATGTATAGTAGAATCCTGCTAATGCATTTATTGTAAATATTAATCCCGTTGTGCATTTTTTGTTGAATATACCGCTGGTAAGCTTTATTGTACAGTATGATGCCACTGGTGGATTTACTGTATTGTTACAATACTGTACATTAATAAAGTGCAGAGAATCACTGTTAGGTATATAATCACATGAGCTTTTTTTTATATAAGACATCAATACAATCAGACATGAAAACTGGTCAGATGTTTGTAAAATATAGATTTGTTTATTTGCTCATTGCTGCGAGTTTGCGGCTTGCTATTGCTTTGCGAACATCACATTGACTCTTTTCCTGGTGGTTCTGTCCATTAGTGTTAAGCTTGCTTTTCAGCTATATACGTTGTATAGTGGATTTGCCCTAAGCAGTCGATTCCATCATGGAAACATTGAACTTTTGTCACAGATCAATACACACATATACCCACAGACTCATAAACAGACCGATACACTCATACACACACACAGACCAACAAACTCATACATACACACAGGAATATACTGAACATAGACCGATACACACACAGAAACAGACCAATACACACGCACACACAAAAACATACATTGACCAATACACAAACACAAATATGAGACACACTACCCAAAGTCCTGGTAGTAGTACCTTCCTGTCGAGAGAAGATAAAGATAGCGCAACTCCGCAAGACTAAATTAAGCATATACAGTATCTCACAGAAGTAAATACACCCCACACATTTTTGGAAATATTTTATTAGATCTTTTCATGTGACAACACTGAAGAAATGACACTTTGCTACAATGTAAAGTAGTGAATGAACAGCTTGTATAACAGTGTAAATTTGCTGTCCCCTCAAAATAACTCAACACACACAGCCATTAATGTCTAAACCGCTGGCAACAAAAGTGACTACACTCCTAAGTGAAAATGTCTACAGAGTGGGCTGGACTGACATGTCAGCTTTCAGCCCGCTGTGACTGAAGCCCCTGCTGGAAGCCAGATAGGCGCCGAACAGGGACACAACAGGACGGATGTGGAGCATCATCAGTGATGGGGAGGGAATCCCCAGGAAGCTCCACGCAAGTCCACACAGTGCTGGGGCCACTAGGATACCGGAAGCACTATGTGCTCAGCGCAAGCGCGTGCAGAGCAGCCAAAACTCAGGTATCCACTCGAACCCTGCTGGTTGCCTGCAGCAGGGCTAAATGGGTAAAAAAAAACACCTGCCCGGTCCCCGGAACTGCCAGTCCCAGGAGTCGGGCGATAGGATTTGCGTATCCCTGGTGTCATATGTCAGATTATAGAGCCAAATACAGAAAGGGCTCAAACATCGGTGAGGAGTGCATTACCATATTGAGAATTACTGTTTTTACAGGGAAGTGTCTTTTTATCAACAGAAATCAGGTGACCTGGCTCCACAATCGTAAGGTAACAATTTAAACTCTGTATATTATGTGATACACCTAGAAATGTCACACAATGGCTAGATGACGCTTAGGATATGGTGACACCTTGGCACGATATTGTGCGGAGCTCACGCGTGCTGTGACTTTGTGATTAGGGGCAGGGTGATAGACCACCGTTTTGTCAGCAGGCGGATGGAGGAAGCCCGTTTCCCCTATAGGGTCAATTCTCCACTATCTTCCGATTAAAGACTGCCCTGCCTTTATAGGTACTGTGGTTCCCTCTGGGACAGGAGTCTTTTTGCTGGGAGCAGCAGAGGAGGAGACAAGCCCTGAAGTTCCTAGGGGAAGGACAAACTCTTTATTTTTGTTTTACTTTACTGGTAAGCGGCTTAGCTGCCCAGTATCATAAGCGAGGGGAGAACAAATGTTCAGCTCTTCTCTGAATAAGGAATAAGCTTTTGATTTATGTTCGTTTTATTTACTTGTTTATTTGGATATACTGCCTGTATTGTGGCAGCAAAATAAAGCGAAGCCTTGAACACTGAACGGTCCGTCCAGTGGCTATATCACAAAGCCTATATATCGATTTTGTTAGGACCAGCACATTAATTTTCTGAATTGACCCTTTCCACTTTCATACATTTTTGCAGCTGTTTCATTCGGCATGCAGTCCTCCTCGCTACACGTGTAGAAAAACGTCTGCCGGGAGAATAAGATATCCCACGATAATCATTTCACCAAACACTGAATGTCAGCTCCACTTACAGCGTAATTTCAAGGGGAGCAAACCATTCTTTGACGCTGACAAAACTGTGGCGAACGAGAGTTCACATATCAACGCCCGTAAATCAGTTGTAGTAAAATGGGCTTGAAATTGTAAGTAAAAACACAACTGTGCCGGGTTAAACTAGGCTTTAATTAGAATGTAAAGCACAGGAAAGTATGCAGTGCTCTGCGCCCGCAGGTTCTTAATTACATCCCTTGTATCCTAATGATTTTTTACACCAAAGGAATTAAAACATAGGGCTCAATTTAATTATACCAGCTGATTTTTTTTGGAAAAAAAATATCGCCTGCTTGTGGCCCATATTTTGTCAAAATATCAGCTGACTGGTTGAAAAAAATTTGTCCTGAGCAGAATTATGAAAAAATATCCAATTTTGGGGGCTGTAAAAAGCCCGAAAACCAGAGCGTAAATACGTTTGCACCGATAAGCTTTCCGCGTTTCACTGACGTCTTGCTGTAAACCCCGGACATGCACATTTTTATGTGATAGTGGAAATATTGCAGTACGGGCTTGCGAGTTGTAAAGTATGACAGTGAAATATTAAAGTACGGACTTACAGGTTGAAAATATTACTGTAAATGTTGATACACGGACTTGCGCGTTATTACTGTAACAGTAAAAAAAAATATTTAACTTGCGCGTTATTACTGTAATAGTGTAAACGTTAATGTACAGACTTATGATAACATGGAGGTTAGACTTGTTACTGTAAATGCAGATCCTAATTAGGAGGGAAAGAGGAGTGTGAACAAGTGAAATTGATTAAACTTCTTGCCAACCCGTCTCCCGTTTGTTTACAGAAGCTCTCATTTGGCTGTTACCTAGAATTTTGCTTGAGGGAGTGGAGATAGCCACTTTGTCTTTATCTCAGACATGGCTTCTCTACTGAAGTGAGATTCGATAAGACTATTATATGTTTGTGAAGCAGAGGAGTTTCCTCCGCCCACACAGCTGTCAGCAAATGGGATTTTGAATATCACGCCTGCTGGGGACCATTGATGTCAGTGCGATGACATCACTTATCTCCGAATACATGCAGCACGGAGCGTTCTGGGAGATGATAGATGATGGCTGGTGTTGCCGTGCGCACGCAACACCAATTCATCGTTCTGCACAGGCACTGTGTAACTTACATATGACAGTATGCAAGTAACGAGTGACTTGCAATTTGCATAGTGTACATGTCACAAATCCCCCTTGGGCCTATGATGCTGGTCCCTGTACAAAGTATTCTATCTACCCATCCGATCCTTAGGTGGTTGGTAAAGCTAACTATCTTCAGGGAACAGAACGACACGTACCCAGCAAGGGTTAACAGATACCAGAATACAATGATATACTTGGTTGGGATAACAGGGATCTTAGTACCAGGAGATATAGTCAGACGTTTGCCAATATCGATACACAGTGCAGGATCACTGAGAATAGCCATGTCAGTACACAGAGGGGGCTCGTCAGTAATTACCAAGTCGGTACACAGAGAGGGCTCATCAGGAATTGCCAGGTCGGTACACAGAACGGGTTCATCAGGAATTGCTAGGTCGGTACACAGAGCGGGTTCGTCAGGAATTGCCAGGTCGGTACACAGAGCGGGTTAGTCAGGAATTGCCAGGTCAGTACACAGAGGGGGTTCGTCAGTAATTGCCAGGTCGGTACACAGAGGGGGTTCGATAGTAATTGCCAGGTCAGTACACAGAGGGGGTTCGTCAGTAATTGCCAGGTCGGTACACAGAGGGGGTTCGTCAGGAATTACCAGGCCGGTACACAGAGGGGGTTCGTCAGTAATTGCCAGGTCAGTACCCCTGAGCAGGTTCGTCAGTAATTGCCAGGTCAGTACCCCTGAGCAGGTTCGTCAGTAATTGCCAGGTCGGTACACAGAGCGGGTTCATCAGAATTGCCAGGTCGGTACACAGAGCGGGTTCGTCAGAAATTGCCAGGTCGGTACACAGAGGGGGTTCGTCAGGAATTTGCTAGGTCGGTACACAGAGCGGGTTCGTCAGGAATTGCCAGGTCGGTACACAGAGCGGGTTCGTCAGGAATTGCCAGGTCGGTACACAATCATTCCTCTCCTCTGTGCTAGTAACACTATTCGTCAGTAATTGCCAGGGTCTAAGACACAGAGCAGCCAAACACAAAGAAAGCACTGAGGGATATGTTAACCACGTCAGGGCACTGGAGTAAATGAGATGCTGGGCTTTAAACCCTGCATGCGCCGCGTCATCAAGCCACGCCACGCCCCCTGGCATTTCACGTGACCACATCGATCCTGCTCTTCACTCGGCACCCGGCCAGCAAGCAGAGAGCAGGACGCTACCGGGCAGCATGGGACATGACAGTACACTACACAAAATATGTACACTTCGCAAGTTTGCTTAAGAAGCTGCATGGACTTCATCGTTTCAGAAGCCCTGAGCCGAAGAGGAGGAGCAGCCCAGCGTCGAGGGAGAAAAGGTGAGTATTTACACCTAAACTAACAAAAATAACTGACAGCATCTGCCCAATTATTTAAGGGGGGAAAAAGTGGGGTAAACTGCTTATAGAGTGTTCCTTTAATTGCTAAAAATGACCCATTTCCCCAGTGTGACCTCCTCTGTCATTGTAGGCATCACATGGACTTCAGGTCACTTATCTCCTTGAGAGGCTCGTCTAAAGAATCCACCTAGGACACGACGTCCAGTGCCAAGCAGTTCAAAATGCAGACGAGGAAATACATTAAACTAATTACTACATCAATATTCGAAGCGTTAGATCTCTAAGAAAAATATTTTCAATCATTCCCTGGCTGGCATTAAGTATTCCTAAAGCTGCACTTCATGTGAGACTGGAATAATTTAGTGTCTCATCTTCCGTCAGCTCCAGAACACAAGGTTCAAACAGAATCCAGTAAAAACTTTTGGGTTTCACCGGGGCTGGCAGGGCCAGGTGTTAAGATTGGCTTTTAAACTTACGGTCACTAGAACTAGTAAACATTATAAATTTTTTATTTTTTAATAAAAAAATTTTTTTTTTCCTTTGGAGCGGTAATCTGCCAACTGTAAAGCAACGTGGGTTTTATGACTTGTTATTGTAAACTTCCAACCCTTATGATTTTAACCCACTTGCCCCGTCTATAAACTACGTATTAGAAAGAAGGCCAATTTTTTTTTTTATACTTTGAGAAGGTTAAGAAAAAATAAATAAAGGGCAATAAAATAATCATTCCTCTCCTCTGTGCTAGTAACACTATTCCCCCATTGGACAAAGTTATTTTTAAGCCATTAATAAAAGGGGTGTAACTACGGCAACCCAAAGAGAGTTATTAATATAAATTTATACACATTTCATTGCGCAAGAATATATAGGTTTATTAGGCAAGAATGTGGTTATAGTACATTTAATCCAATTTGGTCTCTTTCTCCAAAATGCGTTTTAATGACAACAGGAGAGCAACTAAATTCGCCACCAGGGATGATCTACAATACGTGAACTATATGCACAGGTTACAAATATCCGTAGTGTGAGAATTCTTGCCTCGTTCGGCTTGCCAAGACAGCATCTTGAATTACTAAGTATTCTTGTAAATTCCGCATCAGTTGCAAAAAAAGATTTTCTCATCTTCTAAACTGTAAGAACATACAAAACAATGCGCATGCAATTTGCACCGTCAATTAGGCAACGCACGGGCACGACGCTGCGATCCTGAAGAAGGTGGCAGACGTGCAAGTGTTTCCGTGGTGATACTTGCCTTGATGTTGAGCGATATTCCCAAACTGAGCAGAAACAAGGGTTACGAGAGCACAGAGAGAACGGGCAACAGCACTAGCGGCCTGCTCTATCGTGGGTCCTCGCTCAGGACTTACAAGGTTGTAGCTTGATGGTGCCATTACAGAGGAGGCTATTCCATATGCAAATCAGATTGGTATCACCCAAAAGTGACAGTCAGCCAGAACTGGAATGCCAAGGAAGTCTCCTCTGCATGAGAGATACAGCAACCCTTGGTGACTGTTTTGGCCTTGTCGGGCCTCGTCAGTAGGGATGGGCTGCCTGTTTTAATCGGTTCGAAGTTTGATTCGAACATCGGCTGTTCGAAAGTTCGCCAACTTCGAACTTTTTGGGACGTTCGCGGAAAGTTCGAGAAAAAAAAAGTTTTCAAAAAAATTCCAAAAAATGCTTAAAATATCCTAAAAAATCTAACAATAAAGAGACTCTTTACTGCAGAATATAATAATAAACGGTTTATTAGATATTGAATTAAAACAGGAATATTTTTAACATTGAAGCCTATGGGATTCATAAACATTTCCCACTCATTGTTGGTCAAACATTTCACACTCATTGTTGGTCAAACATTTCACACTCATTGTTGGTCAAACATTTCCACTCCTTGTTGGTCAAACATTTCCCACTCCTTGTTGGTCAAACATTTCCCACTCCTTGTTGGTCAAACATTTCCCACTCCTTGTTGGTCAAACATTTCCCATGGCTTCAAATCGCATTTAAACATGAGCAAAAGTGGTAAAAATGAGCTCAGCACACAGAGGTGAAAGGGTTAAAGACTTTTTTTTAAAAAAAATCATTGTTTCCTTTCCCCCGGGGCAGTACCTGGACCCCCATACACCTTTTATGGGCAATATCTTGCATATATGCCCTCTTGGAGGGGACCTTAATATTCGAACGTTTGAGCCCCATTGACTTGCATGGTGTTCGAATTGTGTTCGAGTTTGCGGTCAAACTTTTTCAGGTGTTCGAGTTCGAATGTGAACCGAACACTGGGGTGTGTCGGCCCATCACTACGCGTCAGTCGGGTATAGCTTATGCCACTCTAGTGATACTCTTGTAGTGTTCATTGTGCATTGAATAGTTTCTACATCGGGATTCTCTTTAATTCTTGGAAATTTTTTGCCAGATACTGAAATTTCAATGCCTTTTTTAAGTCGTAATATAGTGCTCCTTTGCTGTCCTGTCTTCCTCTATCCCTCTGTAAGCTGATCTTCCTCCTCTCACCCTGCTAGGAATGAACAAGAACAACATGCAGAAAAAAAAAGCCTAAAACCGGTCTTGTAAAGGTCAGGTTAGACAATGTATAGACAGGTCTGAGAAAACCTGCACAAACAGTAACCTAATTGGTAACCCTAACCCTGCATCTGATTTCTAACCCCAGTTATTGAGAATTATGCTCCACTTTGACCAAGCTGTCCACTTTGGCCGCAACAGAATTGAAGAGACTTTTTTCAAAGACACAAATTTTACCACGCCATTTTTTGACCCAGAAGTCCTTGCAGCAATCTAATGCATTTTGCGTTACTACACAACTTAGGGAGGCGACACACGAGCATACTGTACTGCGTCCGTTACGGACGCACGTTTTGATGGGAGATATTGTGAGTACTGCATAAAGTGCGTCCGTAACGTCTGACGTCTTCACACCCTAGGAAAATACATGGCAAAGTTGTTTCTGCGTCCGTTTAGCTTTTTCACGTCAATGTTGTTTTTGCGTCTGTAGCTATATGCGTTGCCCGTCCGTGAAAAAGTGCGCAGGTGCTTCGTGTGGTGGGTTTCAGTGACTCCTTTTTAAAGCTATGACGGACGTCAAACAGTACGGTCAGCCGGACGCAAAATGTTTGCTAGTGTGCCGCCAGACTTAGGCATCGTAGGAACCAGCAAATTTTGCATTGTGCACTTTTCGTATGCAAGTTCTGTAGCGGCTGCGCAGAGCGATGAATCAGAACTGCGCGCATGCACAGATCTGATTCATCGGCTGCCTCTCAGACAAATCGCTATCACTGGTGGTCTCAGAGAGGGCGACATCGGAATGCACTAGGTTTGCTGACATCACTAGAGACCTGCAACCGGGAAACTCACAATCCTGTCTGCTGGTGACGCTGGGTGTGGGTGGAGGAAGCACCTCCCTTCACCCAGCGGTTTCTTCTAAATTGGGGGAGACAGGGGGGTCATTCCTCAAATCCAGATCATTTAAAAACACTAAAGTAGTCAGGATGAGCAGAGTGTTCCAAATAGACTTGTGCACCGATTTTTTTTTCGGTTCGATTCGGTTCGTTAGGATTTTGTAAATTTTCGTTTCGGCTCGTTTCGGCCGATTTCCGTTTCGGTTCGTTTTTCGGATTGACTTTTTTTTCGTGATTTCGGAAATTTTCGTGTTTTTCGGAACATCTGTTCTCCTCGTTTCAAAGTGTCTATTCGTTTTGACGTAAACTAATGGTTTTTCGGATCCGATATTTCTGTCGATACGATAAATCTGCCGATACGATAATTTTGCTGATACGATAATTCTGCCATTGAGATTTCTCATGTTTTACAAGAAGGATACATTGAGATTTCTCTGGTTTCCCGGGAAGGATACATTGAGATTTCTCATGTTTTACAAGAAGGATACATTGAGATTTCTCTGGTTTTCCAGGAAGGATACATTGAGATTTTTCACATTTTACAAGAAGGATACATTGAGATTTCTCTGGTTTTACAAGAAGGATACATTGAGATTTCTCTGGTTTTCCAGGAAGGATACATTGAGATTTCTCTGGTTTTACAAGAAGGATAATTTGAGATTTCTCTGGTTTTCCAGGAAGATACATTGAGATTCTCTGGTTTCCGGGAAGGATACATGAGATTTCTTCATGTTTTACAAGAAGGATACATTGAGATTTCTCATGTTTTACAAGAAGGATACATTGAGATTTCTCATGTTTTACAAGAAGGATACATTGAGATTTCTCTGGTTTTCCAGGAAGGATACATTGAGATTTCTCATGTTTTACAAGAAGGATACATTGAGATTTCTCTGGTTTTCCAGAAAGGATACATTGAGATTCTCATGTTTTACAAGAAGGATACATTGAGATTTCTCTGGTTTTCCAGGAAGGATATATTAAGATTTCTCATGTTTTACAAGAAGGATACATTGAGATTTCTCATGTTTTACAAGAAGGATACATTGAGATTTCTCTGGTTTTCCAGGAAGGATACATTGAGATGGGAATGATACAAAATTATAGAATCATCGATATAACCGAAAAATACGATGTCCGAAATTGCTGAAATGGAACCGAAATCAGGAATGGAGCCGAAATCACGAATTGAATGAAGATGAATTTCGATTTTACACATTTCTAGTCCATTCGAAAATACCGAAAAGTTTTCGTTTCAGCTCGGAAATTTGTTCGGATCTGCCGTTTTCAGATCCGAAAATTTTCGGAGAATCGTCCGAATCCGAATGTACGAATCGGGAAATTTCGTGAAAATTCCAAAACCCGAAACGCCCATCCCTAGTTCCAAATCAGATATTATGTTTCACATCACTGTCAATATCAGACTCTTACGTTGTGTTACCTTGTTTAAGTATCGTCTGATCGCGGTGTTATCTCGCTCTAGAACTTGCAGCATTTCTTGGCTTCCCATGTACATCGCATTTGCTGAAAAACATGAAATGTGAGAGATTATGAGAAACTGGGTCTGGATTACACCTAGAATAAAATCTTAATCTTACTTTCAACTCATTAATGTATTTATCCTAGGCATGCGCGGTAAGGTCGTGAACGCTCAGTCAGTTGCTTCTGTGTTCAACCTTTTACCTTCTCATCTAAAACCTTTTGGGTTTTTTCATATTTGGTTCATCATATATAGAATATGAAAATTACCAGCTTGTGATCATTTACAGGGTTATTCAAAGAGAATCGAAAAGTCACCGCATGGTGACTTTTCGTTCAATTCGGTGCGATTCGGCGATCTCATTTCGGTGACCCTGCAGTGTATTCAGCAAGCAAGCACCACAGGGCCGTAGTAGTGCAGGGAAAAGCTGCCGAAAAGCTGCCGAACACTCACTGCAAAACCCGGCGAGCGTACACCGAAAACCCGCAAAAACATCTGGATTAACCCCGCTGAACACGCCAGAGAAATCCGAGCAGGAGCCGACCAGAGCGCAGAGCAGCCGCCGGAAAAACCCAACGAATGGAGTGAAAAAAACCCCAAAACAGTACGCTTGAATGTTTGAAAAGTGAAACGCTGTTTGCAAAGAAACTACTGAGCGAAAATGTCTGAAATTTACATATAAACTCCAATGAATGATAATAAAAAGGGCTGTTACAGAAAAAAGAAAAACCGTTTGAAAAAAAAAAAATAATAAATAAAAATCGGAAAAATTTCTTTTGCAAAAAATCCCAAAAAATGCTTAAAAGATCCGTAAAAAATCTATAAATGAAGAAACTTTTTACTGCAGAATATTATAATAAATGGTTTATTAGATATTGAATTAAAACAGGAATATTTTTAACATTGAAGCCTATGGGATTCGCCTGAATAAACCTGTTGAATTAAACTTTTCACTGCTGGTTTGTGTTCTCTGAATAGATGAAGCATTGCTTCTCTATGGGGATTTCACTGCCCTCGAACAGGCACCGAACAGGCACCGTATGTACAGGCAATTCGCCAGGATTTGGCGAACTGCCTGCTCTCTGAATAGCCGAATGGCCAGGAAAGGTAACTGTGCGCTGAATTTCACTGTTCGGTTACCTTTCGGCCACTATTCGGATCTCTTTGAATAACCCTGTTACAGTTTGTAAGTAATCAAAGTAACAGTCGTGCACGGGCCTATGGTAATTATTGATGACGTGTGGGGAACGTCCTCATTGACTCCTAAGGAAAGATAGGGGTGGAGATCAGGGATCCTTTGAACCCAGATATCTCCCGACTGTTTTCAGCTAGCAGGGTCATGTTTGGTATCATTAGAAAGGCCAGAGCATGGCCTTTCCATTGATACCAAACATGACCATGTTTAAAAAAAAAAAATAATAACAATAATAATACAGAAAAGAAAAAGGTGTTTTTTAAAGACGTGAAATGGCTCAGCAGTGAAGGGGTTAATACTATTGCCTTACAGACAGAACAAAGAGTTATGTTTCTGTTAATATGCAAATACACTGTTTGTGTTATGTGTATAAAACTACCACATTTGTTATTTTGTTCTCTGTTGTCACATTTTCACTTTAACAACTGTTTATCCTTAAATGTAATACCATACCGCACATAATGGCCTGGCCAAGCATCTGGGGTCCTCTGTGACATAACGTGCATGCACAGTGGTGTCATATGAAAATTAAAAAAAGAAAACGACTACGGTCCAAGAAAATTTGCTTTACATATTTGGGAAAAGGCCTGAACACGGGCAATGCAACCGAAAACGCGCAGCCCTTTTATCGTGCGCGACGCATGTTACAGAAAACATCAAACGATGTATCTGCGGCAGAAATCGCCCAATAATTAAAAAACAATAAAAGGGACGGGGCGAATAATAAAACGAAGAGTCCGGCAAGATATCGCACGTTGATATCTTCATTTCTGCCAAATATTCTCACATTCCAGGAACAGTCCTTAGCTTTGGATTAATGTCTGAATATTTGTCTCATTTGGGGATTTTAACAATTTACGAAATGAAGACGGCTCCCTGGAGCCAACGATGTTTGGTTTCACAGTCTGAAAACAGTGTTACATGCTACTGACACCTGCTTAGGTTTGTTTGGGCTCGGGTATGTCCCTATTCCACTTCAGCCATTAGTATTAACAACTGAGCAGTTAATTATCGCAGGCCCAGAGTGAACGGAAAAGCGAGTGTGACAAAAAAGCGCCAGACTAAGGGCCCTATTACTTTCTTTGCGCAAAAATGCACGGTAAACGCGTGAATTTATGCGCGAAGCGTCAAACGTTAACGCGCGTAAATCAACGCTGGTATTACAATCCTCGCGCATTTTTTCATCTGTCAAAAAATAATGTGCGTAAAAAGGACACGCAAAAACGCGCGCACATTAACGTTGCGCGCAGAAATCGGTGGGTGGACTGTTTTTTCATGCGATTCAGCTAATCAGAATTAAGAACCACAATTGTCTCACGTTAAGTTTTTGCGCCTGTCAAAGTCAATCTGCGTATATATGCTGCAGCAATAAAAAAAGCACACACGACTTCTCCATTGTATTGGTTTGGGTATGTGTAGAATGTGTAACTATACTTTGCTGCGTATTTTTTTTGGGCCGGTGTATTTGGTTTCGGCCGGGTTGATAGAATTTGCCATTAACACCAGCTTTTAGGAGTTGCTAAAATTATGCGCGCAAAGGCTGTGCGTTACAAACTGCGCATAGATTGTAATACCATCCGCGTACCAGCGCACAAACGCATTTACGCTCACAATTAAGTATAGGACGTGCGCAGTAAAGTAAGCTCGCGCAACGTTCACGCAGGTTCACCCGCGGTAGACGTATACGCATGTTTGTTGCACTGACATTGTAATACGACGTTCAGCGCAAAGGGTTTTGCCCCTCGCGTTAATGCGTTTCTGCGCACACGTTAACATTTGCGTGAAGGATGTAATAGGGCCCTAAATGTGTACATACAAAAACAAGAACATTTACGGGGGAAAGTTTAATAGAGTGGTCCTTTCGGTCGGGGTCACACGAGCGCAATGAGTGCGTCCATAGTGACCCCTCCTCCCAGCGTCCGTTATAGCGTGATGACAGCTCGGCTGGGAGGGCCACATGGCGTAATGTGCGTAATAGTATCGCACGTTACAATGGGCGCTGAAATCCTACCTGTCGAAACACTACAAAGGACGTTGGACGTGTCTACAAAGCGCGATCCACCATAGGAGGCTCGCGCCTTGCAGGGCGGAGTGCACTAACGTGCACTCAGCGAGGTGGCCACACGGGCATTCGAGTTCTCATGGACGTTCCCTCCACGCTCGTGTGACCCCGGCCTTAATGGGTCAGCAGTAATCAGGCCCAGTATATTTAAGAAGTGTAGAAAAAGCATCTCCAACTCAAAGACAGAGACTGGAAAGCATCATTGCTATTTGTCACTCCACAACAGGGATGCCATCAGGGTGTGACACAGCCAATGGTATGTTCAGGGGCCCAGTGTCTCCAGGGCGCCCTGTCCAAACCATGTGCAGCTTGTCTAAGTAAGGGGCCCTCCCATGCCACCCAGGACTGGCCTACCGAGATACCATCAAATTTCCCAGGGGGTTGAGGCATCTGGAGACCACAGGCCAATAAAAATCAGCTTTATCTGCTTTACCTGGGAGGAGGGACGGATGCTGTAACAGGCTGGGGTCTCGTCCCCAAGCTGAAGATCAGGGACCCCCCAGTTCCTGGTACAATTTATCTTTAATTAGTTTACTGAAATGGGCAGCTGAAGGAAGGGGGGCCCGACCAGTAGTTGAGCAAAGGGCCCCTAGATCCAGAACCTGCACCTTACTTGCGATACCACAATACAAAAAGAAAGTGGCTCGATGCTCATTTTCCGACAGAGCACCGAAGTTATGGAATAACCTCCCAGACGCCATCAAATCTTCCCCCAGTCTAAAGAGCTCCCCATTAACATACCTCAATACAGAATGCACCTGTAAACATGTAACAGTGACTATATACAGAATGCACCTGTAAACATGTAACACAGTGACTATATACAGAAGGCACCTGTAAACATGTAACATAGTGACTATATACAGAATGCACCTGTAAACATGTAACATAGTGACTATATACAGAATGCACCTGTAAACATGTAACATAGTGACTATATACAGAATGCACCTGTAAACATGTAACATAGTGACTATATACAGAAGGCACCTGTAAACATGTAACATAGTGACTATATACAGAAGGCACCTGTAAACATGTAACATAGTGACTATATACAGAATGCACCTGTAAACATGTAACATAGTGACTATATACAGAATGCACCTGTGAACATGTAACATAGTGACTATATACAGAATGCACCTGTAAACATGTAACATAGTGACTATATACAGAATGCACCTGTAAACATGTAACATAGTGACTATATACAGAATGCACCTGTAAACATGTAACACAGTGACTATATACAGAATTCACCTGTAAACATGTGACATAGTGACTATATACATAATGCACCTGTAAACATGTAACACAGTGACTATATACAGAATGAACCTGTAAACATGTAACATAGTGACTATATACAGAATGCACCTGTAAACATGTAACATAGTGACTATATACAGAATGCACCTGTAAACATGTAACATAGTGACTATATACAGAATGCACCTGTAAACATGTAACATAGTGACTATATACATAATGCACCTGTAAACATGTAACACAGTGACTATATACAGAATGAACCTGTAAACATGTAACATAGTGACTATATACAGAATACACCTGTAAACATGTAACACAGTGACTATATACAGAATGCACCTGTAAACATGTAACATAGTGATTATATACAGAATGCACCTGTAAACATGGTAACATAGTGACTGTATACAGAATGCACCTGTAAACATGTGACAGTGACTATATACAGAATGCACCAGTAAACATGTAACATAGTGACTATATACAGAATGCACCAGTAAACATGTAACATAATGACTATATACAGAATGCACCTGTAAACATGTAACATAGTGACTATATACAGAATGCACCTGTAAACATGTAACATAGTGACTATATACAGAATGCACCTGTAAACATGTAACATAATGACTATATACAGAATGCACCTGTAAACACGTAACATAGTGACTTTATACAGAATGCACCTGTAAACATGTAACAGTGACTATATACAGAATGCACCTGTAAACATGTAACATAGTGACTATATACAGAATGCACCTGTAAACATGTAACATAGTGACTATATACAGAATGCACCTGTAAACATGTAACATAGTGACTATATACAGAATGCACCTGTAAACATGTAACATAATGACTATTTCCTACATATTTATTTTCTGTTAATCTGTATATTTGTGTTTTTTTAATATCTTGCATTTATTACTTTGTATTTCTGTAACGACTGTAACAATTCAATGTTCCTGAACCCAGGACATACTTGAAAACGAGAGAAATCTCAATGTATCCTTCCTGGTAAAATCCTTTATAAATAAATCTCTCTCTGATGGCTTTCCTGCTTTACAAGTACATGTTTGAAACTGTGATTTCCTGTGATTCCCAGCTCAGAGAAATGACACTGGGGCCCAGGTGTTATGTTGTTTATAGGAAACCACTTGAATCCTTAAATTCTGAATCACAATTAATTCTCTGCTTCCAATGAGAAAAAGAGAAGGAGTGTAAGGGGATGTGTGCGGGGTATGAGCCCAGGATGCAGTGATAGGTACCGGGTACAAACAGGTTTATCCAAGAGCACAGCCGGTAATGACAAGGCAGATAAATAATACACAGGAGAGGGAGAACTGAATCAAGACAAGGACTAAAGAATATACACAGTAACCCAGAAGAGAGCCAACACGAGGAACGAGGCTAACTACAGAGACTAGACCAGGGGTCAGCAACCTTGGCTCCCTGATGTTTTGGGAACTACATTTCCCATGTGGCTCAGTCACCCATTAACCCCTTCACTGCTGAGGCATTTCACCGCTGTGTGCGGAGCTAATTTTTACCGCTATCGCGCATTATGTTTAAACGCGATTTGAAGCCATATTTTAAGAAATGACCCAGACATATTATATATCGTTCTTTCCGACAGACTCCGCAGATTCATAATATATAATTTTTATATGTATACGTCATGTCCTGTCTGTATATTATAACAAAAAATACAATAAAAATTGAGTTTTTAATCATCTGCAGTGTGTAAAGTGTTTTTTTTCACATTTTATCACATGAGCGTTTGCGGTTATGTTTTCTATGGGATGCGCTTGTACAAAAATTTGAAATGGGGACTTTTTACATTTTGTGGGGGGATTTACGTGATTTTTAGCAAACGCACCCCATAGAAAAAAATCATTAGTGCAGCATCATTGTTCACATTATAATTGAAATGTGAACAATATTTCTGCATTAATAAAAACAACACACAAAAAAAAAACATGTTTTTTTTTTTTTTAAAATTTATTTATTTTTATTATAATTTTTTTTATTATTTTTTTTACTTTGTACCTAGTCATGTTATCATTCGAAAGGCCATGCTCAGGCCTTTCAAATGACACCCTCCATGACCCCCTAGCTAACGGTTCTGGAGATATCGGGGTTCACAAGAACCCCATATCTCCACCAGGGGATTTCCTTGGGAAATCCCCTGGCAGCTAGGGGTTCCCCGGCTGTCTGACGTCATCACGCTATGCATGATGACAACAGGCAGCGAGGGGAGACCCGGGGGTGGAGCCACCATCCAAGATGGCGGCCCCCACCGGAGCTAGGCTGCACTTCAGCGCCGCAAGGCGCTGAAGTGCAACCCGGCGCTTGAGGGGTTAAAGCCAGGCACCGCTTAAAAGAGGAGACTCTCCCCTTTTAAGCGGTGCCTGGCTTTTGGCGCTGCTCCTTTCCGATCGGGAGGGAGAAGGATCCGAACGGATCCCCCTCCCTTCCAGGCTATCTCCCGGCATTGCCAGGGGGGTCGCCTGGAAATGACGTCATCGCGCCAAGTGCGATGACGTCATTTACGCCGGGAGGAGCTTGACTTCAGCGTCTGAGGACGCTGAAGTCAGAACACCGCGGGACCCCGGACAGAGAGGTGAGTATCTCCGCCGGGGGTCCCGCACAGCTGATGACGTGTGGGACACGTCCTCAGCATGTAACGTGCATCAATGAGGACGTGCCCCACACGTCTTCAGCAGTGAAAGGGTTAAGCTGACTGAGCCACATGGGAAATGTAGTTCCCAAAACATTAGGGAGCCAAGTTTGCTGACCCCTGGACTAGACAAAGCACAGGGAGACCCACAGGTTATACAGAGTACTACTAGGAGACATACAGAGTATTAGGAGACACTTGGGGATATTGAGACACAGAGACAAAAATGGGCACAGGGGAAACACAGATGCAAGTTTGGAATAAGAGTCTTGGCACAAGGGATGGCAGACAGGCTTGACACATAGGTAGAAAAAGGGCAAATGCTTAACACATTCCGGAACAGGGTGAAGGCTTGCCACCCTCAGCAAAAGGGTGACGGCTTGCCACACTGAGGAACACAGTAAAGGCTTGGCACACTCAGGAACAGACTGAAAGCTGAGCGCCCTCATGAACATAGTAACATAGAAAATGTCGGCAGATAAGAACCTTTCGGCCCATCTAGTCTGCCCAATTACATGGATACTTTACCTGGATTTATCTTTTGTTTAGGATAGCCTTATACCTATCCCATGCCTGCTTAAATTCAATTACTGTTTTGGCCTCTACCACTTCTACTGGAAGGCTGTTCCATGTGTCCACCACCGTTTGGGTGTCATCCTTGCACAGGAGCCATGCTAATCTTCGCTGTATCGTTCCAATTTTAGAAAGCGTGCTAGCTTCGGCAACACAAGAATTAAACTCATGCCGTTTCACAAACTTGGCTCCTTGTGGAAGCGACCACGGCATCTTCCTCACTGTATAATGACCACCCCAGATGGGACTTAAACCCATAATCCCTGGTTTAGGAGGCCAGTGCCTTAATCATTAGGCCACTGGGGGGAACAGGATAAAAAACGCAAGGTTCTCAAACTGTGGCCCCCCCCAGATGTTTCCGTACTAACCTCCCAGGAATTGTAGGCGATCAATATCTGGGGGGCTAGTTTGAGATCCTTGGGGTAAAGGCTTTGCACCCTAAGGAGCAGGGTGAAGGCTTTGCACCCTCAGGAACAGAATCAAGGCTTGGCACCCTATGGAACAGGATGAAGGCTTGGCACCCTATGGAACAGGATGAAGGCTTGTCACCCTATGGAACAGGATGAAGGCTTGTCACCCTATGGAACAGGGTGAAGGCTTGGCACAGGCGCACACTGGCAAGAGGCTTGACAAAGAAGGTTCTCCTCTCGGCATGTTTCATGGGCTGGACAGCAAAGATGTAGCCAGGGTTTTTTTCCACTGCTGAAAAGGTACAGACATAGATTTGCTGGGACTCTTCTGAGCCCGTCTGCTGCCTGCATTTGTCATGGTTGTAAGGATGTCTGCTTTCCCTGTCTGCCTACTCAAAGCTGCTAATATATACAATAATGTACAAAAATTCAAAGCACTTATGAGCCTGAGCTATACTTCTCCTTATCCAAAGGGCCAGACAGTATGTGCACACTGACTGCAGAGCTTCCTCCATCTACTGGGACTGTACGGAACTGCGCTAAGGGATGAGAGAGAAGAGGTATGATTTTATCACCGGCGAGAAAAGACATTTGATGTCACCTGAAGAATACATTCCCTATTCCTCGTATTTGATGACATGTGAGAGCCGAGCGTTCAACCTGGGTAAAACGCTGTGGGAAACCAGCAAAACTCACAAAAACCTGAGACCCCCCAGCAAAGTCTCAATATCCTCACCATTATAAACACAGAGATCTGCACGGACAAGGGAGTGCAAGTTGTCCTATGTGCCGCCTACAATGGAGTGGCCATAAAATGCCCTCAAATAAAGCCTGGTGCAATGGAAACTAAAGCAAATAAAACTGGGGGAAAACACCCCAATGTATTATTATCAATATTCTTTATTTATATAGCGCCAGCATTTTCTGCAGCGCTGAACAATGGGCACGTTATAGACAGGGTTACAATACATTGAGACTGAACAACATACTGACAAACCAGTACAGGAGGAAATGAGGGCTCTATTCCCATGGGAACTTACAATTAGAAGGGTTGAGGTGGAAACAGGAGGAGGGGACTGCAAGGTGAGAGCGATGGACTGCAAGGTGAGAGTAATGGACTGGTTGGGGCAGTGAGGTGTATTAGGGAGTCGGATGGTAGGCTTGCCTGAATAGGAATAGGATGGGGGGGGTGTGTGAGAAATCCTGCAGTCTATCATGGGAAGAGGTGATGCGGGGAGACGCTAGGTGCAGGTCACTGTTTGATCTTAGGGAGCAGGCTGGGGTGTATTTGGTGATTAGTGAGGACAGGTAGTGGGGAGCTGAATTAGTGAGGGTTTTGTACTTAAGGATAAGGATTTTGAACTTAATTCTGCAGTGGATGGGGAGTCAGTGAAGGGACTCACAGAGGGGAGCGGCAGAGACAGCGGCGGGTGAGGTGGATGAGCCTGGCAGAGGCATTCAGAATGGATTGTAGGGGGAGAGGCGGGAGAGAGGGAGGCAGCTAGATTATTACAATAGTCAAGTCGGGAGATTACAAGGGCGTGGATGAGTTGTTTTGTGTTGTCAGCGGAAATAAATGGCCGAATTCTGGAAATATTACATAGTTGGTATCGGCAGGAGGAGGAAAGAGACTGAATGTGGGGGATGAAGGAAAGAGCCGAGTCAAGACTAACTCCGAGACAGCGAACCTGGTTTGATGGGGAGATAGTGATACCCTCAACCATGATAGAAAAGTCAGGAGGTGGGGAGGCATTAGAGGGAGGAATTAGTAGGAGCTCAGTTTGCAATATTTGATTGCAAACACACAGAAGATTCAAAAGTGCAGAAAAACTTGAAATTTCCAAGAGAAAAAGGCCAAGTCGACAAATCCAAAGCCAGTCCCCTTATCAAATTAAACCGAAACAGAAGAAAGAGACCCGGATCTCCAGTCTACAGAATGATCGAGATAATGGGTGTGGAACGTTTTATCTATACAGTCGAAAGGCTGCACACCATCGGTCTTACTGTAGATTGGAGTTCTAGGTCTCTTTCTTCTGTTATGGAGTGCCATAGGATGATGGCTGCTTTGGACCATGGAGCACTCATCTACCTAAGAACATTTAGTGACTGTATTTGTCCCTTCTGTCGAATTTCCTTAACAAGACAACGGGTCACTTTAGTGAATGTGCATACCGTTCCTTCTCCCATGCTGAGGAAAGTCCATGTTTTGCCCATCGGTGAATCGACAAGGACAATGATTCCACGTCCAGAATCATAAATGAGATACTCAAACATCCTGAACAAGCTAAAATCAATGCAAATGTCACTTTTCATTAAACGTCATCCAAAGCACAAAATGAACCCAAGAGAATTTACCATAAATAGCACTAATGGCTTCCAAACTGTGAAGTCATGTACACAGTCATCCAAACTCTCCCAGCAAGTGTTGGACTATAGTTTAACTCAAGGCCACCAGGCAATCCTGGCTTCTTTCGTGGCAGTTATGCCCATTATCGTTCAGCTCATGCGTTTGGGACATGCAATGGAAAGTGAATTCGGATGAATGTCTTCGCAAACACGGTCAACTCCCATGGAGGCCAAGACGTCCAGCAGAGAATCTTTGCCTTTGGGCGCGTCTTCAAGAATAGCTCTGTGTCGCACATTCGCAGTGAACCTTTACAAAGCCCTGCATACGTTCTAAATATGTTTCACAGATTTAGGATTGTTAAAAAACGCATTGAATATGTCCTAAGAAATTATCTAAACCTAAAAAATGATTCCTTGACTTAAGGTAAAAATCTGACGCTAGTCAGCTACAAGAAATTCTCTTAGATTGGAAACTCCTACGGGAGTGTAGACCTCAACTACTCCTGTATCTGTTGGCCAAATTTTAACTTGCTTTCTTGGTGTATTGTAGAATCGTCTTGTCTTTACCAGTTGTGCAGCGCTGTACAAATGTATGGACACTTAAGGCTAGAGTCAGTCGAACGCAGTCTGAGCGCACTCTGCGTGCGTGCATAACAGACGGACGGATGTACTGACGGAAGATACTGTAGACACCACACCGTCCGTTTTTGTTGACGGCGTAGAAAAAAAAGGGAATTATGGGAAACAAAATTAATATGAAAAATGCAAAAAATTTGAAAATGATATGAAAAGCCATTTTGTGCGTCAAGGTGCTGGACGTCGCAAATGCGCTGCGTCTGACATCTCATCACTCACACAGAACGCTACGCACACTCTGCGCGTCCGTCTAGCAGTTTTACGTTCTTGCCTAACTTGCGTCCGTTTGCCACGGGCGTTGTGCGTGCGCAGCTCGGTGCGCACGTACTTCGTGTGTGGGTCTCTATTGATTGCGATTCTATGCTACGACGGACGTTAAACTATGCGGCAACACGGACGTGATCACTGCGTTCATCTGACGCCGGCCTAAGGGGTTATTCAGAGAAAAAAGAACTTGCAACCGAATTTCACTGTACAGTGTAATTTCATGGCAGTTCGTCTATTCACTAATCTGTCAATTTGCCAAATACTGGCTAATTGACAACGAAATATGGTGCAGTTCACCGCAATTCGGCGAACATCGGTGGCGGCGAAATTGTCCCATAGAAGAAGTGCAACTGCACCGAAGTGTCAGTGAAATGCCCTGATTTTTGGTGGTTCAGGTTGACAGGTTTAAACAGGCAAATCAATAGGATTCAATGTAAAACAATATTATTGTTCTTATTCAACCGTTTATTCTTTTCATTTTCAGCAAAAATTCTTTTTATTTATTTTTTAGAACACCTTTTTGTGTTTTGTCGAGGAAATTTTTGATTCCCAATATTTTTTAAGAGGCTTCTTTTTTAAATTCTGTCACCGACCTTTTTATTTCTTTTTAAAAGGACCTTTCTTTATTATTTACACACATTTTATATGCATTGTTATTGCTTTAAACACCTATTAGAAGAATAACAGTTCTATTTTTTTCCCTCCGCAGTTCGGCAATCACTTCGGCGACTCCATCTGTGGTGCACCTCGGGGGAATAGTGAATTCAACACAAGTTGGCGAAAATGAATCACCGAAGCGCGCCAAACTAGAAAGCACTAAAATTTTAAGAAATAACCCTAATTTGAAGTTAATATTACTGATTTAATAATAGTTTATATATAAATAGCACCAACACATTCTGTGAATATGATATGGGAATAAGGAGGTGATACATTACAAGAGCAGACGTAAACTATCAAGGACGACACAGCACATTGTAGGTTCCCTCGAACAAGGTCCCCCAATCTTTAAAGGATATACAGTATGTATAATGTGAAATAGGCGTTTACATATCATTAGGTGTCTTGCCTAAAGACACTCGCTGGACAGAAATCTGCTTTCCATGATTGTAGAAATAAAAGATGATGGCGAGGTTGAACCTGCTTCTCCGTGGTTGTAGCGGAGAGACTTATTGGTCAGATGTTCTGATTGGGATTTGAACCTGCTTCTCCATGGTTGTAGAGGAGAGACTTATTGGTCAGATGTTCTGATTGGGATTTGAACCTGCTTCTTCATGGTTGTAGAGGAGAGACTTATTGGTCAGATGTTCTGATTGGGATTTGAACCTGCTTCTCCATGGTTGTAGAGGAGAGACTTATTGGTCAGATGTTCTGATTGGGATTTGAACCTGCTTCTTCATGGTTGTAGAGGAGAGACTTATTGGTCAGATGTTCTGATTGGGATTTGAACCTGCTTCTCCGTGGTTGTAGAGGAGAGACTTATTGGTCAGATGTTCTGATTGGGATTTGAACCTGCTTCTTCATGGTTGTAGAGGAGAGACTTATTGGTCAGATGTTCTGATTGGAATTTGAACCTGCTTCTTCATGGTTGTAGAGGAGAGACTAATTGGTCAGATGTTCTGATTGGGATTTGAACCTGCTTCTCCATGGCTGTAGAGGAGAGACTTATTGGTCAGATGTTCTGATTGGGATTTGAACCTGCTTCTCCATGGTTGTAGAGGAGAGACTTATTGGTCAGATGTTTTGATTGGGATTTGAACCTGCTTCTTCATGGTTGTAGAGGAGAGACCTATTGGTCAGATGTTCTGATTGGGATTTGAACCCGCTTCTCTATGGTCGTAAAGGAGAGGATGTTGCTGGTACACTACGCAGTCAAAATTATGTGGCAACTAAGTATGTATCATTGGATGTCTTGTCCAAGGACTCTTGCTGGATACATGCTCTGACCTGAATATAAACCTGCATTTCCATGGTTGCAGAGCAGTGATGTTACCAATACTCTACCCCTCTGATACCTGGTTTAACTATTATGAGCAAATGAGGCGATTTTGGGGAGAATACATTCGCTGTGTTTATATGACACCTTGGAATTGCTTTAACTAATATCTTTAAGGAAACTTTTCGTGACATACAGTTAAAATGTTTCGAACGCAGTATCAAATTCTGTATTCGTTAAACTTCCAGACTGAAAGTGACAATTTCAAATGATCAGGAGATCTATTATAGACCATCATTCAACCTCTCTCCTGATGGAAGAAGAGTGACGAATTTTCATGTTATACACCACATTATCATTGTGTCACAGTAGTTCTTCCACATATATATTTTTATACTGATACATTTGTTACACGTATTATATAAATATTTACTAGGGTGTAAATGCTGAAACAGCAACAGTGTGCGCCATATTGTCTGAGCTGAAACTTCAGTACCCACATCTGACAAATCTTTTCTCAGCAGTCACACGGGGACTTTTCTCCACTCTACGCTTCAGGTAGCGCACAGCAGTCGAAGTCAGCATCTTCTTTCTGCCACGACCAGGTAGCGCTTCAACAGTGAACTTTGCCTTGAATTTGCGAATGATGCTTCCTATGGTCTCTCTTGGTATGTTTAACATCTTTGCAATCTTCTTATAGCCATTGCCCTTCCTGTGAAGAGTAATCACCTCTTCTCTTGTCTTCCTGGACCATTCTCTTGACTTCACCATGTTTGTATCCACACCAGTAAATGTCTAGAAGGAGCTGAGTATCACAGTCATTTTTAAGCTGCCTAATTGGTGCTTATTATGCTTTATTGCTGCTCCGTGACATCCACGGGTGTTTTCAATACCTGATTGAAAACACTTGAATGAACCTCTGTTCTTCAGAGTGGTAGTCTTTAAGGGGTTGAATAATTGTGTCAATGAAGAATTCACAAAAGAAACATTTACTACTGTATTACAAAACCAATTGATGTCATTTTAGTTGCATATGGTTCTTTAAAAAGTCCTTGTAGGATTTCATTCTGAATACAATTACAAATGTACACCAAATTCCCTAAATCCCTTTACAGCATTGGGGGTTGAATAATTTTGAACACAACTGTATATTTACAGTAGTTCGTAATGCGAGAAACGCGTAGCGGAAAAGGAAAAAAGAATTTTAACCCCTTCGTGGTTGGAGTGTGAGTCCCGTACAGGCTATGTCCCAAGAAATGTAAGTGTAGGTGTGTATTGGTACCCGGGTACAATATTCAACTGGCCAGTGAATTATTTATGAGGTATCTTCGACTAGTCACGTTGGGGCCCTGTAGGTTTTGAGGAAACTGCAGCGTGCTTTAGTACTTTACAGTGGTCGGGAAGGCCTCTCACCCATCCGCCAGATACTCTGCGCTCCGCTCGACCCAGGACGTCTCTCCGCTCGATTTTGACTGGGATACTCTGTGTCACCGGATCCGCTGTCTTGCTTGTCTGTATCTGCCACAAGATGTCCAGCTCACCGCCTGCACTCCCTGTTAGATCGTCTGCGGTCTCCTAACTCGGGGTCCTTCAGCGTACTCTGTATCGGTGTAGGGTTACTAACAGTGGATCACGGGGTCTTCGTTCAATAAGAAGGGAAACCCAATCTCCAGCTCTGCTAGGCCGCACCTGTGCTCTGGCCTGGTCGCGATCACTATCTCCTGCACTTGCGTCTTGCTCCTCTCACTCCTCTGCGCGCTCTGACGGCTCTCTCCACGAGGCTGTGGATGTAAGTGTCTCTTTCCCACCCACTTCCTGTTCCCGCCCGCAAAGCATGCTGGAAAATGTAGTCCCAATGTCTTACATTGCGCTTGTCTCCCTCTGGTGGCCAAAAACAAGTACTACCATGACAGTGAATTAAAACCTGCGCTACACCTGAAAAACAGTTTCTCTCTTCATTCAAATCAGAAGAAGGGGCAGAATCTGTTTCCTTCGTTGAGTTAGTGCAGTGGCGTTGTTTGTTTTATATGTAAAAGCATATATTGCCTCTGCCGTAGAACAGAGAAACAAATAAATTTAGCACTTACTTTTTTTTCTTCAGTTTTTTATTTGTACACATTACATGGTCGTGTTTGGTATCACTGTAAAGACCAGACTCTGACCTTTCCAATGACACCTCACGTAACCTTGTGTGGTGTACAATTCAGAGATGCAGGTTACAAAGCCCCCTGTCTCTCCTCACTGCAGTGCCACGGTCCAGGTTGTTGATGAAACAATTCGTTGCATCATCAGCTCCGCACTTGCTGGCAGTGTGGGAAATGAGAAGGTGAGTTAGCGCAGCATCACTGAGCACTTTATAATTGTAAACTGAATACAGTATTAATGCTGTGTTAGAAAAATATATATATAATTTTGTCATTTTATTTTTTAGATAAACCTAACCTGGTTATATTAGGTATCACTGGAAAGGCCATACTCTGGCCTTTACAATGATATATCATATGTCCCTCTAGACCCTAGGGCTCCAGATATACAGTGGTCTAGATGATTGTAAAAATAAAAAGAAAATCTATTTTCTTTTTACAGAGCAAGGCGCCCCCTTGTGGCAGGCACCTGTAGGCACATGCCTACTCTGCCTAGTTATAAATCCAGCCCTGCCCAGGCACTGACTGGAATGGAAGCCCCCTCCACCTTTTAATAAACTCCATCTAGATTGTAAGTTCCTGCAGGAATATGGCCCTCAATTCCTCTAGTATCAGGTTTTCAAATTCTGTCTTGTTTCAAAGTAATGTACCACAGTCTATATTGTACGGAACTACAGAATATGTTGGTGCTTTATAAATAAAATAAAACCAATATTAACCCCTTCCCTCCGCGGGGGGTGCATGTCCCTCTTCCTCCCATTGTACACCTCCTGGCCGACGCACAGTGCGCATCATTGGCTGCCATTGGACGACCTGAACTCAGGCCGTCCCCCTGCAGTAAATGACACGGACACTGGTTTGGCAAGAGAGTAGGAGCTGCCGGAGAGCTCTGTGCCCTGTGGTTTTCATGCCGCCTGTCGGCCACAACTCCCTCTGCGTTAAAGGGTTAATATTCTGTATAGTAAACACCCAGGTCTCAATATTGATACAGTATTCAAAGTGCGATTCATGGAGTTTAAGTCGTAATAATAGTTTTCTATTTGTTTATTAGGAGCTACTCGGCAAGTTGCATTTTTCCGTATAAATAGATATATGAGGTTTTTTTCAGGTGCTATAGAAGTCTAGAGGCGCTAGAAGTGCACACAATAAGTCATATGTACCATTGTCTTTGAGGCATATACAACATGCGTTTTAAAGTATGTCCCAAATTCATAACGCAAAAATAATGAACTCCCCAACGGCAGTCACCAAACTTCCAGCAACCATGTAAGAACACATGTTATTATAGACGCGTCTTTGTTTAGCGCAGCCAACGTGTCATTTTCGGAGAGAGCAGCAGAACATCGAGTTACTCAGCTGAGAGTTTCTGTAAATTAGCTTTGATGCTGCAAAATTTCAAATCTGAACAACTTGTCATTTTAATCTGTTGGGTTTCAGCAGCTGGACGCGGCTCACGCCTCTTCTTCTACATGCAAATCCGACGGGAACTGAAGCAGGCCACTCGCTATTGCAAAAGACTTAATTGCAGTGTCTCGGATCCATAACCACGACTTTAACGATGTTCAAATGAACACAACACATGAAATGGCATGAGCCGAGTCAAGAAATACAATGAAACAAAACGAAGCATAATAGAACACAATGAGAGGACACTAAACATAAGCAGCGCTTTACTTTATTAAATTTACTGGGTACAACAAACGCAGCCTGCCAAAAACACGAATTATGTGCGTCTTTTCCTCCTGGCCATCATCTTCCTTCCCTCACTTGCAGTGGTGTATTTAGGTCTCGAGATGTCCAAATTCTGCTTCCCCAGCCCCCTTCCTGATCATATGAACAGAAAATAAAGACAAATATTCGTGGCTATTTATGTCAATCAAGATGTAAATTGGAGCATAAAGGAATCCGATTTACACCAAGTTGGCTTCTATCATACTTTAGAACAGGAGTCAGGAACCCAGGCCCTCTAGATTTATGGAACTATATGGAACTAGAACCTAGTGAGTGGCCGAGCATCATGGGAGATGTAATTCAAAATCATCTTGGTCTAGAGACTCGCTGTTGGGAGTTTTTCTGCTCTTCATCTTTGTTATGCACAAGCATACCTAAAATATGTAGGATCTCTAAAACAAGGACATTAGGAAATAAAAATGCTGCCCCCTCCGATCTGCTGCCCTAGGTACAGGTCTAGGTGGTCTGTGCAGGTGCTGGCTTCAGCACACTTGCATAGCAAAGTAAACTGAAAATATATGAACTTTTCCATCAAGTCTAGATAATGTTCAACCTCACGATCAAAGGGCACTATTGCCTTGCTCACGCTAAAATGGGGAAAACCTGTGATTCTGAGGCAGGTACTACTTCAGGACCATGACCCAGAATGATGCGCTACCATCACTATGGACTTGTGCACTTTACCCACGCAAGTTCCATAGGGCCTGTGCAGAACGATGGATCAGAGATGCACTCAGTGCTGGATTAAGGCCTCCATGGGCCTGGAGAATTAGAGTTGGGTGTGCCTAGGTCCCCTTCTTCTCACCTCCCAATGTGCTAGTACCAGGGGCTGACTGGCAACTTTTGGCCTAGGGGGCAAGTACAACCCAGTGGCCCCTAGAGCAACTCAGCCCTCCACTTAAAGTGCCTTGGCCACTGAGCTCTGCTCTTACTTGCGGGCTCCGCAATGATTTTCTCTTGTATCATCATTCGTGGTCGCACCTCTCCACAGTAGTAAGCTGCAGCCGCGAGTAACCAGCAAAGAGGAGCTCAGCCCTTTCCCTGCTGAGTCATTTCACCCCTGTGTGGGAGCTCATTTTCACTGTTTTGTGCTCATCATGATTTGAAGTCATGTTTTATTATAGGACCCAGACATATTATATATCTTTTTTTCAGCAGAATCGGTAGAATGATAATTTAGCATTATTATATGTATATGTCATGTATACAAAGAAAATATGCAGTTTTAACAAAGAATTTAAAGAAGAAAAAAATAAAGGATTTTTTTGCTTGTGTTTTGGAGGATGGTGTTTTATGAATAATGTGACTATGTATAAAACACTGACCTTGCTCCCAGCGTAGGAAATGAGAAGGTGAGTAATGGCAGTGGTATTGCTCATTTTATACGTGACAAATGGACAATGCCATCGTTCAAGAACAAACCAATAAAATATAAAATATATATATTCTTTGTTTTTTTACAGCAGTCCGGCACCTTGTGTTTTAGATGGACCAATGTGTAATAACTATGGAGCCCTGGGGGTGTCAGGAGGAGAAAAAAAAGTTTAAATTAACTCGTGGGAACCATTTAGCAGATCGTGGGGACGATCTGCTAAATCGTACCCACGAGTTAAATTTTTTCCCTTCTGCGTGCGCACGCTAAAGACAGCCAGCCTCTCCTCCCTCAGCCCTCCCACCTCAGCCAGAGCTGCAGCAGCTCTCTCTGGTCGGTTGCAGGGCAGTGTTAAGACCCCTGAAAGACCCCAGCCTTACAGTCTTGAGCTGGTGGCTCAGTTTGTTAAGCATGAGGTTACTGGTTGAATACCCTGTGTGGCCATAATTATTTTTATATATATATATATATATATCTTCTCTCTGTCCCCTTTATACATCTTTACAATGCTGCTATTATTAGAAGATTGTATTATAAATAGCAGCATTATAATATTTATTATATTAGGATTAGTAAGTAAATAAAAAAACTTGTGTTTTTTTTTAAAAAAAAAAGATGCTATTTACTTACTAATCCGAATATTATTATAATGCTGCTATGATTTAGAATACAACCTTCTAATAATATCAGCATTATAAAGTAGGGCTGCAACTAACGATTATTCTCATAATCGATTAGTTGGCCAATTATTATTTCGATTAAATCGATTAATCGGATAAAAAAAAAGAAGAATAACATTTGTTTACTTAGAAGGAATTTTATGTAAAAAAAATAACCACAACCCCTCCCCCTTTCTTCATAAGTAATTTGCGTAGTAACCTTCGTATGTACATACCTAAATTGCGTATCTTGCACAACTTTTCACACAAGGAACAGTATGCGAGTGCTTGGTCAGAGGGATGGGTTGATGCTGCATGCGCAGCTTCAGCCCATGTTTGCTTTCTCAAATGAACGCGGCTACAAGCACTTGGTCATAGATGATGATGTCAGCATGAAATCGGGGTTAATAAGCTAAAGTGGTCAGGGTGCATAGAGTGTCCCTTTTAAATAATTTCGTGAACAAACTGAGTGGGAGGAGGGACTGGAGGTGGAATGAGTGACTTTGCTCAAGTGACTTGACCTGAGTGTGAGAGGGAGTGGGTATGGACAAAAGACCGGATCTGAGTGTCGGAGTGAGTTTGGGGAAAAGGACCAGACCAAAGTATGGCAGGGAGGGTGGGATGGTGGCACAGGACTCCAGCTTCTAGAAGGATTAAACACAGGCATACAACTCCCAGTGGCAGTATCCTATTGTTTGTGCTATAGCGTTGCTACTGTTGTAAATGGAATAAAAACAAACTGGTTGTGTCTGACATAACCCTAGAACTAAATCATACCTAGTAAAGCAGCGGCGCGTCTTCTCCAATAAGCTCTGACTCTAAACAGTGTGTGATGTACACAGGACGATTAATCGACACCGAGTAATCAATAATGGAAATAGTTGACAACTAATTTAATTGTCGATTAATCGATTAGTTTTTTCAGCCCTATTATAAAGGTTTGCTCGTGGAGCAAGGACCCTCCTCCAATTATTGACCACAGATGGTGCCCAAGCTGAATTTTTTCCTATGTGTAAAGATTAGAGACACAGGCCCCTTATTACATTCTTCACGCAATTGGTTTTGCGTGCGCAAATGCGCAAGGGGCAAAACCCTTTGTGCTGAACATCATATTACAACGTTCGCCCAAACGATGCGTGTTATCGTTTAACGAGGATGGACCTGCGCGAGCGTGATGAACTGTGCGCGTTCTGTACTTAACATTGTGAGCGCAAATTCGTTCGTACGCTGGTATTCCAATCGATGCGCATCTTTTTACGAACGACGTTTGCGCGCATAATTTTAACGTCTTTGAAAATCTGGTGGTAACGGCAAATCGGAACGTTCTGGCCGAAACGAAAAACACCAGCACGAAAAATAAAATACAGCACAGTATAGTTATACATTCTACACATACCCAAACAATAAAATTGTGAATTCGTGCATATTTTTTTTATTGCTGCAGCATGTATACTCAGATTTACTTTGACAGGCGCAAAAACTTAAGTGAGTCAATTAAGGTAAATCGATGTCAATTAAGGTTCTTAATTCTGATTGGCTGAATCCGGTGAAAAAAACAGTCCGCACACTGTTTTACGTGCGATACGTTACTGCACGCGTATTACTCTTCGTTTTGCGCATCGTTTTTACGAACGTGATTTTCGGACGGATGAGGAAATGCGTTCGGATCGGAATACTCCATTAAGTTATGCGCGATAACGCCGGACGATGAGCGCAAAAAAATTCCGTTGCGCGAACGAAATTGAGCAAAGAATATAATAGGGGCCACAGGGTTTCAAAGTCTCACTGCAGTGCGATGGTTTTGTTTTTTGATGGTACAATTCATAATTAAAAATAAATAAAAATAAATAATAAAGCTTTGTGACACCGCTGTCACACTGGCTGGCAACATGGGAAATGAGAAGGTGATTTAGTGCAGCATCATTGTTCATTTATAATTTAATAGTGAACAATAGTGCGGTGTTAGAAAGAAAAAAAAAAGGACAAAAAATAAAGTTTTCATTTTATATTTTTCACTTTTACAAAAAAACGTGCTCTGGCCTTTCCAATGATACCTCACATGTCCCTGTACCCGCTAGGGTTCTGGAGATACAGGGGTCCAAATGACATTCAGTGCAGACATAGCTATCCTTTCCGTGGGCCTATTATGGGGCATGGGCCTGAGGCTGCAGCTCCAATAGCCTGTCAGGACTCAGACTGGAACCACATGGTGGGGGAAGATGCTGGCTGGGAGACACAGCCCCGGCGTCGGTAGAAGGAACAGGATACAATGTGGTTTCCCCAGCACAGCAACCAGGCCCTGCCCCGCCTGTGTTTGGGGAGTTCCCCCACAGGGATTGGACAGGGAGGTGATGACAGCGGCTGGGAGGCTGGGCCATGAGTCTATGATCTCAGCATGATTGACTGGGGTTCCCTGTCACTAAGCCTGAACATGGACCTCGCAGGTATAACAGAGACTCTCAACGCCCTGACCCACCAAATGGGGGTTCTCACCCAGACCATCCAAGGCCTCCAGACTGGGCAGGATCAACTTCGTATCCACATAAGAGAACTACAGGGAGCTCCACCACCTTACCAAGGTCCCTTGGAACCCCCACAAGCACAGAACCAACATGCTCCAGAACCCCCGATACCGTTACCTGAACGATTCACAGGTGACCGTAGCAAGTATATTACTTTCCGTACGGCCTGCCAAATTATGTTTTCTCTAAAACCTCGAACCTATCACTCTGAAGACATAAGGATTCAAACAGTCATATCACTACTTTCCGGAGAACCACAAGCCTGGGCACACCATTTACTCCTCACAAATAGTCCTACCCTGGAGACGTGGGCTTCGTTCATCACCGCCCTGAACGCACTATATGACGACCCACTACGTAAAGATACGGCCGAGCGGGCCCTACGTGCTACCAAACAAGGTCGCAGACCTGCAGAGGAGTATATCACTGAGATTAAAACCCATGCGCTTGATACTGAATGGAATGAGGCTGCACTCAGCCAATACCGTCTGGGGCTGTCTGAAGCCATCAAAGACGAGCTCTCAAGAGGTGATCTACCTCACACATTAGAGGCACTCATGCAATTAACCCTAACGATCGACCGACGTATGAGAGAGCGTCGTCTGGAAAGGAATCCATTCCCCCCTGTGGCTGTACGCCGCCCTCCTCGACTACTCCCAGCTGACTCCACAGCCATTGTCCCATATCATGGTGGGGAGATAAGAGAGGAACCTATGCAACTGGGTGCCACCAGTCGCCGTCTTCCACCAGAGGAACTCAACCGTCGCAGAACCCAGCACTTATGCCTATACTGTGCCAGTCCCAACCACCTTCGTGCCGCCTGCCCTGAGAGAAGCAACAGGGGAGGTAAGGACACACCATCTCTTCATCCAGATAATTCATGTCTTTTGTCCCACTTATCCCTGCTCATCTCTTTGCAGTGGAACAATAAGACGATCTACACACGAGCCATGGTGGACTCCGGAGCCAGCGTCAATTTTCTGGATGTTGAATATGCACGACTCATTAATGTACCGAAATAAAATAAAACCACACCTATAAATATACATATGGTTGATGGGTCATTATTACGCTCAGGAACTGTCACATCTGAAACCCAACCCGTCCACATGACGATAGGTATGGGACATACCGAACAAATAAAATTTGATTTGGTAGCAACACCCGTTTTTCCCGTCATCCTGGGTCTCCCTTGGTTACGTTTGCATGACCCTCTCATCCATTGGGGACCGGGTAAAATACGTTTCACCTCCTATTATTGCAGGACTCATTGCACAAAGTCTCCCCAAACAGGTTTCTTAAACTCGGTCCTAGACATAAATATGCGGAAGAACATAGTAGAGGTCCCCGAACCCTACAAAGAATATGCCGATGTCTTTGACAAACAAGGAGTTGAGATCCTACCCCCTCATCGCTCCTACGACTGTCCCATCGATTTGGTTAAAGGTGCGACTATCCCTTACGGTCGTTTATACCCCCTGTCACAACCTGAATTAACGGTCTTGAAAGAGTACATTCATGAAAATCTAGAAAAGGGCTTCATACGACCATCCACATCACCTGCAGGTGCAGGAATCTTCTTTGTTAGTAAAAAAGATGGGGGTCTCAGACCCTGCATAGACTACAGAGAACTAAACGATATCACAATAAAGAATCGTTACCCGCTTCCACTCATCCCCGAATTGATGGAACGCCTTCAGAGGCAACCATATTTTCCAAGCTAGATCTACGAGGAGCCTACAACCTTGTACGAATAAAAATGGGCCATGAATGGAAAACAGCCTTTAGAAGCAGATATGGACACTATGAATATCTCGTCATGCCCTATGGGCTCTGTAATGCCCCAGGTACTTTTCAACATTTTGTTAATGACATATTTAGGGACCTACTCGACCAATATGTTGTGGCATATCTCGACGACATTCTTGTCTACTCAGAATCCATAGAGGACCATCGAGTACATATGAAAGAAGTCCTATTCAAACTCAGAAAATATCGGTTGTATGCTAAAATCGAGAAGTGTATATTTGATTCCCAAAAGATATCATTCTTAGGTTTTATACTATCTCCAGGACATGTACAAATGGATCCTGAAAAAATCATTGCCATCACTAAGTGGCCAACACCCGACTCCAGAAAAGAGGTCCAACGATTTTTAGGTTTTTCAAATTTTTACCGCAGATTCATACGAGATTTTTCCAAACTAGCACGTCCACTCACGACATTAACCAGCACCAAGACAAGCTTCTGTTGGTCTCAAGAAGCAGACATTGCCTTCAGAGCATTGAAAAGGCAATTTTCCTCTTCACCCATTCGCTCTCTTCCGGATCCCAACCAACCCTTCTTCCTAGAGGTTGATGCCTCCGAGTATGCCACAGGTGCCATCCTCTCCCAACGTGATAAAGTCACCAATATTCTTCATCCCGTAGCATATCACTCCAAAATCATGAAAGCAGCAGAACTAAACTATGATGTAGGAGACAAGGAATTGTTGGCAATAAAAAAGGCGTTAGAAGAATGGAGACATCTATTAGAAGGTGCCCTCCATCCTGTAACCATATATACCGACCACAGGAATCTCGAATATCTGCGCTCTGCAAAATGACTCCGTCCTCGCCAGGCCAGATGGGCCTTATTCTTCTCCAGATTCAATTTCCACATTACTTATCGACCGGGACACAAGAACCTTAAAGCAGATACGCTTTCCCGACTACCCCCCCACACTACCAAGACTCCTTGCTCTGATACCATACTCCGCACTGATCATTTTCTCTCCGCTATGACCACCACACCTTCCCACAGAGAACTACTCGAACTCTGCCATGACTCCCCATCGGCTGGTCACGGAGGCGTCAAGAAAACTGAACATCTTATACGCAGATATGATACCTGGCCAAATATGAAGAAAGACATAGAAGAATATGTGAATAGCTGTCCCACCTGTGCACGATCGAAACATACCACGGGGAAAACGTCGGGTCTCCTCCAACCCATACCGGTACCCTCTCGTCCTTGGGCAGAAATATCGGTTGACTTCATTACAGATCTCCCCCCTTCAAAAGGACATACCGCTATCATGGTAGTGGTAGATAATTTTTCTAAAATGGCCCACTTTGTAGGATGTAAAGGATTGCCTACTGCAGCACAAACCGCCACAAAATATGTTTCACAGCCACATTTTCCACTTGCATGGCACCCCTACCTCCATCATCTCCGACCGAGGCTTACAATTTACCTCAAGATTCTGGAAGGCCCTTTGCAAATCCCTTCACATATCCAGTCGTCTCTCAACAGCCTTCCACCCACAAACCAACGATGAAACCGAACGTACCAATCAAACCCTTGAGCAATATTTAAGATGCTACTCCACTCAATCTCAAGACAACTGGATAGACCAGTTTTATCCAAGATCCCCTATGCCATCACGATCCCTAAGTCCTGTGTCTCCTCTCTCCACAGGTAGGACATTATCACCCATTATTCAGACACCCACATCTCATCTGATCGCCTGCATACTTTTGCTGGTAGGACATTATCACCCATTATTCAGACACCCACATCTCATCTGATCGCCTGCATACTTTTGCTGGTAGGACATTATCACCATTATTCAGACACCCACATCTCATCTGATCGCCTGCATACTTTTGCTGGTAGGACATTATCACCCATTATTCAGACACCCACATCTCATCTGATCGCTTGCATACTTTTGCTGACCAGCTCCACTGAGCCTTGGTCTGTGACATCCTCAAGTGGCATCTTAAGTGGACGCTCAGAGTTGATTCCTGGAGTTGCGGGACTGGAGGAAGGAACTGCAAGGCCCACTTTTACTCTGGGTAAACGCACGTCTATATCATGCTTTCTCTCACGCTTCTGCTCTTTACTTCTACCTTTCTCCTTAAATGGAACTCCTGCTCCCCCCTCTACCACCGACCCTACACTATCTGCATCTCTCCCTCCCTCCTCTCGTCCCACATGATGGCCTCACATGAGCTCCTTTGTTTCCTCAGAACATGGTCTCCCTCTAACTCTCGTGCTGCCAATCATTCCACTCCCACAAATCCCATTCCCACCTTCTCTTCTCACTTCCTGCTGTTACTCTATTCAGGTGACATATCCCCTAACCCTGGACCCACAACACATCCAATACTTCCATCTCATCCTATCTCCATCGCACATAAATCACCTCCCTGCAAGCCCAGCAACCTCATTCCCATAATCCCTCAGCGCCTGTCCTCTTTCTCCTGCGCCCTCTGGAACGCTCGTCTGTGTGCAACAAACTCACAGCAATCCATGACCTCTTCCTTTCAAACTCCTTCAACCTCCTAGCTTTAACTGAAACCTGGCTAACTCCCTCTGACACGGCCTCCGTTGCTGCTCTCTCACATGGCGGTCTACACTTGAGCCATACCCCCAGACCGGGTGAGAGAAATGGTGGCGGGGTCGGAATCCTGCGCTCTCCCACCTGCACCTACCAGCATCTCCCTCCACCCCCATCCCTCTCCTTCTCCTCCTTCGAGACACACTGCATCCGCCTGTTCTCTCCTCTGGCTCTCCGGGTGGCAGTCATCTACCGCCCACCGGGACCAACTCCCAGTTCTTTGACCACTTTGCTACCTGGCTTTCTCACTTCCTGTCTTCTAATCTTCCATGCCTAATTCTCGGCGACTTCAACATTCCCATTGACGATCCTTCCGCCCCTGCTGCCTCCAAACTTCTTTCACTCACATCCCCCTTGGACTCACACAATCCTCCCTCCTCCCTACCCACCGCCGATGGTCACGCTATTGACCTTGTCTTTCCAACCTCTGCTCCATTTCTGAGTTCAACTGTCGCCCTTTCCCCATCTCTGACCACCACCTTCTCTCTTTCAACCTATCTGGACTTCCTAAACACCCTGCTCCCACCCCGCACACACACTCGCAGAAATCTACATGCTGTGGACCCCCATCAATTCTCCAACCTACTTCACCACCTCCCTCATACATCCTTCACCTGCCCTGATGCTGCCACTAATCACTACAACACTACTCTTATCTCTGCCTAGACACTCTTGCTCTCTTCGACTCTGTAAGGCCCCACGCCGCCAGCTTCAGCCCTGGCACACCTCCAGACACGCTACCTGCAAAGATGCTCCCGCACTGCAGAGCGTGCCTGGAGGAAATCCCGCTCTGAAGCTGATTTTGTTCACTTCAAGTTTATTCTCCGGTCATACACCTCTGCCTCCCCACTTGGCCAAACAATCCTTCTTCTCATCTCTTATATCTACGCTGTCCTCCAACCCTAAACGGCTCTGGTCCACCTTCAACACCCTCCTCTACCCACCTGCACCTCCCCCCAGCTGCCTTCAGCGCTCAAGACCTGGCAGACTACTTCCTCAGTAAAACTCTAAATATCAGACGCAACATCCCAACACAAGATAGTTATCTGCCACCTCCACTCCCACAGGTCCCCTCTGCCACCTCTGCCGCTTCCTCCAGCCACTGAGGAGGAAGTCAATTCCTTATTGTCCTCCTCACATCTCACCACATGCCGCTCGACCCATTCCCTCACATCTAATTCCTCCCCTCTCCTCATCCCTCACCCCTGCTCTCACACACATCTTCAACCTATCTCTCTCCACTGGCTCCTTTCCATCCGCCTTCAAACACGCGCTAGTTACCCTTTACTAAAGAAACCATCCCTAGATCCCAACTCTCCATCCAACTACCGCCCTGTATCCCTGCTTCCCTTCACATCAAAGCTCTTAGAAAAACTAGTCTTCAACCGCCTCTCCCTCTTCCTGTCCTCCAATTCCCTACTTGACCCCCTGCAATCTGGCTTCCGTCCCCTACACTCAACTGAAACTGCCCTCACCAAAGTCACCAACGACCTCCTAACTGCTAAAAAACACGGCCACTATTCTATTCTCATCCTGCTTGACCTCTCGGCTGCTTTTGACACTGTTGACCACCCCCTCCTTCTACAGACCCTCAACTCTCTGGGTCTCGGTGACACTGCACTCGCTTGGGTCGAATCCTATTTATCCAACAGGTCCTTCTGTGTGTCCTTTGCTGGTAACTCCTCCTCCTCATTGCCTCTATCTGTTGGTGTACCTCAAGGCTCTGTCCTTGGTCCTCTGCTCTTTTCCATCTACACCTCCTCCCTGGGCAAAATCATCAACAGCTTTGGCTTCAATTACCACCTCTACGCTGATGACACTCAGATCTACCTCTCTACCCCTGATCTCTCTCCCCTGTCCTTTCAAAAGTCAGTGACTGTTTATCTGGCATCTCCTCCTGGATGGCCTCCCACCACCTAAAGATCAACATGTCGAAGACTGAACTCTCCTACTTATTCTCCCTCCAATGCCTCCCCACCTCCTGACTTCTCTATCACGGTGGAGGGTATCACCATTTCCCCATCAAACCAAGTTCGCTGTCTTGGAGTTACACTTGACTCTGCTCTTTCCTTCATCCCCACATCAAGTCTCTTTCCTCCTCCTGCCGATACCAACTGCGTAATATTTCCAGAATTCGGCCATTTCTTACCGCTGTCGCCACAAAACAACTCATACACGCCCTGGTAATCTCCCGACTCGACTATTGCAATAATCTCTTATCTGGCCTCCCTCTGTCCCGCCTCTCCCCCCTACATCCATCCTGAACGCCTCCGCCAGACTAATTCACCTCACCCGCCGCTCTGTCTCTGCCGCTCCCCTCTGCGAGTCCCTTCACTGGCTCCCATCCACTGCAGAATTAAGTTCAAAATCCTTATCCTTACCTACAAAACCCTCACTAACTCAGCTCCCCACTACCTGTCCTCACTAATCACCAAATACACCCAGCCCGCTCCCTAAGGTCAAACAGTGACCTGCGCCTAGCTTCTCACCGCATCACCTCTTCCCATGATAGACTGCAGGATTTCTCACGCGCAGCCCCCCTCTCTGGAACGCTCTCCCTCGTACTGTCAGACTTTCCCCTAACTTCTCTTCCTTCAAACGCTCCTTAAAACGTTCCTATTTAGGGAAGCCTACCCCAACTCACTGACGCAATCATCAATCACTCTCACCTTACAGTCCTCTCCTCCTGTTTCCAACCCCAACCCTCCAGATTGTGAGTTCCTACGGGAATAGGGCCCTCATCTCCTCCTGTACTGTTTGTCAAATGTTGTTCAATGTATTGTAACCCTGTCTATACTGTGCTTATTGTACAGCGCTGCGGAATATGCTGGCGCTTTATAAATAAAGAATAATAATAATAATAATAGACCTCCTTACTACAGCCGAGTTCGCATATAACAGCGGATACCACTCCTCCATCAAAACCACGCCGTTTTATGCTACTTATGGATACCACCCCGTTCTCCTACCTAGTACACTTCGTCAGACACCGGTTCCCAATGTCACCACTCTCCTTCGTGAACATCAACGCTGCATACAGCTGCTTCATCACACCTTAGCACGAGCCAAAGATTCCCACAAGGGTCAAGCGGACAAAAAGAGGAGGGAAGCACCGTCATATCAAGTCGGTCAAAAGGTGTGGCTTTCCTCGCGCAATATACGGCTCTTATGCCCGTCAAAAAGGCTAGGACCAAGATTCATAGGGCCCTATGTCATCAACAAAGTGGTGAACCCCTCTGCCGTTCGTCTCCAGCTCCCTTCAAGGTTCAAGATGCATCCTACGTTTCATGTGTCTCTTCTGAAGCCATGGACTCCTGATCCGTTTCGTAAGACAACTCCTCCGCCTCCTATAACTGTCGCTTCAGATCCCAAATTCGAAGTCCAGGCCATAATTGATTCTCGTTGGCATGGACGTTCCTTGCAATACCTCATCCAATGGAAAGGCTACGGTCCTGAGGAACGATCCTGGGAACCAGATTCCAACCTCCGAGCTTCCCGCCTGGTCCGACGGTTCCATCTCCTTCATCCGACCAAGCCTGCCCCTGGTCGCCCCCGGAGGGGCCGCTTGGGGGGGGATTATGTCAGGACTCACCTCAGACTGGAACCACATGGTGGGGGAAGATGCTGGCTGGGAGACACAGCCCCGGCGTCGGTAGAAGGAACAGGATACAACGTGGTTTCCCCAGCACAGCAACCAGGCCCTGCCCCACCTGTGTTTGGGGAGTTCCCCCACAGGGATTGGACAGGGAGGTGATGACAGCGGCTGGGAGGCTGGGCCATGAGTCTATGACCTCAGCATGATTGACTGGGGTTCCCTGTCTCCAGAGTCACACTCCACCTCCAGAGGGGGTGGACCAAGGAGGCGGGGCTCTGACTATATAAACCAGTAACACAATCATATCATTGCTTAGTTGTTGTCTAACCTGCCTATAGACACAAGCAAGCTCCATAGTTCCTACCTGGGACCTGATCCTTCTTCAAAACCCTTCAGTACCTAACCTTTGACTCCCTTCATCGACTCTTTGCCTGATTTACCGACCACGAGATTTGCCTGCCGATATTGTACTTCGCCAACCAACCCTGCATATCGAGGTTCAAGCTAGAGACTCTTGACATAGCCCCTATGTTAATCCAGCCCTGGCTACACTCTTTCCTAGATCTGATCCATTGACTCTGCTAACGCAATTGGTCTCAGGGTGACAGAGTAGTGATGCTACTAGTGGCTGATCTGGTGACCGGCAGCCGCAAAATTCAAAACCCTGGCTGCTGGTGAGGCTGGGCCGGCTGGAGGAAACTCTTCCACATCACCCATCAATATCTCCAAATCGGGGCACGAGGGGTGGGGGGGGGGAGACTCTACACATCCTAGGCACTTTAAAAGCTAAAGCGGTCAGGATGAGTAGTGGTCCCTTAACTCCTCTCCTTGTCTTCAGAAAAAGGCAGTAGTAAAAGTATATGATGCAAACCACTATGATCGAAGAAACACTTAGCTTTTCTTTAGAATATTATTATTATATACAAATTGTTCTGTTGGATGTGCTCCGCAAAGGGGGGGGGGTACGAGTAGGGTGGGATTTTATATCTACAGATTAATAAAGGGCAGCAATCCATTTTCACCACGAATATCTTTGTTGCACAGACTTAATTTACCTCAAAGCAGAGTTCATATAAATTAACGAGCAACAATAAATATTCTTCTCCACAATGCTGCATCATAAAATTCACATTTTTCTTCTTGTTCTTGTGTCAACTTCTAATAAATTAACAACGTAGACATGACTAAATTTTACAAGCATTTCTACCATCGGATTTATATTCCAATAAGGATTAAATTAGTAAATATTTGGCAGATGCAATTTTTTTTATTTACTTACAGTGAAGGGAATCGGCTCTTGTAAAATAGTGCAACAGGCGAGATCGAGACGCTCATTCGTAGAAGCGTACATTATGATACGGTGGTTTACAGTGAAATGCGATGCAACGGGGGGGGGGAGAGGGGTAGCTTGAAACGCACGTCAGAGACCATGAATATTTTTAATACAAATTACTTTTATTTTATATGGAAGAATAGGCACCAATATTTTTTACAAATAAAACCACCCAGAATATTGAATAAAAATATCAGAAACCTTCTCTTCATTGCATTTCAGATAAACATTGTGTAATGAGGGTCACGGTTTCTGCCACTTGCCCTGCTGCCCCATGTCATTCTTCTCCACGTGATCCTTGCAACATCCTCCTCTGGCCGCGTTCTAACATGTACAGCTTTTCTGACGCTGGACGCAGTGGTGCACCAGTTGTTATAGACGCCACATCCATGCATCATTCCAGCATGACATTGTCTGACTCCCCTAGAGTCTCACGATGTTCTGGCGAATGAGGCTGATGCCAACTAATGGTTTCTCTCCAGCACTTCTTTAAGATCGAGACTCACTCTATTCTGAGCCCTGTCGTGGCTTATTGTACCAGACTTCTCCATCTCACCGTCGCTCTGTCTCTGCCGCGCCTCTCTGTGGATCCCTTCACTGGTTCCTCATCCACAGCAGAATCAAGTCAAACTAGTCACCCTGACCTACAAAACCCTCGCTAACGCCGCTCCTCACTACCTATCCTCACTAATATCTAAATACACCACAGCCCACCCCCTAAGATCCAACAAAGACCTGCTCCTGGCATCCCCCATCATTACCTCATCACATGCCAGACTGTAGGACTTTTCTCGTGCGGCGTCGAACCTGGGGAATGCACTGCCTCGCAATATCAGACTCTCCACCAATCTGGCTTCATTTAAACGCTCCATAAAGACACTTCTATTTAGGAAAGCCTACTACCTGACTCCGTATCAAACATCCGACCAAATCAACAACTGTCCTCATCTCTCCCTGAATTAACAGGATTCTCATCACTGCAGTCCTCCCCTCCTGTTTCTCACCCCTTCACTCATCTAGAAGTTCCCACGGGAATAAGGCCCTCAATTACTCCTGTATCTTTTGGGGAAATATTGACTTGCCTTTTTGGTGCATTGAAGAATTGTCTTGTCTCTTACCCATTGTACCCTTCTACACCTCTGCAGAATGTGTTGCTGATTAATAAAAAAATTATATTATTATCCTATATCAATAAATAATAATATTATTATTGTATCTGTTTCTGGTTTATACTTGTGTACCGACCTTTGCTTTACTTATTTTTTCTGATTTCTGGTGTCATTATTCTTGGCTTGTATGAGAACCTCCTTTGTTACTGACTTTGGCTTGTATGACTACACTCTCTGGCATTTGCCCTCGGTTTATCCGTAGACATTGCATTCTGTGTTCATTGGTCTCTTAGTTAGCTTCATACCAGCCATTCTAAGAACCAGCAACTTACGTTGTGACTTGTACTGCACGTTGGGATCAGGGAATTGTGATAATGAGACTGGAGGAATGAATACGTAACAACAAAGAAGAAGTCAAAATCTAATGGGGAAGTTTACATTATCAGCCAATTAGAATGCAGATACAGATCTAACAGTGTTTGGTTACCAAAAAATATATATAAAGCTGATTTTTGTAACATTTTCAAGGAATAATACCCAAAATAAACTCTGAAATGATACTGCCTCTCATGGTCACGTTGCACAACTCCCACATTTATAAAAGACACAATTCCATTTACAACAAATGCCTAAGAGTAAATGATGAGGAGCAGAACTGTGATCTTGGGGCCAGAAATCAAAGTTGGACTTTTAGGCCATGTATAATAGGGATGTGCGTTTCGGGTTTCGGAATTTTCACGAAATTTCCCGATTCGTGCATTCGGATTCGGCCGATTTTCCGAAAAGTTTCAGATCTGAAAACGGCAGATCCAAACAAATTTTCGTGCCGAAACAAAAACTTTTCGGAATTTTCGAATGGACTAGAAATGTGTAAAATTGAAATTCATTTTCGTTCCATTCCTGATTTCGGTTCCATTTCAGTAATTTCGGACATCGTATTTATATCGCTGATTCTGTAATTAAATTTTGTATCATTCCCATCTCAATGTATCCTTCCTGGAAAACCAGAGAAATCTCAATGTATCCTTCTTGTAAAACATGAGAAATCTCAATGTATCCTTCTTGTAAAACCAGAGAAATCTCAATGTATCCTTGCTGGAAAACCAGAGAAATCTCAATGTATCCTTCTTGTAAAACCAGAGAAATCTCAATATATCCTTCTTGTAAAACATGGGAAATCTCAATGTATCCTTCCTGGTAAAATCCTTTATAAATAAATAAATAAATGTATCCTTTTTGTAAAAAATGAGAAATCTCAATGTATCCTTCCCGGAAAACCAGAGAAATCTCAATGTATCCTTCTTGTAAAAAATTTGAAATCTCAATGTATCGTTTTTGTAAAAAATGAGAAATCTCAATGTATCCTTCTTGTAAAACATGAGAAATCTCAATGTATCCTTCCTGGAAATCCAGAGAAATCTCAATGTATCCTTCCTGAAAATCCAGAGAAATCTCAATGTATCCTTCTTGTAAAACATGAGAAATCTCAATGTATCCTTCCCGGGAAACCAGAGAAATCTCAATGTATCCTTGTAAAACATGAGAAATCTCAATGTATCCTTCTTGTAAAACATGAGAAATCTCAATGGCAGAATTATCGTATCGGCAGAATTATTGTATCGAATAATTATCGTATCCGAAAAACCATTAGTTTACGTCAAAACGAATAGACACTTTGAAACGAGGAGAACAGACGTTCCGAAAAACACGAAAATTTCCGAAATCACGAAAAAGTCGATACGAAAAACGAAATGAAACGAACCGAAAATCGTCCGAAACGAAAATTTACAAAATCCGAACGAACCGAATCAAACCGAAAAAAAAATCGGTGCACAAGCCTAATGTATAATAATGTTTGAGGAAAATGTCAGGCTAGGGAGTTCAACATTTTCACACCTGTACTCTGCTTTCGCAATGAAATGCGTCTTTACCAAACCAAGAAAAGTCAACGTGAGCACAGCTCTCGTATTTTTTGTTGCCTTCCTCTCAAACTCTCCATCAGGTAATTTTATTCAGACTAAAGATAGACAGAGAATATTTCTCACTTTAAAGTAAGAACATTCAGTGGAAGGGCTACATAAACACAGACATCTCTCCCCGGGTTATTAAGGTTTTAAATTGTGGTCAGTTGGCCAGCCGTGGGTAGAATGTGGTGTGCCACCGTTGACGTGAGTGTAGGAAAACCAGACAGCTTAGAGGCTTTGAGATTAAATATTTACGGATTTTTAAATAAGTACTACAATCTTTAAAAAAAAGGTGATGATGCATTCAGGAAATCCATTTCAGAATGTGCCCTGGTTGGTCATTGCGTTTGCAAAACAATCAGAGGTTGAATGGTTGACTTGCTGGCTATTCCGCAAATAGTCCGAAATGGTTAGTGGGTATTTTTCGTTGCAGCATACACAATCTTTGGATCGCTATTTCTAAATCTCTTGTAATGAATTTAAACACATTGATTATTATATACGACTCTCTAATATGGATTTCTAAAATGCAGAAGTCAAGTCGAGTGTTAAGTCAGTTTTCCCAATATTTTTTCAAAGGGGACAGAGTTCTCTTTTAGCCCACACAATGTAGCACAGTTTTTACTTGAAATTGTAAACTCACTATGGTTGACTCCTTTATGTAATTTCAGAAGAATAGAAAAATCTATTTAGCATGGTTATGTTATTTATAAAAATTCTTTGTTTAACCGCTTCAGGGGGCGGACAACATGTTGGACACGTCGTCCACTTTCCCTATTGTGCACGGGCGATAGGTCACGTGCATCCAGAGGTACACGAATGAGCAACTTGGTATGAAAGGTAATTCACATTTTTATTCGGAGGTCAGAAGCCATTAAGCAACATCTTAGCTGTTCACTTCTTAGTCAGGCTTCCCATGTGTCCCACACATTATCCACCATATTTACTTTTTCGATGACGATCTTCTGTCCCATCAGCTCATCCTGTCATCATTCGCTGATGTTTTGACATCAGGAAAAACATTTAACTCCGCAGAGTCTGCTAATAAAAGCAGCGGAAATTGAAAATAAATATCGAGGATTGAACTCGGCTAAATAGCATCCTTAATAAGCAAACTTACGATCGAGGTTTAAATCACTTCGTTCCCTGAAGTTAGTTAGCTGTACCGACCACCTAATGATCGAAAGGGGTAGATATCATACTGTATACAGTAGCATAGACCAAGGGGGTATCCGTGAAAGGTTTATCAGGATTTTGACTCGTTAATATAATGAAAAAACAATAAGGTGGAAAAATGGCGCAGATAATGTGTAGATGGTCGGTCTTGGGTAGCAGCAAGGGCACAAACGCACACTCCCAAGTGCGAATAGTCAATGGATAAAATAATGGGTAGAGTCCTCGCGCTTACGCCAAGTGTCCAGTGAGTAATACTTCAAGATAATCTAGAAAACATAATAGAGACATACATTGCGCAGTACATCCTTATGACACCTGGTTTCCAGAGAGAAAGTATTCAACTCACTTTTTTCTGAGCCCCATAAAGTCGGCTCTGGACTATATAGGCATATATCTGTGGATATGATCTCACCAGCCCGTCCTACCAGCAACCATCCGTGGTGATAACCTGGTCCATAGATGAAATATTGGATCCCCGGGATATGTCACAGACGAAAAGTCGGCAGGATAAAATAAAGTAAAATTTATTGCAGCACTAACGCGTTTCGACCTAATTGGTCTTTATCAAAGTGCAGAAAAATATACATCATGTATCCTGCCGGCTTTTCGTCTGTGACATATCCCGGGGATCCAATATTTCATCTATGGACCAGGTTATCACCACGGATGGTTGCTGGTATGATGGGCTGGTGAGATCATATCCACAGATATATGCCTATATAGTCCAGAGCCGACTTTATGGGGCTCAGAAAAAAGTGAGTTGAATACTTTCTCTCTGGAAACCAGGTGTCATAAGGATGTACTGCGCAATGTATGTCTCCTATTATGTTTTCTAGATTATCTTGAAGTATTACTCACTGGACACTTGGCGTAAGCGCGAGGACTCTACCCATTATCTTGTTAATATAAGCTCAATTATCAATATTCTTGTCCTTGACAATGGAAATCTTTAGCGACTCTAGTCAGTTTTTAGGATGCTGAAAGCTGGTAATATATCAAGTGCAGAAAGGGGTTGATAAGTGGCTCTTCGGGACTGGGAAAAAGAGAAACTCTCACTGAAAACCTCATTTAAACACTTGATTTTCAGATATGCATGCTCAGTACCCATAATCAATATGATGCAGACTACGGCAGGTACAATGTAGGCTTTTATTAGCAGACTCTGCAGAGTTAAAGGATTTTCCTGACGTCAAAACATCAGCAAATGACAGTACGATGATCTGATGTGAGAGAAGATCGTCATCGAAAGGTAAGTATGGTGGATGATGTGTGGGACACATGGGAAGCCTGACTAAGACGTGAATAGCCAAGATGTTGCTTAATGGCATCTGACCTCCGAATAAAAATGTGAATTACCTTTCTTACCAAGTTGCTCATTCGTGTACCTCTGGATGCACGTGACATATCGCCTGCGCACAATAAGGAAAGTGGATGACGTGCTCAACACGTTGTCCACCCTGGAGTGGTTAAACAAAGAATTTTTATAAATAACACTAATGCTAAATAGATTTTTCTATTCTTCCGAAATTACATAAAGGAGTCAACTATAGTGAGTGTACAATTTCAAGTAAAAACTATGCTACAATGTTAAATAAATGTCTAGCAGACTAATCCTTCCACATGGCTGGACTAGATTAGACTAGGGCAGGGTTGGGCAAACTACGGCCCGCGGGTCACATGCGGCCCGCCACCGAGTTTTTTGCGGACCGCCAACCAGCGTCGTTCTTCTACTCCCGAGGTGAGTGGCCGCTGACATGCAGCTTGGCCACTCGCCTGGGATGGGAAACACCTGACCAGCACGCAATCTCACGAGAACACGGCTGGTCAGCTGCTTTCCATCCCCGGCAGGCAGCAAAGCTGCATGTCAGTGGCCGCTCGCCTCGGGAGAAGAAGAACGTTGGCGGACGCGGAGCCTGGGGCCACAGAGGAGGTGAGAGCGGGGGGCAATATATACCCATATAAGCTGGGGGCAATATATACCCATATGAGCTGGGGCAATATATATCCATATGAGCTGGGGCACTATATACTCGTATGAGCTGGGGCAATATATACCCATATGAGCTGGGGCAATATATATCCATATGAGCTGGGGGGCAATATATACCCATATGAGCTGGGGAGCAATATATACCCATATGAGCTGGGGAGCAATATATACCCATATGAGCTGGGGGCAATATATACCTATATGAGCTGGGGCAATATATACCTATATGAGCTGGGGCACTATATACCCATATGAGCTGGGGCAATATATATCCATGAGCTGGGGGCAATATATACCCATATGAGCTGGGGGCAATATATACCCATATGAGCTGGGGGCAATATATACCCATATGAGCTGGGGCAACATATATCCACATGAGCTGGGGCAATATATACCCACATGAGCTGGAGGCAATATATATACCCATATGAGCTGGGGCAATATATACCCATATGAGCTGGGGGCAATACATATCCATTTGAGCTGGGGGGGCAATATATATCCATATGAGCTGGGGGGCAATATATATCCATATGAGCTGGGGTAATATATATCCATGAGCTGGGGCAATATATACCCATATGAGCTGGGGCAATCTATATCCATATGAGCTGGGGGCTATATATATCCATATGAAATACAGAAAAAATTAACAGGTGCCCAAACTGATGAAGCCAGTTATCTTGGCGAACCGCGTTCTGGTCTTCTGGCTGAGCCAGTAATTTTATTTATGTTTTAAATAAATATTTTAAATTTACTTTCCCCACTGTTCTGGATTCCTAAAAGAGGTTGTTTGGGCTTTACCTACAAAATAAGTCCTGAGGCACATACACCTAGAGCTTGGTCTATAGCTCCAACAAATGTGAGTTGACTGGCTTTATTCATTTTATGCCATTTCATCTGTGGAAGATCTGCACAAGGAAATTGTCTTGCTTTCTTTTCATATCCATCCTACGCAAGTCCTATTACAATTTCTATAAGGTGTGGGTCACCTTTAGAAGCGGAGAAGTCAAGCACCCAAGAGCTTTGATCCACTTAGAGCCAGTGCTTGCGCTCTGTAATTTGTGAGTGGAACAGCATACAACTATTTATTCTATGTGTTAAAACCATCTGCACTATATACTGTTTATTTTCTTTCATATACCCCATATGGATGTAACGAACTAAGGGAACCATCAGCTACCAATTGGCGATTGTCTTCGCACCACCAGATACGTACCATTATATATCCATATGAGTTGGGGGCAATATATATCCATATGAGTTGGGGGCAATGTATACCCATATGAGCTGGGGAAATATATATCCATATGAGCTGGGGGACCAGGACAATTTGCTATATTGTCATTAATATTCTTAAGAAAAAATTCTAATTTTTGACCAATGTTAAGCAAAGAATTAAATAAAATGGCATTGTTTGGTAATGTGTTTTCTCTTGAAAATTGAGCCCTAGCAACTGATTCTCTGCACACTCTTTCTCACTGGGGGGGGGGTGTTATTGATAATGACTTTAACGGCCAGGAATCATAAGAATGCAATATTGTTTATATGCGGCCCCCCGATAAAAATAAAGTTTTCAATGTTGCCCTCTGTAGAAAATGTTTGCCCACCCCTGGACTAGGGCTTCCCCATGGCAATAGAGGGGTGAGGGGTTGGTTGCGAGTAAATCGTAAACTGGGGTAGAAAGTCCGTGCCACTAAAAGGTCAGCTGTCCAGACACCCAGGACACTATTCCCTAGTTGGCGCTAACGTTAGTGTCTCGTTATGTAAGCGTTACCGCCAGGATAACTGTGTTTTACACATGCTACAATATTACATTACTAACGCTAGCACATTGTTTTTTGTGCTAGCTTCTGCGAGCTTACTGTACTCTGTGCATCCCATACTTAACATGGGAACACAAATGTACATTAACGTATTGATAAGTAAGGTATTACAAAGTGCTAGCGCTAATTACTGCAGGGATATGGTGAGCCAAAAGTTAGCACAACCTAAAAACTGGCGCTACATGATTCTGTATTTGCAAAATCATGTAGCACCCCCTAAACCCCCCCAATAAACTTCATACTCTCCTCTAATCCTGCGTCGAGAACGTTGGCCTCATCCGCCACTTCTTCTGGCCGCGAGCGGAGTGCGACTGGTAACAAATAGCTTCCAGTCTCCCTCGGCGATCAGTCTGAGCGAGATCGCGCAGAGCTCGCAGCCCGGAAGCGCAACATAGAAACATAGAAAAATGTCGGCAGATAAGAACCTTTCGGCCCATCTAGTCTGTCCAATTACATGGATACTTTACCTGGATTTATCTTGTATTTAGGATAGCCTTATGCCTATCCCATGCTTGCTTAAATTCAATCACTGTTTAGGCCTCTACCACTTCTACTGGAAGACTGTTCCATGTATCCACCACCCTCTCAGTAAAATAATGCTTCCTGATGTTACTTTTAAACCTTTGCCCCTCTAATCTAAGACTATGTCCTCTTGTTTTGCTACTTTGTTTCCTTTTAAATTTACTCCCTTCCTCTACCTTGTGGATTCCCTTTACGTATTTAAATGTTTCTATCATATCTCCTCTGTCTCGTCTTTTTTTCCAAGCTGTACATGTTAAGATCATTAACCCTTTCCTGGTAACTTTTCTCCTTCAAGCCGTATACCATTTTAGTAGCCCTTCTCTGAACTCTCTCTAAGATGTCTATATCCTTCTGGAGATACGGTCTCCAGTACTGCACACAGTACTCCAAGTGAGGTCTCACCAGTGCTCTGTACAGTGGCATGAGCACTTCCCTTTTCCTACTGCTAATACCTCTCCCTACACAACCAAGCATTCTGCCAGCATTTCCTGCTGCTCTATTACATTGACTACTTACCCTTACATCCTCTGAAATAATAACCCCTAAATCCCAACCCTCAGATGTTGAGGTTGGGACTGTATCAAATATTCTATATTCAGCCCTTGGGTTTTTACGTCCCAGGTGCATTATCTTGCACTTATCCACATTAAAACTCAATTGCCGCAGCTCCGACTCCAAGAAGTGATACTTGTGACGGTGCTTGGTTAGCACTGTGTTCTGGGGCGAGGTAGCGCCTGCCCGGAATATCACGGTAATATGGGGACGCTACAGGAAAATCATATTTTCCCCGTTAGTGTGAACAAGGGAATAGGGCCCCCAGTGTGACCCCTCATGGCCAATATGGCACATTAAAGTTTTGCCAGGCATGCCCAATGGACAATCAGGGACCACTTGCAGTATCAATTCTGCTCCCTCTAAATTCTCCTCAAACAAACCACACACACCTTTTATTCTGCCACCCTCACTAGGTTTGTTTTGGTCCAGATTGTCTCATGAAATGTCGTATTCTGTGTTTATCATGAAGAGACTTTACCACACATTTATTTCTCTTTAAACCCAAACAGGCCATGTGCGAGGTTTGAGCCGTTATGACCCCCACTAATATATATTTTGGTTTCAAATACCTAATACTGCTGAATAAGAAAAAAAAAACTTAAATTGTTTACTTATGTCTCTGAGTGCGGCTGAGCAGTACACACATTAATCCAAAAACAGTTAACTTTGTAGACGGATCCATTTTTCCAGAGAACACAAAATTAACGAAGGTGATCATTCCATTCAAGGGGAAAATCACAAATGTGCTTTGCATTACATTCACCCTTCATTATCATGTTCTACTCCTGAACACCAAATAAAATGCTTGGGGAAAGTAGCCATCCATTGCTGGGTCTATGTCGCGGCACACTAATTAACTTCATTTTGTTTTAACCCAGTCCCAGTTTTATATTAAACAAGTTCAGTGGAACAGAATTTATATTTCTGGAAAATCCTAATAATCTGAATAAACCTGTTAATAATGTCAAGATTGACTTTTTTCCCATTAATTTAGGATTCCAAAAATCAATAAATTGTATTTGTCTTCGCTCTCAGTTGGGTAAAAAGAAGCCAAGGGTGTACTTTGTGAAAAAAGTGAAAAAATGCATGGGGTGGTCAACAAGAGATGAATTGGTGGAAAACAGCAGAGAATCTCACATATTGGCCACAATATCCAAGATGAGAAAAATTGGAAACCAGCTAATTTGACATAACATTTGCAATGCCATTTTCTACCATTTCACCAATGAATAACACCTGCTCCAATGGCCAGATTTTTTATGACCACCCCATCAGTACTTCGTTGGGCACCTTTTTCTTTCAATACTGCGGCGATTCTTCTTGGCATTGACTCCACAAGATGTTGAAAGGTGATGTGACGAACCTGACACCATGCCTGATGAATGGCACTGTCCAGCTCTGTGAGATTTGATGGTTGTGGAACCAGCTGCCTGATGGCTCTTTCAACTTCATCCCACAAATGCTCAATTGGATTGAGATCTGGTGATTGTGGGGGGGGTCACCTAAGCAAGGTAAATTCCCCCTCATGTTCTTGAAACCACTCCTGCACAACACGAGCACCGTGGCATGAGGGCGCATTGTCTTGTTGGAAGAAGCCATCTCCATTGGGATACGCCATCAACATGATAGGATGAACTTGATCAGCAACGATGCTTTGGTATGTTGTGCTATTCAGACGTTGTTCCACACGAATTAAAGGGCCCCAAACCATAACACTGCCCCCACCAGTTTGAAGGGTTGTACTCATGCATGTGGGGTGCTGCTTTCATGCTGTTTCTGCCAAATTCTCACTCTGCCATCTGCACGATGCAACTGGAAACGTGATTCATTGGACCACATGACTTTTTCCCAATGCTCAACTGTCCAATCCTTGTGTTCCTGTGCGAATTGGAGACGTTTTATCTTGTTAACTGCAGACAGCAAAGGTGTTGGAACAGGCCTTCGGCTTCCATATCCCATACAATGCAGTGTACGGCGAACTGTGCGTTCAGAGATCATTTGAGAGGATCCCTGATTAAGATCTGCAGTAATTTGATGCACTGTTGCCCTTCTGTTGTCTTGTACCAGTCTCGCCACTCTCCGTTCTGCCCTAACATTGACTAGCCGCTGACGGCCACAATTTGCACGTTCAGACCCAGATTTTAAGCTGACAGTCCAATTATTTAGGCTAGGGTCAGACTAACGCATTTTTCGCGTTGTCTGTGAAAAAGTGCGTTCGAACGAATGGACGCATTTTTTCACGGAATACGCGATAGCGGTCATACGATGCGCCTTTTCGTCCGTGATTTGGTACGGATCACCAATAAAACCCTTTTTGTGTCTGGACGTTATGTTGGCCGGACATTAGCAGCGTCTGACGTCTCCCAATCACGCACACACGCCTCTAGCGGACGCAGCGCACTCTGTACGCCCGTACTAGAGGTTTGACGTTCTAGAAAAAATGCGTTCGTTTGGCACTTGCGTTGCGCGGACGAACTTTCGTGCGGCCGTACTTCGTGTGTTCCCCGGCATTGGACGTCATTTGCTGCTAGCACGGCCGTGATTTCGTGCGTCTAAACGCACGTTAAGACTGCTTTCGTCTGACCCTAGCCTTAAACACTTCAACAACAGCTGCTCTTGAACATTTAACGAATTCTGCTGTTTTGCTGATACTCGCTCCTTGGCTTCGAGCGCCAACAATTATCCCACGTTCAAAGGCTGTTAAATCACGTTGTTTACCCATATCTTCAGAAAAAAATCACTTCTACTGTCGTGGTAAACAACCTGCTTCCCTATTTATAATAGTCTGACCCTCGAGCAACTTCAGCTCTAAATTATAGCTAATTTGCCTAACAGGGTTATTCAAAGAGATCCGAATTTCTGGAGAAAGGTAACCGAACGCTGAAAATCAGCGTTCGGTTACCTTTCTTGGCCATTCGGCTATTCAGAGAGCAGACAATATGCCAAATCCTGGTGAATTGCCTACACATTCGGTGCCTGTTCGGTGCCTGTTCGAGGGCAGTGAAATCCCCATAAAAAAGCACTGCTTCGGCTATTCAGAGAACACAAACCAGCAGTGAAAGGTTGCCGAAATGCTCTGCCATTCGGTGGTTTCATGCGGCAGATTTATTCGGGAGAACCCCATAGGCTTCAATGTTAAAAATATTCCCGTTTTAATTCAATATCTAATAAACCGTTCATTATAAAATTCTGCAGTAAAGAGTCTCTTTATTTATAGATTTTTTAGGATATTTTAAGCATCCGATTTTTTTTTATTGATTTTTTTAACTTTACTTATTTTTTCTGTAACAGCCCTTTTTATTATCATTCCCTTGATCTCTTATGTAAATTTCAGACATTTTCACTCAGTAGTTTCTTTGCAAACCGCGTTTCACTTTTCAAACATTCATGCAAACTGTTTTCCTAATTTATTCACTGCCTCTTCTGCGGTGTCGGCTTTTTCAGGAGGCTTTGCTGCATGTGATCAGCTCCTGCTCGGGTTTTTCTGGCGTCTTCGACGGGTTAATCCAGATGTTTTTACGGGTTTTCGGCGTGCATTCGCCGGGTTTTCGGCAGATTTTCCCTGCACTTCGACAGCCCTGTGGTGCTTGCTGAATACACCGCAGGGTGGCCGAAATGGGAAAGCCGATTTGCACCGAATTGGAAAGAACGAAAAAATACCGAACGTGCGGTGCCTTTTCGAATCTCTTTGAATAACCCTGTAAAAAAGTCAGGTGGTCATAATAATCTGCCCACTCAGTGTATATATATGTATATATAGTAATTATTAGGGTTGTGGTGGAGGGCAAAAAATGAGCTAAAAAGCCTCCACTCAATAACCAATAATGTTTATTATTGCAGAATCCATTTGCACATCACAGCAATTCAAAGAACTGCATCACAGAGCTCCTGTGCCACATTCCCCATATGCAGCAAGGAGCTCTGGGTAAGACATGCAAATGATGCCTGTCTCACTTTTTTGCATCCTGGGTCTGTTTTGCTTTGACCAGGGCCGGATTTGCACCTCAGGAGCCTGTAGACACAGAAATGCAGAGCACCCCTACCCCCAAACAAAAAAAAGAAACATGTCAAAATTACTAAATTTTTGTTTTGAGGAAAGAAATCTAACAAAATACATTTTAAAAAACTGAAACTGGTTTTCTCCGTGCTCCAATCAAAAGAAGGGGCAGAATCTGTTGCCTTAGTTGAATTAGTTACAGTTACAAGTATTTATAAAGCGTCAAAAATTTCTTAGCACTGTACAATGAGAGAAACAGAATAAAAAATATACATATATGTTACACACACGGAACAGAAGGAGGGAGGACCCTGCTCAAGAGCTTACAATCTAAGAGGAGAGGGGTGACACATTAGGTGAGGATGAATAGGGTATTTGAAGTAGCGGGTTGCAGGAGGGCTGAATGGAAAGATGGAGCAGGAAATGACAGTGGGGGATCATGGAGTGACCTGATAGACTTCTCTATAGTAATGCGTTTTCAGAGACTTCTTGAAGGACTGGAGAGACGGGCGAGTCTGATGTTGCGGGAGAGAGAGTTCCATAGAAAGGGTGCAGCTCTGGAGAAGCCCTGAAGGCGAAAGTTGGGGGGTGTGGGTACGAGGAACTGATCGCATCAGATCATTGGCCGAGCAAAGTGGTGGGGATGGGATGTACCTGCTAATAAGGGAGGAGATGTAGGCAGGGGCGCAGTTATGGAGAGCTTTGTATGTGAGCACCAATATAATGAATTGGATTCTAAAGGAAACAGGGAGCCAGTGTAGAGATTGACAGGGAGGTGAGGTGCAGGAGGTGAGGTGTATAAGTCTGGCACAGGTGTTGTTTACAGACTGCAGAGGGAGAATCTGGGATCTCTTAAGGCCAGAGAGAAGGAGGTTACAGTAGTCAAGGCGGGTGATAATAAGAGCTTAGATGAGCATTTTAGCAGTCTGGATTAAGAAAGGGACACATGCATGCATTGTTTTTAAGGTGTAAGTAGCAAGATGTGGTTAGAGACTGAATGAGAGGAGTAAAGGATAGATTGGAGTCCAAGAGGACCCTGAGGCAATGGAGCTTGAAAGGTAGAAGTAATGGTGGCACCATCACCTGAAGAGAAATTGGCACAGGAATGGAGGTTTTAGAGGGAGGAAAGATGAGAAGTTCAATTTTAGAGAGGTTGAGCTTTATGAAACGGGAAGTCATCCAGTCGAAGACAGCCGATAGGCAGGCTGTAACACGGTCCAACACCGGAGGAGAGAGATCGAGAGAGGAAAGATAGATTTGGGTGTCATCAGCATAGAGGTGATATTGGAATCCATAGGAAGAGATGAGGTTGTCCAAAGAGGCAGAATAGTTCGAGAAGAGTAGGAGACCCAGAACAGAGCCTTGAGGTACCCCAACTGAAAGAGGAACTAGTGGTGAAGAGACAGCAGCGAAGGAGACAGTGAAGGAGAGAAAAGAGAGACAGGAGAGGGTGATCACCAGTGTTGAATGCAGCGGAAAGGTCAAGAAGAATAAGGAGGGAGAAGTGACCTTCGATTTCAGTGGCAGCTAAATCATTAGTCACCTTGGTCAGAGCATTCTCAGTAGATTGTTGGGAGCGAAAGCTAGACTGGTGCAGATCAGTAGAGAGTTAGCAGCAAGAAAACTGGTGAGCTGGTTATTATAGACCAGACGTTCTACGATTTTGGAGGCAAAGGGAACCAGAGAGATGGGACAGTAGAGGGATGGAGGTAGGATCAAGAGATGGCTGTTTTAGAATGGGGTGATCAAAGCATGTTTGAGTCAAAGAAGGGACAGTAACTGGTAGGACAGGCCGAATAAGGTGTGAGGGGATAGGATCAAGTGGACAGGTGGTCGGGTAGGAGGACATGAGAAGTTCTGTTACATCCTCCTCCGAGACTGTAGAAAAGGAAGACATAGTAGAAGAGGGAGCAGGGAGTGAGGGAGTCAGTGGGGTAGAATGGTTAAAGGAGGAGGGCAGTGAATGCAACAGCATTGTTTGTTTTATATGTAAAAGCATATATTGCCTCTGCTGTAGAACAGAAAAAAAATATTTTGCATTTACTTTTTTCATTTTTACACATTACATGATCTTGTTTGGTATCATAGTAAAGACCAGTCTCTGACATTTCCAAAGACACCTCACTTAACCTTGTGCGTTGTACAATTCAGGGATGCAGTTTCCAAAGTCCTCCTGTCCCTCCTCACTGCAGCGCCATGGTCTAGGTTGTGAATTAAACAATGCGTTGCTTCACCAGATACACACATGCTAGCAGTATGGTAAATGAGGTGAGTTAGTGCAGCATCACTGTTCACTTTATAATTGTAAACTGAATAATAGTGCCGTGTTAGAAAAAACGAGATAATTATTATTTTAATAGATATTTTATTTTTACATAAACCTAACCTGGTTATATTTGGTATCACTAGAAAGGCTATAAGCTGACCTTTCCAATGATACCTCTTATGTCCCTCTAGCCCTTAGGGCTCCAGAGATACAGTGGTCTAAATTCTTGCAAATTGTAAAAAACCAAAAACTTTTTTTTTTTTTACACACAGAGCAAGGCGCCCCCCTTGTGGCAGGCGCCTGTAGGCACATGCCTACTCTGCCTTATGGTAAATCCACCCTGGCTTTGACCAGTTGCATTTACCTGAACTCTGGTAGAAAAAAAAAAAGCCATCTAGTATGGCATGGCATTGATTGACGGGTTCTGTGTGAAAACAGACCCAGAATGCGAAAAAGTGAGACACACATCATTTGCATGTCTTACCCAGGGTTCCTTGCTGCATATGTGGAACGTAGCACAGGATGCAGTTCTTTGAATGTGGAAATGGATTCTGAAAAAATAATCCATATATATTACACACACACACACACACACACACACACACACACACACACATATACCTACAATCCCTTGCTAAATAAAACAAGAGTCACAGTAATATTTTGTTGGACCGCATTTTGCTATTATGGCATCCATTTACTATGGCATGGTTTCAATAAGTTTATTGCCATGCATTCCGCCGACTGGGACACCCGCCTCAAGAGGTGGCTGAGTGCAGCCTGCCTCTGGTCCGGTGCTCCTAGCAGTTAGCTGGTGACGGGCGGACTTTCTGAGCATGGCACAGTCTCCTGCAGGGCTTCCTCTGAAGGGTCAGGGAATCATACACAGCGATTCCACTTGCCCTATAGTGGGCAAAGCGGGATGCAGTGTGTGTGATGTCACTCGACTTTTCAGGGATGTGTGGAGTGGCCGGTGACCGGGCTCAGTGGAGTGGCCCCTGTCCCAATCAGATCTGATGGGAGCCTGGGTCTAGAGGGTTTGAGCCCTTATTATCTTCAATTTGAAATAGGCTACCTGTGAGTAGGTGGCTGGCGCCATTGGAGGGGCGTGACCACCTCACTCATCTACATAATGCACACCTGGCCAGTCACTCTCTGCTTCAGCGTTGTATACACTCTTGTAGTGATACTCTCCCCAGAAGCATATGTTCCTTTTGTGAACCAGTTCCTGGCTATAAACAAGCCTGACACTTGTTTGCCCGCTGTCTGCCCTTGACCTTGGAAATGCTCACGACCAATGGTTTTGGATTGCCCCTTTGTACCTCTATATCTCTAATTATTCCGTACCTCTGCACCTGGGCTCTTACTCCCCCAACATGACATATGCAATGTCACAGCATTTAGCGACGGAGTCGCATTAGTTTGTGGCCAAGATCTTGTATTGATGATGGGAGAGTCGGACACCGTGTAAAGTCTTCTCCAGCACATTATCCTTAAGATTCTCAATGAGGTCAAGGTCTGGACTGTGCGGTGGCCAATCCATGTGTGAAAATGATTTCTCATGCTCCCTGAACCACTCTTGCACAATCTATGCCCCATGGATCCTGGCATTGCCATCTTGGAATATGACCCGTAAGAAAAAACACAAGAAAAACCTGCTCCTGCTCAGGAGTCACACAACCTAATTTTTGTTGAAACATATTAATCACTGCAGTAATTATCTAATGGAAGGCTCAACCCTATCTGCTTAGTTAAATCCAGGTGGTGACCTTTTTTGGCCAGGCAGTGTATAAACCAGTATCCCAGGCACTCGCCACTTGTAGCTCATGCTGGTTGTATGTGACCTGATGCCAAAGTCCTCAGTATTATTATTATTATCCTTTATTTATATAGTGCCACATAATCCGCAACGCTTTACAAGATCAGTGTACAAGGGGGTTTATACATTGGGATACCACACATGGATGATGACCTGATTAAGGGGGACCCTGTTCCCAAGAAAAAGTATTTTGTGAGGTAGGTGCATCCATATCCGTTAGGTGTCTTGCCCAAGGACACTAGCTGGTGGTGTCTTCTGAGTCGGATCAAGTCGTCTTTCCATTATTGTAGTGATGATCAGTGATCTGGTGGTTAGGTTGAACCTGCTTCTCGCAAAGTCGAGACTTCTCCACAGTTGTACCGGAGGGATGTGCCGAACGGGACCTTGAGTTGCTTCTCCACGGTTGCACAGTAGAGACGACTCCACAACCGATAGTGTGTGGTAAGCAAGTATGTACCATTAGGTGTCTTGCCCAAGGACACTTACGGGAGAGGTGCTCTGGACGGGATTCAAACCTGAGACTCCACAGTTATAGAGCAATGATGTCACCTCTACTCCATCCAGCTGGTACAATATATTGTACCAATAAATTGTATATAACAGTACCATATGGAGGATGCAGCCCAGGGATTTCGGGGGTAAAAAAATCAAAACCTTTAATCGCCCCCTCTAGGGGTTGTTATCAAGATCCTGATAGAGGGTCAAAACATCATTATTTTCAATAATTATTGTTATCAATCTTTGTTATTTTTACCAAAATACCGAAAGTGCATCTTTGATATTGTGGTTGTGTAGAATCCTCAGAGGCGCATACAAAACCCATCCAGTACTGTTTGTTGCTTTGTGGCGACTGAACCATTGTGTAAATGTGTAATTTAACGCTTAATCTATCCTTGGTCGCTTGCGAGTCCCCGGAGTTTGTAGAAGTGCCATGAGAATGTACTTTTACTGTGAAAATGCAAACAGACACCAAAGACAATGAGTGGCTCTCTTGTCAATTCCTATTGTCTCTTTCGTGACCTAAAATTCTCCTCTTCTTGCATCCAGAGTTCCTACACCTGTTTCCAATTCTGTTCACATGGAAGGAAATGGTGAATTTCGAACTGTTTTATCATCTGAAACAATGAACCGTCTCTTCAAAATCTTGGCTTAAACAGTTGCTGAATTTAATAAAATATCACTTTTGGCTTTTTTTTTTTCAAGGACCCTGAAGAAAGCTGCGCTTGAGGGTCTATGCGATGGTTTAAAACAACGTGTGACGGCTCTTTGAAATTTTATACAAAGTTATGTTGGTTTTTTTCTTCATGTTTTCTGGTAATTGGGAAGGCTGCTTTTCTTTCAAACAGATTTTATAGGATTATGTACGATCTATAAATTGTTGTAATGGGACTCCGCACAGACTTGCACGAGCCCTGTGCCAAAACGCGTGTACGGCCGATGGGAGGACACTTGAGAACAATTTGTTCTCGGTTTCCTTCTGTTTGCAGCGAGATCAGGCAGCGGATTACCCAGTCTTTTTCGTCGTGGGGTGAGGGGTAAGTAAAGCACTTTGAGGAGTAGCTTTTTGTTTGTATCCAGGGCTGCCATCAGAAATCTTGGGGCCCCTTACTGAAGCTCTGATCGGGGCCCCACAGCAGACGGTTTATTTTTGTATTTAAAACTATAATATTGCTCACACACAAACACATGGAGACCATGTGATCCACACCCCGTACATGCTGTAAACAAACACACACCCCATATATGCCACACACACCCCCATGCCGCAAAGCACACACACACCCCATACATGCAGCACATGGCACACACACACCATATATGCCTCCCACAATCACACCAGTCACGCAGGCTACACATACATCACACTCAGGCTTCACACACAACACACAGGCTGCACACACACACAGGCTGCACATACACCACGCACACACACATGCTGCACATAGAAAACACCATGCACACACAGGCTGCACATGCACACACATGCACACACAGGCTGCACATACAACACATGCACACACAGACTGCACATACAACACATGCACACACAGGCTGCACAAACAAAACATATGCATACACAGGCTGCACATACAACACATGCACACACAGGCTGCACATACAACACACGCGCACACACACAGGCTGCACATACAACACACGCGCACACACACAGGCTGCACATACACCACACACACACACAGGCTGCACATACACCACACACACACACAGGCTGCACATACACCACACACACACACAGGCTGCACATACACCACACACACACAGGCTGCACATACACCACACACACACACACACAGGCTGCACATACACCACACACACAACACACACACACACACACAGGCTGCACATACACCACACACACACACACACACACACACAGGCTGCACATACACCACACACACACACAGGCTGCACATACACCACACACACACACACACAGGCTGCACATACACCACACACACACACAGGCTGCACATACACCACACACACACAGGCTGCACATACACCACACACACACAACACACACAGGCTGCACATACACCACACACACACACACACAGGCTGCACATACACCACACACACACACACACAGGCTGCACATACACACACACACACACACACAGGTTGCACATACACCACACACACACACAGGCTGCACATACACCACACACACACACACAGGCTGCACATACACCACACACACACACACACAGGCTGCACATACACCACACACACACACACACACACCACACAGGCTGCACATACACCACACACACACACACACAGGCTGCACATACACCACACACACACACACACAGGCTGCACATACACCACACACACACACACACAGGTTGCACATACACCACACACACACACACAGGCTGCACATACACCACACACACACACACAGGCTGCACATACACCACACACACACACACCACAGGCTGCACATACACCACACACACACACACACACACACACAGGCTGCACATACACCACACACACACACACACAGGCTTGCACATACACCACACACACACACACACACACAGGCTGCACATACACCACACACACACACAGGCTGCACATACACCACACACACACACAGGATGCACATACACCACACACAGGCTGCACATACACCACACACAGGCTGCACATACACCACACACACACACACAGGCTGCACATACATTTGGAAGGCCTCCTCTACCCTGAAGTTCTCATCAGCTTCTTGTGGGCGGGGCATATCAGTGCAGGGTCGTTTTTTTGTTGTTTTTTTTTCTCTCCCTCCCCTCCGGTATAATCTGCAGGAGGAGACCCAGGGCAGCCTCCAACAGAGCAAATACTTACAATGGTGAGTGGAATCCTCTCTGCTGCCTCTAGGTCTGCCTTTGACAGGGGGGAAGGAGAGCTCCATGCTGGGCCCAGGCTCACATCTCTGCATCAGCTCACCGGTTCCAGCAGGGCCCCTGCGAGGCTGGCATTTGGGGGCGGGGCCACAGCCAGCTTCCTGCTAGCGGCGCCTAGTGATCCCACGTGTAACTGTTTACAAAGGCACGTGGAGAGCCCCGAACCTGGGGGGCACGCTGTGCTGCCAGCCCGGGCCCTCACTCAGTGCCCATATTTCTAGTCAGTCTATAACTGGAGATCAGCAGCTTCAAGGTCCCCATGGCAACTAGGCATAGCCAAGTTTGGCAGTGACCCTTCAGGGCCCCCTGGAGGCACCGGGCCCCATACACCAGTAATACCTGTACCCCCCTGATGGCGGCCCTGTTTGTATCAGATGATTTTTCTAAACAAAATTGCTAGACATCAGTTTTTTGAATTTGGTAATTTTTTTTCATTACCTTCTGCAATTGAGAATAATGAGTGGCCTTGGAGTCACTCGTTACTCTATCAGGGTTATCCAAAGAGATTCGAAAAGTCACCGCACGTTCGGTGACTTTTCATTCTCTTCAATTCGGTTCCTTTTGCCGATTGCATTTCGGTGACCCTGCGGTGTATTCAGCAAACACCACGGGGTTCCCGAATTGCAGGGAAAAGCTGCCGAAAACCTGACGAAAACTAACCGAATGCACGCTGAAAACAAGCAAAAACATCTGGATTAACCTTCGAAGAAGCCGAACAGGAGCCGAATCACACACAGAGCCGAAGCAGCTGTGACTAGAGGAGGCAGTGAATAAATTAGCAAAACCATTTGTATGAATCTGGGAAAATGAAACGCTGTTTGCAAAGAAACTACTGAGCGAAAATGTCTGAAATTTTCACAGGAGGTCCAGGGAATGATGATAAAGAGGGCTGTTACAAAAAAAATAAGTAAACTGAAAAAAAATCGGACTTTTAAAAAAATCAAAAAAAAATCTGAAAAATGCTTAAAGTATCCTAAAAAATCTATAAATAAAGAGACTTTTTGCTGCAGAATTTTATAATGAACGGTTTATTAGATATTGAATTAAAACGGGAATATTTTTATCATTGAAGCCTATGGGATTCTCCTGAATAAATTTGCCGAATTAAACCACTGAATGGCAGGGCAATAGGGGAACCTTTCACTGCTGGTTTGTGTTCTCTGAATAGCCGAAGCAGTGCTTTTTCATGGGGATTTCACTGCCCTCGAACAGGGACCGAACAGGCACCGTATGTTCAGGCAATTCGCCAGGATTTGGCGAATTGCCTGCTCTCTGGATATCCGAATGGTCAGGAAAGGAAACCGAACGCTGATTTTCAGCGTTCGGTTACCTTTCTCAAGCAATTCGGATCTCTTTGGATAACCCTGTATGGCTGCCACCACTTCTACGTACGGTGACATTTCGGGGCCATTCGGCTATTCAGAGAGCAGGCAGTTCGCCAAACTGCCAGCCAGTACGGTGCCTGTTCGAAGGCAGTGAAATCCCCCATAGAGAAGCAATGGTTAATCTATTCAGAGACACCGAACAGCTGTGAAACGTTGCCGAAATTCCCTGCTGTTCGGTGGTTTCATTCGGCAAGTTTATTCAGACGAATCCCATAGGCTTAAATGTTAAAAATATTCCCGTTTTAATTCAATATCTAATAAACCGTTTAGTATTTTAATCTGCAGCAAAAAGTGTCTTTACTCATTGATTTTTTAGGATCTTTTAGGCATTTTTCAGGATTTTTCGGCGATTTTTTCCCCCCGTTTTTTTTGTTAAAGTGTTTATTTATTCGGTAACAGCCCTTTTTATTATCATTCATAGGATCTTAGATGTAAATTCCAGGCATTTTTGTTCAGTAGTTTTTTTGAGAACAGCGTTTCAATTTTGCCACTTTCCATTGTTCTTTTCTCTTTTTACCCCATTCGTCAGCTTGTCAGCTTTTTCTGGCGGCTCGTCTGCGCTGTGATCGGTGGCTCTTTGGCTTTTTTCCGACATGTTCGGCGTGTTTTTTGCAGCAGTTTCAGCGGGTGTTCAGCGGGATTCTGGCAGCTTTGCGATGGGTTTTCCCTGCACTCTGAGGACCCTGTGGTAAATGCTGAATTCACCGCCAGGTGGGCAAATTTGATTCCCCAAAGTGCAGGGAACGAGAGGTGCTCTCTGAATAACCCCCATAAATGTACAGTAGGTAGTTGCAAGTGGTCACCCTGCTGTGGGCTCCCTTCTCCCTATTCCCCCTCTAAAGTGGGACTCTGTGGGCTAATTCAGTCATCCAAATGCAGGGGCTTAGTCCTGTCTATAACCTCAGCTCAGGGAGCGCCCAGCTCAGGCTTCAGGGCTTTGAGACCTTTGAGAACCAGCCATATCCAATTGTATCAAAGTCTTCTTGGATTGGCTGGAGCACCCAGCCCGTTGCAGTCATTTGATATGCTGAGCTGAAAGCATGTCCTATACTGCATAGATCAGAGGGAAACCAGTTCTGGATTTAAGAGAGGCTAATATTTAACCCCTCCATTTCCTACCCACTCATGTTTTAACCCTATAGTATCCTTTTATTGGGTGGGGTTGTAATACTTAATGGCTTACTCATTAAATACTTACAGCTCGACGTGTCATCTTGGTAAAACGGTATGTTAGGAGGTCCTATGATCTTTTTATTTTCCTATTCCACCACTGTGGGCATTTGTTGGTTACGTAAAAAAAAAATAAAAAAAAATGATGGATGGTTTGATCTGTACAGATTTCCACATACACACTTTTTTTGGGAATTGTATCGAAATTGTAGAGCAAGACCTATTACAAACAGCCCATAAGTAAATCTAAGCAGGTATCTACAGCTGATTTAAGGTAAAAAAAAAAAAATCAACCCCAAAAGAAAATTGCCCTCATATATAGCTGTGTCAATATTTGCAACACTTACATTGACAGTGCAAGTTGTACTTTGACCGAACAGCATCCTAAACCGAAGTTTGCCCGGCTGCGTGTCATTTTTTGCGTCTTCATTATTTTTTTTTATAGAATGTTGCTTGGCGCGAGGCCTGAGAGTTCTCGAACAGAATTCAGGAGGTTGTCTGAGAAATAGGTTTGGCTCCGGTCCCTATCCCTCAGCTTGTCACTAGGAACGGATAATAAACAAACCACAGGAAGGGAAGGACGGTCACCTACAAATACTCATAGACCTCTTGCCGAGACCAATAACACCTTTTAATAGGCAAGGAAATGTATCTAGTAAAATTGCCACGGGCTGCGTTCCGAATCGGAAAATGTAATCGCGGCCATTTAGAGATAATGTAAGAGGAAGGACTTTTTTCTTTTAACTTAATGATAGCCAGGATGGTCTCGGAGCAAAGCAAAGTATTGGACGTGAAAGGAACTCTATAAGACAGCTGCTAATGTGGATGTAGAGGCTTTTTATGCCCTAGGACAACATTCCACAGGTGCCGGTGACTCACTTTGAATTACAGGCTAGGAGCCAGTGTTTTATTTTCCCAGCAACAGGTTACACACATTTAATTCTGTCACACTCCGCTTTAAAGACACATTTTAGATAAAACATTCTGCCCTCGTATGACCCCGTGGCAAAATTCAGACAGTGCCTCAGCTGTGCTCCGTGCCATCAACGTGGAAAATAAATTCTCATTTTCTATAGGTTTTCAGTTTCATTGTATGCAAGAATTTTTTTTTTCCTCTAAAAAAAAAAAAAAAAAAGAAGAAGAAGAAGAAGAAGAAGAAGCTGCAAACAGCCTCAACACCTGCAAATCTTTTTTTCTGTAAGGAATCAGTGAAGCGAACCTTTCCCAAAATATTGGAAATTCCTCGTAAACCCAGTATCGTGAGGTGCAAGCCAAAGGAAAACCGGCTACAAAGTTAGCTTTTCTTTCTTAATTCATGTGACAAATATTTCTGTACATAAATTATAATTTTAGGTAAAAATTGTCCATTTATCCGTCGGTCTGTAATGGGTGTTTGACCCAGGCTAAGGTCTTCAACTCACTATGGCCACAAAATCCATTATTAATGTTCTATGTTGATACAGCACGTAACCGTTGCTTAGGAAAGGTGACGCTAGAGGTTCGGGGAAGGGCTTGTCAGATCTATAGTCAACAGGATTTGACACTAGAAAAATTAGGCTGAAAAATTAGTCTAGTTTCAAAATAATTTAGTTTTCGTCATTTTGTTTCGTTTCATTTGGTATCTCAGATCACTAAAAAAAAAACATTGTAATTTGGGATCGATTCGCTATTTGATATCAAGTCGAATTTCGGATCACTAAATAAAAAAAACAATAAATCAAATCCTGCTGTTAAAAGGCAAACTAGGGTGAAATATTGAGCTGTCTATTGATCTGTGGTGCTGATAACAGATTCAGCACCACAGGCCAATTTACAGGAACGGGGTGCTTTGTGAAACAGTCAAAGGAAATTGATTTGTTTCATAATGACGTTTGTGCTTGTATTGTAATTTGGGATCGATACCATATTTTATAGAGCTGAATTTCAGATCACTAGATAAAAAAGACAATCCGGGTTATTCAAAGAGAATCGAAAAGTCACTGCACGTTCGGTGACTTTTCATTCTCTTCAATTCGGTGCGATTTGGCGATCCCATTTCGGCGACCCTGCGGTGTATTCAGAAAGTGCAGTGAAAAGCCGACACAAACCCGCCGAAAACTCACTAGACTTGTGCACCGATTTTTTTTTCGGTTCGATTCGGTTTGGTTCGTTCGTATTTTGTAAATTTTCGTTTCGGCTCGTTTCGGACGATTTCCGTTTCAGTTCGTTTCATTTTCATTTCGTTTTTCGTATCGACTTTTTCCGTAATTTTCGGAAATTTTCGTGTTTTTCGGAACGTCTGTTCTCCTCGTTTCATATTGTCTATTCGTTTTGACGTAAACTAATGGTTTTTTGGATCCGATATTTCTGTCGATACGATAATTCTGTCGATACGATAATTCTGCCATTGAGATTTCTCATGTTTTACAAGAAGGATACATTGAGATTTCTCTGGTTTTCCAAGAAGGATACATTGAGATTTCTCTGGTTTTACAAGAAGGATACATTGAGATTTCTCAGGTTTTCCAGGAAGGATACATTGAGATTTCTCATGTTTTACAAGAAGGATACATTGAGATGGGAATGATACAAAATTACAGAATCAGCGATATAACAAAAAAAATACGTTGTCCGAAATTACTGAAATGGAACCGAAATCAGGAATGGAACGAAAATGATTTTTGATTTCACACATTTCTAGTCCATTCGAAAAATCCGAACAAATTTTCGTTTCGTTTCGTAAAGTTTTTCGGATCTGCCGTTTTCGGATCTGAAAATTTTCGGAAAATCGGCCGAATCCGAATGCACGAATCGGGAAATTTCGTGAAAATACCGAAATTCCGAAACCCGAAACGCACATCCCTAAAACTCACCACAAAATCGGGCGAATGTACACTGAAACCTGCAAAAACATCTGGATTAACCCCGCCGAGCACGCCTGAGAAACCCGAGCAGCTGCCGGAAAAAGCCAACACCGCAGACGAATGGAGTGAAAAGAAAAAAAAAAAAACGTACGCTTGAATGTTTGAAAAGTGAAACGCTGTTTGCAAAGAAACTACTGAGCGAAAATGTCTGGAATTTACATATAAGATCCAATGAATGATAATAAAAAGGGCTGTTACAGAAAAAAGAAAAAACCATCTAAAAAAATAAAACGGAAAAATAAATTCGCAAACAAAATCCCTAAAAAATATATAAATGAAGAGACTTTTTACTGCAGAATATTATAATCAACGGTTTATTAGATATTGAATTAAAACGGGAATAATTTTAACATTGAAGCCTATAGGATTCGCCTGAATAAACCTGCCGAATGAAACCAATTCTGCAACTTTTCACTGCTGGTTTTTGTTCTCTGAATTAGCAAAGCATTGCTTTTCTATGAGGATTTCACTGCCCTCGGACAGGCAACGAACAGCCACCGTATGTGCAGGCAATTCGCCAGGATTTGGCGAACTGCCTGCTCTCTGAATAGCCGAATGGCCAGGAAAGGTAACCGTACGCTGAATTTCACTGTTCGGTTACCTTTCGCCAGCAATTCGGATCTCTTTGAATTACCCTGAATAAATCAAATCCTGCTGTTAAAAGGCAAGCTAGGGTTAAATATTGAGCTGTCTATTGGCCCGTGGTGCTGATAACAGATTCAGCACCACAGGCCAATTTATGGGAATGGGGTGCTTTGTGAAACAGTCAAAGGAAACTCATTTGTTTCATAATGTTATTTGTACTTGTATTGTAATTTGGGATCGATTCAATATCGATTTGAATTTAGGATCACTAAATAAAAAAACAATATATCAAACCCTGCTGTTAAAAGGCAAGCTAGGGTTAAATATTGAGCTGTCTATTGGCCTGTGGTGCTGATAACAGATTCAGTACCACAGCCACTTTACAGGGACGGGGAGCTTTGTGAAACAGTCAAACGAAACTGATTCGTTTCAAACTGTAATTTGCTTTGTTGTGCTTGTATTGTAAATTGGGATTAATTCGATATTTGATATCGAGTCGAATTTCGGATCACTAAATAAAAAAAAAAACAACAAATCAAATCCTGCTCAGGAATCATTCAATCAATGAATCTCTTGTGATACAGTATAACAAATCAATTTCTTAATGTACCGTTTCCTTTTCGTTTCAATTCGGATTAAATCAATTTGATATTTCGGAATTACTTCCGAAATATGAATTAACGAATTTTCAAACGGATCGAGGTTCGATACGAAACAAATGCACACCTCTATTTTACACCAGGTTCCTTAACAATGGGACTATCTTACAGTACAATATATATACAAACCATACTGTTTCATAAAAATGGGCGAGGCATTGCAGAGATGAGAAAGCTACCTACAACATCTTGAAGGCAGGTATCTGCTACTCCTATAACCATAACCCTATCACACAGGGGCATACCTGGGGGGGGGGCCGCACCGGGTGACAACACCTCCTTGGGTGGCACCCTAAAAAAAAATATTATTATTATTTTTTTAACTTTTGCAAAGTAAATTCCCCACCCTGCAGTGAATTCACCATTCACCGCAGGGTGCCCAAAGTGCAGGGAGTCGGCCTACTTAACAAAAATGTCTGGAATTTACATATAAGGTCCTATGATTGATAATAAAAAGGTCTCTTACAGAAAAAAGAAAAACCACTGTAGGATGGAGATGCTGTGATTTTGAAATATTTTTGAAAACATTAAAAAAAGTGCGTGTGTTTTTTTTTTTTACATTTTAAAGTTAGGGGGTGCCAAATATAGGATCCGCCCCGGGTGCCAAATGTTCTAGGTACGCCCCTGCTATCACCTACATGCTGTACACCGCTCAGCCTCACACAGTTATGGAATGATTTTTACAGAGAACTAATAAAGTTATAATATTACTAAAAGGGTTATCTGATCAGCCATGGATTGGGGAGGACTGCAAGGGATATTAGATATTTTAAACCTAAATAGTTGGGGAAATCTTCAAATTCAGATATTTTGTTTGACATTGGTAATTTCCTTACATTTTCCCACAAAGGGCTTGATTTAAAGGGCCAGTGTACACACCCTGACCACATTAGGTTTAAAGGGGTCAGCTGCATGAAGAGTCCCTACAGTCCAGTTTGCCCAATATTCTTGTGTGAAGCAGAGGAGTTTCCCCCACCCACACACACATCACCAGGTAGACAGGATTTGAATATCTTACCTACTGGTCACCATATCTGTCGCTGATGATGCTCCCTATGCTGACATCATCCTGTCTCCAAACTCTTGCAGCAGTGAGCATTCTGGGAGATGGCACACAATGGATTGGTTCTGTGTGTGCAGGTGCAGCACCAATACAACGTTCTACGCAGGCGCTACAGGACTTGTGCACAAAATTACACAAGATCCAAGCGATGGGCAATATCCACAGCATTCTCAACGCAAGTTGTGTACGTACACAAATTATACTAGATAGCTGAAGGTCAGTCCACATTTTGGAAACCCTGAGGTGAAAGGGAGGAGCAGTGCCGCACCGGGGAGAAAAAGTATTTTGCAGCATCTGCCCAATTATTTAGGGACAGAAAAAGGGAAGTGGGGGGGGGGGGTCAAATTTTAATACAATGTTTCTACCATTTTTTGTTACAATTAGTGGGTAATTAATTTGAACATATTCAACCATAACCAAAAAATGGAATATGATCAGGTGTAAGAAAAAAAACACGTCATTAAAAAAAAGACAGATAAAACATTGTTGGTCGAATCTGTGACATAACAAAAGGAAATACATTGTATGTGTTTTGTGAAGATATTTTGTTATGTTGTGTTTGTCTGTTTTTTTTCCCCCAATTATGTTACGTTTGGATATGGATTAACCACTTTTGGACGGGCATTGCCTGATACATCTTTATCCCTGGGTGTGGAACTGGATTATTCCTCTGCCATTTATTTAGTGAATTTGTTGCTCTACTCCCGGAATTCCTTCCTTTCAGTTATGTTGTCTGTGGTGAGGGCTTTGATTTCCGGTGTACTGGAGGAGGGAACGTCCGCCTTCGCTTCGAGACTGGGTGGTACCGTGTGGGTGGAGGGGGTAAGGGTGATGGAAGAAGCCCATTATACTGCCTGGGGCAAATGCGATCAATATTATGCGATATGGAGACCGTGGTTGACACATTTATCCTCCACTAGCTTTTGCCCGCGGCTTTGCTCGCGTGGATTTTAGGATTTGTTAAAATAGTTTTTTAAAAGAAACTTGAGGTTTTTTTGGTAGAATCCCCCTTTCCCCCCCACTTGGGATTTTTGGAAAATTGTAAAACACGTGTTTTTTTATTTTTCAAGAAGAATGTAAGTGCCAAATTTCACACCTGTAACATCTTTGGTTTTTGAAATATAGGTATAGTGATAAAGGTATTCATCCCCCTTTTTGCCCCCCCCCACTGGATTTTGGGAAATTGTAAAACCCGTGTTTTTTTATTTTTCAAGAAGAATGTAAGTGCCAAATTTCACACCTGTAACATCATTGGTTTTTGAAATATAGGTATAGTGATAAAGGTATTCATCCCCCTTTTTGCCCCCCCCCCCACACGATTTTTGGAAAATGGTAAAATACATGTTGTTTTATTTTCAAGATGAATCTAAATACCAATTTTCACGTCTGTAACATCTTCTGTTTTTGACACGTAGGTATCCTGTTTAAAAGTATTCACCCCCTTTTTTTTTACCCCACTTGGATTTTTGGAAAATTGTAAAACACGTGTTTCTTCATTTTCAAAAGATTGTAATTACCAAACTTCACACCTGTAACATCTTGGTTTTTGAACTATAGATATACTGATAAAAGTATTCAGACCCCTTTCCCTCGACCACCCCCCTTATCATACAGCTTACAGGGCAAGCCTTATTCACAGTGTCCTCATAGCTCCCACCTGGACTTGTGTATCCAAGGCTCCAGCAAGGTGATTTGAATCTACGCTTCGCAACGCTTAATACCTTAACTTTCAATGTTTAGTATGTATGCTTTTATAGCACTGTCTATGTTAATTTGTATGTTTAAAGTAAAATCCCATATAGCGTAACTGTTAAGATATTTTAAACTAGACCTGTTTGCTATCATTAATTGCCATATCTTTAATTGCCATTTCTTTACCAGTCCTGTTTGCACTCCAACATTGCCATATCTTTACCAGTTATATATTTTTTTTCCCACTCAGCCATGGGCCTGGTATTCTGTGCCCCCCCCCCCCGGTCATGATTCACTGCAATAGAGAATTTATTGCCCCAACATCCCCCAAAGACGCAATGTAATCCTGGATTTCTGTTTTTTCAGCATACTCAACTCCATACAGCTTACAGGGCAAGCCTTATTCACAGTGTCCTCATAGCTCCCACCTGGAAAAATGTGTCTACACTCAATTACGTGATTATTATCAGTATCAGAACTATTTAACCCCAGATCAATCAGGCTTTCGTCCAAACCATTCAACTACAACCGCCCTTTTAAAAGTTTGTAATGATATCCAAGCTGGCATGGAACAAGGAAATCTAACTGGAGCCATCTTCCTTGATTTTGCAAGGCTTTTGACACAGTAGACCATGGCATCCTATTACAAAAACTTAAGAACTCTGGTATTGGTGATAGTACGTTAACTGGTTCCAATCATATGTGTCTGATAGGTCATAATTTGTGTCCATTTCTGACAGCACTTCCCTCCCCCTCCCAGTCACGTGCGTGTACCACAAGGCTCGATACTTGGCCCCTGCTATTCACAATATTCATAAACGATCTGCCCAATGTCTGCAAAGCTTCAACTGTACACATGTATGCAGACGACACTGTAATCTATACCAGCAAACCAATCTCCCACAGCTGGAGGCTGTGCTGCAAGAACAATTCACGGGGTAGAAAAGTGGATCGCAAATAACAAACTTTTTCTAAATACTGACAAAACTGTTACAATGCTCTTTGGAACCGCACCTAAACTACACAAATTACAAACACCCCATCTATGTGTTGGGACAAAATCAAATAGCACGCTGGCCACAGTCACTTCTCTCAAATACCTAGGTATGTGGTTAGACCCAAATCTATCTTTTGGCCCCCACATCGAAAAACTCTCATCTAAACTCTACCCCAAACTAGGTGCCCTGTACAGAAACAAATCCTGCCTGAGCCCCGCAGTAAGAAAGCAGATTGTACAACAAATGCTTATGCCAGCCATTGAATACGGAGATGTAGTGTATGCAGCCGCCCCGCAAACACACCTTCAGAAACTTACTACATTGTATAACTCATTCTGTCGCTTTGTGCTACAATGTAACTACATGACACACCATTGTGACATGTTAAAAGAACTAAACTGGCCATCACTGGACTCTAGACGCACCCTCCACCTTTCCAACCTGGTGTTGAAGAGCTTTCTGGGAAGCTACCACCCTTCCTGAATATGCTGCTTCCCCCGGCAGTTCCTCATCCTATAACCTCAGATCCAGGACCAGCACCTTGCTTGCAATACCGCAATACAAAAAGAAAATGGCTCGATCCTCATTTTCCTACAGAGCACCGCAAATATGGAATAACCTCCCAGACACCGTCAAATCTTCCCCCAGTCTAAAGTCCTTAAGACTCCCTATTAACATACCTCAATACGGAATGCACCTGTAAACATGTAACATAATGACTTTATTTCCTCCATATTTATTTTTCTGTTAATCTGTATATTTGGTCTTGTGTTAATTTCTTGCATTTTACTATTTTGTATTTCTGTAACCAATCAATGTTCTCGAACCCAGGACATACTTGAAAACGAGAGAAATCTCAATGTATCCTTCCTGGTAAAATCCTTTTATAAATAAATAAAATAAAATAAATTTGGATTTGTGGAAAATGGCATAACACGTTTGTTTTTTTTCACGAAGATTGTAAATACCAAATTTCACACCCGTAACATCTTTGGTTTTTGAAATATAGGTATACTGATAAAAGTATTCAACCCCCCTTTTTGCCCCCCTCCCACTGAATTTTTGGAAAATGGTAAAATAGGTGTTCTTTTGTTTCTCAAGACGAATCTAAATACCAATTTTCACGTACGTAACATCTTCTGTTTTTGAGATATAGGTTTCCTGTTTAAAAGTATTCAGCCCCCCAATTTTTTTCACCTCCCCACTTGGGATTTTTGGAAAATGGTAAAACACCTGTTTTTATTTTTCAAGAAGATTGTAAATACCAAATTCACGTCTGTAACATTTTGGTTTTTGAAATATAGGTATAATGATAAAAATATTCAGACCCCTTTCCCCGACCCCCCCCCAATTGGATTTGTGGAAAATGGCAAAAAACATGTTTGGTTTTTTCACGAAGATTGTAAATACCAAATTTCACACTCGTAACATCTTCGGTTTTTGAAATATAGGTATACTGATAAAAGTATTCAACCCCCTTTTTGCCCCCAAGGAATTTTTAGAACATGGTAAAATACGTGTTGTTTTATTTTTCAAGACAAATCTAAATACCAATTTTCAGGACTGTACCATCGTCTGTTTTGGAGATACAGGTATCCTGTTTAAAATATTTAAAATGTTCAACCCCCTTTTTTCGCCCCCACTTGGATTTTTTAAAAATGGTAAAATATGTGTTTTTTTATTTTTCAAGACGAATCTAAATACCGATTTTCACATCTGTAGCATCTTCTGTTTTTGAGCTACAGGTATCCTGTTTAAAATATTCGACCCCTTTTTCACCCCCTTAGGGGTGGATTTTCCAAAAATTCTTCCTTAGTGGGCGCCTACATCATAAAAACAGTGCACCTTCAAAATTTCATGTTCCTAGGTTAAACGGTTTCAGCTGGGCGTTGATGAGTCAGTCAGTCAGGACTATCGCGTTTATATATATACTAGCTTTTGCCCGCGGCTTCGCTCGCGTGGATTTTAGGATTTGTTAAAATAGTTTTTTAAAAGAAACTTGATTATTTTTTTTGGTAGAACCCCCTCTCCCCCCCCCACTTGGGATTTTTGTAAAATTGTAAAAGTGTTTTTTATTTTTCAAGAAGAATGTAAGTGCCAAATTTCACACCTGTAACATCTTTGGCTTTTGAAATATAGGTATACTGATAAAAGTATTCACATCCCTTTCCCCCACCCCCCCTAACTGGATTTTTGGAAAATGGTAAAATATGGGGTTTTTTTGCACGAAGATTGTAAATATCGAATTTCACACCTGTAACATCATTGGTTTTTGAAATATAGGTATAGTGATAAAGGTATTCATCCCCCTTTTTGCCCCCCTACTTGATTTTTGGAAAATGGTAAAATATGTGTTGTTTTATTTCCAAGATGAATCTAAATACCAATTTTCACGTCTGTAATATCTTGTGTTTTTGAGATATAGGTATCCTGTTTAAAAGTATTCAGCCCCCCTCTATTTCATCCCCCCTTGGGATTTTTGGAAAATGGTAAAACACCTGTTTTTATTTTTCAAGAAGATTGTAAATACCAAATTTCACATCTGTAACATCTCTGGTTTTTGAAATATAGGTATAATAATAAAAATTTTCAGACCCCTTTCCCCCGACCCCCCCCCCAATTGGATTCGTGGAAAATGGCAAAAAACATGTTTGGTTTTTTTCACAAAGATTGTAAATACCAAATTTCACACCCGTAACATCTTCGGTTTTTGAAATATAGGTATAGTGATAAAGGTATTCAACCCCTGTTTTTGCCCCCCCAAGGAATTTTCAGAACATGGTAAAATACGTGTTTTTTTATTTTTCAAGACGAATCTAAATACCGATTTTCACATCTGTAGCATCTTCTGTTTTTGAGCTATAGGTATCCTGTTTAAAATATTCAACCCCCTTTTTCACCCCCTTATGGGTGGATTTTCCAAAAATCCTTCCTTAGTGGGCGCCTAAATCATAAAAACAGTGCACCTTCAAAATTTCACGTTCGTAGGTTAAACGGTTTCAGCTGGGCATTGATGAGTCAGTCAGTCAGTCAGGACTTTCGCGTTTATATATATAAATGTATTTAACCCCCCCCATTTTGGCCCCCCCATGGAATTTTCAGAAAATGGTAAAATACGTGGTTTTTTTATTTTTCAAGACAATTCTAAATACAGATTTTCACGTCTGTAACATCTTCTGATTTTGAGCTATAGGTATCCTGTTTAAAATATTCAACCCCCTTTTTCACCCCCCTAGGGGTGGAGTTTCCAAAAATCCTTGCTTAGTGGGTGCCCACATCATAAAAACAGTACACCTTCAAAATTTCACGTTCCTAGGTTAAACGGTTTCAGCTGAGCGTTGAGGAGTCAGTCAGGACTTTCGCGTTTATGAAAAAAGTATTCAACCCCCCTTTTGCCCCCCCAAGGAATTTTCAGAAAATGGTAAAATGCGTGTTTTTTTATTTGTCAAGATGAATCTAAATACCGATTTTCACATCTGTACCATCTTCTGTTTTTAAGATATAGGTACCCTGTTTAAAATATTTTAAATATTCAACCCCCCTTTTTTTGCCCCCCAGTTGAATTTTTGAAAAATGGTAAATTATGTGTTGTTTTATTATTCAAGAAGAATCTAAATACCGATTTTCACATCGGTAACATCTTCTGTTTTTGAGCTATAGGTATCGTGTTTAAAATATTCAACCCCCTTTTCACCCCCTTAGGGGCGGAGTTTCCAAAAATCCTTCCTTAATGGGTGCCTACATCATAAAAACAGTGCACCTTCAAAATTTCACGTTCCTAGGTTAAACGGTTTCAGCTGGGCGTTGAGGAGTCATTCAGTCAGGACTTTCGCGTTTATATATATAGATTGATATTCCACAGTCAGAGGTAGAGGTTGCTGAGGGTCCTCTGACCCTGGCTCTGAATGTGCCTGACTTTGCAGGAATACAATGGTGCCCTTCTACCCTGACTATAATTGGCCATCTTTACTGTGTGTGGATATTAATTGACCTGCTTTGAGTGTTTCGTTCACTGTATTTTGGTTTCTGTATGTTGTTCTTTTGTTTTTACTTTACATTTCTCTGTGTATGTATTTTATTTCTACGAAAAATGGCGTCCTTCTTGGTTTCACGTAATTTTCTGCTAGAAATATATGCTCCTGCAGTTACTATGTGTATGCCATGTACCTGACTTTTCTGCTTTTCTATGCCAATAAAACAGATTTTACACAAAAAAATAATAATTATGGATTAATTATGGTTATGATGTTGCTGAAGAGCCATTTATCAACCCTTGCCAGCACTTAAATACATTTTTGAATATTGGCATATCGGTAGTGGGAAGAAAAACTGAATCGAATCACCGAAGCAGATAACTGAGCCAATATTTTATCTGTAAAGAATATTCTGGTTAACCTTCCCTACATGTCTTTACTACGCAAACACGTCCTGTCTAGACAACTCCGGTTGGCAGGTGATCTCCACCTGTCATCTGTCTACACCCACACGGCCAACTCTCGCCTCCTAGACTTCTCAAGGGCAGCACCAGTCCTGTAGAAAGACTTGCCTCGCCATATCAAACTATGGCCTTCAAGAAATCCCTCAAAACCCATCTCTTCAGAGTAGCGTATCACATCACTGTCATGTGCCACCACGTAGTCCTCCTAAATGGTGCCATAGACACCGTGCCCGAGCTGGTAAGACTAATTGACGAACTATTAACCTCAACATATGTATTTATACATATTAATACAAATTCCACTTCTGGCCTCTGGGAGTCCCCTTCTCTTGCTAGTCTTGGATCCTTAATCAAAATCTAACTACACCTGTATGAAGCAAGCCTGAATTCCTTTATAAGGATTACACACCCATCCATCCTTGCTTCACGGTTCAAGGCTGTCACGGTGGCCCATGTCCAGGGAAGTGTTGCGCCTTCGGCCCATGTCCAGGGAAGTGTTGTGCCTTCGGCCCATGTCCTGGGAAGTGTTGCGCCTTCGGCCCATGTCCAGGGAAGTGTCGCGCCTTCGGCCCATGTCCGGAGAAATGTTGCGGTCGTCACAGCAGATGATATCCAGAAAACCTTATTCCTGGGTACTGTGTACTACCGGACAGAGAATGGTGCAAACCGTGAATCAGACGCAGCATACAGGAAGGACAACCAATCGCAGCACATGACTAGCGATCCTATAGCAGAGCAGGGTGTCTCTGAGCACCAATAGGAAGTGCTGTGGCTCCATTTAAAGGGCTTCATTTCTCATAGCAAATTGCCCTAGCGTGGTTCCATTTACGCCTAGTTGTTATTGCTGCATTCCTATCTGACTGATTTCCTGGTTAATTCGATACCGGCTTGTCTCGATTTCCCTGTATTCTGGCGCCCTGAATTTTGGCATAGTTTAAACGGACCTCTATTCCTTAACCCCTACCTCAGTGTGTTTTTGTTTGTCTGCTCTGCTTAACCCGGCCATTCGTAAGGACCGGCTAGCTAGAGCACTGTGGGTTACTTCATTCAGCAGGTTGTTTTACTTTGCACTCCGCCACTTTCTTTGCGTTCGTCTTTCTCAGTATTACTGACCATAACCCGGCCATTACTAAGGACTGGTTGGTCTGGGTCTGTTGGCTTATCGTCTGCAAGCGGTGTTACCCGATCCTGACAAAGACTACTCTTCAGTCAAGGTGTGCACCAAGAAGCTCTCCCAAATCTCCAGGCTGCAGCCAGAACATCTCTCCTATCAGACCTCCGCCTTTGCCTGGCCTTATATCCTGCTAGGCCGGCATCTTGCTTATTCAGGTCTGTACAAATCTACAAAGACTACCCTTCTGCTAAAGGAATCCACCTTGTATAAAGACTACCCTTCTGCTGAAGGAATCCACCTTCTATAAAGACTAGCCTTCTGCTGAAGGAATCCACCTTATATAAATACTACTCTTCTGCTGAAGGAATCCACCTTTTATCAAGGACTCCCCCTTCTGCTGGAGTACTCCTTCAGCCAAGGACTCCTCCTTCTGCTGAAAGACTTTACCTCTTACTAAGGACTTCCCTTCTACCAAGGAATTCATCTACTGCCAAGAGACTTCTATCATATTCGATTTATTGTTTACCAATCTTGTTGTTCGTCTCTTTTAGCATCCTGTGCCCTTTCTCTGCTTTCAGCGTCCTGTGCCCTTTCTCAGCTTTCAGCCTCCTGTGCCCTTTCTCAGCTTTCAGCCTCCTGTACCCTTTCTCTGCTTTCAGCCTCCTGTGCCCTTTCTCTGCCTTCAGCCTCTTGTGCCCTTTCTCTGTCTTCAGCCTCTTATGCCCTTTCTCTGCTTTCAGCATCCTGTGCCCTTTCTCTGCCTTCAGCATTCTGTGCCCTTTCTCTGCCTTCAGCCTCTTGTGCCCTTTCTCTGCTTTCAGCCTCCTGTGCCCTTTCTCTGCTTTCAGCCTCTTGTGCCCTTTCTCTGCTTTCAGCATCCTGTGCCCTTTCTCTGCCTTCAGCATCCTGTGCCCTTTCTCTGCCTTCAGCCTCTTGTGCCCTTTCTCTGTTTTCAGCTTCCTGTACCCTTTCTCTGCATTCAGCCTCTTGTGCCCTTTCTCTGCTTTCAGCATTCTGTGCCCTTACTCTGCTTTCAGCATCCTGTGCCCTTTCTCTGCCTTCAGCATCCTTTGCCCTTTCTCTGCTTTCAGCATCCTGTGCCCTTTCTCTGCTTTCAGCATCCTGTGCCCTTTCTCAGCTTTCAGCCTCCTGTGCCCTTTCTCAGCTTTCAGCCTCCTGTGCCCATTCTCAGCTTTCAGCCTCCTGTACCCTTTCTCTGCTTTCAGCCTCCTGTGCCCTTTCTCTGTCTTCAGCCTCTTGTGCCCTTTCTCTGCTTTCATCATCCTGTGCCCTTTCTCTGCTTTCAGCATCCTGTGCCCTTTCTCTGCTTTCAGCCTCCTGTGCCCTTTCTCTGCCTTCAGCCTCTTGTGCCCTTTCTCTGTCTTCAGCCTCTTGTGCCCTTTCTCTGCTTTCATCATCCTGTGCCCTTTCTCTGCTTTCAGCATCCTGTGCCCTTTCTCTGCCTTCAGCATCCTGTGCCCTTTCTCTGCCTTCAGCCTCTTGTGCCCTTTCTCTGCTTTCAGCCTCCTGTGCCCTTTCTCTGCTTTCAGCCTCCTGTGCCCTTTCTCTGCTTTCAGCCTCCTGTGCCCTTTCTCTGCATTCAGCCTCTTGTGCTCTTTCTCTGCTTTCAGCATTCTGTGCCCTTTCTCTGCCTTCAGCATCCTGTGCCCTTTCTCTGCCTTCAGCCTCTTGTGCCCTTTCTCTGCCTTCAGCATCCTGTGCCCTTTCCCGGCTTTCAGCCTCCTGTGCCCTTTCTCTGCCTTCAGCCTCTTGTGCCCTTTCTCTGCTTTCAGCCTCCTGTGCCCTTTCTCTGCCTTCAGCCTCTTGTGCCCTTTCTCTGCCTTCAGCCTCCTGTGCCCTTTCTCTGCCTTCAGCCTCTTGTGCCCTTTCTCTGCTTTCAGCATCCTGTGCCCTTTCTCTGCTTTCAGCATCCTGTGCCTTTTCTCTGCTTTCAGCATCCTGTGCCCTTTCTCCGCTTTCAGCATCCTGTGCCCTTTCTCTGCCTTCAGCCTCTTGTGCCCTTACTCTGCTTTCAGCCTCCTGTGCCCTTTCTCTGCCTTCAGCCTCTTGTGCCCTTTCTCTGCTTTCAGCATCCTGTGCCCTTTCTCTGCTTTCAGCATCCTGTGCCCTTTCTCTGCTTTCAGCATCCTCTGCCCTTTCTCTGCCTTCAGCCTCTTGTGCCCTTTCTCTGCCTTCAGCATCCTGTGCCCTTTCTCTGCCTTCAGCCTCTTGTGCCCTTACTCTGCTTTCAGCCTCCTGTGCCCTTTCTCTGCCTTCAGCCTCTTGTGCCCTTTCTCTGCTTTCAGCATCCTGTGCCCTTTCTCTGCTTTCAGCATCCTGTGCCCTTTCTCTGCTTTCAGCATCCTGTGCCCTTTCTCTGCCTTCAGCCTCTTGTGCCCTTTCTCTGCCTTCAGCATCCTGTGCCCTTTCTCGGCTTTCAGCCTCCTGTGCCCTTTCTCGGCTTTCAGCCTCCTGTGCCCTTTCTCTGCTTTCAGCATTCTGTGCCCTTACTCTGCTTTCAGCATCCTGTGCCCTTTCTCTGCCTTCAGCCTCTTGTGCCCTTTCTCTGCTTTCAGCATCCTGTGCCCTTTCTCTGCTTTCAGCATCCTCTGCCATTTCTCTGCTTTCAGCATTCTGTGCCCTTACTCTGCTTTCAGCATCCTGTGCCCTTTCTGTGCCTTCAGCATCCTGTGCCTTTTCTCTGCCTTCAGCATCCTGTGCCCTTTCTCTGCCTTCAGCATCCTGTGCCCTTTCTCTGCCTTCAGCATCCTGTGCCCTTTCTCTGCCTTCAGCATCCTGTGCCCTTTCTCTGCCTTCAGCCTCTTGTGCCCTTTCTCTGCATTCAGCCTCTTGTGCCCTTTCTCTGCTTTCAGCATTCTGTGCCCTTACTCTGCTTTCAGCATCCTGTGCCCTTTCTCTGCCTTCAGCATCCTGTGCCCTTTCTCTGCTTTCAGCCTCCTGTGCCCTTTCTCTGCTTTCAGCATCCTGTGCCCTTTCTCTGCTTTCAGCATCCTGTGCCCTTTCTCTGCCTTCAGCCTCTTGTGCCCTTTCTCTGCTTTCAGCCTCCTGTGCACTTTCTCTGCCTTCAGCCTCCTGTGCCCTTTCTCTGCCTTCAGGCTCTTGTGCCCTTTCTCTGCTTTCAGCATTCTGTGCCCTTACTCTGCTTTCAGCATCCTGTGCCCTTTCTCTGCTTTCAGCATCCTCTGCCCTTTCTCTGACTTCAGCCTCTTGTGCCCTTTCTCTGCTTTCAGCATCCTGTGCCCTTTCTCTGCCTTCAGGCTCTTGTGCCCTTTCTCTGCCTTCAGCATCCTGTGCCCTTTCTCTGCCTTCAGCATCCTGTGCCCTTTCTCTGCTTTCAGCATCCTTTGCCCTTTCTCTGCTTTCAGCATCCTGTGCCCTTTCTCTGCTTTCAGCATCCTGTGCCCTTTCTCTGCCTTCAGCCTCTTGTCTCCTTTCTCTGCCTTCAGCATCCTGTGCCCTTTCTCGGCTTTCAGCCTCCTGTGCCCTTTCTCGGCTTTCAGCCTCCTGTGCCCTTTCTCTGCTTTCAGCATTCTGTGCCCTTACTCTGCTTTCAGCATCCTGTGCCCTTTCTCTGCCTTCAGCCTCTTGTGCCCTTTCTCTGCTTTCAGCATCCTGTGCCCTTTCTCTGCTTTCAGCATCCTCTGCCATTTCTCTGCTTTCAGCATTCTGTGCCCTTACTCTGCTTTCAGCATCCTGTGCCCTTTCTCTGCCTTCAGCATCCTGTGCCCTTTCTCTGCCTTCAGCATCCTGTGCCCTTTCTCTGCCTTCAGCCTCTTGTGCCCTTTCTCTGCATTCAGCCTCTTGTGCCCTTTCTCTGCTTTCAGCATTCTGTGCCCTTACTCTGCTTTCAGCATCCTGAGCCCTTTCTCTGCCTTCAGCATCCTGTGTCCTTTCTCTGCTTTCAGCCTCCTGTGCCCTTTCTCTGCTTTCAGCCTCCTGTGCCCTTTCTCGGCTTTCAGCCTCCTGTGCCCTTTCTCTGCTTTCAGCATTCTGTGCCCTTACTCTGCTTTCAGCATCCTGTGCCCTTTCTCTGCCTTCAGCCTCTTGTGCCCTTTCTCTGCTTTCAGCATCCTGTGCCCTTTCTCTGCTTTCAGCATCCTCTGCCATTTCTCTGCTTTCAGCATTCTGTGCCCTTACTCTGCTTTCAGCATCCTGTGCCCTTTCTCTGCCTTCAGCATCCTGTGCCCTTTCTCTGCCTTCAGCATCCTGTGCCCTTTCTCTGCCTTCAGCATCCTGTGCCCTTTCTCTGCCTTCAGCCTCTTGTGCCCTTTCTCTGCATTCAGCCTCTTGTGCCCTTTCTCTGCTTTCAGCATTCTGTGCCCTTACTCTGCTTTCAGCATCCTGTGCCCTTTCTCTGCCTTCAGCATCCTGTGCCCTTTCTCTGCTTTCAGCCTCCTGTGCCCTTTCTCTGCTTTCAGCATCCTGTGCCCTTTCTCTGCTTTCAGCATCCTGTGCCCTTTCTCTGCCTTCAGCCTCTTGTGCCCTTTCTCTGCTTTCAGCCTCCTGTGCCCTTTCTCTGCATTCAGCCTCCTGTGCCCTTTCTCTGCCTTCAGGCTCTTGTGCCCTTTCTCTGCTTTCAGCATTCTGTGCCCTTTCTCTGCTTTCAGCATTCTGTGCCCTTACTCTGCTTTCAGCATCCTGTGCCCTTTCTCTGCCTTCAGCCTCTTGTGCCCTTTCTCTGCTTTCAGCATCCTGTGCCCTTTCTCTGCTTTCAGCATCCTCTGCCATTTCTCTGCTTTCAGCATTCTGTGCCCTTACTCTGCTTTCAGCATCCTGTGCCCTTTCTCTGCCTTCAGCATCCTGTGCCCTTTCTCTGCCTTCAGCATCCTGTGCCCTTTCTCTGCCTTCAGCCTCTTGTGCCCTTTCTCTGCTTTCAGCCTCCTGTGCCCTTTCTCTGCATTCAGCCTCCTGTGCCCTTTCTCTGCTTCAGGCTCTTGTGCCCTTTCTCTGCTTTCAGCATTCTGTGCCCTTACTCTGCTTTCAGCATCCTGTGCCCTTTCTCTGCTTTCAGCATCCTCTGCCCTTTCTCTGCCTTCAGCCTCTTGTGCCCTTTCTCTGCTTTCAGCATCCTGTGCCCTTTCTCTGCCTTCAGGCTCTTGTGCCCTTTCTCTGCCTTCAGCATCCTGTGCCCTTTCTCTGCCTTCAGCATCCTGTGCCCTTTCTCTGCCTTCAGCCTCTTGTGCCCTTTCTCTGCCTTCAGCCTCTTGTGCCCTTTCTCTGCCTTCAGCCTCCTGTGCCCTTTCTCTGCTTTCAGCCTCCTGTGCCCTTTCTCTGCCTTCAGCCTCCTGTGCCCTTTCTCTGCCTTCAGCCTCTTGTGCCCTTTCTCTGCTTTCAGCATCCTGTGCCCTTTCTCTGCTTTCAGCATCCTCTGCCCTTTCTCTGCTTTCAGCATTCTGTGTGCCTTACTCTGCTTTCAGCATCCTGTGCCCTTTCTCTGCCTTCAGCATCCTGTGCCTTTTCTCTGCTTCAGCATCCTGTGCCTTTTCTCTGCCTTCAGCCTCTTGTGCCCTTTCTCTGCCTTCAGCATCCTGTGCCCTTTCTCTGCTTTCAGCATCCTGTGCCCTTTCTCTGCTTTCAGAATCCTGTGCCCTTTCTCTGCTTTCAGCCTCCTGTGTCCTTTCTCTGCCTTCAGCCTCTTGTGCCCTTTCTCTGCTTTCAGCATCCTGTGCCCTTTCTCTGCTTTCAGCATCCTGTGCCCATTCTCTGCCTTCAGCATCCTGTGCCCTTTCTCTGCCTTCAGCCTCTTGTGCCCTTTCTCTGCTTTCAGCATCCTGTGCCCTTTCTCTGCTTTCAACATCCTGTGCCCTTTCTCTGCTTTCAGCATCCTGTGCCCTTTCTCTGCCTTCAGCCTCTTGTGCCCTTTCTCTGCTTTCAGCCTCCTGTGCCCTTTCTCTGCTTTCAACATCCTGTGCCCTTCTGTGCCTTCAGCCTCTTGTGCCCTTCTGTCTCCAGCCTCTTGTGCCCTTCTCTGCCTCCAGCCTCCTGTGCCCTTCTCTGCCTTCAGCCTCTTGTGCTCTTCTCTGCCTCCAGCCTCCTGTGCCCTTTCTCTGCTTTCAGCATCCTGTGCCCTTTCTCTGCTTTCAGCATCCTGTGCCCTTTCTCTGCCTTCAGCCTCTTGTGCCCTTTCTCTGCCTTCAGCATCCTGTGCCCTTTCTCGGCTTTCAGCCTCCTGTGCCCGTTCTCGGCTTTCAGCCTCCTGTGCCCTTTCTCTGCTTTCAGCATTCTGTGCCCTTACTCTGCTTTCAGCATCCTGTGCCCTTTCTCTGCCTTCAGCCTCTTGTGCCCTTTCTCTGCTTTCAGCATCCTGTGCCCTTTCTCTGCTTTCAGCATCCTCTGCCATTTCTCTGCTTTCAGCATTCTGTGCCCTTACTCTGCTTTCAGCATCCTGTGCCCTTTCTCTGCCTTCAGCATCCTGTGCCCTTTCTCTGCCTTCAGCATCCTGTGCCCTTTCTCTCCCTTCAGCATCCTGTGCCCTTTCTCTGCCTTCAGCCTCTTTTGCCCTTTCTCTGCATTCAGCCTCTTGTGCCCTTTCTCTGCTTTCAGCATTCTGTGCCCTTACTCTGCTTTCAGCATCCTGTGCCCTTTCTCTGCCTTCAGCCTCTTGTGCCCTTTCTCTGCTTTCAGCATCCTGTGCCCTTTCTCTGCTTTCAGCATCCTCTGCCATTTCTCTGCTTTCAGCATTCTGTGCCCTTACTCTGCTTTCAGCATCCTGTGCCCTTTCTCTGCCTTCAGCATCCTGTGCCCTTTCTCTGCCTTCAGCATCCTGTGCCCTTTCTCTGCCTTCAGCCTCTTGTGCCCTTTCTCTGCTTTCAGCCTCCTGTGCCCTTTCTCTGCATTCAGCCTCCTGTGCCCTTTCTCTGCCTTCAGGCTCTTGTGCCCTTTCTCTGCTTTCAGCATTCTGTGCCCTTTCTCTGCATTCAGCATCCTGTGCCCTTTCTCTGCTTTCAGCATCCTCTGCCCTTTCTCTGCCTTCAGCCTCTTGTGCCCTTTCTCTGCTTTCAGCATCCTGTGCCCTTTCTCTGCCTTCAGGCTCTTGTGCCCTTTCTCTGCCTTCAGCATCCTGTGCCCTTTCTCTGCCTTCAGCATCCTGTGCCCTTTCTCTGCCTTCAGCCTCTTGTGCCCTTTCTCTGCCTTCAGCCTCTTGTGCCCTTTCTCTGCTTCAGCCTCCTGTGCCCTTTCTCTGCTTTCAGCCTCCTGTGCCCTTTCTCTGCCTTCAGCCTCCTGTGCCCTTTCTCTGCCTTCAGCCTCTTGTGCCCTTTCTCTGCTTTCAGCATCCTGTGCCCTTTCTCTGCTTTCAGCATCCTCTGCCCTTTCTCTGCTTTCAGCATTCTGTGCCCTTACTCTGCTTTCAGCATCCTGTGCCCTTTCTCTGCCTTCAGCATCCTGTGCCTTTTCTCTGCCTTCAGCATCCTGTGCCCTTTCTCTGCCTTCAGCCTCTTGTGCCCTTTCTCTGCCTTCAGCCTCTTGTGCCCTTTCTCTGCTTTCAGCATCCTGTGCCCTTTCTCTGCTTTCAGAATCCTGTGCCCTTTCTCTGCTTTCAGCCTCCTGTGTCCTTTCTCTGCCTTCAGCCTCTTGTGCCCTTTCTCTGCTTTCAGCATCCTGTGCCCTTTCTCTGCTTTCAGCATCCTGTGCCCATTCTCTGCCTTCAGCATCCTGTGCCCTTTCTCTGCCTTCAGCCTCTTGTGCCCTTTCTCTGCTTTCAGCATCCTGTGCCCTTTCTCTGCTTTCAACATCCTGTGCCCTTTCTCTGCTTTCAGCATCCTGTGCCCTTTCTCTGCCTTCAGCCTCTTGTGCCCTTTCTCTGCTTTCAGCCTCCTGTGCCCTTTCTCTGCTTTCAACATCCTGTGCCCTTCTCTGCCTTCAGCCTCTTGTGCCCTTCTGTCTCCAGCCTCTTGTGCCCTTCTCTGCCTCCAGCCTCCTGTGCCCTTCTCTGCCTTCAGCCTCCTGTGCCCTTCTCTGCCTTCAGCCTCCTGTGCCCTTCTCTGCCTTCAGCCTCTTGTGCTCTTCTCTGCTTCCAGCCTCTTGTGCCCTTTCTCTGCTTTCAGCATCCTGTGCCCTTTCTCTGCTTTCAGCATCCTGTGCCCATTCTCTGCCTTCAGCATCCTGTGCCCTTTCTCTGCCTTCAGCCTCTTGTGCCCTTTCTCTGCTTTCAGCCTCCTGTGTCCTTTCTCTGCCTTCAGCCTCCTGTGCCCTTTCTCTGCTTTCAGCATCCTGTGCCCTTTCTCTGCCTCCAGCCTCCTGTGCCCTTCTCCGCCTTATCAGATATTCAGATTGCCCGGTTTCTCTATACCTCTGCCATTTGTCTTTTGTTACCTTGTTGTTTATTCTAAATAAAACCTTATTACCTTACCTGGCTTTCCTCTTTTTGTGTTCACTGCACATTGGGCTCGACATCCCTCGCACACCCTGACAATCACTGATGCAACTCATCCGTCTGCTCACCTACTCACACACGATTGAAGCTGCTTCTATGGCCCAACCATTCCCAAACCACTGGCAATAATGATCCTGCCGTCCAGTAAAACTCCCCTCAACCCCAATTCCTCTTGACTGTAAGCTCCTATGAGCAGGGCTCTCTACACCTAGAGTCTCTACCCTATGTCCATTTATCTGCATCCTTGTTTCCTTTGGTTATTGTAATGCGCTGCAGAAACTGTTGCTGCTCTATAAATGACAATAATAATAATAATAGATACGTTGACCTGAATCGTGGTCTTATTTCGGTCTAAAATTCTGGAAATTTTGGATGGAGCTCAAATAAATCAAGTCCAAATCGGCAATTAGTGAAGTTCCATAGAAATTTAAAAAAAAAACGCCATCAAATGACATGAAAAAGAGTCTTCCAATGTAATATCATGATACTATAAAGTCTACAATGTAACCGCTAAGAAGGTTTTGTGTAAACCATGGACTTTGGAGAACTGCAATGGAATTTTACATCAATATAGTTTGGAAAATCTTAAAATTCAGATATTTTGGCTTATGGTTTGTAATTTCTTTACAGTTATCCTCAAACTCAGCGTCTAGTGGAGAGTTCCATAAAAATCTAACGACCCAATGACCCATACTTTGCAAATTATGTGAAACAGAGGCCATTGATGTCTAGACATACATCATGATGGGTGCCGGACAAAATCCCTACAGCCAGGTTCCCTAATGCCAACATCCCGATGGCCAACTTCCAGACAGAACAAGTGCCGGACATACCAACTTCCCTACACGGCCAACTTCCAGACATCCATAATCCCAGCGGCTAACCCTAATTCTAACAACCTAACCCTAGATTTAGGGGGGTTAGGGCTAGGTTTAGGGGGTTAGGGCTAGGTTTAGGGGGGTTAGGCTTATGTCTAGGTTAAGGGGGTTAGGGTTAGGTTTAGGGGGTTAGGGCTAGGTTTGGGGGTTAGGGTCATGGCTAGGTTTAGGGGGTTAGGGTTAGATTTAGGGGGGTTAGGGCTAGGTTTGGGGGTTAGGACTAGGTTTAGGGGTTAGGGTTAGGTTTAGGGGGTTAGGACTAGGTTTAGGAGTGTTAGGGGGTTAGGGTTAGGTTTAGGGGGCATGGGCTAGGTTTAGGGGGGTTAGGTCTAGGTTTAAGGGGGTTAGGGAGTAGGGTTTGTTTTAGCCGCTGGGATTTTGGATGTCTGGAAGTTGGCCGTCAGAGAGTTGTCTGTGTAGGGAAGTTGGCCGTGTAGGGAAGTTGGCCGTCAGGGAGTTATCTGTAGAGGTAAATTGGCCATGTAGGGAAGTTGGCTGTCAGGGAGTTGTCTGTGTAGGGAAGTTGGCCGTCAGGGAGTTGTCTGTGTAGGGAAGTTGGCCGTCAGGGAGTTGTCTGTGTAGGGAAGTTGGCCATGTAGGGAAGTTGGCCGTCAGGGAGTTGTCTGTGTAGGGAAGTTGGCCATGTAGGGAAGTTGGCCGTGTAAGGAAGTTGGCCGTCAGGGAGTTGTCTGTGTAGGGAAGTTGGCCATCGGGATTTTGGCATTTGGGAACCTGGTTGTAGGGATTTCGACCCAAACCCCATCATGTTAACGTGAAGTCTTCAATGCCTACAATAAATACCAAAATGTCATCACAGGAATGCACAGTGATCGAAATATTATAGTATGTGTTGACCTATTTTTCATTGCGGATTACAAAAATTATCTTTTTATATACGTTATTCTTTTAGATTAAAAAATGAGCGATTATAAAAGTTGTATTTCAATGGGGACCTTAGGCGTTTTGCCGAGTGCAATGCTCATACAGAATTTCTTCTTGCCTACGGAAAAGGCTTTGAAAATGTTAGGTAATTCCAATATGGCCTCCTCCAGCTGTCGTAATGAAACCAGTGTGTTCATGTTTTGGGGAAATTTAAGCGGATTGTTAAGTGAAGGGAATTTCAGGAGGCAGATCTATATAAAAACCTCAATAAAGCGCAAACGCACTCACCTGCGCACTCCACTCTGAAGAGATTCAGCGAGGCTGCGACGGACGATTCATCCACGGACTTTATTCCCCGCAGGACAAATTTAACCAGTGAAGCTTGCGCACTTTCAGGCAAGAAGGAGAGAAGATAGAGGGGCATGTAGACAATATAGCGCAGACTACACAACAAAGGGGTCATGATTTTGCCCTGGGGCGACTGAGCCATCCTTTCGATGGTGGGAAAAAGCAGTATCGATTGTAGAATCTGTAATGATCAAGGAGAAAGAAAATAAAAAAAAGAATATGTAAATTAGACAGTAATGAAAGATCTCCATTATTCATAGTGTGGGATAACAGGGATTGCGACCAAACATTAACTGCAGAAAATACAGTTTCTGATTTAAAAAAAAAAAACTTAAAGATTGTAGGCTCTATTAAATTCATCGCGTAAAAACGCATGCACGGCGCTATTATTTTGCGCGAAGCGTTAAATGTTAACGCATGTAAATTAACGCTGGTATTACAATTTGTGAGCATTTTTTCATCTGTCCAAAAATTACACACGTAAAAAAGACGCGGAAAAAAGACGTGCAAAAACGCGCGCGCATTAATGTTAATGCATTAATGCGCAGAAATCGATGTGCCGACTGTTTTTCACGCAATTCAGCCAATCAGAATTAAGAACCACAATTGTCTCCCGTTCAGTTTTTGCGTAGTTCAAAATCAATCTGAGTATATATGCTGCAGCAATAATAAAAACACGCACAACCTCTCAATTTTATTGTTTGGGTATGTGTAGAATGTGTAACTATACTTTGCTGTATTTTTTTTTTCAGGCTGGTGTATTTGGTTTCAGTCAGGACGTTCAGATTTGACATTAACACCAGCTTTTAAAAGACATTAAAATAATGCGCGCAAACGTTGTCCGTTAAAATTTGCGCATAGATTGTAATACCATCCGCGTACCAGCGCACAAACGCATTTGCGCTCACAATGTTAAGTATAGGACGCGCAACGTACATTACACTTGCAAAGGGTTCGCGCAGGTTCACCCGCGGTAGACGTTAACGGGCATTTTTTGCGCGGACATTGCAATACGACGTTCTGCGCAAAGGGTTTTTCCCCTAGCGTTAATGCGTTTTTGCGCACGCGTTAACGTTTGCGCGAAGAATGTAATAGAGCCCCGTGTCGGGGGAAATCAAAGCTCTCATGGTTAAAATGTTGACAGCTTTCGATATTATTACCTACAAGAATATAGCTGCTGGACTGCCGTATATTTAGTCCAGGAATGCACGATGATATTAGACTGCAATTCCTATCATCCCCCACTGACAAATGCTTTTTACTTAGAGAGCCTTATAAATACACACAATGCATGAGAGAATAGAAGTCGTGCCAGACAATGGGTGGATCATTAAATACTATCATACAGGTTATCCGAAAAAATCCTTTTTTTTTTAACAGTCCCCCCCCCTTAAATATCGGCTGATTTAATAGAAATAAATACGCCCAGAGCCAAAATTTTAAAAATGATGCTGGTCTGGAAAAATCACATTTTTTTGTCCAGCATCGTATGGGCTTTTGCTTTTAAACACAACCATTAGAAATATCCGATGTTAAATAAGAGTTCAGTCTTATTCCTTCTATTTTTCTGCATGAAAATCCATTTATTAACCCTTTCGGCGTTTATTTCTACAAAAATCAGTATATCGATAAAAAAACGACTGAATCGCTAAAGCAGCAATATAATAAAAAAAAAATATTAAAAAGTACAGCCGCTTCTCTCTCTCGTCTTTCTTCTTCTCTCGTTTTCTCCCTCACGCTGTCTTCCACTATTTCACTCTGGGGAGAGGTACCCTGGTGCGTCTCGGAGGGCTTTGTTCCGGCCTTCTCTCCTACGCCCCTTTTTCTCCTCCCCCCCAGGGGGTGGTGTTTCGCTGGTCCTCGGGACGTACACGGACCTGCTGCATTATCTCTGCCTTGTGCCTTCCTGGCCCTGGGTATTGCTGCTTATACCAACTCTTCCCTATCCCTCAATCCGCCTTATCTTGCCCATTTTGTGCCTTCTTTTTGACCTCGGTTCTTCTCCATTCTTTGATGTGACCCAGTATTTGTCTGTCTGTATACATTAGTGAAAAATAAAATATGAAAGGCGCGAGAGGTGATATTTGAGCCAAATTTTTCATCAGGGATTAAAATGCTGGTAAGGCTGAATTATTTATTTTTTAAGAAAGGGTTTTACCAGGAAGGATACATTGAGATTTCTCTCGTTTTCAAGTATGTCCTGGGTGGCGAGTATGTACCGTTAGGTGTCTTGCCCAAGGACACTTACTGGAGAGGTGCTCCTGGGGATCGAATCCGTGTCTCCACAGACTCTCTCCACGCAGAGCAGTGATGTTACCTCTACTCCATCCAGCTGGTAATTTGACTCTCCAAAACCGAAAAATGGCCAAAATGCAATGAAAATTCAGCTTTTAGGCCAAATTAACTTGAGCCCAATGTTGGCATAACGAAGTCAAGCGTTGCGTGGTCCATAGAGCTGCTTTGCTGTATTCCCTGTATCATGCCGATATTTAAGTAGTTTTTGCTTATTACCCAAAATCAGCATCAATCAGCAACAAACACATATCCTGCTAATAATGGCCAAGAAGCCCAGAAACGGTCATCCAGGAGCAGTTTGTGTCTTACTTCCTACCTTGACCTCTTTTTTTTGAGAAAGGCTTTTACCAGGAAGGATACATTGAGATTTCTCTCGTTTATGTCCTGGGTGGCGAGTATGTACCGTTAGGTGTCTTGCCCAATGACACTTACTGGATAGGTGCTCTTGCCGGGATTGAACCTGTGTCTCCACAGCTATAGAGCAGTGATGTTACCTCTACTCCACCCAGCTGGACCTCTGTTTGAAGCTGTCTAGCGTGGCTTTGCATTGGCATGTGGAGTGTCTGCACTACAGAAGACTTTGATGCAAAAAAGTAAGTAATTGTGAACATCATTTGCATTTCCTGCCCAGAATTCCTTGCTTCATACAATGAATGTAGCAAAGGAGCTCTGCGGGCAAAGCAACTAGTTATGGACGTGTAGATGCTTTTCGCAATGACATCTTTGTCTTTCTTGAGATCTGCACAGAGGGCTTTAATCTCACTTTGTTGTCTCCCTCCTTTGGGTACGATCACCTCCTTATTTATTTATTTATTTATAAAGGATTTTACCAGGAAGGATACATTGAGATTTCTCTCGTTTTCAAGTATGTCCTGGGTTCAGGAACATTGAAGTATTACAGTTACAGAAATACAAAGTAATACAATGCAAGATATTAAAAAAAACACAAATATACAGATTAACAGAAAATAAATATGTAGGAAATATATTCACTATGTTACATGTTTACAGGTGCATTCTGTATACAGTCACAATGTTACATGTTTACAGGTGCATTCTGTATATAGTCACTATGTTACATGTTTACAGGTGCATTCTGTATATAGTCACTATGTTACATGTTTACAGGTGCATTCTGTATATAGTCACTGTGTTACATGTTACAGGTGCATTCTGTTATATAGTCACTATGTTACATGTTTACAGGTGCATTCTGTATATAGTCACTATGTTACATGTTTACAGGTGCATTCTGTATATAGTCACTATGTTACATGTTTACAGGTGCATTCTGTATATAGTCACCATGTTACATGTTTACAGGTGCATTCTGTATATAGTCACTGTGTTACATGTTTACAGGTGCATTCTGTATATAGTCACCATGTTACATGTTTACAGGTGCATTCTGTATATAGTCACTATGTTACATGTTTACAGGTGCATTCTGTATATAGTCACTGTGTTACATGTTTACAGGTGCATTCTGTATATAGTCACTATGTTACATGTTTACAGGTGCATTCTGTATATAGTCACTGTGTTACATGTTTACAGGTGCATTCTGTATATAGTCACTATGTTACTTGTTTACAGGTGCATTCTGTATATAGTCACAATGTTACATGTTTACAGGTGCATTCTGTATATAGTCACTATGTTACATGTTTACAGGTGCATTCTGTATTGAGGTATGTTAGTAAGGAGCTCTTGAGTGACTTAAGTCTGGGGGAAGATTTGATGGTGTCTGGGAGGTTATTCCATAATTGCGGTGCTCTGTAGGAAAATGAGGACCGAGCCACTGTCTTTTTGTATTGTGGTATTGCAAGTAAGGTACAGGTCCTGGATAGGAGGTTATAGGATGAGGGAGCTGCTGGGGGAAGCAGCCTATTCAGGTAGGGTGGCAGCTTCCCAGAAAAGCTCTTAAACACCAGGCTGGAAAGGTGAAGGGTGCGCTAGCAGTCACATAAATGAGCATTAGGTTAATTGAGGTGACAGTGTACCACATAAATCACCTCCCCATCGCTAACGGGTTAAGAAACCCATTTGCGAATCGGTATTAGCGTTTTTCAGCGCGAGCTTACTATACTTTGCGCTCCCTATACTTAACATGGCAAGTGCAAAGTGTAAGCAATCAGTAATTAGCGTTAGGATCGCAAAGTTCTAACGCTAATTACAAACAGCTGTCGCTGAGAAAGTTTGCTACAGCTTTAACTGGTACTAACGGATTGCGCTTCTGCAGAATGAGTTAGCAGCAGCTGTAAACCCCCCAAAAAATCAAATACTCCCCTCTCATCCTGCGGCGAGAACGGCGGCCTGATCCACCACTTCTGGCCCCCCGGGAACAGAGTGAGACTGGGGGAAAAAGTCCCTAGTCTCCCTCTGCGGACCTGCAGCTTCTCACGAGATGCGAGATTCTTCCAGTCATGTGACACGGCAGCAGAAGCCTCCATGGAGTCCGGATGCTCGCGACGGCGCTTTAGCGTTGCTACGAGCATCCGGAACGCTAGCGACTGCTACGGGGCAGGCAGCTGGACTCAGCGCCTGCCCCGTACCCTACAGGTAAAAAGGGGACACTAAAGGGAGATTAGCAAACGCAAATTTTTCCCCTTAGCAGCCCCGTTTTAGCTGTAGGAAGATAATAGTGCCCTTAAGTTTAGTATTTAGGCATACGCAGAAATTAAAGCAGTGAGAGGAGAACTAACCCATATCGAAAGGAGAAAGGAGACCTCAGCATTCAAAACACTCTCCAACTATCAGCCCCATCATGCTCAGACAACCATTTGAGACGAGTAGCTCTGAATAGGGATGAGCCGAACATACCCCGAGTTCGGTTCGAGCCCAAACCCGAACTTCCCATTTGTTCGGGTCCGAACCCGAACCCGAACCCCCATGCAAGTCAATGGGGCTGAAAATTCGGTTTTTTAGAGTGCCCTCCAAGAGGGCATATATGCTACATATTTGCCGTAAAAGGTGTATGGGGGTCTGGGTAGTGCCCTGGGGGACAGGAAACAAGGACAAAAAGTAAAAAAAAAAACTTTTTAAAGGGACAGTGAGTTTTCCATGAAATAAGGGTTAAAAATAAAAATGAAAAATTCCTTCAAATATCGTGCCTAGGAGGTCCCCATAACCTGCCTGTAAAGTGGCGGATTTCTAGGATGTATAGAAATATGTAAAAACCAAAAACTGACATTTCAAATGATGGTAAATGCTTTTCCTTTAATCTATCCATAAACAACTGCTTGGGGCGGCAGTCTGTATGAAAAGAGGAAACATTTTCGGACACGCAGAAAAAGTTTACTGATTTTTTGGCGGTGAAAAGCAGGAGAATGGAAACTTCTAGACCAAAAAGCCGATTTGGAAAGTGAGATAAATGGGAGAATTTTTCTGGTTCGGCTATTTTGACCTAGAATTTTCCATTCTCCAGTCATTCTCCTGAGTTTCACCTTTCTCTGAATAACCCTGTCAGGGTTATTCAGAGAGCGGTGAAGAGCAGGAGAATGACTGGAGAATGGAAAATTCTAGGTCAAAATAGCCGAACCAGAAAAATTCTCCCATTTAGGCTGGGGTCAGACTAGCGAATTTTTAATGTGCGTTTAGGCGCACTTAATCACGGCCGCACTAGCAGCAAATGACGGGCAATGACAGCCAATATACGAAGTACGGTCGCAAGAAAGTCCGGCTGCGCAACGTAAGTGGAAAATGAACGCATTTTTTCGAGAACCGCTAGTACAGACGTACAGAGTGCGCTGCGTCCACTAGCGGCGTGTGTGCGTGATTTGGAGACGTCAGACCCTGCTCATGTCCAGCCAACATAACGTCCAGACACCCAAAGTTTCCTGGTTTGGATCCGTAAAAAATCACGCACAAAAATGCGCATCGTATGACCGTTTTCGCGCAATCCGTGAAAAAATACGGCAATGCGTTCGGACGCACTTTTTGACGGTCGCTGCGAAAAATGCGTTAGTCTGACCCTAGCCTTATCTCACTTTCCAAATCGGCTGTTTGGTCCAGATTGTTCTCTTTTCCTGCCATTCTCCTGGTTTTCACCTTTCTCTGAACAGCCCTGAGAGAGAGGTGAAAGCCAGGAGAACTGGCAAGAGAAGAGAACAATCGAGACCAAATAGCCGATTTGGAAAGTGAGATAAATGGGCGAATTTTTCTGGTTCGGCTATTTTGACCTAGAATTTTCCATTCTCCAGCCATTCTCCTGAGTTTCACCTTTCTCTGAATAACCCTGTCAGGGTTATTCAGAGAGCGGTGAAGAGCAGGAGAATGACTGGAGAATGGAAAATTCTAGGTCAAAATAGCCAAACCAGAAAAATTCTCCCATTTAGGCTAGGGTCAGACTAGCGAATTTTTAATGTGCGTTTAGGCGCACTTAATCACGGCCACACTAGCAGCAAATGACGGGCAATGACGGCCAATATACGAAGTACGGTCGCAAGAAAGTCTGGCTGCGCAACGCAAGTGGAAAATGAACGCATTTTTTCGAGAAAGCAGAACCGCTAGTACAGACGTACAGAGTGCGCTGCGTCCACTAGCGGCGTGTGTGCGTGATTTGGAGACGTCAGACCCTGCTCATGTCCAGCCAACATAATGTCCAGACACCCAAAGTTTCCTGGTTTGGATCCGTAAAAAATCACGCACAAAAATACGCATCGTATGACCGTTTTCGCGCAATCCGTGAAAAAATACGGCAATGCGTTCGGACGCACTTTTTGACGGTCGCTGTGAAAAATGCGTTAGTCTGACCCTAGCCTTATCTCACTTTCCAAATCGGCTATTTGGTCCAGATTGTTCTCTTTTCCTGCCATTCTCCTGGTTTTCACCTTTCTCTGAACAACCCTGAGAGAGAGGTGAAAGCCAGGAGAACTGGCAAGAGAAGAGAAAAATCTAGACCAAATAGCCGATTTGGAAAGTGAGATAAATGGGAGAATTTTTCTGGTTTGGCTATTTTGACCTAGAATTTTCACTTCTCCAGTTATTCTCCTGCTTTTCACCGCTCTCTGAATAACCCTGTGAATGTTTAATCCCGAGGTGAAAAATAACATTGCTTTAGATTTTTTTCAAACACCAGTTAAATGCAGCATATTAGGATGTTTTAGGGAAATTAATTCTCAAATCTCAATCAGAAGCAGACACCAGACACCAGCCCACCCTCAGTATATTGTACAATGTATCAAATTGATTACCAGACTAAAAACACCTGGTGTTATGCCCGTTTGTGAACAGAGGTCATTTAGAGTTGATAATCTTTCCACGTACACATTAGTTTTTAATTCAATATCTAATAAACCGTTGCTTATAATATTCTGCAGTAAAGAGTCTCTTTATTTCTAGATTTTTTTGTATTTTTTTAAGCATTTTCTATACTTTTTTCAAAATTTCTTTTTTTTTTCGAACCCGAACCGAACACGCCCAAAAAGTTCAAAATTTGCGAACTTTCGAACTGCCAAAGTTCGGGTCAAACTCCGAACCGTCCGAACCCGAACAGCTCATCCCTAGCTCTGAACAGGTATGTGTTCTTGTAAAGGACAAGTAGGGGGCAGCAATCTTTCCTAATGTCCTTTTGTGTATATATACACACCGGTAATGTATTTTGGGTGTGTATGTGTATAACAGAGCTGCACAGCAATAAAATTCCCAGCAACGAGTCTCTAAACTATGATAAATGTTGTTAGAACTCACTAGATATAAATAAGATGCTTTGCTCCTGTAATAAATCATATTTTTAGTGACATGAGGTTGTGACTATTTGTTGGAATTTCATGTTAACGTTCCTCTATATCTGATATTGAAGGGGGGGGGGCAGAATTTGGAGTATCTGTTGCTACATAAAGCCTACCTACATCCCTGATTCTGACACAGGGTGCCAAGATTACCCACTGGTCCAACATTCTCTCGAAACATCAGAATTCATTGTTTGTTGGGTTTCTCATTCAGAAGAGCAGTGTGTCCATCATAAGAGGTCCCATCGTATGAGACTGCCCCTCTACTACAGAAATATAGGTATCTGGAACCTCTCCCGCTTTCTTCGATATCTCCAGATAATTGGAAGATCCTATCGTTCCAAGTGATACTTGTTTTACGGTTTTCAGGTTAACTTTTCTTATGTATTTACAGTTTGGTTTCTTTAAGAAAGCTTTTCATGTATCATTAAATACACGGCGCCATTCAGCGAATTCTTTAGAAAAGAAAAAATATCAGAGTTATTCAAAAGAGATCCGAATTGCTGGCACAAGGTAACCGAACGCTGAAATTCAGCGTACAGTTACCTTTCCTGGCCATTCGGCTATCCAGAGAGCAGGCAGTTCACCAAATGTTGCTGCCATTCGGTGGTTTCATTCGACAGGTTTATTCAGGCGAATCCCATAGGCTTCAATGTAAAAATATTCCCGTTTTAATTCAATATCTAATAAACCATTTATTATAATATTCTGCAGTAAAAAGTCTCTTTAATTTTAGATTTTTTAGGATCTTTTAGGCATTTTTTGCAAACATTTTTTCAATTTTTCTTTTAAATCGTTTTTTCTTTTTTCTGTAACAGCCCTTTTTATTATCATTCATTGGATCTTATATGTAAATTTCAGACATTTTCGATCAGTAGTTTGTTTGCAAACAGCGTTTCACTTTTCAAACATTCAAGCGTTCTGGTTTTTTTTCACTTCATTCGGCTGTCCAGGGCCGGATTTGCACCTCAGGAACCTGTAGGCACAGAAATGCGGAGCACCCCTACCCCCCAAAACTGAAGCTGGTTTTCTCCGTGCTCAAATCAAAAGAAGAGGCAGAATCTGTTGCCTTAGTTGAATTAGTTACAGTTACAAGTATTTATAAAGCATCAAAAATTCCTTAGCGCTGTACAATGGGAGAAACAGAATAACAAATATACATATATGTTACACACACGGAACAGTAGGAGAGAGGACCCTGCTCGAGAGCTTACAATCTAAGAGGAGAGGGGTGACACATTAGGTGAGGATGAATAGGGTATTTGAAGTAACGGGTTGCATGAGGACTGTATGGGAAGTTGGAGCAGGAAATGACAGTGGGGGATCATGGAGTGAGCCGATAGGCTTCTCTATAGTAATGTGTTTTCAGAGACTTCTTGAAGGACTGGAGAGATGGGGAAAGTCTGATGTTGCGGGGGAGGGAGTTCCATAGAAAGGGTGCAGCTCAGGAGAAGTCTTGAAACCAGGAGTTGGGGGTGCGGGTACGAGGAGCTGATAGCATCAGATAATTGGCCGAGCGAAGTGGTGGGGATGGGATGTACCTGCTAATAAGGGAGGAGATGTAGGCAGGGGCGCGGTTATGGAGAGCTTTGAATGTGAGGGCCAGTATAATGAATTGGATTCTAAAGGAAACAGGAGCCAGTGTAGAGATTGACAGAGAGGTGAGGTGCAGGAGGTGAGGTGTAGGAGTCTGGCACAGGCATTCATTACAGACTGCAGAGGCAGAATCTGGGATTGTTTAAGGCCAGAGAGAAGGAGGTTACAGTAGTCAAGGCGGGTGATATTAAGAGCTTGGATGAGCATTTTAGTAGAGTCTGGATTAAGAAAGGGATGGATGCGTGCAATATTTTTTAGGTAGAAGTAGCAAGATTTGGTTATAGACTGAATGTGAGGAGTAAAGGATATATTGGAGTCCAAGAGGACCCTGAGGCAATGGAGCTTGAGAGGTAGAAGTAATGGTGGCACCATTCACCTGAAGAGAAATTGGAGCAGGACTGGAGGTTTTAGAGGGAGGGAAGATGAGAAGTTCAGTTTTAGAGAGGTTGAGATTTAGGAAATGGGAAGTTATCCAGTCGGAGACAGCCGATAGGCAGGCAGCAACACGGTCCAACACTGGAGGAGCGAGATCAAGAGAGGAAAGGTAGATTTGGTGTCATCACCATAGAGGTGATATTAGAATCCATAGGAAGAGATGAGGTTGTCCAAAGAGGCAATATAGATCAAGAAAGTAGGGGACCCAGAACAGAGCCTTGAGGTACCCCAACTGAAAGATGAACTTGTGGTGAAGAGACACCAGGGAAGGAGAAACTGAAGGAGTGAAAAGAGACAGGAAGAGGACCAGGAGAGAGTGATGTCACTGAGGCCAAGTTGACTGAGGCCAAGTTGACGCAGCATGATGAGCAGGAGAAGGTGATGAAACCAGTGTTGAATGCAGCGGAAAGTTCAAGAAGAATAAGGAGGGAGAAGTGACCTTTGGTTTCAGCGGTAGCCAAGTCATTAGTCACCTTGGTCAGAGCAGTCTCAGTAGTTTGTTGGGAGCGAAAGCCAGACTGGTGTGGATCAGTAGAGAGTTAGCAGCAAGAAAACTGGTGAGCTGGTTATCAACCAGACGTTCTAAGATTTTGGAGGCAAATGGGAGCAGAGAGATGGGACAGTAGTTCAAGAAGGAGGTAGGATCAAGAGATGGCTTTTTTAGAATGGGGGTGATCAAAGCACGTTTGAATACAGAGGGGAATATTCTAGAGGAGAGGGAGAGGTTAAAAATATGGGTCAAAGCAGGGACAGTAACTGGTAGGACCGGCCGAATAAGGTGCGAGGGGATGGGATCAAGTGGGCAGGTGGTCGGGTACAGGGCCGCCATCAGGGCATTACGCCCATTACTGCCGTAAGGGGCCCGGGCCCGGTGGGGGCCCGGGCCGCCGGGGCCTGGGGGGAGGATCCCGGGCCCCCGACGACAGCGGCGTCGCCCTTTAACAGCTCCGGAATCGGACTCTGAGTCCGAATCCGGAGCTGTGTCGCTGCTGCTGCTGCAGGAGCCGGAGGAGACTGAGACACTGTGTCTCCTCTAGCTCCTGGCAGCTTCACTTCCTGGCTGGGCGGGGCCAAGCAGCGTGTGAGGGGCCTCCCAAGCACGTTGCTTTGGCTCCGCCCCTCCACTCAGTGAAGCTGCGCGCCGGAGCTGGAGGACCAGGAAGAAGACAGAAGAAAAAGAAGAGAAGAAAATTAAAGAAAAGGTGAAGAAGAAGAGCTGAAGACAGAAGAAAGAAGATAGAAGACAGCGAGTGGTGAGCCAGGGCCCAGACCCTAAGACCCAGGGCCCAGACCCAGACTCCAGGCCCCTAGATCCAAACCCAGGGCCCAGACCCCAAGGCCCAGACCCCAAGGCCCAGACCCCTAGGCCCAGACCTCTAGGCTCAGACCCAGGGCCCAGGACCCAGACCCCAAGGCCCAGACCCAGGCCAGACCCCAAGGCCCAGACCCCTAGGCCCAACCCATGGCCCAGACCCCAAGCCCAGGACCCAGACCCTAGGGCCCAGACCCTTAGGCCCAGACCCAGGGCCCAGACCCCAAGGCCCAGACCCCTAGGCCCAAACCCAGGGCCCAGACCTCTAGGCTCAGACCCAGGGCCCAGACCCAGGACCCAGACCCCTAGGCCCAGACCCCAAGGCCCAGGACCCAGACCCTAGGCCCAGGGCCCAGACCCTTAGGCCCAGACCCAGGGCCCAGACCCCAAGGCCCAGACCCCTAGGCCCAAACCCAGGGCCCAGACCCCCTAGACCAAACCCAGGGCCCAGACCCCTAAGCCCAAAACCCAGGGCCCAGACCCCAAGGCCCAGGACCCAGACCCTAGGCCCAGACCTCTAGCCCAGACCCCAAGGCCCAGACCAGGGCCCAGACCCCAAGGCCCAGACCCTAGGGCCCAGACCCTAGGGCCCAGGGTCCAGACCCCTAGGCCCAGGGCCAAGACCCAGGGCCCAGACCCAGGGCAAATGCCCAGACCCCAAGACCCAAACCCAGGGCCCGGACCCAGGGCCCAGACCCTATGGCCCAGACCCAGGGCCCAGACCCCTAGGCCCAAACCCATGGCCCAGACCCCATGGCCCAGGACCCAGACCCTAGGGCCCAGACCCTTAGGCCCAGACCCCAAGGCCCAGACCCCTAGGCCCAGACCTCTAGGCTCAGACCCAGGGCCCAGACCCAGGACCCAGACCCCTAGGCCCAGACCCCAAGGCCCAGGATCCAGACCCTAGGGCCCAGGGCCCAGACCCTTAGGCCCAGACCCAGGGCAAAGGCCCAGACCCAGGCCCAGACCCTAGGCCAAACCCATGGCCCAGACCCAGGCCCAGGACCCAGACCCTAGGGCCCAGACCCTTAGGCCCAGACCCAAGGCCCAGACCCTAGGCCCAGACCTCTAGGCTCAGACCCAGGGCCCAGACCCAGGACCCAGACCCCTAGGCCCAGACCCCAAGGCCCAGGATCCAGACCCTAGGGCCCAGGGCCCAGACCCTTAGCCCAGACCCAGGGCCCAGACCCCAAGCCCAGACCCCTAGGCCCAAACCATGGCCCAGACCCCAAGGCCCAGGACCCAGACCCTAGGGGAGACCTCTAGGCCCAGACCCCAAGGCCCAGACCCAGGGCCAGACCCCAAGGCCCAGACCCTAGGGCCAGACCCTAGGGCCCAGGGTCCAGACCCCTAGGCCCAGGCCAAGACCCAGGGCCCAGACCCAGGGCAAATGCCCAGACCCCAAACCCAGGGCCCAGACCCAGGGCCCAGACCCTATGGCCCAGACCCAGGGCAAAGGCCCAGGGCCCAGACCCAGGGCCCAGACCCCTAGGCCCAAACCCATGGCCCAGACCCCAAGGCCCAGGACCCAGACCCTAGGGCCAGACCCTTAGGCCCAGACCCCAAGGCCCAGACCCCAAGGCCCAGACCCCTAGGCCCAGACCTCTAGGCTCAGACCCAGGGCCCAGACCCTTAGGCCCAGACCCAGGGCCCAGACCCCAAGGCCCAGACCCCCTAGACCCAAACCCAGGGCCCAGACCCCAAGGCCCAGACCCAGGGCCCAGACCCCTAAGCCCAAACCCAGGGCCCAGACCCCAAGGCTCAGGACCCAGACCCAAGGCCCAGACCCAGGGCCCAGACACTAGGGCCCAGACCCCCTAGGCCCAAACCCAGGGCCCAGACCCAGGGCCCAGACCCCCTAGGCCCAGACCCTGGGCCCAGACCCCCTAGGCCCAGACCCTGGGCCCAGACCCCCTAGGCCCAAACCCAGGGCCCAGACCCTAAGGCCCAGACCCAAGGCCCAAACCCAGGGCCCAGACCCTAAGGCCCAGACCCTAAGGCCCAAACCCAGGGCCCAGACCCCCTAGGCCCAGACCCTAAGGCCCAGACCCCCTAGGCCCAAACCCAGGGCCCAGACCCTAAGGCCAGACCCAGGGCCCAGACCCTAAGGCCCAGACCCAGGGCCCAGACCCCTAGGCCCAAACCCAGGGCCCAGACCCTAGGGCCCAGACCCTAAGGCCCAGACCCAGGGCCCAGACCCCCTAGGCCCAAACCCAGGGCCCAGACCCTAGGGCCACAGACCTAAGACCCAGGCCCAGACCCTAAGACCCAGGGCCCAGACCCCTAGGCCAAACCCAGGGCCCAGACCCTAAGGCCCAGACCCAGGGCCCAGACCCTAAGGCCCAGACCCAAGGCCCAACCCAGGGCCCAGACCCTAAGGCCAGACCCTGGCCCAGACCCCCTAGGCCCAGACCCTAAGGCCCAGACCCCCTAGGCCCAAACCCAGGGCCCAGACCCTAAGGCCAGACCAGGGCCCAGACCCTAAGGCCCAGACCCAGGGCCCAGACCCCCTAGGCCCAAACCCAGGGCCAGACCCTAGGGCCCAGACCCTAAGGCCCAGACCCAGGGCCCAGACCCCCTAGGCCAAACCCAGGGCCCAGACCCTAGGGCCCAGACCCCAAGGCCCAGACCCCTAGGCCCAGACCTCTGGCTCAGACCAGGGCCCAGACCCTTAGGCCCAGACCCAGGGCCAGACCCCAAGGCCAGACCCCCTAGACCAAACCCAGGGCCCAGACCCCAAGGCCCAGACCCAGGGCCAGACCCCTAAGCCCAAACCCAGGGCCCAGACCCCAAGGCTCAGGACCCAGACCCAAGGCCCGACCAGGGCCCAGACACTAGGGCCCAGACCCCCTAGGCCCAAACCAGGGCCCAGACCCAGGGCCCAGACCCCCTAGGCCCAGACCCTGGGCCCAGACCCCTAGGCCCAGACCCTGGGCCCAGACCCCCTAGGCCCAACCCAGGGCCCAGACCCTAAGGCCCAGACCCAAGGCCCAAACCCAGGGCCCAGACCCTAAGGCCAGACCTAAGGCCCAAACCCAGGGCCCAGACCCCCTAAGGCCCAGACCCTAAGGCCCAGACCCCTAGGCCCAAACCCAGGGCCCAGACCCTAAGGCAGACCCAGGGCCCAGACCCTAAGGCCCAGACCCAGGGCCAGACCCCTAGGCCCAAACCCAGGGCCCAGACCCTAGGGCCCAGCCCAGGGCCAGAACCCCCTAGGCCCAAACCCAGGGCCCAGACCCAGGGCCAGACCCTAAGACCCAGGGCCCAGACCCCTAGACCCAGGGCCCAGACCCCCTAGGCCCAAACCCAGGGCCCAGACCCTAAGGCCAGACCCAGGGCCCAGACCCTAAGGCCAGACCCCAAGGCCCAAACCCAGGGCCCAGACCCTAAGGCAGACCCTGGGCCAGACCCCCTAGGCCCAGACCCTAAGGCCCAGACCCCCTAGGCCCAAACCCAGGGCCCAGACCCTAAGGCCAGACCCAGGGCCCAGACCCTAAGGCCCAGACCCAGGGCCCAGACCCCCTAGGCCCAACCCAGGCCCAGACCCTAGGGCCCAGACCCTAAGGCCCAGACCCAGGGCCAGACCCCTAGGCCCAAACCCAGGGCCCAGACCCTAGGGCCCAGACCCTAAGACCCAGGGCCCAGACCCTAAGGCCCAGACCCCTAGGCCCAAACCCAGGGCCCAGACCCCTAGGCCAAACCCAGGGCCCAGACCCCAAGGCCCAGACACCAAGGCCCAAATACAGACCCAGGGCCCAGACCCTAGGGTCCAGACCCCATACCCAGGGCCCAGACCCCAAGGCCAGAGCCAGGGCCCAGACCCCAGACCTAGGGCCCAGACCCCAAGGCCCAGACCCAGGGCCCAGATCCTAGGACCCAGACCCCAAGGCCCAGGGACCAGACCAGGGCCAGGCTAGACCCCAGGGACCAGACCTCAGGCCGAAGACCTCAGGGACCAGACCCCAAGGCCCAGTCCCAGGGACCAGGCCCAGGCCAGACCCAGACCCAAAGGCCATCATACACAGCCCGTTTCTGTGAGATTTATTGCTGTGGATTCTGTGATATGTTCAGACACACACCGCTCATTAACTGTGAGTTTTATTGCTGTGGATACTGTGATAAGCTAATACACACTGCACATTACTGGGAGTTTTATTGCTGTGGTGCTATGTTATGTCCTTTTTTTTTTGAAGGGGGAGAAAAGCTGTTAGAGGTTGAGGGGGGGCCCTGGGGGGCCCCATCGTGAGGTTTAGTAAGGGGCCCCATCATTTCTGATGGCTGCCCTGGTCGGGTAGGAGGACATGAGAAGTTCTGTTACATCCTCCTACGAGACTGTAGAAAAGGAAGACTTAGTAGAAGAAGAGGGGGCAGGGAGTGAGGGAATCAGTGGGGTAGAATGGTTAAAGGAGGAGGGCAGTGAATGCAGCAGCATTGTTTGTTTTATATGTAAAAGCATATATTGCCTCTGCTGTAGAACAGAAAAAAATATTTTGCATTTACTTTCTTTTTTTATTTTTACACATTACATGGTCATGTTTGGTATCATAGTAAAGACTAGACCTTTCCAATGACACCTCACTTAACCTTGTGTACTATACAATTCAGGGATGCAGGTTCTAAAGCCCCCCTACCCCTCCTTAGTGCCACGTTCTAGGTTTTGAATTAAACAATGCGTTGCTTCACCAGATACACACTTGCTGGCAGTATGGTAAATGAGGTGAGTTAGTGCAGCATCACTGTTCACTTTATAATTGTAAACTGAATAATAGTGCCGTGTTAGAAAAAAATGTGAAAAATATTATTTTAATAGATAGTTTATTTTTACATAAATCTAACCTGGTTATATTTGGCATCACTGGAAAGGCTATAAACTGACCTTTTCAATGATACTCTTAGAGCTCCAGAGATACAGTGGTCTAAATTATTGCAAATTGTAAAAAAAAATAATATATATATATATTTATTTTACACACAGAGCAAGGCGCCCCCTTGTGGCAGGCGCCTGTAGGCACATGCCTACTGTGCCTAATGGTAAATCCGGCCCTGCGTCTGCGGTGTCGGGTATTTCCGGCAGCTGCGCTGCGTGTGATCGGCTCCTGCTCGGGTTTCTCCGGCGTGTTCAACGGGTTTGCGGCGGCTTTTCCCTGTGCCTTGACGGCCCTGAGGTGCTTGCTGAATACACCGCAGGGTCACCGAAATGAGATCGCCAAATCGTACCGAATTGAAGAGAACGAACGTGCGATGACGTTTCGATTCTCTTTGAATAACCCTGTATATATTTTAGTATCTTAAATACCTGGAGGAAGTGTTGTGGCTAAGGCAAGTAATACAGGGTTATTCAAAAAGAGTCGAACTGGACCCGAAACTGCACCGAACAGTGAATGTCTCCATACGGTGCAATTCTGTGGCCATTCGGCTAGTTACAAAGCAGGCAGTTCGCCAAATATTGGAATATTGCCAGCGAAATACAGGTGATCTCCAGCGGCAGTGTAATCCCCCATAGAGAAGCAATGGTCAATCTATTCAAAGACACAGAACAGCAGAGAAATGTCAGAGAAATGCCCTGATGTTCAGTGTTTTCATTCGGCAGGTTTAGTATGGCGAATCCCATAGGTTTCAATGTTAAAAATGTTCCCGTTTTTATCCATTATCTATTAAACTGATTATCCTTTTAATCTGCAGCAAAAAGTCTGTTTGTTTATTTTTCGGGATTTTTTAAGGCATTTTTTGGCAAATTTTTTTCAGACTTTTTTTAAATAGTTTTTTTTTTTTCTGTAACAGACCTTTTTGTTATTATTCATAGGACCTTAGATGTAATTTTCAGGCATTTTCGTGCAGTACTTTTTTTTGCCAGCAGCTTTTAAAATTTTCAGTGTTTTCTTTCTTTTTTTAAAAGTTGCAGCGGACCGTGGGCTTTCTTCAGGTGCGTTCGACGGTTTTGCGATGGATCGTCAGGTGTGTTTGGCTTTTTTTTGGGGGGTGTTTTCCGGGTCTCTCTTATTTTCTTCTGACGTTTTCTCCGATCGATGCGACGGTTTTTCCGGATGCGTTCTACAGATTTTCCCTGCACTTCCGGGACCCTGCAATGAATCCTGAATTCATCGCATGGTCGGGGAATTGGATTGCCCAAATTACAGGGAATGGTGGCATTTCGGTGCTCTTTGAATAACCCTTACAGTATGGCAAACAGACAATAGGCCACTAGAGGGCGAAATACAAATAGAATTGTAGGACAGTATATTTTGTACAAGGTGCTCTGCGATAACACACAAGAATGATGAAACATTTATCCAAAAAATAAAAAAGCTGCAAAACAACAACAACAACAACAACATGTCGTCTCGGCATAAAAAGAATCTGGGTTCAATATTTAGCTGACGGTCGTTATGCAAATTTATCTTATGCAATAAATGCATCATGTTTTAGCTTAGAGTCCTTAGGATTTTTATAACATTTTGAAACATCCACATTCCAACGTGAAACCACAAATCATTTGTGATGATCAAGCGTTGAAGAGCACTTATTTTCGCAGAACTTTGTCTTTCGATTGAAGAATAAACTCTACAAACCACCTTTGAAGAAGGCAGCACGACACCCCAGGTTACCCCAAAAGATATTCAAAGTCTTATATTAAGATTAGAAGAGAATTTCAGTAGGTTCTAAGTCGCTGCATCACCATGGCGTAAGAAACACTGTACCCGTCTGTGTAGGAGAGTCGTACTGGAATGTGGCGCAGGAGTTAAACACATATATATCATGGCCATTTTAGCAACAGATGTCACTCAGTTAAAGCCCCAGGGCTAAATTCCAATCTTCGCGTAAAAACACTGGCGCAAAGCGTGAATTTTGTGCGTGAAGTGTTAAACGTTTGCACGCGCAAATCACCGCTGGAATTACAATCCTCGCGTGTTTTTTCATCCGTCGAGCAATAACGCGTGTAAGGCTGGGGTCAGACGAGCGCACGTTTAACGTGCGTTCTGGCGCACATAATTACGGCCGCACTAGCAGCAAATAACGGGCAATGACGGCCAATATACGAAGTACGGTCGCACGAAAGTCCGGCCGCGCAACGCAAGTGGAAAACGAACGCATTTTTTCGAGAACGCCGAACCGCTAGTACGGACGTACAGAGTGCGCAGCTGCGGCATAGCGGCGTGTTTGCGTGATTAGGAGACGTCAGACGCTGCTCATGTCCGGCCAACATAACGTCCAGACACCCAAAGTTTCCTGGTTTGGATCCGTGAAAAATCACGCACGAAAATGCGCATCGTATGACCGTTTTCGCGAATTCCGTGAAAAAATACGTCAATTCGTTCGGACGCACTTTTTTACGTTCGCGTGTAAAAATGCTTTCGTTTGACCCTAGCCTTAACCGGACGCGCACAAATGCTCACGCAGTACCGTTGTGCGCAGAAATCGGTGTGCGCACTGTTTTTTTCTCGCGATTCAGCCAATTAGAATTAAGAACCACAATTATCTCACGTTAAGAAATTGCGCAGCAATAATAAATGCACACACAACTTCATCCATTGTATTGGTTTGGGTATGTGTAACTATACTTTGCTGCATTTTTTTTTGGGCTGGTGTATTTGGTTTCGGCCGGGTTGATAGAATTTGCCATTAACACCAGCTTTTAGGAGTTGCTAAAATTCTGCGCGCAACGGCTGTGCGTTACAAACTGCGCATAGATTGTAATACCATCCACGTACCAGCGCACAAACGCATTTGCGCTCACAATGTTAAGTATAAGACGTGCGCAGTACAGTAAGCTCGCGTAGGGTTTGCGCAGGTTCATCCGCGGTAGACGATTATGGGCGTTTATTGCGCTATGTAATACAGCATTCGGCGCAAAGGGTTTTACCCCTCGCGTTTATGCGTTTTTTTCCGCCGGTGCGAACGTTTGCGTGAAGATTGTAATTTAGCTCCCAGTCTTTAGTTCGATACTTATATCTTCCTTTCCTGATTTTATCCATTTATAGAGCTTTAATAAGTTGTTTATATTCAATCACAGTCCAATTGGTAACCGGCTCATCGAACGAATAGGACCTCCTATCCCATGCCTGGAGATTATCGGCAACAACTACCTATCCCATAATACATTACCAGGCAAAACAATAATCAACATGAAATGGAAACATTCAGGGTAATTCAAAGAGATCCGAATTGATTGAGAAAGGTAACCGAACGCTGATTTTTCCTGGCCATTCGGCTATCCAGAGAGCAGACAATTCGCCAAATCCTGGCGAATTGTCTGCACATACGGTGCCTGTTTGGTCCCTGTTCGAGGGCAGTGAAATCCCCATAAAAAAGCACTGCTTCGGCTATTCAGAGAACACAAACCAGCAGTGAAAGGTTCCCCTAATGCCCTGCCATTCGGTGGTTTCATGCGGCAGATTTATTCAGTTGAATCCCATAGGCTTCAATGTTAAAAATATTCCCGTTTTAATTCAATATCTAATAAACCGTTCATTATAAAATTCTGCAGTAAAAAGTCTCTTTATTTATAGATTTTTTAGGATATTTTAAGCATTTTTCTGGATTTTGTTTTTTTAACTTTACTTAATTTTTCTGTAACAACCCTTTTTATTATCATTCCCTGGACCTCCTGTGTAAATTTCAGACATTTTCGCTCAGTAGTTTCTTTACAAACAGTGTTTCACTTTTCAATCATTCAAGCAAACTGTTTTTCTAATTTATTCACTGCCTCTTCTGTGGTGTCGGCTTTTTCTGGAGGCTGCGATCGGCTCCTGCTCGGGTTTTTCCGTGGTTTTCGGTGGGTTAATCCAGATGTTTTTGCGGGTTTTCAGCGTGCATTCGCCGGGTTTTGCAGTTAGTTTTTTTGTCAGGTATACGGCAGCCTTTCCCTGAAATTCGGGGACCCTGTGGTGCTTGCTGAATACACCGCAGGGTCACCGAAATGGGATCGGCAAAAGGAACCGAATTGAAGAGAACGAAAAGTCACCGAACGTGCGGTGACTTTTCGAATCTCTTTGAATTACTCTGATTGTATTTGAGATGGGAGGTTGTTGATAAGCCCCCTTAGCCCCCACTCACATTTTTGCATGCACCCATACATTTTAAAGTTTCGCACAGCTGCTTTGCCCGTAAGTCAAGTAACTGGGTCTCTTTAATGGCCTGCTGCCATAAAGTGCATTTCGTTTTGTTCCGAATACAAATTCGGACAAAAATCACCATTTTCGTTTCTTTTTTCATTTCCGAAATACAAAAATCTGCCGGCTGAATTTTCAGATCGGTCCGAAAATACGAATCGCGGTAGCGTAACGAAAACAACGAAACGAAATATCGGAACGAAAAATGATCTGAAAAAGATCTGAACGAAAAAAAAAAAACGGAACCAAAATGAACCAAAATAAAAAAAAAGAATGGAAACGGATAAAAACAGGGGATTTTTTTTTTTTTTTTTTTTTTTACATTGAAACCTATAGAATTCACCTGATTAAACCTGTAGAACGACTCAGCGAAGATCAGGGTTAGAAATTAAGGTTAGAAATTCTAAACCTGATTTTCGATGGTTCGTTTGACAGGTTTAATCAGGCGAATCTTATAGGTTTAAGTGGAAAATAAATCCCCATTTTTATTAAATATGTATTCAACTGTTTATTTTTTTCACTAGCAGCAAAAAGTCTCTTTTTTTTAGCATTTTTTAGGCATTTTTTTGGGTTAAATTTTAGGTTTCCTAATTTATTTTAACCCCTTCGCTGCGGAGGACGCGCTCAGCGCATCCACCTGCAGGTAGCGTTCCTTGCAGAGGACGCGCTGAGCGCGTCCTCCCTTTGGGGACAGCGATCTGCCGGGTTCCGGCCGATCGCTGTGCCCCCCGGTGCGGGCTGACATCCTCGATGTCAGCCCAGCACCCGGAACTGCCGCCGGCACAATTAGATGTCATCGCGGCGGCGCGATGACATCTAATTCAGGTGCCCCCCCGCATGTGTGGAGGAGGCGCCTGAAAGGGAGGGGGGGAGGTCCTTCGGACCTCTCTCCCTCCCGATCGCCGGGGTACATGGGGTTAATCCCTGGAAGCCTACCACCCAACTCACTGACGCAACCATCAATCACTCTCACCTTACAGTCCTCTCCTCCTGTTTCCAACCCCAACCCTCCCAGATTGTAAGTTCCTACGGGAATAGGGCCCTCATCTCCTCCTGTACTGTTTGTCAAATGTTGTTCAATGTATTGTAAACCCGTCTATACTGTGCTTATTGTACAGCGCTGCGGAATATGCTGGCGCTTTATAAATAAAGAATAATAATAATAATAATAATGGGGGCCGGATCACGAATCGGCGACGAAAAGCACCGGTTCGTGATCCTTTCCCGGAGCTGGCCGACATCTTGGATCCGGGAATGCCCCCTGAGGGCATAGCACGATGACGCCAGTCCTGGAGTTAACCCCTAACTGCCACCAATGGTGGAGATAGGGGGTTCCAATGAACCCCCTATCTCCCGATCCGTGGCAGTTAGGGGTTAATGTTTGATATTGTTGGATCGGCTAGAGCATGGCCGTTCCAACAATACCAAACATGACTATGAATTTTTTTTTTTTTTAAAATTAAATAAAAAAAATATTTTAAAAAAAAAATATAAAAAAAAATAAACAAGTTTTCTTTTCTTTTTTTTGGTTTGTTAATGCAGCAATATTGTTCCCATTTCAATTATAATGTGAACAATGATGCTGCACTAATGATTTTTGTATGCGGTGCGTTTGTTAAAAATCGCGTAATTTTCCCCAAACAAAAATGTAACTAGACCCCATCTCTATTTTTTTAACAAGCGCACCCCATACAAAGTATAACCGCAATTGCTCGCATGTTAAAATGTGAAAAAAAAACACATTACACGTTGTAAATTATTGAAAATTCATATTTTATTGCATTTTTTGTTATAATATACAGACAGGTCATAATGTATACATATAATAATGACATATTATGAATCTACCGAGTCTGACGGAAAGAACGATATATAATATGTCTGGGTCATATACTAAAATAAAGCTTCAAAACGCGTTTAAACATGATGCGCAAAATCGGTAAAAATGACCTCAGCACAGAGGCGGGAAATGCCTCAGCAGCAAAAGGGTTAAAGCAATGAGGCTTTCTAACAATAGGATTCAATGTAAAAAATATTCCCCGTTTTTTAATTAAATATTTATTCAGCCGTTTATTTTTTCACTTGCAGCAAAAAGTCTCTTTATTTATTCATTTTTTTAAGATTTTTTAGGAGAAATTTTAGGTCAGTGAAATGCCCTGATTTTCGGTGGTTCATTTCGCCATGGTACAATTCACTGCAGTTCAGCGGCAGTGAAATTCCCCATAGAGAAGTAATAGTTAATCTATTCAGAGAACGCTGAGTGAACACCACCAAATCGTCAGTGAAATGTCCCAAACGAAACGAAAAAAGACGGAATGAAATGATCCAAAACGGAAAAGAACGAAAAAAATCCGAAACAAAACGAAAAAAAAAAAACCTCCGCGCACATGTCTATGGAATAGTGAACTTCAAGCTATGTGCACAATGATGTAAATAAAAAGAAAAAAAAATCTTATTTTTTTATTCAGTGAGTCAAAGGCAGAACCGTTGAACCTTGCATATGTCCATCATTCTAGTCACTCCTGAAGAGATTTGAGAGGTTGGATCACAGCACAGGGCTATACTCTTCACTTTTGCAACAAAAACGTTGGCATTGGGAGAGATGAAAGGACCATGTAACTGGCCCACTGGTCTATACAGCTTAGGCTAGGGTCAGACGAGCGTGATTTCTACGGACTGTACGTTCGTGCACACGGACGTACGTCAGTACGGAAGACGCAGTAGTGGCCACACAGTCCGTTTATTCACTGACGTATATTTTGACGGATGTAGGAGAGAAAATAAAAAGCAAAACCATTTTGTCCGTGAAAAATGCTGGACGTATAAATGCAGTCCGTCTGACCACGTTCCATCACTCACACACAAAGCTATGCAGACGTTGCGGACGCAGCGCACTTTGTGCGGCCGTTCTAGGGGTTGTACGTTCTTGCCTGCCTTGCGTCCGTTTCCCGCGGCCGTTGTGCGTCCGCAGTTCAGTGCGGACGTACTTCGTGTGTCGGGCTCCATTGGGCTTTCTTTCATGCTATCACGGACGTACTTTTAGGCTCAATCACGGACGTGAACACTACGCTCGTCTGACAGCAGCCTTATAGTGCCAGCCCAGAAGCATCTTGTAAGTTTGCCCACAACCATGGTCATTGTAGCCTGCTGGGGATGTGCCCAGCTAGCCCAACGGTCAATACAGACTTGTTGAATCCCTACAAAAATTAAATGAGATGACAAAAGAAAATGACACTACTAAATAACCGGGTTTGGGTCGAAATCCCTACAACCAGGTTCCCTAATGCCAAAATCCCAACGGCCAACTCCCTGACGCCCAACTTCCCTGACGGCCATCTTCCAGACATCCAAAATCCCAGCGGCTAACACTAATCCTACTCCCTAACCCCCTAAACCTAGCCCTAACCCTAACCCCCTAAACCAAGCCCTAACCCTAACCCCCTAAACCTAGCCCTAACCCACTAAACCTAGCCCTAACCCTAACCCCCTAAACCAAGCCCTAACCCTAACCCCCCTAAACCTAGCCCTAACCCTAACCCCCTAAACCAAGCCCTAACCCTAACCCCCCTAAACCTAGCCCTAACCCACTAAACCTAGCCCTAAACCTAACCCCCTAAACCTAGCCCTAACGCCCCTAAACCTAACCCCCTAAACCTAGCCCTAACCCCTAAACCTAGCCCTAACACTAACCCCCTAAACCTAGCCCTAACCCCCCTAAACCTAGTCCTAACCCTAACTCCCTAAGGGTTAGGGTGTTAGTATTAGGGTTAGCCCAGGGGTCAGCAACCTTGGCTCCCTGATGTTTTGGGAACTACATCTCCCATGATGCTCAGTCACCCATTAGCCTGTCTGAGCCACATGGGAAATCTAGTTCCCAAAACATCAGGGAGCCAAGGTTGCTGACCCCTGGGTTAGCCGCTGGGATTATGGATGTCTGGAAGTTGGCCGTGTAGGGAAGTTGGGATGTCCGGCGCTTGTTCTGTCTAGAAGTTGGCCGTCGAGATGTTGGCATTAGGGAACCTGGCTGTAGGGATTTTGTCCGGCACCCTAAATAACCAAAAGGAAGGTTAAGCCATTAAGCCATTTTATTGGCTGTTTTTTCAATTCGATTGAACGGATTCGTCCACAGCAGGACTCCGAAAAATGCCCCCTTTTAGAAAAAGGTGTGCAGAGAAAACCCTACATTTTCTTTCCACAATGGTATCCAAGTAACCCCTGTTACTATCCCTAACCCTAAGGCCGGTGCACACTAGACTAGAGTAGACGTTTTTTTTAACGCACTAACGCGCGTTAAAAAAAAAAACATCGTACCCGACGCTCGTCCACGCCCCCTTGCGTTATCTTCCATAGGAGATAGCGGAGCACCCGTCGACGTGAATCCTAGCGTTCTAGAATGGCGATGCGCTAGGATTCGCGTCGACGGGTGCTCCGCTATCCTCCTATGGAAGATAACGCAAGGGGGGTAGACGAGTGTCGAGTACGATGATTTTTTTTTAACGCGCGTTAGTGCGTTAAAAAAAACGTCTAGTGTGCAGCCGGCCTTAAAGTAACTCCTGGTGTACAGGACGTCTAGGGTTAGGGTTGCCTTTCGGGTTAAGGTTAGTATTATTTGGGTTATGTTTGGGTTAGTGTTATAGTTAGGGCAATTTTTAAGGTTATGGTTAGTTTTCAGGTTAAGTTTTTAGTACCAAACCAACACCAACATTAAAATTGATGATATTCAGTGTGATTTTCCCTGTTTCCCTTCCCACAGAGCTATTTATCAACACCTGTCAGCACTTGATATTTTTTGCCGAATCTGGCTTACCATTAAATTCCAATTGAATCGTTTAAGATGGAATTTCCATGAAAGAGTATAGACGCAAGTGTCAATAATCGTGACAATTTTATCAGGAATCTAAATGCCTATAAGTCCTAATTTAGATCTCCCAAACTGAAAAATGTCTGAATATACACAAAATTTTGGTGATCGAGTCCGTAGCGTTATTTATTGGCATGTTAATAGTTAACTATAGTGATGATAATAGTGAATCAGACTGATTAAGATGGATGGACACTTGAAGGATTTATGTCAATGGTTAGACACCTGTTGACATCTGTACATCAGAAAGTTAAGGGGTTATTCAGAGAGAGCCAATCTGGCCCCGAAATTTAACCGGACACTGAAATTCAGCGAACGGGGACATTTCGGGGACATTCGGCTATTCAGAGAGCAGGCAAATCGCCAAATTTTGGAGAATTGCCTACACATACGGTGCCTGTTCGAGGGCAGTGAAATCCCCTATAGAGAAGCAATGGTTAATCTATTCAGAGAACAACGAACAGCTGAGGAATGTCAGTGAAATGCCCTGCCATTCTGTGGTCTCATTCGGCAGGTTTATTCAGGCGAATCCCATAGGCTTCAATGTTAAAAATATTCCAGGTTAATTCAATATCTAATAAACCGTTCATTATTTTACTCTGCTGTAAAGAGTCTCTTTATTTTAAGATTTTTAGGATCTTTCAGGCATTTTTAGTCTAATTTTTTTTGCGTTTTTTTTTTAAATCGTTATTTCATTTTTCTGTAACAGCCCTTTTTATTATCATTCATTGCATCTTATATATAAATTCCAGGCATTTTCGTTCTGTAGTTTTTTTGCAAACAGCGTTTCAAATTTCAAACTTTCATGCAAACGTTTTTTTTTTCCCCCACCACGTTCGTCTGCCTATCGGCTTTTTCTGGCGGCTGCTCTGCACTGTGATCGGATTTTTCCGGCGTGTTCGGTGGGATTTTTGCGGAGGTTTCTGCAGGCTTTCGGTGAGTGTTTGGCGAGTGTTCTGCAGGTTTGCGGCGAGTATTCCCTGCACTATGAGGGCCCTGCGGTGCTTGCTGAATACACCGCAGGGTCGGCGAACTAGATATCGCCGAATTGCCCCTAAGTGCGGGGAACGAAAAGTGACTTTTCAGAGCTCTCTGAATAACCCTGTAAGTGACAAAATCAAAGTCAAAACTGCACTCTACAAGATTTACTTTCAACATCATCAGAGACCTTAAAACACCCCAAATACCCCCTGTTCATAAAGAAACAGCAAAAGTAAAAGATGGCAAAGAAGAACATCTGCAAATTCAATCGAAACAATAAATAATAAGTACCAAAGCAAAGAGATAACTCTCTCATAAGTTATGATTAAGGCAGAAGGAAACGGCTTTTAATGGTAAAGCCCCTGACATCCGATGGATTCTTATCTTAAGACAGTAGAGCTAAATACCGGTACCGATACATTACCAAGCTTGGGTAGAGAGCTGATAAGTGTTGAAAAAAACCCACTGTGATTTATAGCCCAGGAACATTTACATCCTAACATGGTTTAGAACGGGAAAAAAAAAGGCAAAATCTCAGAATTATCCTTAATATCTAAAACAGATTTCCTAAAGCCGAACATGGTTTGTGTGTCACAATTAGGGATGAGCTGTTCGGTTCGATCAGTTCGGAGTTCGATTCGAACATTGGCAGTTCGAAAGTTTGCGAACTTCGAACATTTCCGCGTGTTCGGTTCAAGTTCGAATTTTTTTTTTTTTTAAAAAAAGTATAAAAAAATGCTTAAAAAATACTAAAAAATCTAGAAATAAAGAGACTCTTTACTGCAGAATATTATAAGCAACGGTTTATTAGATATTGAATTAAAACGGGAATAATTTTAACATTGAAGCCTATGGGATAAAACATTCTTGTTGCTAAAACATCAGGCAGACGAGGCCCTCTAATCAGGCACTGTAGAGGGCAGCCCGTCGGGGCCTCCCAAGGATCCCTTGAGGAGCATGCGGCGGCAGGATGACAGAGCTGCGACTGTGCGGGCTGGCCAGCCGGGTGCATGTGGCAGAGAGGTGGCGCAGGGACTCCAGGGAGGGAGCTACGGCAGACCCCCCTTCCCACCCCCCTTCCCCACAACCAGGATCCAGGGAGGAGCCCCCACTGACCACCAGGCTAAGGTAAGGCGAAACATTTTAATTTTATTTTATTTTAATATTGGACCGCAGGGTCCAACCCTGCACTCTTCCACAATACCACAGAGGGGTTACGGTGTGACGGCACTGTTGCCGACACTAAAGGCCCAATTTTAAAGCACCTATTGTTACTTTCATCCAAAGCCTGCATAAGTTTCACCATAATTCAGCCAAAAAATCATTAAACTTGTTCTGCGTGTCCTAAAGTGTCTTTTCATACAGGCTGCCGCCCCAAGCAGTTGTTTATGAATAGATTAAAGGAAAACCGTTTACCGTCATCTGAAACATCATTTTTTTGTTTTTAAATGTTTCTATACATCCTACAAATCCGCCACTTCACGGGCAGGTTATGGGGACCTCCTAGGCACGATATTTGAAGGAATTTTTCATTTTTATTTTTAACCCTTATTTTATGGAAAACTCACTGTTCCTTTAAAAACGTCTTTTTTAAAACTTTTTGTCCTTGTTTCCTGTCCCCCAGGGCACTACCCGGACCCCCATACACCTTTTATGGCCAATATCTAGCATATATGCCCTCTTGCAGGGCACTCTAAAAATCGAACTTTCGAATCCCATTGACTTGCATTGAGTTCGGTTCGAGTTCGAACTTGAACTTTTGAAATTGTTCGAGTTCGAATGCGAACCGAACACGGGGGTGTTCGGCTCATCCCTAGTCACAATGTAGCATTCACACGGATACATATAAGGACGGAGCTTGCAGTAGACTCTGTGCGCAGATACCGGGTGGAGGGAGAAGCTCTGCTTTGTCAGGTGAAACCTAGAACATTTTTCACCGATAACATAATGATACACTTAATAGTAATCTAATGTTCAAATTTGACAGTGTGTCATATTAATCCCAATTTTTTTTTTCTACTCGGCATGAAGTAACCTGCAGGCAAAATCACCAGGGTCAAGGAAATTTACTCTTGCTGTGTTAACACAGCTGCGTAGCGACGGCATCCAAGTCAATGCACATGACAAAACAGACGCGATTTTCTAACGTTTCTCCGGCATCAAAGCAAGACCATCTAGAAGAACACATTCGCTCTCTGCTCTCGGGGCAATATCAGAACATTCCACAGGACTATTTGAAATCTATACACTTATAAAAGCGATCTACTTTGGTTATAAACATATTTATAGAACATTAAACCAAAAAAAAGAAAGAAACTTTCTATTCTATTTTTTCATTTTTATAGCTTTAGGCAAAGAATTAAAAACCAAACCTTAACAGCATGAAAATATATCTTTTCTTTTAAATGTTTTTATTAATTTTTCGCAGTGTGTTTAATAACAATATTGGAGGATAGAATTCTTAGCAAATATCCGCGGAGCTTTCTTTGAGGGTCGGTATAAAGCAAATCGTGTTGTAAAGTCATACCGAAGCCAAGAAAGCTTCTGAGCGCAGACATATTACCTGCGTGTTATTGTTGGCCGACGCACATCAAGTCTAGAGTGTTATTGGCCTACAGCAACATTCCCCCCCACCTATTTTAATAGATTGAAAATAAAATCTTCAAAGCAACATACGTATAAGATAACAAAGATATGTCAATCTACCTCCCTCTTCAACTTCAAGGGAGGTTCTTCAAGGTGTTTTGCTATCACTTTTAAAAAGGGCAAGTTGCTAAGTGTTTCCATCGCTACTTAAAGATGACATCTTGTATTCCTGCTGTGAGCATTTGTGAGATATTCATGGTTTTTTTTGAGCGACTGCTGTTAACTTAAGTATCTAAATTATCGAACAGTTAAAAAAAAAAAACAGCATTATGCTATAAAATAAAGTCCATTAGGGCAAGCAATCACTAAACTCATGGAAGGTGGTGGTTGTCATGGTGAGACTATAATTATTTCTGTAGAAATGTTTTACCAATATGGAATACATTGAAATGTCTCTTGTTTTCAAACATGTCCATTGTGATATGGATAACACCGTAGCGCCAGTTAGCTTCAGCTCACTGGTAAGTGGTAAATTATATACAATGCATGTCCATCGTGAAGGCTTGATACTTCCTTCTTCTACAGTCCACCCAATACAGTAGGTGTATCCCAAAGAGAATGTACTACTGAGCCCACATCTGGCTCTCGGAGGAATTGCCTTATGGGTCTCAACTCTTTTCAGGTGCCCATAAACCTCTTGCACCACTCCGAAAATTTCATACAGCGCTGTTCAGAACGCGTTTCGCCGGATGGCTTCTTCAGCTGGTGTCCTCCTTTACTTCCACCTGCTGTCACCCTTTATATATGTCCTAAAAGTCTGGATCACAACCTCGGCTGTTATTACTCTTCCTGCCTCTCGGGGCTGCTCTAGCCAATGTCCATTGTGGTAGGCAAGTGCACATCGTTAGGCGTCTTGGCCAAGGACACTCTCGGTTATACAGCTGCTGAGGTTGAACATGCATTTCTGCAGGCGTAGAGCTCAGACTCACTATTGAGGTTTCCTGATTCGAATTTGAATCTGCTTCTCGATGGATGTAAAGCAGAGGTGTCACCACTACGCTATTATGTGGTAGGTGAGTATGTACCGTTAGGGGTCTTGCCCAAGAACACTTGCTGGTGAGGCGCCCTGACAGGGGTCTGAAACCGCTTTTCTCAGTTGTAAGGCAGAAATGTTCTGCTGATGTTGAACCTGTAGAGGCTTGTCCATATGGTCAAAAGGGGCAACGCTCTGCCTCTTATTTTTTTGCAGTACATAAAATTATAATTAAACTATGTACTTTTTTCTGTTATTTAACATCAGCCTGATTGATAAAATGTGTTACGTCCCTTTAAACAGCTTCCTGACCTCCTCAACTCTTGCTAGGCAGCATAAAAAAAGATAATCTGACAATTTGCCTTGGACTGCTTCCAGAAATTTAATAAGGATTCTATGGGAAGTCTTAATTATCATGGACTGCATCTGTTGTTTTAGTTCACTTCTGCTAATTATTTCAACTCTGATGGGTGTCAAACAAACCTGGCCAAAGCTAATATTTGAAGCTTAAATGTAGATCTTATCTGCTTCTCACACCCCGGGAGCCTGCCTTAACCCCTTAATGACAGAGCATGCACAGAGACATTTGTGTTAATGGGGTAAATAGGAATAGTAAAGAGGATTTTTTTTTACTTTCAAACACTGAAGTTTTGTATACTCTGAGTTTTATAAAATAAAATGGGTAAGATCAGGGTCCACTTAGTTTGTTTTTAGTAAATATATATATATAAAAAAGGAAATCACTTAGATTTTTTTATACTTGTTTATTCTGAATGATGTTTGTACACTTCTTGTGGCTAAATTCTGGATTACATTGTAATTATTGAATTTAGCCTCAAAAATAGCCATTTTATTTGCCTCATTAACAGGGTTATGTATATATGTTTTATTCCCTATATTTGGAATCATCCACATATTTTGGAGGTAGTAGTGCCTTATAGACATATTCCTATTAGTGACTTAAAACATTCATGTTTCCAGTCTGGCACCCAACCAACTTGGAATGTCATCCCGCAACGGTGTTGAACCTGCTTCTCCATGGGTGTAGAACAGAGACACACTACAGAGGTGCTTTGATTGGGATTCAAACCTAATTCCACATGGTTGTAGAGCAGAGATGTCACCACCATGCTATCCTGCCGATCTTGAGTATGCATGGTAAGGTGTCTTGCTCAAGGAACCTCCTTGGTGAGGTGTTCTGACTGAGTTCGAAACTACTTTCCATGGTTGTACGGCAGAGATGTTACCACCATGCTATCCTGCTGATGTATATATTGTTAGGTGTCTTGCCCAAGAACACTTGCTGTGACTGGGATTTGAACTTGAATCTCTGTGGTTGTAGAGCAGTGACATTATCTACTGGTTAGAATACTGGTAGAGTTGCCATTATGCCAACAATCCAGCCACTGTTCCATTGTGGTCAATGTTCCAGTGTTAGGCATATTAATTGTAAGACGGCAGTGGCGAACAAAACTTTATTTACCATTTCGATTAGATCTTTATGATGGTTTATATGTCATCTTGTAAAAAACACAACATTAAAGGACACAAGTAACAGTGAGACTGAAAGTAAAAAATATTATTAACATTTAATATTTTCATCTATAAATGCCTCTTATTTTCCAGTAATTCTGGTTAGATTTAATTTAATTAGTGATAGTTACAAACGAAGTTAGAAAAGACGCTGTTTCATTGTATGCATCAACCCAATCTGATACAGAATCTGGAACAGTCCCAAAGTTGCAATGTTAGACAGGAAAAACAAATAAAAGATAAAACGTTTGGTTAGAAAACACTAAATTCCAGGAAAAGATGCAACATTAGTATTTCCTAATGCTAGTAGTAAATCGTTAATATTAGAAAAATATTTTATTAATAGATTTCTTGTGTCCACAATTTGATTTAAGAGATGCAGGATTTAGAAAATGTTAGTCTTGTAAAGTCCACATTGCTCACTACAGAACTGGTGGAAAAGGCAAGGGTTGATATTTATCCATTGGACTTGCTTTTTGACTTCATTGGAGATGACATATATTAGCCACTGGGAAAATGCAGATGGACCACTATGCTTGTGCACCCCGGATCTATAGTATAGACTCTATAATACCATAACCGTCATATGAAATGTATCTGGCAAGTTTGGCATTTTGACTGGTTGGCTTTGACATTGACTGTCTATTTAGAAGAACAGTGGTTCTCAACCTGTGGACCCTCAGGACCCACAATTGTCCTTGGTCATTGAGTCGCGACCCAAAAATAATTGAATTTCTGAAACATTATAATTTATTCCACAAAACAATGTGTGCAATATTCTACAATGTATGCACTTTTTAAACAATTTTGTAAACAAACAGGGATTCTTTCCTAAAAGGATAGTGCAGTAATCACAGCACTTGTGAAAACGAAAGTGTTTGCTGTAAAATAAACTAATTGAAACATATGAAATTAAGCATAACTTATTGGAAAACTGGGGAAGCTTCTTGCTCTTAATAAGTGTCTCAAAGTCTGTGGTGATGGTAGACAAAGCAACTCTAATTTAAATCACTACTGAATGAATAAAATATTATAAAAAAACTTAAACTCACCTGCTCCATGCTCCCCCACCATCTGTCTATGCCGCTGCGCACATTTTTTTCGCAGCAGTCTGCCCTCCCTGAGCCTATGCAATTTGTGTAGTTGAACGCTACTCTAATCGCATAAACTCAAGCTGGCCAAGAGATTGAGGTCTGCAGTGGGCTTCCAGCTCCGCTTACTTCCTGAATCTATGCTTTGCAGTCCCTTGAGAGGGACTGATGAACAATGGACTAGCTTGGACCAATGGAAAAGCACCATTGGACAAGCCATTCCAAAAACCCCTCCATGGGAGGCTGGCCTCCAATGTACTTATTGACGCAGGACAGTCAAGTGACTGTCCTCATCTCGCACAGTCAGTGGGTGTGGGGCTGTGCTCGGGGTGTGACTGTTCACTGTGTCGAAACTCTTCCCTGCAGGTGGAGGGGGCAGTGTGTGGCTGCCTGGAGTGGACGATACAGATCCAGGGGAGCACTTAGAGCAGCCAGTTCCTGGGAAGCACTGAGAGCAGCCAGTTCCTGGGGAGCACTGAGAGCAGCCAGTTCCTGGGGAGCACTGAGAGCAGCCAGTTCCTGGGGAGCACTGAGAGCAGCCAATTCCTGGGGAGCACTGAGAGCAGCCAATTCCTGGGGAGCACTGAGAGCAGCCAGATCCTGGGGAGCATTGAGAGCAGCCAGATCCTGGGGATCACCGAGAGCAGCCAGATCCTACAATCACCGAGAGCAGCCAGATCCTGGAAGCACTGAACCTAGGGAACCTGTGTATATCTGTCTGATACTAGCCAGTGCCTCACCAGCCACTGACCTCACCGCAAGTCCCTGGTATACTGGGAGGCCGGGATCAGGAAGCAGTGTGTGATTCTGCTGAGAATTCTCAGTGTACATGCTAGATTTCTGCAGGGATTATCACATCAGGAGGAAGGCAGGAAAGGAAGAGGAGTGAGAGATTTATAGAGTAAAAGAGAGACCTCTCGGCTGCTTTTGACACTGTTGACCACCCCCTCCTTCTACAGACCCTCAACTCTCTGGGTCTCGGTGACACTGCACTTGCTTGGGTTGACTCCTATTTATCCAACAGGTCCTTCTGTGTGTCCTTTGCTGGTAACTCCTCCTCTTCATTGCCTCTATCTGTTGGTGTACCTCAAGGCTCTGTCCTTGGTCCTCTGCTCTTTTCCATCTACACCTCCTCCTGGGCAAAATCATCAACAGCTTTGGCTTTAATTACCACCTCTACGCTGATGACACTCAGATCTACCTCTCTACCCCTGATCTCTCTCCCCCTGTCCTTTCAAAAGTCAGTGACTGTTTATCTGGCATCTCCTCCTGGATGGCCTCCCACCACCTAAAGATCAACATGTCAAAGACTGAGCTCCTACTTATTCCTCCCTCTAATGCCTCCCCACCTCCTGACTTCTCTATCACGGTGGAGGGTATCACCATCTCCCCATCAAACCAAGTTCGCTGTCTTGGAGTTACACTGGACTCTGCTCTTTCCTTCATCCCCCACATCAAGTCTCTTTCCTCCTCCTGCCGATACCAACTGCGTAATATTTCCAGAATTCGGCCATTTCTTACCACTGTCACCACAAAACAACTCATACACGCCCTGGTAATCTCCCGACTCGACTATTGCAATAATCTCTTATCTGGCCTCCTCTGTCCCGCCTCTCCCCCCTACAATCCATCCTGAGCGCCTCCGCCAGGCTAATTCACCTCACCCGCCGCTCTGTCTCTGCCGCTCCCCTCTGCGAGTCCCTTCACTGGCTCCCCATCCACTGCAGAATTAAGTTCAAAATCCTTATCCTTACCTACAAAACCCTCACTAACTCAGCGCCCACTACCTGTCCTCACTAATCACCAAATACACCCCAGCCCGCTCCCTAAGGTCAAACAGTGACCTGCGCCTAGCTTCTCCCCGCATCACCTCTTCCCATGATAGACTGCAGGATTTCTCACGCGCAGCCCCCACTCTCTGGAACGCTCTCCCTCGTGCTGTCAGACTTTCCCCTAACTTCTCTTCCTTCAAACGCTCCCTGAAAACATTCCTATTTAGGGAAGCCTACCACCCAACTCACTGACGCAACCATCAATCACTCTCACCTTACAGTCCTCTCCTCCTGTTTCCAACCCCAACCCTCCTAGATTGTGAGTTCCTACGGGAATAGGGCCCTCATCTCCTCCTGTACTGTTTGTCAAATGTTGTTCAATGTATTGTAACCCTGTCTGTACTGTGCTTATTGTACAGCGCTGCGGAATATGCTGGCGCTTTATAAATAAATAATAATAATAATAATAAAATAGTGATAGAGGGAGAAAGGAGAGAGATGAGGAGAAATGGAGAGTAAGACATAGCTACAAGGACAGATGCAAAAATACACAGAAGGACACACAAATATAGATGGACAGACAGAATACCAGATATTCGGAAAGAAGGCTGCATAAATAGGTAAAAGGGCAGAGTAACAAAAGGACACAGAAAAACACAAATATACACAGGGAACCCCCCTTACCCAACAACCTTTTGCTTCACTGAGATGTGCATTGTGCACAGTGGCTCCTGGTGTTGGGAGTACAGAGCTGCTGCCAGTCACTGAGTCCCACCCACACCTTCCCATTACAGATTCTCCCCCCCCTCACCGTGCAATTACAGAGTATCTTACATTATGCAGCAGGCCCCAGGTGGCACCTGGGAACATTCAGAGGTAGCCGCACCGCCTGGGACTCGCTGCCGCAGGTAAGATGCATCAGCTTGTCCCAGGCATTAGAGAGGCCTGGGGGCACTTGCCCCGCGACCCAGTACGCCCCTGGTCGCGACCCAGTTTTGGGTCGCGACGAACCACTTGAGAAACACTGATTTAGAAAACCAAATATGTGCTGGAACCAAACCATTTCAAATGGGTCTAATTACTCAGAGGAAAAGTCCTAAACTAATTTTTTGGTGGAGGAGTCAAGTTGTTGGGGACAGTATGCATAATTAATAAAGCAATAAGAAACATTGCTGCCATTACTCTGCAGGTAAAATATGATAAATCAATGACCTGCTTACTCCTACTTTGATGTTGCTTTCTAATCCCCATCATATATTTCAAGAATATAGCAAATACAGTTCTCTGAGTGCACCAAAATAAGGGTTGATGCCAACATGGAGCTATCCATGGGACACCACAAATCCCGAAACTATCACAGTATACTTTAAGACGAACGGCAACTCAGTCTGTACAAAAAGGGAGCAGCACTCAATTATATTTTGTTCAAAAATATTCACAATGTGATCTGCTTTACTCCGCAAGCACATCCCCTCTAGCCAACTGCGGTTCGTAGGCGACCTCCGTCTGTACTCTAGCTATACTAAGGATGGGCTGGCGGTTCGATGCGAACATGAGTTCGCAATGAACATTGGCCATTCGACCGTTCGAACAGCGAACATTTCCGCGTGTTTGCCCACAATGGACCACAATGCACTTTTCCACTGGCCTGAAGCTTGTAATTGGCTACAGCCTTGCACCTGACCTCAGGTCAGGTGCAAGACAGGTGCAAGACTATGCCAATCAGGCCTCAGAGTCCTGATTGGTCAAAATTTGCCCAATCATTGGCTCACAGAGCTAAGTCCCGCAGCACACTATATAAGGCTTCCTCGCAGCCCCAGCGTGTGTTTGTTGCAGGAGTGAATCAGAGAGGAGAGGAGATTGTTGCATATCAGGGTGTATCACTGAGTTATACTAGAGTTCTGGGAATTTGAATCTGTGTCTTGGCACTGCCAGCTTTAAGGGTGTATCACTGAGTTATACCAGAGTTCTGGGAATTTGAATATGTGTCTTGGCACTGCCAGCTATCAGGGTGTATCACTGAGTTATAGCATATTTCTAGGACTACCTAGGGGCAAGGGCAGACCTGGATACCTTTACAGCAGATGATCCACTGGCTTACTGGGTGTTGAGATTGGATCACTGGCCAGAACTTAGCCAATATGCTATGGAGCTACTAGGTTGCCCTTCATCCAGCGTGCTTTCTGAAAGGACGTTCAGTGCCGCTGGAGGTTTTGTCACAGACAAAAGAGTGCGTCTGTCCACTGACTCTGTAGACCGGCTGACATTTATAAAAAGGAATCAGTCCTGGATCAGCAGCTATCACTCCCCTGATGCTGATGTAGCTGAATAGATCGGGGATCTCTTCTGCATTCCCAAAACCTCCACCACTGCACTCTTCCACAATACCTCAGAGGGGTTACGTTGTGAAGGCACTAGCTGGCACCAAAGGCCCAATATTTGGGTGCAGTGCCACTGACGCGTGTACCAGATTCATATGATTGTAATATTTGACGGCAGGGTCCATCCCTGCACTCTTCCACAATACCTCAGAGGGGTTACGGTATGAAGGCACTAGCTGGCACCAAAGGTCCAATTTTAATGCACCTGTTGTTACTTTCATCCAAAGCCGCCTAAGTTTCACCATAATTTAGGCAAAAAAAAATCACTAAACTTGTTCTGCATGTCCTAAAACGTCTCCGCTTTTCATACAGGCTGCCGCCCCAAGCAGTTGTTTATGAATAGATTAAAGGAAAACCATTTACCGTAATTTGAAATGTCATTTTTTTCTTTTTAAATGTTTCTATACATCCTACAAATTCGCCACTTCACGGGCAGGTTATGGGGACCTCCTAGGCACGATATTTGAAGGAAATTTTCATTTTTATTCTTAACCTTTATGTCATGGAAAAATCACTGTTCCTTTAAAAACTTTTTTTTAAACTTTTTGTCCTTGTTTCCTGTCCCCCAGGGCACTATCCGGACCCCCATACACCTTTTATGGCAAATATCTTGCATATATGCCCCCTTGGAGGGCACTCTAAAATTCGAACATTCGAGTGCCGTTGACTTGCATTGAGTTCGAATCGTGTTCGCGTTCGAATTCGAACTTTTCAAATGTTCGTGTTCGAGTGAGAACCGAACACGGGGTTGTTCGGCCCATCACTAATCTATACCTGCACTGCCAACTCTCGCCTCCAAGACTTCTCAAGGACAGCACCGGTCCTGTGGAATGACTTGCCTCGTCCTATCAAACTCTAACCTGATCTTCAGACCTTCCAGAAATCCCTTAAAACCCATCTCTTCAGATTAGCATACCACATCACTGATACAACTCATCCCTCTGCTCAACTACTCACACATGATTGAAGCCGCTTCTCTGGCCCCACCATTCCCGAACCAGTGGCACTAAATATCCTGACATCCAGTAAAGCTCCCCTTGTCTTTCTCAACCCCCCAATCCCTTTACACTATAAGCTCCCTTGGTTAGTTTAAAGCACTGTGGAAACTGAGAGGTTAATGTATGGTAGAGGGGAAGCCTTGTGTGTCCACACATATCAATACGTATTTAGGACACATCGATTTTATTCCATTGGCGTGTTTCTTTTTTTTTAAAAAAAAAAATTCCATCAAGTACAGACCGAAGCCATACCTGAAAGCTGAAACAGGATCAGGTTTTGAAAAAAAGCAGGCCTGTAAAATTCCCAAAAATGCATATTTTTGATTGAATCCATGAAATGATAATAGAATACAATTGTAACGGTTACTGTAAGCCCCAACACACACAGATCTATTCACTAAAGGTGAAAATCAGGAGAACTGGCAGGAGAAGAGAACAGTCTAGACCAAATAGTCGATTTTGAAAGTGAAATCAATGGGAGTTTTTTCTGGTTTGACTATTTTGACCTAGAATTTTCACCCTTTAGTGAATAGACCTGATAGACATAGGCGACTCTACAGGGGGGCAATTGCCCTCCCTAAGTTATTCCTTGCCCCCCCATGTTCCCCCCCCACCAAAATTCAGCATCCAGCTTACCACACTTCTTCGGACCACTGTATCTCCGTCCCTGTGCATCGTATATGGTGTGTGTCATTGGAAAGGGCAGATTCTGGCCTTTCCAATGATACCCAACATGACCATATTCAGTTTGAAATAAAAGTCATAAAACATTAAATATTAACGGGCACTTAATCTTAAGCATTTTCACAGGGTTGAAATGTCTCAGCAGTGAAGTGGTTAATGTTCAGACTATACATTACATTGTGTGTTACGTTAGTTTTTTGCCTTGGTTTAGTTGTATATTAAGGGTTAATGGGTAGGCTTCATCCCTCACAGTATACATTTTATTTTTTCCTTGATTAATGCATTGTAGTGGTTAATGGGTTAGCTACATGCCTCACAGTGTATTCATTTCATGTTTTACCTTTATTAATGGCATATTAGGGGTTAAGGGGTAGCTAAATGCCACATTGTTTATTATTTTTATTGTATTTCCGTTGGGTTTATGGCATTTTAGGGGTTATTATGGAATTTAGAATCTAAAGCGTCTAATCATCTTTAGATCCTATGCTTTTCGTCACATTTCGGGGAATTCATAAAAACAATTCTATCCTGTACACAACCGAATTTGCGCTGGGTCTCAGCTTGGGTCTTAGAGTTTTCCTAGCGTGCGCCAAACGACCTTGTTCATGGGCTACCACGGACAAGGTCGTCAGGCACTACGTTTTAGCGACTCGTGCTAAATTTTTTCTTTAGTGATGGTGTTTTAGTTCACACCAGGTGAAAGGGCCCTTAGTTTTATTCAGTGGTATGATTTAGTGGTGAAAAGTATTAGTGCCCCCCCCAGTTTTGACTGCGGTATCTTCTGTGCCCCCCCTAAATATTGTTCCTAGAGTCGCCACTGCTGATAGAGTATGAGAAACATAGAAACATAGAAAAATGTCGGCAGATAAGAACCTTTCGGCCCATCTAGTCTGCCCAATTACATGGATACTTTACCTGGATTTATCTTTTGTTTAGGATAGCCTTATGCCTATCCCATGCTTGCTTAAATTCAATTACTGTTTTGGCCTCTACCACTTCAACTGGAAGACTGTTCCATGTATCCACCATCCTCTCAGTAAAATAATGCTTTCTGATGTTACTTTTAAACCTTTGCCCCTCTAATCTAAGACTATGTCCTCTTGTTTTGCTATTTTGTTTCCTTTTAAATATACTCCCTTCCTCTACCTTGTGGATTCCCTTTACGTATTTAAATGTTTCTATCATATCTCCTCTGTCTCGTCTTTTTTCCAAGCTGTACATGTTAAGATCATTAACCCTTTCCTGGTAACTTTTCTCCTTCAAGCCGTACACCATTTTAGTAGCCCTTCTCTGAACTCTCTCTAAGATGTCTATATCCTTCTGGAGATACGGTCTCCAGTACTGCACACAGTACTCCAAGTGAGGTCTCACCAGTGCTCTGTACAGTGGCATGAGCACTTCCCTTTTCCTACTGCTAATACCTCTCCCTACACAACCAAGCATTCTGCCAGCATTTCCTGCTGCTCTATTACATTGACTACTTACCCTTAGATCCTCTGAAATAATGACCCCTAAATCCCTTTCCTCAGATGTTGAGGTTAGGACTATATCAAATATTCTATATTCAGCCCTTGGTTTTTACGTCCCAGGTGCATTATCTTGCACTTATCCACATTAAAACTCAATTGCCACAGCTCCGACCATTTTTTTAGCTTACCTAAATCATTTGTCATTTGGCTGATCCCTCCAGGAACGTCAACCCTGTTGCAAATTTTTGTGTCATCAGCAAAAAGACATACTTTTCCATTAATACCTTCTGCAATATCACTAATAAAAATATTAAAGAGAATGGGTCCAAGTACTGACCCCTGAGGTACCCCACTGGTAACAAGACCTTGCGCCGAATAAACTCCATTTACCACAACCCTCTGTTGCCTGTCACTCAGCCACTGCCTAATCCATTCAACAATATTGGAATCCAAGCTCAAAGATTGCAATTTATTGATAAGCCTTCTATGCGGAACAGTATCAAAAGCCTTACTGAAATCTAAATAAGCAATGTCTACTGCACCACCTGTGTCTATTATTTATGTTACCCAATCAAAAAAATCAATAAGATTAGTTTGGCATGATCTCCCTGAGGTAAACCCATGTTGTTTCTGATCCTGTAATCTATGTGTTTTTAGATGTTCAACAATCCTTTCCTTTAACATGGTTTCCATTAATTTCCCCACTACTGACGTAAGACTAACTGGCCTATAGTTCCCCGATTCCTCCCTACTACCCTTCTTGTAAATGGGCACAACATTTGCTAATTTCCAGTCTTCTGGGACGAAACAAAGAACTACAAAAGAAAAGCTAACACTGGTCCTTGCGGTGGCCCAGCTACAAATGGGTAAAAGGAAAAAACAAACAGGAACACGAAGAAGGGAAAACAAAACATGAGAACTCAGGGGAAAGGTACCGGTCCTTGTAATAGCCGGGCTGACAAACAGGGAGAAACACAGAAAAGTCAAGTAACAACCTGAGGTCAAGGGGCAATAGAGGATCATGTAATCGCGAGGAGGCAGGGCTGAATCAATGATACCAGAGGTCAAGAATAGATGTTTACACAAGCCGGGGTGAATATACCATAAAAAGCAGTTAAAGAATATAGAACGCGCTAAAGGGTCAAGAGACAACCTCGATGGTGAGAGGTCCGAGTGGAGACTGAAGGTTTATAGGTGCAGTAGGTGTCTCAATGGCTGGCTCATCTGTGTGCGCCAAAGCACGCGTGCATGCAATGTTGCCGGTGATGCGTCACTACGCAGATGTTGAGTAGTGCCAATATGGCTATGGTTAGCTTCCATGTTATATATATATAGGCACGCAACTGGAACGTTACACATCAATGTTAATGTCAGAATGACACGGGTCTGCGTTGTGTTGGGTCCACGCCGAGCAGAGTGAACGTCAGATCTGTGAATCAACAGCGCTGATTTGTCAAGCAAAAACCGGGAATAGGATGAGGGTGACAGCCAATACATTGTGTGCATATTTTTTTTAAAAAAATTTGGTACCGTAGATACTCGAGTATAGCGCGACCCGAATATAACGCGATGGATAGAGATTTATTATGGAAATTAGAGAATACTCAAGACTTGAATATAACGCGAGGAGCAAAATTATACTGTACTGGTAAACCATTAAAATCTTTCCAGGTTCTCTTAACACAGTCAGGCCCCCCTCAGGCCAGGGTGCTCTGCTCTAGAATGATTGCAGTTGTTACTAAGTATGAAGTCGCTGGCCACCCGTCTTCTTTACTAGCGGTTTTAGATGGCCGGCAAAGGCGAGCGAGGTGATTGATTGGCTTAAACCGAGTGTGCCCTTTGGCCGTGATGGATCCCACATCTCCCGAATCCGGGAGTTCCTGAAGTGTTTTCAAGCATCAGGGAGCCCGTATTCACTTCAGCGAGACTACCGGAATTTCCGGGAGACTTGAGATCCAGAGCAAGGCAAGTTTTTGCTTTCTTTTTTTCTACACGCGATGCAGATGTCTCGAATATAACGCGGGTCATCCAATTTAAAGGTAAATTTTCGTCACCAAAATCTAGTAGGGATGTGCGTTTCGGGTTTCGGAATTTCGGAATTTTCACGAAATTTCCCGATTCGTGTTTTCGGATGTGGCCGAATTTCCGAAAATTTTTAGATCCGAAAATGGCAGATCCGAAAAGTTTTCCGAGCCAAAACGAAATATTTTTTTCCGAATTTTCGAATGGACTTGAAATGTGTCAAATCGAAATTTATTGCTTTGAAACGAGGAGAACAGACGTTCCGAAAAAACGAAAATTTCCGAAATTACGAAAAGTCGATACAAAAACGAGCAAAGTGACACGAAAATACGAAAAACGGTCGATATTCTGAAAACATGTACAATTCCGAAAAAACGAAAATTTCCGGAATTACGAAAAGTCGATACAAAAACGAGCAAAGTGACACGAAAATACGAAAAATGGTCAATATTCCGAAAAAAAAATGTACACGAAAAACGAGTCGAGCCGAACCGAATCGAAACAGAAATTGGTCGAAACGAGCCGAATCGAAAAGTTTAAAAATCCGAAAAATCAAACCGAATCGAACCGAAAAAAAAATCGGTGCACAAGCCTAAAATCTAGCGGTATACTCGAGTATCTACAGGTATATTGTGTTAATTTTTTCCACTTAATTTATGTTAATGATGCATTAATTATCTGTGGGGTATTGACAATGACATGGTGTCATACCTAACATCCGCTACACCTGCCATAGTCTGCATCCTATTCATTATGGATACTGAGCATGTATATGTGAAAATCATATTTCTGAATTAAGGTTTCAGAGTGTGTCTCTATTTCCCGAAGAGGCATTACATCAGCCCCTTCCAGCACTTGATATATTTTCTACTGCTGGCATACGGGTAGTGGGAAGAAGAGAACTGAATTGAATCACTAAAGCTGAAATTCTCATTGAGTACAGGAGCACGTACTGATAATGGAGATGATATTTTAACCCCTTGAGGATCAAGGGTCTTTAAAGTCAATGCATTTATGATGGAACAGTTCCGTCATTGGTTCTTAAGGGGTTAAAAGGAGTCGAAATCCCAACAAACAATTCATTAAACCGAGAAATGTCCAAAATGCGTTTGAAAATAAGGTAAATTTCGAGGACTGTGCTGAATTAAATGTACCCTTTGACCTTCTTTTAGGTCTTTTTTCCATTGACTTGGATTGATAAGAATGAGACACCACATGGAAAAATTACAAAAAAAAAAAAGAGAAAATGTAATTTCCCGTTTTTAAGCATGTACAAAAATGCAAACATTTAAGGAAAAAAATTTTTTTTTATTTTTTTAAACAGCAACTTTTTTTAATTTACAGGGTTATTCAAAGAGAATCAAAAAGTCACCGCACGTTCAGTGACTTTTTGTTCTCTTCAATTCGGCTTGATTTGGCGATCCCATTTCGGCGACCCTGCAGTGTATTCAGCAAGCACCACAGGGCCGTCGTAGTGCAGAGAAAGGTCGCCGAAAACCTGCCGAACACTCACCGCAAAACCCAAGCAAATGCACACCGAAACCCGCAAAATCATCTGGATTAACCCTGCCGAACACACCGGAGAAACCCGAGCAGCCGCCGATCACAGTGAAGAGCAGCCGCCGGAAAAACCCGACACCGCAGACGAATGGAGTTAAAAAAAAAAACAGTACGCTTGAATGTTTGAAAAGTGAAACGCTGTTTGCAAAGAAACTACTGAGCGAAAATGTCTGAAATTTTACATAGAAGATCCAATGAATGATAATAAAAAGGGCTGTTACAGAAAAAAGAAAAAAGGTTTGAAAAAAAATAAAAAAAAAAAAAAACGGAAAAATGTTTTTGCAAAAAAATCCCGAAAAATGCTTAAAAGAGCCTAAAAAATCTATAAATAAAGAGACTCTTTACTGCAGAATATTATAATGAACGGTTTATTAGATATTGCATTAAAACGGGAATATTTTTAACATTGAAACCTATGGGATTCGCCTGAATAAGCCTGTCGAATGAAGCCACCGAATGGCAGGGCATTTCGGCAACTTTTCTCAGCTGGTTTGTGTTCTCTGAATAGATGAAGCATTGCTTCTCTATGGGGATTTCACTGCCCTCGAACAGGCACCGAACATTTGGCGAACTGCCTGCTCTCTGAATAGCCGAATGGTCAGGAAAGGTAACCGTACGTGGAATTTCAGCGTTCGGTTACCTTTCGGCAGCAATTCAGAGCTCTTTGAATAACCCTGTTAATGTATATATATATATATAGTAAATGTATAAAGAACAAACTAATTAATAAAACAAACTATCAAACCTCCTTACATTAACCAGTAAATGAACCTAAAATGCAGAAAAAAACAGCAAATTATAAATTTATGGATACATTATCCCAGTTCATTTTAACTTGAGTAAGTTCCTACAATACAAGTAAAAAAAAACAGAAATATTTTGGAAAGAACAAAAAAAAATCCCCTGGTATCAAGGATTATGGCGCGTAGAAAACACACTGTCAGAAATAAGTGACAGTTAAAGCTGTCATTTTTACACATATTATGTCAGTTTCTAGACTGAAACATTGATACATTGTTTTTGCGGACCACATTCTTCCCTTGGACTGCAGGCAAATAAAGCAAGTGCAAGGGGAAAGTAATATATCATTATCCAGTTCTCCGAAAAAGAAAAAAGAAAAATAATAAAACACTTTAAACTTGGCAAAAAGCACTGTGCGTTGCTTGTCTGGAGGAGAAAGCGAGTGGTCTGTATCCCTCAAGTTATTCTTTGGGAATATACACCTGTTGTGAAGTTTTTTTACCACTGATCGGTACAGATACATCTGTGTAATGGTTTTTGGCATTGAATTGACTGCGCTACGAGCAGGGGAGGTTTTGGTTTTAAATCTATCAAAATACAGACTATTTTTTTTCTACCCAGAAGCAATTATGGAGAATAACACGCAGAAGCCTTCTTAATTAAGGGAGGGAAGGTTACCATGAGTGTTACAATGTTATTACAGGATTAAAATACGGCAGCATTCTGTTTTATCATGAATTCGATATTTCAGATGCGTGAACTTGAGCAACATATCACATGGATGGGGAAATGTGGTGTGATTGCCACCAGATTCAGAAATCTTAGCAGAATTCACTCGATTTTCTTTACATTCATTGCTTCTTTTGCTACTTGGGATGGCAAAGCGTTATTAATGCAAAAAAAGTTACATAAATATATTGTTTTTGTTGCATTTACATTGTAATACATTTAAAAAGATAAAATACAATCAGGGTTATTCAGAGAGATCCGAAAAGTCCCTGCACTTCGGGGCTAGTCGGCGACTCCTAGTTCGCCGACCCTGCGGTGTATTCAGCAAGCACCGCAGGGCCCCCGTAGTTCAGGGAAAAGCCGCCGAACACTCCTTGAAAACCCGCAGAAAACGCTGCAAAACAAAGCGGTACACGCCGTAAAAATCCGAGCAGCCGCCGACCACAGCGCATAGCAGCCGCCGGTAAAAGTCGACACGCAGACGAACGTGTTAAAAAAAAAGGAAAAAAACTGTTTGCTTGAAAGTTTGAAATTTGAAACGCTGTTTGCAAAAAAACTACTGAACAAAATGTCTGGAATTTACATATAAGATCCAATGAATGATAATAAAAAAGGTCTGTTACAGAAAAAAGAAAAAACTATTTAAAAAAAGAAACAAAAAAAGTTTGACAAAAAAATCCCAAAAATGCCTAAAAGATCATAAAAAAATCTAAAAGTAAAGAGACTTTTTACTGCAGAATATTATAATCAATGGTTTATTAGATATTGAATTAAAACGGGAATATTTTTAACATTGAAGCCTATGGGATTCTCCTGAATAAACGGCAGGGCACTTCACAGACATTCCTCAGCTGTTTTGTGTTCTCTGAATAGACGAAGCATTGCTTCTCTATGGGGATTTCACTGCCCTCGAACAGGCACCGTACGTTCAGGCAATTCGCCAGAATTTGGCGAATTGCCTCCTCTCTGAATAGCCGAATGGCCCCGAAATGTCCCCGTTCGCTGAATTTCAGTGCCCGGTTACATTTCGGGCACATTTCGGATCTCTCTGAATAACCCCCAATGTGTTTCTCAGGGAAGGTCCCACACTCCGGTTTCTTAATGTGCAATTGTGATGTGTGATGTCAAGCTCAGAATCCAAATGCATATTGTATTCAAAGATCATTTATACCGGCAAGATATGGGAATGCACTCGGTGGGCGGCCATAGCTCAATGTACAAAGATCTTCATCCCATGTGTAATTTAAGTAAAGACACATTTTATGGCTATTTATTACAAACACACAACATAAAGAAAACACAAAGGACTTCCCAATCATCCGGTTCACCACCATGACCATTCAAGAGTAGCGCCAAGGAAAGCCAGGTGTCCGGAGGTGCCCCATGGCTCCTAGGTAGGGCTTGGCTCAGTCATATCGAGGAAAGGGGAGCAAATGGGTTCAGATGAAGAAAATGGAGGGAAAGACGAGGGTCGTCATCAAAGGGTATGCCTATAGCAGGGTACTGGTGTACAGTTGGTGTGTGTCGAGGAGAACAAGAAGCACCCCATGAATTAAAGGTAAGGAGCAGGGAGACAGAAGGGGTGCCCTTCAGTCCCAGGATCACTTATCCAGAGAAGACCAGGTGATTATGCCTCAGGGAGGCAAATGTCTCCATCCACAGGGACCAAATTCACTCAAAACGACCCATCTGGTCATCTAGTATTGTCGTGAGATGTTCCATGGTGACCATATGCCAAATTTTACAGTCAATATGCAGGCACAAGGGTTGAGAGTAGCCTTGAAGTCTGGTCAAGGCAGAGACGCAATGTCATACACATCCTGGATATCAATTTATGTACAGAGTGCAGTAGGTGTACCTGAGGATGGGGTAATTACAGTGGCAAGAAAAAGTATGTGAACCCTTTGGGATTACGTGGAGTTTTGCATGAATTGGTCATAAAATGTGCTCTGATCTTCATCTAAGTCACAACAATTAGAAAAACACAGTTTGCTTAAAATAATACAACACAAACATTATATGTTTTCAGGTGTTTATTGAACATAACATGTAAACATTCACAGTGCAGGGGGGAAAAAGTATGTGAACCTTTGGACTTAATAACTGGTTGACCCTCCTTTGGCAGCAATAACCTCAACCAAACGTTTCCTGTAGTTGCAGACCAGACCTGCACAACGATCTGGAGTAATTTTGGACCACTCCTCTTCACAAAACTGTTTCAGTGTAGCAATATTCTTGGGATGTCTGGTGTGAATCGCTCTCTTAAGGTCATGCCACAGCATTTCAATCGGGTTGAGGTCAGGACTCTGACTGGGCCACTCCAGAAGGCGTATTTTGTTTTGTCGAAGCCATTCTTTTGTTGAATTACTTGTATGCTTTGGGTCATTGTCCTGTTGCATCACCCATCCTCTGCAGAGCTTCAGTTGGCAGACAGATGGTCTTATGTTTTCCTGCAAAATGTCTTGATAAACTCTGCAATTCATTTTTCCATCAATGACAACAATACGTCCAGGCCCTGAGGCAGCAAAGCAGCCCCAAACCATGATTCTCCCTCCGCCATGTTTTACAGTGGGGATGAGGTTTTGATGTTGGTGTGCTGTGCCTTTTCTTCTCCACACCTAGTGTTGTGTGTTTCTTCCAAACAACTCAATTTTGGTTTCATCTGTCCACAGAATATTTTGCCAGTAGTGCTGTGGAACATCCAGGTGCTCTTTTGCAAACTTCAAACGTGCTGCAATATTCTTTTTGGACAGCAATGGCTTCCTCCGTGGTGTCCTCCCAAAACCCAAGGGCTGAATATAGAATATTTGATACAGTCCTAACCTCAACATCTGAGGAAAGGGATTTAGGGGTCATTATTTCAGAGGATCTAAGGGTAAGTAGTCAATGTAATAGAGCAGCAGGAAATGCTAGCAGAATGCTTGGTTGTGTAGGGAGAGGTATTAGCAGTAGGAAAAGGGAAGTGCTCATGCCACTGTACAGAGCACTGGTGAGACCTCACTTGGAGTACTGTGTGCAGTACTGGAGACCGTATCTCCAAAAGGATATAGACATTAGACATGTGCACAGCACAAAATTTCGTTTTGAACTAATGGATTAGTCCTAAAATGCAATTTATTTAGTTGCTAAAGAAATTCGTTTTCAGTTCTTTAGTATGAAAACTAATTTCATTCATCCGAAAACCAGTGGATACAATTACTATTGTAGTGGCTCCTCAGAGGGCAGAGATCGCTGCTTGTTACAGTATCTCTCACTCTCAGCACAATGTGCCAGGCAAAGCTGTTACAGTAACTGACTGCTGCTCATCACAGTGCTCAGAGTTCGAGTTAAATTTTGTAAATAATATTTTTATATATAAGAGGTTATAACAATATTATTTCCTTGTTTTACTGAAACTCTGAGAGCTGTTACAGTCAGTTACTGTAACAGCTGAGCCTGATACATTGTACTGAGAGATAATATAACAAGCAGCCGATCTCAGCGCTCACAGCCACTGGATTTAAAGGGCTAAAAAAAAAAGGCTCCTCTCTGTATAATGTATAGAAAATCCTCCTGCATTATTTAATACCCCTCTCTGTATAATGTATAGAACATCCTCCTGCATTAATTAATGCCCCTCTCTGTATAGAACATCCTACTGCATTGGCATGTGGAGGGTGCAGAATTTCAGATGTTGTGCTCTTCATTGCTGGTCTCCTTCACTCATCAATGTAATATCACAAAAAGGACTGAAACTAAAATGTAGTGCATTTTATTTTAGTTTCTTTCGTTTATTGTACTGAGCAGTTTCGTATCTCTTGAGCCATACGAAAAGTAAATTGTCCCAAAATTCGGACTAAATCGTTTTAGTACTAAAACGAATGCACATGTCTAATAGACATCTTAGAGAGAGTTCAGAGAAGGGCTACTAAAATGGTGTATGGCTTGAAGGAGAAAAGTTACCAGGAAAGGCTTAATGATCTTAAAATGTACAGCTTGGAAAAAAGACGAGACAGAGGAGATATGATAGAAACATTTAAATACGTAAAGGGAATCCACAAGGTAGAGGAAGGGAGTATATTTAAAAGGAGACAAAATAGCAAAACAAGAGGACATAGTCTTAGATTAGAGGGGCAAAGGTTTAAAAGTAACATCAGGAAGCATTATTTTACTGAGAGGGTGGTGGATACATGGAACAGTCTTCCAGTAGAAGTGGTAGAGGCCAAAACAGTGATTGAATTTAAGCAGGCATGGGATAGGCATAAGGCTATCCTAAACAAAAGATAAATACAGGTAAAGTATCCATGTAATTGGGCAGACTAGATGGGCCGAAAGGTTCTTATCTGCCGACATTTATCTATGTTTCTATGTTTCTATGTACTCCATTCTTGTTTAATGTTTTCCTTATTGTAGAGATGTGTCAGCAAAAATGTTAGCATGTGCCAGAGATTTCTGTAAGTCTTTAGCTGACACTCTAGGATTCTTCTTTACCTCATTAAGCATTCTGCTCTGTGCTCTTGCAGTCATTTTTACATGACGACCATGACTAGGGAGAGTAGCAACAGTGCTGAACTTTCTCCATTTGTAGACAGTCTGTCTTACCGTGGACACATGAACATCAAGGCTTTTGGAGATACTTTTGTAACCCTTTCCAGCTTCATGCAAGTCAACAATTCTTGATCGTAGGTCTTCTGAGAGCTCTTTTCTGCGAGGCATGGTTCACATCAGGCAGTGCTTCTTGAAACCAGTAAACCCAAAACTGGTGTGTGTTTTTAAAGGGCAGGACAGCTTTCAGCAACACATCCAATAACATCACACTGATTGGACTCAAGGTTGTCTTACTCCTGGCTCCAATTAGCTCTTGGAGAAGTCATTAGGCTAGGGGTTCACATACTTTTTCCACCCTGCACTGTGAATGTTTACATGTTATGTTCAATAAACACATGAAAACATATAATGTTTGTGTTGTATTATTTTAAGCAAACTGTGTTTTTCAAATTGTTGTGACTTAGATGAAGATCAGAGCACATTTTATGACCAATTCATGCAAAACTCCACGTAATCCCAAAGGGTTCACATACTTTTTCTTGCCACTGTACGTAGGGCTGTCCAAGGGTTTGAGGGTAGGTATTTCCCAAGAGCTCTGCTAAGGTTTGCTAAAACATCACTCTATATTAGGTCTGAGTGACCATGTCACATTCTCACCATGCACGGAGATAAGTACAGTCTAAATTTTATATGCATAATCATAACATTACAAAACTGTACATTCTATATATAATAACAACAGCCCCCATATTGCTATTCAATGCACTCCAAATCCTCTTAAATCAAAGTCAACTTTAACCATCAGCCGTCAAATGAACAATTAGATACCATGGAAAGACTTGACCTCAAGGTCTCGAAAGTAGGGGCGGACAGCTTTCCCTAAACCAGTTCAAACTCAACAAACGTAAAATGTGTCCAAATTATGTGTGTGAAGAGCTGAAAAACGTGTATGTTCAATGAATGCTTGCGAAACCGTTATGGCGATGTGGCGTAATCCTTCATGTCCTATTCTAAGCTTTCAGTTTATGTTTTGTATTATCAAGCAGAGCAGGTCAGTTTCTGCAAGCAGGGTTTAGTTCAGGTCTATTTAGAGGGCAAAAAAGCGACTCGGAGTCCTGCAATCTGTGTGACATAGCTAGGAAATCCATGCGATGAATACCTGCATTATTTCAAGGAGGGGGGATTGGTAAATTGCCCCCCTATTAAAACACTCCACAGAAATACAGTAGCCGGAAAATGAAGTCTGAGCGTAAATACGAGCAGGTGCGAGGTACCTGTTTAAAAGGAAAATACGGGCTATAATGCAAAATGCAGGTTTTAATGTAACATGCAGACTTTACTGTATGGGCATTGTGACTTACAGATTTAGGGCTCTATTACATTCTTCGCGTAAACGTCAGCGCCGGCGCAAAAACGCATTAACGCGAGGGGGCAAAACCCTTTGCGCTGAACATTGCATTACAATGTCCGTGCAAAAAATGTGGGTTAACATCTACCGCGGGTGAACCTGCGCGAACGCTGCGTGAGCGAACTGTACTGCGCGCGTCCTATACTTAACATTGTGAGCGCAAATGCATTTGCGCGCTGGTACACGGATGGTATTACAATCTATGCGCAAAATTTAACGCACAGCGTTTGCGCGCATAATTTTAACGTCTTTTAAAATCTGGTGGTAACGGCAAATCTGAACGTTCTGGCCGAAACCAAATACACCAGCGCAAAAAAAAAAAAAATACAGCACAGTATAGTTACACATTCTACACATACCCAAACAATAAATTGGAGAAGTTGTGCGTGTTTTTATTATTGATGCAGCATATATGCGCAGATTGACTTTGACAGGCGCAAAAACTTAACGTGAGACAATTGTGCTTCTTGAGGCTAGGGTCAGAGTGGGGCAGTCGGAACGCGCGTGCAGACGCACTAAATCACGGCGGCAGTAGCAGCACATAACGGCCAATGACGGCCAATATACGCAGTACGTGCGTACGAAAGTGCGCCGACACCACGCAACCAGCAAATGAACGCATTTTTCTCAGAACGTGAAACCGCTGCTACAGACGTACAGAGTGCGCTGCGGCCGCATGGCAGCGTGTGTGCGTGATTAGGAGACGTCAGACGCTGCTAGTGTGCGGCCTACATAACGTTCAAACAGCCGGATTTCCCTAGACTTCTTTTCACCCCACCGTCATGAAATACGTCCAGAATTGCGCATCGTCTGACCACTTAAGCGTATTCCGTGTAAAAATGCGTGCGCACGCATCGACGTACATTTTTACGGTGGCCGCAGAAAATGCGCTCATCTGTCCCTAGCCTAATTCTTTTATTATTTTTCTTTTTTCTTTTTCGGAGAACTGGATAATGATATATTACTTTCCCCTTGCACTTGCTTTATTTGCCTGCAGTCCAAGGGAAGAATGTGGTCCGCAAAAACAATGTATCAATGTTTCAGTCTAGAAACTGACATAATATGTGTAAAAATGACAGCTTTAACTGTCACTTATTTCTGAACAGTGTGTTTTCTACGCGCCATAATCCTTGATACCAGGGGATTTTTTTTTTGTTCTTTCCAAAATATTTCTGTTTTTTTTTATTGTATTGTAGGAACTTATAAGTAAAAATGAACTGGGATAATGTATCCATAAATTTATAATTTGCTGTTTTTTTCTGCATTTACTGGTTAATGTAAGGAGGTTTGATAGAGTTTCTTTTATTAATTAGTTTGTTCTTTATACATTTACTATATATATATATATACATTAACAGGGTTATTCAAAGAGCTCTGAATTGCTGCCGAAAGGTAACCGAACGCTGAAATTCAGCGTACGGTTACCTTTCCTGACCATTCGGCTATTCAGAGAGCAGGCAGTTCGCCAAATGTTGGCGAATTGCCTGCACATACGGTGCCTGTTCGGTGCCTGTTCGAGGGCAGTGAAATCCCCATAGAGAAGCAATGCTTCAGCTATTCAGGGAACAAAAACCAGCAGTGAAAAGTTGCCGAAATGCCCTGCCATTCGGTGGCTTCATTCGACAGGCTTATTCAGGCGAATCCCATAGGCTTCAATGTTAAAAATATTCCCGTTTTAATGCAATATCTAATAAACCGTTCATTATAATATTCTGCAGTAAAAAGTCTCTTTATTTATAGATTTTTTAGGATATTTTAAGCATTTTTTTTTTTTTTTTTGTTTTTTTGTTTCAAAGTTTTTTCTTTTTTCTGTAACAGCCCTTTACAAAATGCAGGTTTTAATGTAACATGCGGACTCTACTGTATGGGCATTGCGACTTACAGATTTAGGGCTCTATTACATTCTTCACGCAAACGTTAACGCGTGCGCAAAAACACATTAACGCGAGGGGCAAAACCCTTTGCGCTGAACATTGTATTACAATGTCCATGCAAAAAATGTGCGTTAACGTCTACTGCGGGTGAACCTGCGCAAACGCTGCGCGAGCGAACTGTACTGCGCGTGTCCTATACTTAACATTGTGAGCGCAAATGCGTTTGTGCGCTGGTACGCGGATGGTATTACAATCTATGCGCAAAATTTAACGCACAGCGTTTGCGTGCAGAATTTTAACGTCTTTTAAAATCTGGCGTTAACGGCAAATCTGAACGTTCTGGCCGAAACCAAATACACCAGCGCAAAAAATAATAATTCAGCAAAGTATAGTTACACATTCTACACATACCCAAACAATAAATTGGAGAAGTTGTGCGTGTTTTTATTATTGATGCAGCATATATACGCAGATTGACTTTGACAGGCGCAAAAACTTAACATGAGACAATTGTGGTTCTTAATTCTGATTGGCTGACTTGAGTGAAAAAGTGCGTCCGTTTTAAGCGCGTTATTTTTTTGACGGATGAAAAAATGCACGAGGATTCGAATATCAGCGTAGTGTTACGCGCGTTAACGTTTAACGCTGCGCGCAAAAATTCACGCGTTCTGTGTGCGTTTTTGCGTGAAGAATGTAATAGAGCCCTTAGAGTATAAATACTTAATTTTTACAGTATGGGCATTGCGAGTTACGTGTTTAAAGTAGAATAGTGGATTTTACATTAGAGGTAGTGCGAGTTACGTGTTATAATGTAGGAGTGTGGGTTTTACCGTATGGAAATTATGTTACTTTTTATATAAAAATTTGTGTTTTATATGAAAATGAGGGTTTTTACAGTAAAATCGAGTTTTACATAAAAATAGGAGTGTTTTATATAAAAAGGAAGGGTATACTGTAAAATTGCAGATTTTACAGTAAAGACATTGCGCGTTTGAGGATGCATTCTCATATTTAGTTGTGAATTTCACTCTAAAATTATTTGCCAAAAGAAAATTCAGAGTGCAGGGCAACGTTTTAGCTGTTATTGGGTGAGGTTCGGACATTGCATAAGGGGTTATTCAAAGAGAGCTGAATTTGCCACCGAATTGTACCAAACGGTGAATTTCCCCGTACGGTGTAATTTCGTGGCCATTCGGCAATTCAAAAAGCAGGCAATTCTCTAAATATTATTATTATTATTATTCTTTATTTATAAAGCGCCAGCATAGTCCGCAGCGCTGTACAATAAGCACAGTATAGACAGGGTTACAATACATTGAACAACATTTGACAAACAGTACAGGAGGAGATGAGGGCCCTATTCCCGTAGGAACTCACAATCTAGGAGGGTTGGGGTTGGAAACAGGAGGAGAGGACTGTAAGGTGAGAGTGATTGATGGTTGCGTCAGTGAGTTGGGTGGTAGGCTTCCCTAAATAGGAACGTTTTAAGGGAGCGTTTGAAGGAAGAGAAGTTAGGGGAAAGTCTGACAGTACGAGGGAGAGCGTTCCAGAGAGTGGGGGCTGCGCGTGAGAAATCCTGCAGTCTATCATGGGAAGAGGTGATGCGGGGAGAAGCTAGGCGCAGGTCACTGTTTGACCTTAGGGAGCGGGCTGGGGTGTATTTGGTGATTAGTGAGGACAGGTAGTGGGGAGCTGAGTTAGTGAGGGTTTTGTACGTAAGGATAAGGATTTTGAATTTAATTCTGCAGTGGATGGGGAGCCAGTGAAGGGACTCGCAGAGGGGAGCGGCAGAGACAGAGCGGCGGGTGAGGTGAATTAGCCTGGCGGAGGCGTTCAGGATGGATTGTAGGGGGGAGAGACGGGACAGAGGGAGGCCAGATAAGAGATTATTGCAATAGTCGAGTCGGGAGATTACCAGGGCGTGCATGAGTTGTTTTGTGGTGACAGCGGTAAGAAATGGCCGAATTCTGGAAATATTACGCAGTTGGTATCGGCAGGAGGAGGAAAGAGACTGGATGTGGGGGATGAAGGAAAGAGCAGAGTCAAGTGTAACTCCGAGACAGCGAACTTGGTTTGATGGGGAGATGGTGATACCCTCCACCGTGATAGAGAAGTCAGGAGGTGGGGAGGCATTGGAGGGAGGGATAAGTAGGAGCTCAGTCTTTGACATGTTGATCTTTAGGTGGTGGGAGGCCATCCAGGAGGAGATGCCAGATAAACAGTCACTGACTTTTGAGAGGACAGGGGGAGAGAGATCAGGGGTAGAGAGGTAAATATTGGCAAATTCCCAGCTAAATACGGTGCAATTCGGCAGCAGTGAAATCCCCATAGAAAAGCAATAGTTAATCTATTCAGTGAACACCGAAGAGAAAAGTTGGCAAAATGCCCGTATTTTTGGTGGTTTCGCTCAACAGGTTTAAACAGGCAAATCCCTTAAGTTGTAATGTAAAAAAAATAAATCCCCATTTTTGTTAAATTTCTATTCAACCATTTATTCTTTTCATTTGCAGCAGACAGCTTTTTATGAATTTATTTTTTTTAGCACTTTTTAGGTGTTTTTCAGGATTTTTTTGGGGAATTTTTTGAATACGATATTTTTTAAATGGCTTTTTTTTATTCTGTAACAAACCTTTTTATTGTTATTCATAGGACCTTATATATTATTTCCAGGCATTTACATGCGTTATTTTAAAACGTCTTTTAAAAGTTGCGTTTTTGTTTTTTTTACCCCAGTTGGGTGGCTGGCCGGCTTTTTCCAACAGAGTTCGCTGCATTCAGCAGGTTTGCGGCTGCGTCGGTAGTTTATCGGATCGATTCGGTTATTTTCCGGTGGCATTCGGTGGTTTAACGAATCGATTCAGTAGGTTTATTGGTGACGTTCGGCGAATCGATGTGAAGCACTTTGGTGACCCTGTGGTGAATGCTGAATTCACCGCAGGGTCACGAATTGAGATCACCGAAGTGCACCGAATGAAAGAGCACCGAAATTTTGGTGCTCTGTGAATAACCCCATCAGTGTATACTGTTCATTTAAACGTTTAAATGTCTCACCTAAGGATTATGAAGTTGTGTTTATAAACAGCAAAGGTGACATGTACAAAATATAAATAAACCACAAAGTTGCAAACAATAGTTTTTGAAACAGAAAAACAGGGAAAAAAGAATACTTAACGACTTTAGAGGGAGGAACACGCTTTGTAATGCGCCCTGTGCCAAAATACTGCCCAAAATACAACATAATCTCTTGATCTAAAAAATAACACCTCAATTAAGTTACGTCCACATATATCTTCAGGGATTTAGCATTCCTTTATGTTTGCAAGACGGAACACTGGCCAGCATAATGTTACTGTATATCATTGCATGTTCGTGAGCCTCAAACAACAAGACAGACAGCTCAAAAGATCGATCAAACAGCAAAGAGTGATGTGATCATAATAATTCATACACACGTTTCCATCAATTATCACATACGACACTGATAATACATAAAGGGCCCTATCAGCTGCCTACAGCTAAAACGGGGACGCTAAGGGGAAAAATTAGTGTCTGCTAATCTCCCCCTAGCGTCCCTGTTCTACCTGTAGATTACGTGGCAGGTGCTGAGTCCAGCACCCTATCCCCAGGGCTGGATTTATAACTAGGCAGAGTAGGCATATGCCTACAGGCATCTGCCACAAGGGAGTGACTTGCTCTGTAAAAATAAACATCAACCAGGCCAGATTTTGCAGATCACCTTGGGGGAAATGCAGACTGAATCCTGCAATCAGTGAGCAGCAAATCATATCACCTGTGCTGTGCTTCACATATCTGCAAACCTGATGAGGCGGAGGGTCCAGAGGACAGGTTTACACTGGTCTAGAGGGACATATGAGGTATCATTGGAAAGGCCAGATTATGGGCTACAATCAGGTTAGATTTATGTAAAAATAAAACATAGAAAAAAAAGGAAAAATATTATTTTGTAACGCAGCACTGTTGTTCAGTTTACAATTATAAAGTGAACAGTGATACTGCGCTAACTCACCTTCTCATTTCCCACACTGCCAGCAAGTGTGGAGCTGCTGGTGCAATACATTGTTTCATCGACAACCTTGGGGGTTATTCAGAGAGCACCGCAATGTTGCCAACATTTCTGTGCGCTCTCGTTCCCTGCACTTTGGGGAATCAAATTTCCCCACCCTGTGATGAATTCAGCATTCACCGCAGGGTCCCCGAAGTGCAGGGAATCGGCCGCCGAATGCTGCCGCAAGCCCACTGCAGACCCGCCGCTGCAAACCCGTTGCCCACCTGCCGAACATCCGCCGCAAACACGCCGGATGACTGCCAGATGCAGCTGACGAGCCGCCAAGCACAGCCGTAGGAGAAAGCCGACAAGCCGCCGGACAGGTGGAAGAAAAAAATAATACGATTGAAAGTGTCAAAATGTAAACGCTGTTTGCAAAAACTACTGAACGAAAATGCGGGAATTAACATGTAAAATCCAATTAATGATAATAAAAAGGGCTGTTACAGAAAAAGAATAGCACTGAATGAAAGAGCACCGGAAAAATCCAGGCAAATTTCGGTACTCTTACGTTCAATGCTATTCTTTTTCTGTAACAGACCTTTTTATTATCATCTATCATCTTTGAATATCTCCTACAGTTTCAAAATATTTGGAGAGACAAGGTTGCTGACCCCTGATCTAGAAGATCACTCTGGTCTGCAGACAACCACCGCCTGTCCTGTGTTTCCACTTGCTCCTCTATCTCGCTCCTCCAAGTCTTCTCAAGGGCAGCTCCAGTCCTATGGAATGACCTACTTACTGTACCTCGCCCTATCAGACTCTGCCCTCATTTTCTGTCCTTCATGAAATCCCTCAAACCCCATTTTTTCAGATTAGCATACCATACAAGGAATCCTGACCATTAATGAATATTCCTCTTGTTCTCCTCCACCCCAACTCCTCTAGAATGTAAGCTCCTGCGATCAGGACCCTCTACACCTCTCATATCTGATTTCTAAGTTTTTTGGACTTTTTGTTCGTTTTATTCGCCAATCCATATTGAAATGCGCTGCAGAAACTGTTGGTGCTATATAAATTATAATAATAGTTATAATAATATAAATAGTTCTCTCGACTTGACTATTGTAATAATCTTGTATTTGGCCTCCATCTCTCCCGCCTCTGCACCCTACAATCCATTCTGAATGCCTCTGCCAGGCTCATCCACCTTACCCGCCGCTCGGTCTCTGCGAGTCTCTTCACTGGCTCCCCATCTACTGCAGAATTAAATTCAAAATCCTTACCCGGACCTACAAAGCTCACTAACTCAGCTCCCCACTACCTGTCCTCACCAATCACCAAATACACCCCAGCTCACTCCCTAAGATCAGTGACCTGCGCCTAGCTTCTCCCCGCATCACCTCTTCCCATGATAAACTGCAGGATTTCTCACGCGCAGCCCCCATCCTCTGGAACGCTCTACCTTGTACTGTCAGACTTTCCCCTAGTTTCCCTTCCTTCAAACGCACCCTTAAGACATTCCTATTTAGGGAAGCCTACCACCCGACTCACTGATACACCTCACTGCCCCAACCAGTCCATCACTCTCACCTTGCAGTCCATCACTCCCACCTTGTAGTCCATCAATCTCACCTTGTAGTCCATCAATCTCACCTTGTAGTCCATCGATCTCACCTTGCAGTCCATCACTCTCACCTTGCAGTCCTCTCCTCCTGTTTCCACCCCAACCCTGCTAGATTGTAAATTCCCACGGGAATAGGGCCCTCGTTTCCTCCTGTACTGGTTTGTCAATTGTTGTTCAATGTATTATAACCCTGTCTATATTGTGCCCATTGTACAGCGCTGCGGAATATGCTGGCACTATATAAATAACAATAAATAATATAAATAGTTGAAGGCAGACCGCTATATCCAGTGCTCCACCATTAAAGAGATTCTATTTTCATGGCATAATAAACATTTCCCCTGTGAATTTAATGCTGGAGGAAATAAAAACATATTATATTATTGTAAAGTCTGTCACTATGATTTAAAAGTAAAAAACCAAAACATACATAAAAGACAAGATGGCAACAACGCTTTTCTTCCGAAACAAAGGAAGGTCTATATCTGTGAACGAGAAATATTAAATTACGCTGCATTCCTTTGATTAGCGCACTGTATAACAGGAATAACAAACAGATCAGAGATATGGAGCGACGCAATAGGAGATACAAGAGACTATCAAGTGCCACTTGGACAGATGTACCTGACATCGGACAAAGATAAACCTCAGGGAACGTTCAAACAGGAAACGGCTTTTGTACGAAAGCCAAGCGCAGATTAAAACATTGATGCAATATAATATGGAGTAATGTTTTTGTTAAAATGTTATGAGTTATGGATTCCAAATTTCTTACTCTGCAAACCTCAAGAGAAAACGATGAGTGACGTCTAGCTGCCACCTTACTCTCAACCCAGTGTTCCAACTTGACCCCGGAAAAGGACAACTCCACTGGAGAACAACAAAGATTGTATACGCCCATGAAGAGATCGGTTTCAGCTTCTGCTTTTCTTTTTTCCTTCTTACTTCTAGCAACAGGGCAATAACAAAAACACAACTTGCAAAATATCAAAATATGCAGAGCATATTTAGCAATCATCCATGGAAAGACGTTCACACTTAATTAAATTCAAGATGTCTTTTTATTGATGCCGTTCATCTCCACCTGCCAGCCTTATGCCGACACAAGTGGTCGGCTGCTCATCTCTAGGTAGACATGAGTCACAATGTTGCAATGCCTCCAGGGAATTTATCAAGATTAACATGAATTCTGTTCATAGTACATGTTAAAGAAGAGTAGTCGACATTCCTGAATTTAGTCCTATGAAGTACAATTTTCTCAAAAAGACATGTTGCTTTGATCGATGAAATGGATCCGTAATCTTAAAAATAATTACTTTATACTGTCATATATCTGACCTCATCAGATGGTCTGAGGTGACGCAGAGCAGTAGTTGGCTTAGAAGTTGCTGAAGGAAATGGCAGCTGATACTGCAGCACCAACACAATCCTGGAACAGCTACACCTACGGTGCACTACTGAAAGACCACTTTCTTTTAAGTCAACGGACCTTTTACGGCAAACCCTTGGAATTTCAAATGTTCCATGATGCACAATGGGCAGTGAAGGATAAAAATCATAGGAATTGCAAATTTGTTTATTTGCAAAGTATTTTACCAGGAAGGATACATTGAGATTTCTCTCGTTTTCAGTATGTCCTGGGTTGAAGAACATTGAAATGTTACAGAAATACAAAGTAATAAAATGCAAGATATTAAAAACAAAACACAAATATACAGATTAACAGAAAATAAATATGTAGGAAATATAGACACTATGTTACATGTTTACACGTGCATTCTGTATATAGTCACTATGTTACATGTTTACACGTGCATTCTGTATATAGTCACTATGTTACATGTTTACAGGCGCATTCTGTATATAGTCACTATGTTACATGTTTACACGTGCATTCTGTATATAGTCACTATGTTACATGTTTACACGTGCATTCTGTATATAGTCACTATGTTACATGTTTACACGTGCATTCTGTATATAGTCACTATGTTACATGTTTACACGTGCATTCTGGATCGAGGTATGTTAATAGGGAGCTCTTTGCTAGAGTGCTTTTAAAAACATGCTATACCTTTTGAATGAGGTAGTAGTGTCATTCAGGAGTGTGAATGTGATATTTTTTCATATTTACCTGCTTTTCTTTCTTGGAGTTTTCCACGCCCACCTCAGGAGGCAATTTAAGCTAACCAATCAGTGCCTAAAACCTAGGGAGAGCTAAAAAATGCACTGAGCATGTGCGTCTGAGTTGCTCCTCCTCCCTCATGTCCTGTGAGCAGAGGGGAGGGCGGGGCTGAACTTTCAACCCCAGTTACTGCAGAGACAGGGAAGGAAAGAAATCCATACACACAGGGAGAAAAACACAGCAGAGGGACTACAAAAATAAGCAGAGACACAGCAAGAAAAGGTAAAGAGAGAAAAACAGCAAGATAAAGCAGAGAAACACAAGAAAAGGTGCAGTGAGAGAGAGCGAGCGCACAAGAGACAGACAGCACAAGAAAGAGTGAGAGGGAGTGACTGTGGCAGATTAGATCTGTATATCTACCGCGATATGTACTATATAGACATCTATGGCTATCTATAGATACCAGGCCATTTTGCGCCGCTGTCCTAAATAATCAATGCCTGCATTTCTAGCCTACTGGAGGAAGCAATTAACAGGTCAGTGACGGTCATGGAAGGGACATAGGGGCTCGGCGCAGCGAGACCCAGGACTCAAACCCAAGACATTTTTCAAAGGACCTTGTTTTCCTTTGAACGTTTGCAGTGTGCGTTTCAATGTATGAACAGTTTATTTTCCTTGCTAGATGTGGTTTTATCTGATGTGCTGGAACAATGGATATACAAACGTTGTGTGAGTTGAAGGCTAAGAGAATGTGAAGAATGTTGATTGTAAATAACTGACATAACTAATTAGTATGGGTATGCTAGTAATTAGTATGGGTATGCAAATTATGACTGTTGTACTTCAGCATAAATAGTGGCGTTGTTCATTAAAAGAGTCAGTTCATCTGAGTGTTTGAAACATACAGCTCTGCCTGGTGTTGTCATTTGACGTCGGCTACATATCACCACCACCCAGGAACGGGTCACTCTAACTCCGCAGCAGAACATCGATTCACCGCGCCGTTGCGCCACCTTGAATCGGTATCTTGGGATACCGCAACCACCCCGAATCGGGTCCTCGGCTGAGCGCCGTGCCTGCATCTGCAAGGAGACTCTACCAAACCGCGGTTCGCCACGCAGACCGTCTCCAGCCCTTCAATGGTCAGTAGATCCGCTGCTCGAGACGCCGAGTGCCGTGCCACTCGGTAGTCGGGCGGATTTCCACCGTGGGTGCCCCATCTACTCTACAGATCTCCACCGCCACGTAGTCCTCTACCCAAGCCGCTCGAGACGCCGGGTGCCGTGCCACTCGGTAGTCAGGCTTGGCAACACCAACGAGGGGGTCAGATAGAGCAGGACCGCAGGCGGATACGCCCATTCCGTCATAGTGACCATTTAATCTGTGAAGTCATCAAAGGTGTGAATAAAAGAAATTACCCTTTTGGTTCTGCTCAGCAGGTGGGAGGGGCAATTGCACAGGGACAAGGGCAAGGCACATCGCAGACGGCGCAGCACCAGGTTGTAAGTGGTCATGCCTTTCAAAGAAGCTATCACATCCTTTGATCACTAGAGGTGGTCTTTGGGAGATGAGTGATAGACCAGGGAATTAAAATTAATGAAGAAGCGCACTGAGCGTGCCCAGGAAAGGGGAATGCTGGGACATGTAGTGCAGGGGGCTGTACCATTTATGTTTTTTTTGAATGACCAGGAGACCCTATATATTCTGGAGCACACCATGTGGTTGCTGCGGGTCTAAGGGGGTTCACTCTGCGTGATGATCTGTCCATGCTTCCATCTCCAGCCCCCGGAGTCACAACGGTCTGATTAGCTTATTTGTTTGCTCATTTTATTTTCTTGCTGTTTGTAATTGATTTATCATATCCATTTTTTTCTGTAACAAATGCACTGAGATAATTTTGGTTATCATAATAAATACAACTTATTAAATTCTGCTTCTGACTGATTCAATCCACGTTAACTGAAAAGGACTGGATTATTGCCTTTGTGTGAGTTGCGGTCGCTGGGACGGTTGGGTAAATGCACAGGGATTGTTGTCCGCGTAGTCATTATTTGGGTCTAGGATAGACAGATAGTGAATTGCTTAACCCTGCGTCTTTCGCTGCGGCGCGCATAGTGTCCGTGAGAACTGGTGGCAGCATAACGAATAGAGTAAGAAAGTGGGTGTAAGGATTGTGGGAAACGTAGTCGCTACCCCAGGTCGAGAGAAGACAGGTACGGCATTGCAATCCTGGGACTACTTCCTCACGGTCTACGTGCCTGTTGCGGGTGGAGGCGTTGCCGGAACGGTTGGGTCAGCGTGCGCAGGGGATTGTTGTCCGCGTAGTCATTATCTGGGTCTAGGATAGACAGATAGTGAGTTGCTTAACTCTGCGCCTTTCGCTGCGGCATGCGTAGTTGTCGTGACAGTGACTGTGTGAGAGAGTTTGAGTGAGACAGTGAGTATGTAAATCTTGAAAGAGCGCAAGTGAGCGTGTCTGTGTGTGAGCGACCGAGAGTGTGTTTTGCTTTCACAGTTACGGAGATGTTAATATTCAGTTCCTGGTTTCCCCAGTCTGAGGACCTGAGCTGAACAGCTTGTGTTAGTTCATACAGTCACAGGTATTTATAAAGCGCTAGCAAGTTCTGTAGCACTGTACAACGGGAGAGACAGAATAACAAATGTCCATACAAGTTAAACAAACAGAACAGTAGGAGAGAGGACCCTGCCCAAGAGCTTACAATCTAAGAGGAGAGGTGTGACACACTAGTTGAGGGTAGTAGCTGAGTATGTGAAGTAGTGGGGTGCATGGGGGCTGTGGGCAAGATGGAGCAAGAAATGTAGTTCATGTGAAGCTTTGATGGGTGCAATAGTGTGTGGAGTAGTGGGCGGGGAGGAGGCGGGGAATATTCAGGAAGTATGAGCTGAAGAAACACACCTAGCTGAGGGGCGTCACTGGAGAAGATGAAATTACATTATTATTATTATTTATTTATAAAGCGCCGGCATATTCCGCAGTGCTGTACAATAGGCACAGACAGAGTTTAAAGCAAGAAAATAATTTTTTTTACACATTTTTAAAACTTTTATTGATTTATTCTAGTTTGTCTATAGGTATAAAAGTGATTAAATGTCAATTTAATATTTTTTATTCTAGACATGCATATCCCTTTAAGTGACTTTAGACTGGGGGAAGATTTGATAGCGTCTGGGAGGTTATTCCATAATTGCGGTGCTCTGTAGGAAAATGAGGATCGAGACACTTTCTTTTTCTATTGTGGTATTGCAAGTAAGGTGCTGGTCCCGGATTGGAGGTTATAGGATGAGGGAACTGCTAAGGGAAGCAGTCTATTCAGGTAGGGTCTATCACAAAAATTGATTTCAGACATCATCATCAATAGTGGGCAAGCGGGGTGGAAGTCCCTTGCTGTACGACCCCAAAATCCACGGATTGAATAAAAGAAAAAAAAACAATATTAAATTAAGTGGATTTATTCCAGCACCAGAAAAGGGACGACGTTTCAACCAAGACTGGTCTTTGTCAAGTCTAAATCATCATTGCATAAACCTCATATAAATAGCATCAAAGATCATTGATCAGACAATCAATTAATCATTAAAGAGGACAATTATGTCTAAATACTGGTTATTTCATTATCACAAAAATTCACAACAATTTTATTGCCATCAAGATTATTAATATAATAATTACATTCCAGATAATAGACATAGGTGAAGGGTGCGTCTAGATTCCAGCGACGGCCAGGTTAGCGCTTTTAACATGTCACAATGATGGGTCATGTAGTTACATTGTAGCACAAAGCGGCAGAATGAGTTATACAATGTGGTACGTTTATGAAGGTGTGTTTGCGGGGCGGCTGCATACACTACATCTCCGTATTCAATAGCCATCATAAGCATTTGTTGTACAATCTGCTTTCTTACTGCGGGGCTCAGGCAGGATTTGTTTCTGTACAGGGCACCTAGTTTGGGGTAAAGTTTAGATGAGAGTTTTTCGATGTGGGGGCCAAAGGATAGATTTGGGTCTAACCACATACCTAGATATTTGAGAGAAATGACTGTGGTCAACGTGCCATTTGATTTTGCCCCACACATAGATGGGAAGTTTGAAATTTGTGTAGTTTAGGTTTTGTTCCAAATAGCATCGTTACAGTTTTGTCAGTATTTAGAAAAAGTTAGTTTTCTTTGATCCACTTTTCTACCTCTGTGAATTGTTCTTGCAGCACGGCCTCCAGCTACGAGAGACTTGGTTTGCTGGTATAGATTATGGTGTTGTCTGCGTACATATGTACAGATGAGGCTTTGCAGATGTTAGGCAGATCATTTATGAATATCGTGAATAGCAGGGGGCCGAGTACCGAGCCTTGGGGTATACCGCAAGTGACTGGGAGGGAGGAGCTGCCAGAAATGGACACATATTGCGATCGATCGGATACATATGATTGAAACCAGGTTAGCGTGTGATCACCAATACCAGAGTTTTCAAGTTTTTGTAATAGGATGCCATGGTCTACTGTGTCAAAGGCCTTGGCAAAATCAAGGAAGATGGCTCCAGCAAGGTCTCCTTGTTCCATGCCAGCTTGGATATCATTGGAAACTTTTAAAAGGGTGGTTGTAGTTGAGTGATTTGGACGAAAGCCGGATTGATCTGGGGTTAAATAGTTTGAACATTGATAATAATCACGTAGTTGCGTGAACACACATTTTTCAAATTTTTTTGACATAACAGGGAGCAATGATATCAAATGGCACTTGATGTGTACCATTTTTCCATCTAGTGAGAAGCATAACACATGATACACAACCCAGTATTTGGGGCCCAGTCTTTATCAAAGTCACCAGCTTCACACACAAAATAAAGTTCGTAGCACTTTTTTACGGGTGGTGTGAAATTTTGCCTCTGAGACTTGAAGGTTACTTCACCACACAAGTAGCAGAAATTATCTGGATGATTTAACCACTTTCTCGGCATATTGAAACTTTTCTTAAACGTAATAAAGCATAAAAATGAGAACAACGCAAAACATAAAAAAACGACGCCTAAAGAGAAACTAAATACATGTGTTGATGGGCTCACTACAAGTCCAATACTGGCTGTCTGGTTATCCTTAATGCAATAGCTAAATGTGATACAACATGTCTGAACAGGAATACGCCTGCATACGAATGCAACCCATTCTGCATAAAATTTCCCCAAAAAATTCCACTTTTTCTAACTTACAAAATTCCTAACAAGGAAGCCTGATGTATAGAAGTATATTAAACAAAAAATGACTGTCACAAAAAAACTATGCCTGATGGAAAAATTCTGATTACATATTTGAATTCAGGATAAAAAAAAACTGCACTAGGAGTCAGTATTTAGTGACCAGTGTTATCAGTACTCCAAATACACCTATGGATCCGAAGTGGACGAACAGGAACATCTGGTTGTTCCTAAGTCCACAGAGAATGCTGCAAGAGAGGAAGTTATTCCTACATACAGTGAAATCCACAAAACTGTTAAGAAAGTGCAAGAAGCTCAAGCTGAATTGCAACAGGCACACACAGACCTGTGCCGAGTGCTTTTGAAGGTGGCAGAGACACAGACCGATATGCAGAAGTTCCTTACTGATATGCGGACAACTGGAGTTGCTGTGGCGTCTGGCCAGGGTCCTTCAACTGAATCACCACAAGCAAGTGCGTCTCCGTCTTCAAATAAGAGATGTTTCAGTTGTGGGGAAATGGGTCATTTCCGAGCGCAGTGCAAAAGCCGAAAGCCTGAAAGAAACAGGGTAGAAGAGTTTTTAAAAGCCTTGGAAGGGCTGCAATCTACCTCACCGGCGGGAAACGCCAGAGGGCCCAAGTGAAGGAGCAAACTGGGTGCCCAATGGTTAAAGACCGCTCCAGAAATCAAGCCAGGACTGAAAGGTCGAGAAGGCCCAGAGTTTCGCCCACTGCTGAACCTACCAGGACTGGAAGAGTTACTCCCTTAGCATCCGGTCCTACGTCATGGGGAAGCAATGCACACCCAAAACCTACACGGGTCAAGAAGAAGGCCAGGCTACAGCAAACGGGGTCTAAACTTCCTGCTACTACGACAAAGTTTCCTGACCAGCTGATTGGTATTGACTCCCTCTACTTGGATTGGAACGATGGGAGAAGGACCTAAGCTCTGTTGGACTCAGGGGCTCAAGTGACACTGATCTACCGAGACTTCTATGAGAAGCACTTGAAACACATACTGTACCTCTACAGGAGCTAAAGGAACTTGAAATCTGGGGTATCGGGACTGAGAAACTTCCCTATGACGGATATCTACAGGTGAAGCTAGAGATCGGATCCGAAGGCATCGGACAGTCTGGGGGTTGTGATGCATTGGCCATTGTGTGTCCTCGACCTTCAGGGGCCAACCGAAGTTCTATGATAGTGGGGACGAACACTGATCTGGTGCGACGTCTGACTCCTATAGTACTGGAAGAAGATTCTACCAAGGGAGTACACCGATGTTGCGTCCAGTCTATCAGCGAATGGTCGAAGAACAGAAGGCACCTGCCGAAGTGGGGTGCCTGTGGAGATTGGGAGGAACACAAGAGGTTCTGCAATCAGGAGAAGTGGCGAGTTTCCGGGCTTCAGTCAAGTTGAATGGATCGCAACCAGGTCCCTATGTGGTACTGCAAACTGATTTTAATCATGGGAGTGAAGCCGGAGTCGAATCCCTGAAATAATCTCCACCAAAGCTTTGAAACGAACACGAGGAAGAGTTTCAGTCAGTGTATGTAATGTATCTGATTCTCCAGTGATCCTGAAAGCACGAATGCCTATCGGGCAAGTGGCGTCCGCTACGCCTCTCTCTCCTACCGATTTAGGAGGGGGAGCGAATAAAGAGATTCCAGCTGACAGGTTCTATCCCAAGGACGCTCCCATCTCGCCTGAATGGAAGAAACGTCTTCAGTCCCAGGTCCTAAAATGGAGGGACTTGTTCTCAAAGGATGAGTTTGACGTGGCCTAGCTAAGAGTACTGAGCATCGCATTCGACTGCAGGAAGATAAGCCGTTTCGAGAAAGGTCAAGACGAGTTCTGCTGGGAGACTTGGATGATCTAAGAGAACAGCTGAATGAACTGCAAAGAACTAAGGTGATTCAAGAGTCCGTACGCTTCTCCCATAGTGATGGTTCGGAAGAAGAATGGTTCTGTCCACCTATGCATAGACTATTGCACGCTAAATCGGAGAACCATCCCAGATCAATATGCCACTCCTCGGATAGAAGATTCCTTGCAGTGTTTGTCTGGAGTAAAATGGTTTAGTGTACTAGACCTGCGAAGTGGGTATCACCAGATACCAATGCATCCTGAAGACAAAGAGAAGACTGCGTTTGTGACACATACGAGGTATGTGCACAATTGTATAAAGTAAGTAATTGTCATGTATAGTGGTGACATTGAAAGGTATGTGTTTATGTTTTCTATGTGGTATATGGTGCCTATAACAAGTCACTATGAGAATGCAGCTCTCTGCTGCAGCAGCAGGGGACTGTTATTATGACACACAGGGTCTTATGTTCAAGAAGGATTGGGGGAAGATTATAGGTGTGGCACTGGTGATGTGTTCCTGCTTACCCTCATAACCACGAGGATACTGTGGAAACAAGCAGCCAATCTGTCTGTCTCCTCATTCTTTCCTGTTTTTACAGGTATTTACATCTGTCTGCTGGCCCTCTGATCTGTCCACTGGGGTTCTTTGAGTTCAACAGAATGCCTCAAAGCCTTACGGGGGCTCCAGCTGAACTATTTCAGATCGCCCAGAGCATTGTTACGGTACCAGACGGGAACATTACTGAACTAGATGCTGGAGACCAAGAAGGCTGCTTTGAATACATTAATGCGTTCATGTACAGTGCAGACTTACTAGACTCAGAGGATAGAGGTATGGCTGAACTGTTGAACTTGAGAGACATCGTTGACTCTGTTGAGCATGTTCAAACTACGTCTACACCTGTTCATCAACAGAATGATGACACTGCTCCTACCGCATCGTCTACAGCTGTTGCTGACAAAGGGTCTAGTGTAGCATCTACACAAAATTCGACGTTGCAACAACCTTTGACCAGACTATCACAACAAACACGCAGCAGTGATAATGCACAGTTTAGCAACAACCCTGAACGGTCCATGCAGTTACTGACAGAGAAGGTTGTCTCCCTCAGGGACCTCTCCTACCTCCAGCGTCGCGAATTTAAGATACAAGGAGGACAAATTTGTGATTACACATCTGACATCACATACACAAGTGTATGCAGACAAATTGAAGATGGAATCAAAGAAAATTACAGTGATGCTGACATAGTCAGGGGGACACTACGGATAATAAAAGCAGGCAGTTTCAAGGACATGTTGATGAATAAAGAAGACATAACGGTTGAGGAACTCAAAGGGTTTCTTCGGTCGCATTTAGGAGACAAAAATAGCACAGACTTGTTCCAGGAATTAATGTGTGCAAAACAAAATGAGAATGAGACGCCTCAACAGTTCTTGTATCGAGTAATGGGTCTTAAACAGAAAATCATCTTTGCTGCAAAACAGGCTGACACTGAAGTGAGATACAGCACAGAAACTATTCAGGATGTATACCTTCACACGGTCTACCAGGGTTTAGGGCACAAATATGCAGACATTCGTAGGGAGTTAAAACCCCTGCTTTCCAACCGCAACGTCGCAGATGAGGAAATACTAAGAAATGTAACAAGAATCACCAGCGATGAGAATGAGAGGGCCCGAAGGCTGGGTCCTGTAACACGTAATAAGCAGAGCATTGCAAGTTGTACCCTGCTAGAAAGTGAACCTGTGAGAGAAATTCATGAGCAGAAAAATGTGGATGATCCAATTAAACAACTGACAGCACGTGTCAAAGCACTTAGCAGTATGGTAGACTCCATGAGAAATCCAACACAGCCTGATCCTACCTTTCAGTATACTATGAGTCGACCACCTCTACAGAAAGGGGCATGGTTGTTTAAAGTGTGTGGAAGCTGGTCTGCAAAACTGTACTCACTGTTTTCAGTGTGGGGAAGAGGGGCACCTGTCCAGGGGATGCCTCCGGAAACGTAACCCGCAGGGAAACGGGAAGCGGTCACTGCAACGGCGCAACCAGTGACCAAGTCCTCCCTGTCCCATGGCACAAATGATGACAGATCAGAGGATGAACCTGGTCCTACAAAAAGCAAAACGAAACCATTTCATTATACGACATTCAAAACTTCCAAGGACAAGGAATGGCTTAATCAGACTTCTACTTTCTCTGTCCCTAGGAAAAAGAATGAGGCCATTGTCAATCTAATAGGAAGGAAGGCTTTGACACAGTGCAACCTCAATGGCCTAGCAGTAAGTGCTTTGCTTGACACTGGAGCTCAAGTCAGTATCATTGATCGTGCTTGGAAAGATAAATATTTGCCAGCTGTGGACTTGAGACCTCTTTCTGAACTTATGGGAACTATGGGGAAGCTGGAAGTGTATTCTGTGACTGGGGATGTCATTCCATTCGATGGCTGGGCTGTTATTACTGTTAATTTAGAAGGAAACAATGACCCTAACCTCTCTATCAGTGTTCCCTTTTTAGTAAGTCATCTGCCAATTGAAAGGCCACTACTTGGGTTTAACATAGTGGAAGAATTAATTCAGAGACAACCCAAGCGCCTTGTGCAGGCTTTAGTCTCTCTACTATCAGGAGCCATCTCTATGTCAAACGAGAAAGCTCAAACTCTGGTAAGCTGTGTCCAAACCCCTGAGCTGAATGAACAGTGGGGAGGTTTGAAGGTAAAGAGTGGTGGCGTTGTCATTCCAGCAGGTCAAGTGATGTGGGTAAAGTGTAAAATACCACCTAACATGGATCAGCCCGACCCAGTCATACTGTTTGAACCAGAGGAGAACAATGTGCAGTTGGAAAAGCTGGATATAGGAGGGGGGCTCCTAGAAGTACAGAACCAGGAAAGGCCTTATGTCTCTGTTCCAATTGGTAACAACTCCACATGTGAAATAACACTGCCTGGTAACACAATCCTCGGTTATATTCAGCCAATTGAAAAAGTACTGGAGGCAGAGCAATCAGAAGAACTGAAGTCTAAGGTATCGGTCGAGGGTGTGACTACCTCAGGTACTGAAGAAACCATGAAACGGTGGCACCCACCTGTAGATCTAAGCCACTTGAGTGAGGAACAGCAGCAGGTGGTAAGAAAAATGCTGTATGAAGAGTCTGTGGCATTTTCTCAAGATAAGAGTGACATGGGTTGCATTCCGAGCCTACAAATGTCAATAAATCTCAAAGACGACGTACCAGTGCAGCGGTCATATTCATCGGTACCTAAACCTTTATTCCAAGAAGTGAAAGATTATATACAAGATCTCCTGGCAAAAGGGTGGATTGTGAAGTCCAAGTCCCCCTATTCTGCACCAGTGGTCTGCGTCCGAAAGAAGGATGGCTCACTTCGCCTGTGTATAGATTATCGCCTCCTCAATAAAAAGACTGTACCAGATAGGCACCCTCTGCCAAGAATTCAAGACTTGCTTGACACATTGGGGGGTTATGCATGGTTCAGTATTCTCGACCAAGGAAAAGCCTACCATCAGGGCTTCATAGCCGAAGGTTCTAGGCACATGACAGCTTTCATAACTCCCTGGGGACTTTATGAGTGGATAAGAATTCCCTTCGGCCTGTCCAATGCACCTGCAGCGTTCCAGCGCAGTATGGAAGAAATGCTAGATTCTCTCAGAGATGAATGTTGTATACCGTACCTTGATGACGTGTTATGTTATGCCAAGTCTTTTGAGGAACACGTGGAAGGACTTCGCAAAGTTCTTCAAGCTCTCCAACATCATGGAGTCAAGCTTCGGCCTGAAAAATGTGAGCTCTTCCGAGGTGAAGTCCGATACGTGGGTCATCTTGTGTCTGCCGAAGGTGTGCGGATCGATCCCAAAGATCTTCAAGCAGTTATGTCACTCAAAAGTCATACTCCACATACCGTCGGTGAGGTAAGAAGGCTTCTCGGCTTCCTAAGCTACTATCGCTCGTTTATCCAAGATTTTTCAGGTGTAGCTAAGCCTATGTATGAGCTCCTACAAGCAAAGCCTGGGGTGGCACCAGTTGAGTCCAGTAGGAGAAAGACCAAAGGCCCCCAAATGCCTTCCAGAACTCCTGTGGAGTGGACAAGTGAGCATCAGAAATCTCTTGAAACCTTGATTGACATGTTGATAAAGCCACCAATTCTTGCCTATCCAGACTTCAATTTACCATTCTCGCTGCACACCGATGCATCTGAAAGGGGCCTTGGGGCTATACTCTACCAGAGTCAGGATGGAAAATTAAGAGTCATTGCGTATGGCTCCCGGACACTGTCCCAGGCCGAAAGAAATTACTGCCTACATAGTGGTAAACTTGAGTTTCTTGCACTTAAATGGGCAGTGTGTGAAAAATTCAGAGACTACCTGTTCTATGCTCCACATTTTACCATTTACACAGACAACAATCCCCTGACCTACATAATGAGCACTGCGAAGCTGAATGGGGTTGGCCATCGCTGGGTGGGAGAATTGTCCGACTACCACTTTGATGTGAAATATAGGCCTGGTAAAATAAATATTGATGCTGACACACTGTCGCGTATCCCCCTTGACATCGAAAAGTATACCACTGAGTGCACTGAGCAATTGTCATCTGAAGTGGTGCGAGCAGTCTGGGATGGAGCTCGCGCAGCCAAAAAGAAAGATGTGGCTTGGGTTGCAGCACTCAGTATGTCGTCTATGGAAACTGACCCAACATCCCAAGGTTCATTGTTGCCAAGAATAAATAAAGATGAACTCTCCAAAGCTCAACGGGAGGGTCCAGTGATAGCCAAGATATTGAAGATGAAAGAGGAAATCAAGTGCCAGATGAAAGTCTAAGGAAAACCGTGACTGGAGCGGCCAAGAAACTTTTGTATGAATGGAACAAACTAATTATAGAGGATGGATGTCTCTATAGGCAAACAGCTCAAAACAAACAACTTGTTCTCCCAACCCAGTATAAGCAACTTTCTTTGGAGCACTTACATGACAACATGGGACATCTGGGCACAGAACGGGTTCTTCATCTGATGAGACAAAGATTCTACTGGCCATATATGAAGAAGGAAGTAGAGGAGTATATCACAAAGAAGTGTCCCTGTATTAAGCAAAAGAAACCAACGACCCATGTCCGAGCACCCATGGGGAGTATAACATCCAGCTCACCTCTAGAACTTGTTTGCATCGACTACCTGCACTTAGAGCCAAGCCGGGGTGGGTATGAGTATATACTAGTGGTCGTAGATCACTTTACTAGGTTTGCGCAAGCTTATCCTACTAAAAACAAGTCTGGCCGTACAGCAGCTGAGCGTCTTTTCAATGATTATATCCCTCGGTTTGGTTACCCTGGAAAGCTACACCATGACCAGGGCAGGGAATTTGAAAATGAACTTTTCAGGAACCTTCGGGAACTTGCTGGAGTACGCCATTCGAGGACCTCTCCGTATCACCCTCAAAGTAACCCAGCTGAGAGATTCAACCGGACTCTCCTCCAAATGCTCCGGACCTTGGCTGATAAGGAAAAGATACGTTGGAAAGATCACCTTCCCCAGATCGTCCATGCATATAATTGTACACATCACGAGTCAACTGGGTATTCCCCATTCTATTTACTGTTTGGACGCCACCCTCGCCTTCCTGTTGACTTGATATTTGGGCTCGTTGAAGAGGATGAGGGATTAACTCATAAGGGATTTGCTGATCATTGGGCTGGAAAGATGGCTGAAGCATATCAAATAGCAAATGAAAACAGTAGGCAATCAAGTGCGCGGGGCAAAGCTCAATATGACTTGAAGGTCAAAGGTGTTATTCTGAAGCCTGGAGACAGAGTTCTTGTTAGAAATTTGAGAGAGCGAGGAGGCCCAGGGAAACTAAGATCATACTGGGAGAAGATCATCTATGTGGTGAAAGAGCAAGTAGCAGACAATCCGGTTTATGTGGTGAGTCCTGAGAATGGGAACAAAAGTGGAACTAGAACCCTGCACCGAAACCTATTACTGTTGGTGAATGACTTGCCTGTGGAGACACCATCACACTCACTGAAACACGGGAACCAGAAACAAAGCAGACAAGGTAACAGGGAGAAGACAAGAGAACCTACCTACCACAGTGACATCACCGATTCAGATGAGGAAAGCTCTGAAAGATACTGGTTGAGAATTCCTGAGAGTTGGACAGAGCATAAGAGACAGCATACTTACCGGCAAGGTTCAAAACTGAACCATGAGAACTCTCTTGTCGAAATGACGTCACCATCACCTGAGAGAACCGTGCGAGAAAGAGATCAAGTCCAAGTCCCACAGGAACAGAGACACAGTTGATCGAGACTCAATCACCAGAAGAATTGATCCTGAATTCAACATTTCCACCTGAAGTCAGTGGAGATAGTGATAGTGAATGTGCCCTGCCTGATGAAGCAGAAAGTCTGACATCAGAAAGCTGTATCGAACCAAGACGGTCAGTGAGAGGGAGTAAGCCAAGATAAGTGTTTACGTACGAAACACTGGGTCAACCATCGCTACAACCACAGACTATGCTCTACAGTGTAGCAGCATATACCTTTCCTCACTTACCTGTATTGGCTACACCATATTATATGCCACCACTCTCATACTACCCGTTTCACGACTCATACAATATGGTACCATGCATTCCCACAGGGGCAGCATATTAAGTTAAGAAAGTGGTGTTCTGGACATAGTAATCTTGCGCCTGAGTGTATATATATTTTTTGTAGCTGGTGCCCATTTTATTTTGTCGGGGAGGATGTGACACATACGAGGTATGTGCACAATTGTATAAAGTAAGTAATTGTCATGTATAGTGGTGACATTGAAAGGTATGTGTTTATGTTTTCTATGTGGTATATGGTGCCTATAACAAGTCACTATGAGAATGCAGCTCTCTGCTGCAGCAGCAGGGGACTGTTATTATGACACACAGGGTCTTATGTTCAGGAAGGATTGGGGGAAGATTATAGGTGTGGCACTGGTGATGTGTTCCTGCTTACCCTCATAACCACGAGGATACTGTGGAAACAAGCAGCCAATCTGTCTGTCTCCTCATTCTTTCCTGTTTTTACAGGTATTTACATCTGTCTGCTGGCCCTCTGATCTGTCCACTGGGGTTCTTTGAGTTCAACAGAATGCCTCAAAGCCTTACGGGGGCTCCAGCCACGGTCCAACGGTTAATGGAGAAGACAGTCGGAGACATGAACCTGATCGAAGTGTTAGTGTATCTGGATGACATAATAGTGTTTGGAAAGACTTTGGAAGAACATGAGCAACGGTTGGAGAAGGTCTTGAAGCGGCTCCATGAAGAGGGGTTGAAACTGTCTCTGGAGAAGTGTCACTTCTGTTTGCCTTCCATTATGTATCTGGGACACGTTGTTTCAGCAGAAGGCGTTTCGACGGATCCTCGAAAGCTGGAAGCTGTAGCTTCCTGGCCTAGACCCTGAAATGTTACTGAACTTAGATCTTTCTTGGGATTCTGCTCCTATTACCGAAGATTTGTAGGAGGGTTTGCCAAGATAGCTCAACCACTGAATAAGCTCCTGCAGAAGGAAGATGCAGAAGAAGGCCACAAGGCCTCTGATCGAAATCCGTCGGCTCCAGGGCCAAGGAAGGCTCGAGAATCTATCCAAGGAGAATGGACTAGTCAATGCAAAGGTGCTTTCATGACGCTGAAAGAGAGTCTAACTCGAGCTCCTGTCTTGGCCTACGGTGATCCTCATAAGCCGTACGAATTGCATGTAGATGCCAGCAGAGAGGGTCTAGGGGGAGTCTTATACCAAGAATATGGTGGATTGTTGAGGCCTGTAGCCTATGTGAGCTGGAGTCTTATGCCTTCAGAAAAGAATTATCCTACCCACAAGTTGGAGTTCCTCGCTTTGAAGTGGGCGGTGGTCAACAAGCTGAAAGACTATCTGTATGGAGCCGAATTTGTGATAAAAACTGATAACAATCCTCTTACCTACGTCCTTACTACTGCGAAGCTGGAAGCAACGGGACATCGGTGGTTGGCCGCTCTGTCAGGGTTTAGGTTCAGCCTGACGTATCGCCCTGGAGTGAACAATCAACAATCGAGATGCCGATGCTTTGTCGAGAAGACCCTATGCTACAGAATGGACTCAGTTAACTCCAGATGGGGTGCAAGCTTTATGTCAAGGAGCAGAGCGCCGGGTCAAGGGAGGGATTGAAGCAGAAGCCATAGGAGTTATGTCTGCGGCTGTTCCAGAGTTCTATTGTAATCCTACGCAGCTGAGAGATGAAAGTTTGCCTACTTTTTCTAAACAAGACTTGAGAGCTGACCAGGCTGGAGACCCTTTGATTGCATTAACCGTGAAGGCCCTAAACACGAACCAACGGGAAATTCTTCTGACAAATTCCCCAGAAGGGGCCAGATTGGTATACAAGGAGTGGGAACGGTTGAAGATGTTGGATGGGGTGGTCTACCGAAGGGGCCCCTCAAACAATGCTGGAGAGACCCAACAGTTGTTCCTTCCCACCAAACACAGAGAGGGTGTGCTGCAGTCATTACACGATGACCATGGACATTTAGGTGCAGTGAGAACTTTTAAGTTGGTGAGAGACAGATTCTATTGGCCCTGCATGAGACCTGAAGTTGAAAGTTACTGCCACTCATGTCTGAGGTGTATCCAAAGGAAGACTCTACCAACCCGAACTGCTCCAATGAGCCACCTACAAAGTCAAGGACCCATGGATTTGGTGTGCATTGATTTCCTGTGCTTAGAGCCGGATGCTAGTGGGCAGGGAAATATTTTAGTGGTGACTGATCATTTCACGCGTTATGCCCAAGCTTTTTCTACGAGAGACCAACGTGCTCCTACGGTGGCGAAGGTTTTAATGGAAAAGTTTTTTGTTCACTATGGACTGCCAAGGAGAATACACTCAGATCAGGGTAGAGACTTTGAGAGCCGGCTTGTTGGGCAATTACTGGAACTGCTGGGAATTCAGAAGACCCGAACTACACCATATCACCCTCAAGGTGATGCTCAACCAGAAAGGTTCAATCGCACTCTGCTAAATATGTTGGGGACATTATCAAACAGAGAGAAGCAGAGCTGGAGTCGTTACATAGCCACGCTAGTACATGCATACAACAGTACGGAGAGTGACGCTACTGGATACTCACCGTCTTATGTTCGGAAGGGAAGCTCGACTGCCGGTTGATTTGGCGTTCGGGTTATCTCTGGATCAGACGTCTGTAGCCTCTCATAGGAATTATGTGGATAGACTTCGGAAGAATTTGGCCTCTGCGTTTGAACAAGCCCATTTGACCTCTGGGAACAGGGAACAGAGGAATAAGCGAAACTATGATTTGAAAGTTCGGATACAGGATCTACAACCCGGTGATAGGGTTTTGTTGAAGAACTTGGGTGCTTCTGCCAGGTATAAGTTGGCGGATAGATAGAGTTCTCAGGTCTACATTGTCTGCAAGCAACTGCCGGGTCTGCCGGTTTACCAAATTCGACCTGAAGGAAGCTGTAGGGATACCAGTTGGAGACGAACTTTCTCTGCCGAACCCGCCTCCACCTGCTCCACGTTTGACTCCCGTTACTCGGTCTCAGCAGACACGAGTTGTTGAGGAAAGTGAAGGGGATAGTGAAAAAGAAAGTTTTTGTCTGGATTGGGTGCGCTCACCAGAGTCTGAAGAGGTCATCCCAGTTGCCGAACGGTGGGAAAGTAAGCTGAGGCCTGAGGCTCCAGAATTCCAGCTGGAAATTCGAGAAACTTCTGAAATTCCTATAGTTCCTGAAAGCGCGTCCTATGATTATAGTTCTATGCCTTCACTGGAAGGATCATACTCCGAGGAGATGTCTGTTCCAGTTGTGGATGAAAGACCCAAACCCGTATCTGTAGTACTTCCGCCTGAAGAAGAGCTAATTGAGCCAGAACCAAAACGTTCTGTCCGACCCCCTCAAAGACTCACCTATGACTCACCAGGACATAGCACTGAAGAGGCTGTTACCACAGTGCGAAGGTTGTCCGAAGTGTCTGCTATGTTAGCTGAGGTAGCCAGAAGTATGAGTAAACTTGAGGATGTATACCTAACCCATTGTATGTTTGCTGCGGAGCCTATATATATTGACTGATGTAATGTTGAAATGTAATGTAACTGTTACACCTCCTTGGAGAGACCCAAGAGTTCTAGGAGGGGGAGAGTGTAGCGCTGGATTAATTCTGCAGCTGTAATTACTCGTTTCTGGCCACCAGGGGGAGACGAGCGCAATGTAAACCAATACTGGACACTTTTGGACTACGTTTTCCAGCATGCTTTGGGGCAGAGACAGGAAGTGGGTGGGGAGAACCGAGACAAATCCGCAACCTCGTGCGGAGGAGAGCCAGTGCGCGTCAAGGGGTGAACAGAGCAAGACGCACGTGAGACAAGGAGCGATTGTGACCAGGCCAGAGCACAGGTGCTGCCTTGCGGACGCTGGAGATCGGTTTCAGTGACTTGCCAGAGACCCAGTAATCCACCGCTGAGAGGTTTACACAGATACAGAGCTGTAGATTGGACCCCGAGTTAGGAGATCGCGATGATCTAATGGGAGGGCAGGCGGTGAACTGAGCATCTTGTGGCAGAGACGGACAAGCAAGACAAGCGGATCCGGTGGCACAGAGTCCCAGCCAAATCGAGCGGAGAGACGTCCTGGGTAGAGCAGAGTGCAGAGTATCTGGCGGATGGGTGAGAGGCCTTCCAGGCCACAGTACAGTAATAAAGCACGCTGCAGTTTGTCTAAATCTACAGGGCCCCAACGTGACTATTCGAAGACACATTGAATTCATTCACTGGCCAGTTAAATCTAGTACCCGGGTACCAACACAAGCATACACGCACACCTTCTTGGGACACAACCTGTACGGGACTCAAACTCCTGCAATGAAGGGGTTAAAATTCTTTTTTCTTTTCCGCTGTGCGTTTCTCGTATTATGAATTCCTGTAAATATATATGTATACCGTGCTGCTTTATATATGCCAGTTTATTTGAGACCAGTAAACTCTATAACTTATAAAATCCACAACAGTGCTGGTGTATATTTATTCCCTAGTGCGGGGAGACTGGCCCGAGGTTAAATTCAGCGGCTCCTCTGGGAGTGAGCGCTACATATACAAGGGTTGTAGTGGAGGACAAAAAGTGAGATAAAAGGCCTTTTATCTCACTTTTTGTCCTCCACTACAACCCTTGTAGATACTGATTGCCCTGCGGGTCCCAAGCATCCACTGCAACTGGTCATCATGCCTAGCTCCTAGCTGATAAGGGTCCAACAAACCCAAAACAGCGCTGTCCTGGGAGTGAATTTGACCAGTTGCATAAACCATATCTCTGCTACAAAGCCACAGTGTGGCATAACATTGATTTTAGGTTCTGTGTAATAACAGACCCAGGATGCATAAAAGTGAGACAGATGTCATTTGCATATCCTACCCAGAGTTCCTTGCTCCATATGGGGAATGTGGCAGAGGAGCTCTGGGATGCAATTCATCGAATTGCGGTGATGTGCAGGTGGCTTCTGCAATAATAAACACACTATATATATATACAGTTGTGTTCAAAATTATTCAACCCCCACTGAAATTTAGTGTTTTGGCCAGTTTGACATTGATTTTGATCATTCAGTCATCTTGCTTACAATTAAATCAAAGAGGCACGTGTAGGTCAGACAAATATAACATAACATTTATAATGAAATAACCACAAATGTCTTTTCTGTGCTCACATCATTATCAGTTTTATTCAACCCCCAAGTGACATTCAATCTTAGTACTTAGTACAACATCCTTTTACAGTTATAACAGCTTTTAAACGTGAAGCATAGCTTGACACAAGTGTCTTGCAGCGATCTACGGGTATCTTCGCCCATTCGTCATGGGCAAAAGCCTCCAGTTCAGTCACATTCTTAGGCTTGCGCACTGCAACTGCTTTCTTTAAGTCCCACCAGAGGTTCTCAATCGGATTTAAGTCAGGTGACTGCGATGGCCACTCCAAAATGTTCCAGCCTTTAATCTGCAACCATGCTCTAGTGGACTTGGAGGTGTGCTTGGGATCATTGTCCTGTTGAAAGGTCCAACGTCTCCCAAGCCTCAGGTTTGTGACGGACTGCATCACATTGTCATCCAATATCTCCTGGTACTGAAGAGAATTCATGGTACCTTGCACACGCTGAAGCTTCCATGTACCTGCAGAAGCAAAACAGCCCCAAAGCATGATTGACCCCCCGCCATGCTTCACAGTAGGCAAGGTGTTCTTTTCTTCATAGGGCTTGTTCTTCCTCCCCCAAACATAGCGTTGATCCATGGGCCAAAACAGTTCTAATTTTGTTTCATCAGTCCACAGAACACTATCCCAAAACTTCTGTGGTTTGTCCACATGACTTTTGGCATACTGCAGTCGACTCTTCTTATTATTTGGAGACAGCAAGGGGGTGCGCCTGGGAGTTCTGGGATGGAGGCCTTCATTACGCAATGTGCGCCGTATTGTCTGAGCTGAAACTTCAGTACCCACATCTGACAAATCTTTTCTCAGTTCCTCAGCAGTCACACAGGGACTTTTCTCCACTCTACGCTTCAGGTAGCGCACAGCAGTCAAAGTCAGCATCTTCTTGTTGCCACGACCAGGTAGCGTTTCAACAGTGCCCTTTGCCTTGAATTTGCGAATGATGCTTCCTATGGTCTCTCTTGGTATATTTAACATCTTTGCAATCTTCTTATAGCCATTGCCCTTCCTGTGAAGATTAATCACCTCCTCTCTTGTCTTCCTGGACCATTCTCTTGACTTCACCATGTTTGTAACCACACCAGTAAATGTCTAGAAGGAGCTGAGTATCACAGTCATTTTAAAGCTGCCTAATTGGTGCTTATTATGCTTTATTGCTGCTCCGTGACATCCACAGGTGTTTTCAATACCTGATTGAAAACACTTGAATGAACCTCTGTTCTTCAGAGTGGTAGTCTTTAAGGGGTTGAATAATTGTGTCAATGAAGAATTCACAAAAGAAACATTTACTACTGTATTACAAAACCAATTGATGTCATTTTAGTTGCATATGGTTCTTTAAAAAGTCCTTGTAGGATTTCATTCTGAATACAATTACAAATGTACACTAAATTCCCTAAAACCCTTTACAGCATTGGGGGTTGAATAATTTTGAACACAACTGTATATATATATATATATAATGCTCCATGTTTATATAAAAAAGGTTATACTATTATTTCATGCTCAGCAGTGAAGGAGTTAAGGGAGTTCTGCATGCTTCCCTTTTAAACTCCGCAAAAAACGCAATTTTCCTGATGTCGAAGATACATTAATCAGCACAGGTGACTGACCGTCCAGAAGCAACCTGTGTAAATACTGTGAGAAAAGTGCATTTCGAAGATTTTTCAGATGTTTGACAGATAATCTCACACGGATTCTAAAACTGCCGTATGTGGTTTTTTTTATTGATAGTTTATGTGTTGTTTTCTTTTACGGTTTTTGGCTGGTTGGTCCAGTAGTTTCCTTAGCAGTGATAATACCACCACTTTCCGGAAGATTTAATTCAAAACTAAATTACTGCTCTGTCAATAAAATGCTTTCTACAAACCGTCCTCGTGCCAACAAAAAGATACAAGGAGTTCTATGGCAACATAGATTACCCAAGAACACATCGAACATGTTTCAACGAGTGAACGTATTGAATAAATGTTTGTTCTAAGAAGAAAAAAATTAATAAACAATTTTTGTCACCCAACAAGTAGCGTTGCCACATCGGCCACGGTTTCCAGGACACATGTTACTATTTCCTGCACAGGGGAGCACAGGTAAGGTGCTGCCCTGCAACATGTATAATTAATTTGCTGCAGGAAGGAAATCAAGGCAGGTTACCTGGGATTCTTTTATGATCTCACACCTGCAGCATATGAATTCTACATACTGCGGGGTGGCATTTTTCATGCACTGCCCATCAGCATGAATAAATTATATGTGTCCTGGAAAACATGGCCAATGTGGCAACCCTACCACCAAGATGGTAAATTGTATGAGCAGGTATGTAACCCAGCACCTACACTATATGGACAAATGTATTGGGACCCCTGACCCTTACAACAGCAGAGACTTATACCCATTCCTCCAGTAGAGCATTTGTGAGGTCAGGCATTGCTGTTGGACGAGAAGGCCTGGCTCACTGTCTCCATTCCAATTCATCCCAAACGTGTTGGATGAGGTGAGGTCAGGTCCCTGTGAGGCCAGTCAAGTTCTTCCACACAAAACTCATCCAACCATGTCTACATGGGCCTTGTGGCTGACTTCTTGCAAAGGTGGCATCCTATCAAAGTGCCACGCTGGAATTCACTGAGCTTCTCGGAACCACCCACTATTATATCACAAATGTTTGTAAATGCAGACTGTATGGCTTGGTGTGCAATATTATACACCTATGGCAATGTGTCTGATTGAAACACCTTAGTTCAATAATGAACCACTTTTCTGCGGATGACTTGTGGGGGACATCCTGAGGATTCCCCGCTGTGTGCAGAGGACATCCCCCACACATCATGAGCTCTCCACAGCGATGGGGGAGACTTCAACTGTCCAGGATGGAGTCCAGTTAGACCCCTCCCGACACACTGATCTGTAGGACTTACAAAAAAAAGAGAGGCCTAGCTGGAATGGTCAGAGTCTAACCTTTCCAACAATGCCTCTCTTAACCCCTTACAGTCTCGCAGTCCAGCACCAATCGGCGCCAGTTCAGGGACCTCTCCCAGAGGGGGCTAACATCTTGAATGTCAGTCCAGCCAGTCTTTATTTATAATGCAGCACTATTCACTTTACAATTATAATGTGAACATTGATGCTGCATTAACTCACATTCTCTTTATGAAAAATGCGGTTTTTCAGTTTTCGCTAAAATCGCGTATTTTCTCAGAAACATACAGTAACAGGTTCCCATTTCAATTTTTTTTTTAACACACAAACCCCATAGAATAAATGTCCACAAAGGCTCGGATGATAGAATGTGAAAATTTTTTTTTACAATTATTATTATTATTATTATTAATTTATAAAGCGCCAGCATATTCCGCAGCGCTGTACAATAAGCACAGTACAGACAGGGTTACAATACATTGAACAACATTTGACAAACAGTACAGGAGGAGATGAGGGCCCTATTCCCGTAGGAACTCACAATCTGGGAGGGTTGGGTTGGAAACAGGAGGAGAGGACTGTAAGGTGAGAGTGATTGATGGTTGCGTCAGTGAGTTGGGTGGTAGGCTTCCCTAAATAGGAACGTTTCAGGGAGCGTTTGAAGGAAGAGAAGTTAGGGGAAGTCTGACAGCACGAGGGAGAGCGTTCCAGAGAGTGGGGCTGCGCGTGAGAAATCCTGCAGTCTATCATGGGAAGAGGTGATGCGGGAGAAGCTAGGCGCAGGTCACTGTTTGACCTTAGGGAGCGGGCTGGGGTGTATTTGGTGATTAGTGAGGACAGGTAGTGGGGCGCTGAGTTAGTGAGGGTTTTGTAGGTAAGGATAAGGATTTTGAACTTAATTCTGCAGTGGATGGGGAGCCAGTGAAGGGACTCGCAGAGGGGAGCGGCAGAGACAGAGCTGTAAATAATTGAAATCTGACTGGAAATTTCTTTTTTTTTTACATTTTTAGTTATAGCATTCTGGCAGGACATGACATATAGAAATAATAATGATATATTATGAATCTGGGGAGTCTGCTGAAAATCAGGATATATAATTTGTCTTGGTCCTACATTGAAACATGACTTCAAAATCGCATTTATACATGATGAGCGCAAAACGGTCAAAATGAACTCAGCACACAGAGGTGAAATGGCTCAGCAGTGAAAGGGTTAAGAAGTGTCCACCCCCCAAAAAAAGCACTTACTTTAAATCACTGAAGATAACACTGATTTCTTTATAATGAGTTATGTGGAGAGATGCTAAGAAGCCCCTCAAAAAAAGCTTAACGCCTGCATGGGCCTAATTGTAAATTGTAATTGAGAAACCCGGCAACGCAGTGCAGCCGCCGGAAAAAGCCGACACGCAGACGAAGCAGGTGAAAAAAACCCCAAAAAAACAGTACGCTTGAAAGTTTGAAAATTGAAACTCTGTTTGCAAAAAAACTACTGAACGAAAATGTCCTAAAAAAAAAAGAAAAGGAAAAAAAAGAAAATCGAAAAATAAAGAGACTCTTTACAGCAGAATAAAATAATAAACGGCTTATTAGATATTGGATTAAAACGGGAATATTTTTAACATTGAAGCCTATGGGATTCGCTTGAATAAACCTGTCGAATGAAACCACCGAATGGCAGGGCAATTCGGCAACTTTTCACTGCTATTTGGTGTCTCTGAATAGACAAAGCATTGCTTCTCTATGGGGATTTCACTGCCCCCGAACAGGCACCGTATGTGCAGGCAACTCGCCAGGATTTGGGGAATTGCCTGCTCTCTGAATAGTCGAATGGCCACGAAATGTCAGCGTTCGGTTACATTTCGGGGCAAGATCGACTCTCTTTGAATAACCCTGATAATGTTTTTTAAGTCATTTCTTGAACTACAAATCAGGGCTTTACATCGATGTGACATATACATATGTGAATTCTCATTTATTCTAGAAAAAATGCCAAAGAAAAGCACATTTTCACAGTTAGGACAAAAATATTAGTTCTACACTGCAGAGTGATCTCTGTGATTGGCTGTCATAGTGATCACTGCGCAGGCACATTGCAATCTGCTGCTGCTAGTGTGGTTCGGAAGCCGAGACACCCATCAGGAGCATTAGACCACTAGTTGCTGCTCCCGCAGCTACCCGATACGGTTTAAACAACAAGACAAAGTTATTCTGTCATGGTTCCTTAACTGTAGGACATACATGATGGAATAATTCTGTTATGCAAAAGATTAAAAGTGATGATGAAAAGCAATAAGTTACAATAGATGCTTATATAAGCAAGATTTTATTCGAAAAAGGATACACTTTGAGAAAGTAAACGGATGTTTAATAATTTTTTTCTCAAAAGTGCCTGGAGCAAATAAAACGGAGTATCGGGTTCCCCATAGGCCAGTACTTTGCGTGCGTCAGAGCATTAGCACTCTGTCACTGCCCGCCATACTCATCACATCAACGACAGGTCAATAAGGTTCAACAAGGCCTCCACTTTCAAAGTCATGTTAAGAATTATTGAGAGTTAATGTTCCCTGTAATCTCCTACTTGTCTCACATTTAGCTGTCAGAATTGACTTAAATATAGAGTTACCTGTCACCACACACATTCTGTCTCCTAACACTTCATGATTAATTACTTTCAGATATTCAAACCTGAGGATAAGGTTACTTGACAAGTAACTTTAAATTGCAACAAAAAAAGTTCCTGAAGGGCCCAAAATGTGCGGTATCTGTCTAATCAATCTATCTAGATCTGTATCGATCTGTCTATATGTCTTCACTATCTGTATCTATCTATAACTATGTATCTTTTATCCGGCATTCAACATCTGTCCTATCTCTTGCTGCCTATCAATTCTCTCTGCCTATTCATCTATATCAATCTGTATCTACCCATCTCTTCACTATCTGGATCTATCCGTATGTATCTGTATGTATCTGTCTGGATCTATCTGTATGTAACTGTCTGGATATATCTGTATGTAACTGTCTGGATCTGTATGTATCTGTCTGGATCTGTATGTATCTGTCTGGATCTATCTGTATGTAACTGTCTGGCTCTATCTGTATGTAACTGTCTGGATCTATCTGTATGTAACTGTCTGGATCTATCTGTATGCATCTGTCTGGATCTATCTGTATGTAACTGTCTGAATCTATCTGTATGCATCTGTCTGGATCTATCTGTATGTAACTGTCTGGATCTATCTGTATGTATCTGTATGTATCTGTCTGGATCTATCTGTATGTATCTGTATGTTTCTGTCTGGATCTATCTGTATGTAAGTGTCTGGATCTATCTGTATGTAAGTGTCTGGATCTATCTGTATGTATCTGTCTGGATCTATCTGTATGTAAGTGTCTGGATCTATCTGTATGTTTCTGTCTGGATCTATCTGTATGTAAGTGTCTGGATCTATCTGTATGCATCTGTCTGGATCTATCTGTATGTAACTGTCTGGATCTATCTGTATGTAACTGTCTGGATCTATCTGTATGTAACGGTCTGGATCTATCTGTATGTATCTGTCTGGATCTATCTGTATGCATCTGTCTGGATCTATCTGTATGCATCTGTCTGGATCTATCTGTATGTATCTGTCTGGATCTATCTGTATGCATCTGTCTGGATCTATCTGTATGCAACTGTCTGGATCTATTTGTATGCATCTGTCTGGATCTATTTGTATGCATCTGTCTGGATCTATCTGTATGCAACTGTCTGGATCTATCTGTATGCATCTGTCTGGATCTATCTGTATGCATCTGTCTGGATCTATCTGTATGTAACTGTCTGGATCTATCTGTATGTAACTGTCTGGATCTATCTGTATGTAACGGTCTGGATCTATCTGTATGTATCTGTCTGGATCTATCTGTATGCATCTGTCTGGATCTATCTGTATGCAACTGTCTGGATCTATTTGTATGCATCTGTCTGGATCTATTTGTATGCATCTGTCTGGATCTATCTGTATGCAACTGTCTGGATCTATCTGTATGCATCTGTCTGGATCTATCTGTATGCATCTGTCTGGATCTATCTGTATCTATCTATAACTATGTATCTTTTATCCGGCATTCAACATCTGTCCTATCTCTTGCTGCCTATCAATTCTCTCTGCCTATTCATCTATATCAATCTGTATCTACCCATCTCTTCACTATCTGGATCTATCCGTATGTATCTGTCTGGATCTGTATGTATCTGTCTGGATCTATCTGTATGTAACTGTCTGGATCTATCTGTATGTAACTGTCTGGATCTGTATGTATCTATCTGGATCTGTATGTATCTGTCTGGATCTGTATGTATCTGTCTGGATCTATCTGTATGTAACTGTCTGGATCTATCTGTATGTAACTGTCTGAATCTATCTGTATGCATCTGTCTGGATCTATCTGTATGTAACTGTCTGGATCTATCTGTATGTATCTGTATGTATCTGTCTGGATCTATCTGTATTATCTGTATGTTTCTGTCTGGATCTATTGTATGTAAGTGTCTGGATCTATCTGTATGCATCTGTCTGGATCTATCTGTATGTAACTGTCTGAATCTATCTGTATGCATCTGTCTGGATCTATCTGTATGTAACTGTCTGGATCTATCTGTATGTATCTGTATGTATCTGTCTGGATCTATCTGTATGTATCTGTATGTTTCTGTCTGGATCTATCTGTATGTAAGTGTCTGGATCTATCTGTATGTATCTGTCTGGATCTATCTGTATGTAAGTGTCTGGATCTATCTGTATGTTTCTGTCTGGATCTATCTGTATGTAAGTGTCTGGATCTATCTGTATGCATCTGTCTGGATCTATCTGTATGTAACTGTCTGGATCTATCTGTATGTAACTGTCTGGATCTATCTGTCTGGATCTATCTGTATGTATCTGTATGTTTCTGTCTGGATCTATCTGTATGTAAGTGTCTGGATCTATCTGTATGTTTCTGTCTGGATCTATCTGTATGTAAGTGTCTGGATCTATCTGTATGCATCTGTCTGGATCTATCTGTATGTAACGGTCTAGATCTATCTGTATGTATCTGTATGTATCTGTCTGGATCTATCTGTATGTATCTGTATGTTTCTGTCTGGATCTATCTGTATGTAAGTGTCTGGATCTATCTGTATGTATCTGTCTGGATCTATCTGTATGTAAGTGTCTGGATCTATCTGTATGTTTCTGTCTGGATCTATCTGTATGTAAGTGTCTGGATCTATCTGTATGCATCTGTCTGGATCTATCTGTATGTAACTGTCTGGATCTATCTGTATGTAACTGTCTGGATCTATCTGTTTGTAACTGTCTGGATCTATCTGTATGTATCTGTATGTATCTGTCTGGATCTATCTGTATGTATCTGTATGTTTCTGTCTGGATCTATCTGTATGTAAGTGTCTGGATCTATCTGTATGCATCTGTCTGGATCTATCTGTATGTAACTGTCTGAATCTATCTGTATGCATCTGTCTGGATCTATCTGTATGTAACTGTCTGGATCTATCTGTATGTATCTGTATGTATCTGTCTGGATCTATCTGTATGTATCTGTATGTTTCTGTCTGGATCTATCTGTATGTAAGTGTCTGGATCTATCTGTATGTATCTGTCTGGATCTATCTGTATGTAAGTGTCTGGATCTATCTGTATGTTTCTGTCTGGATCTATCTGTATGTAAGTGTCTGGATCTATCTGTATGCATCTGTCTGGATCTATCTGTATGTAACTGTCTGGATCTATCTGTATGTAACTGTCTGGATCTATCTGTTTGTAACGGTCTGGATCTATCTGTATGTATCTGTCTGGATCTATCTGTATGCATCTGTCTGGATCTATCTGTATGCAACTGTCTGGATCCATTTGTATGCATCTGTCTGGATCTATTTGTATGCATCTGTCTGGATCTATCTGTATGCATCTGTCTGGATCTATCTGTATGCATCTGTCTGGATCTATCTGTATGTATCTGTCTGGATCTATCTGTATGCATCTGTCTGGATCTATCTGTATGCAACTGTCTGGATCTATCTGTATGCATCTGTCTGGATCTATCTGTATGCATCTGTCTGGATCTATCTGTATGCAACTGTCTGGATATATCTGTATGCATCTGTCTGGATCTATCTGTATGCATCTGTGTGGATCTATCTGTATGCATCTGTGTGGATCTATCTGTATGCATCTGTGTGGATCTATCTGTATGCATCTGTCTAGATCTATCTTTATGCATCTGTCTGGATCTATTTGTATGCACCTGTCTGGATCTATCTGTATGCATCTGTGTGGATCTATCTGTATGCATCTGTGTGGATCTATCTGTATGCATCTGTGTGGATCTATCTGTATGCATCTGTCTAGATCTATCTTTATGCATCTGTCTGGATCTATCTGTATGTAACTGTCTGGATCTATCTGTATGTAACTGTCTGGATCTATCTGTATGTAACTGTCCTGGATCTATTTGTATGCATCTGTCTGGATCTATTTGTATGCATCTGTCTGGATCTATCTGTATGTAACTGTCTGGATCTATCTGTATGTATCTGTCTGGATCTATCTGTATGTATCTGTCTGGATCTATCTGTATGCATCTGTCTGGATCTATCTGTATGCATCTGTGTGGATCTATCTGTATGCAACTGTCTGGATCTATCTGTATGCATCTGTGTGGATCTATCTGTATGCAACTGTCTGGATCTATTTGTATGCACCTGTCTGGATCTATCTGTATGCATCTGTCTGGATCTATCTGTATGCATCTGTGTGGATCTATCTGTATGCATCTGTGTGGATCTATCTGTATGCATCTGTCTAGATCTATCTGTATGTATCTGTATGTATCTGTCTGGATCTATCTGTATGTATCTGTATGTTTCTGTCTGGATCTATCTGTATGTAAGTGTCTGGATCTATCTGTATGTATCTGTCTGGATCTATCTGTATGTAAGTGTCTGGATCTATCTGTATGTTTCTGTCTGGATCTATCTGTATATGTAACTGTCTGGATCTATCTGTATGCATCTGTCTGGATCTATCTGTATGTAACTGTCTGGATCTATCTGTATGTAACTGTCTGGATCTATCTGTTTGTAACTGTCTGGATCTATCTGTATGTATCTGTATGTATCTGTCTGGATCTATCTGTATGTATCTGTATGTTTCTGTCTGGATCTATCTGTATGTAAGTGTCTGGATCTATCTGTATGCATCTGTCTGGATCTATCTGTATGTAACTGTCTGAATCTATCTGTATGCATCTGTCTGGATCTATTGTATGTAACTGTCTGGATCTATCTGTATGTATCTGTATGTATCTGTCTGGATCTATCTGTATGTATCTGTATGTTTCTGTCTGGATCTATCTGTATGTAAGTGTCTGGATCTATCTTGTATGTATCTGTCTGGATCTATCTGTATGTAAGTGTCTGGATCTATCTGTATGTTTCTGTCTGGATCTATCTGTATGTAAGTGTCTGGATCTATCTGTATGCATCTGTCTGGATCTATCTGTATGTAACTGTCTGGATCTATCTGTATGTAACTGTCTGGATCTATCTTTGTAACGGTCTGGATCTATCTGTATGCATCTGTCTGGATCTATCTGTATGCATCTGTCTGGATCTATCTGTATGCAACTGTCTGGATCCATTTGTATGCATCTGTCTGGATCTATTTGTATGCATCTGTCTGGATCTATCTGTATGCATCTGTCTGGATCTATCTGTATGCAACTGTCTGGATCTATCTGTATGCATCTGTCTGGATCTATCTGTATGCAACTGTCTGGATCTATCTGTATGCATCTGTCTGGATCTATCTGTATGCAACTGTCTGGATCTATCTGTATGCATCTGTCTGGATCTATCTGTATGCATCTGTGTGGATCTATCTGTATGCAACTGTCTGGATCTATTTGTATGCACCTGTCTGGATCTATCTGTATGCACCTGTCTGGATCTATCTGTATGCATCTGTGTGGATCTATCTGTATGCATCTGTGTGGATCTATCTGTATGCATCTGTCTAGATCTATCTTTATGCATCTGTCTGGATCTATCTGTATGTATCTGTCTGGATCTATCTGTATGCATCTGTCTGGATCTATCTGTATGCATCTGTCTGGATCTATCTGTATGCAACTGTCTGGATCTATCTGTATGCATCTGTCTGGATCTATCTGTATGCACCTGTCGATCTATCTGTATGCATCTGTGTGGATCTATCTGTATGCATCTGTGTGGATCTATCTGTATGCATCTGTCTAGATCTATCTTTATGCATCTGTCTGGATCTATCTGTATGTAACTGTCTGGATCTATCTGTATGTAACTGTCTGGATCTATCTGTATGTAACTGTCTGGATCTATTTGTATGCATCTGTCTGGATCTATTTGTATGCATCTGTCTGGATCTATCTGTATGTAACTGTCTGGATCTATCTGTATGTATCTGTCTGGATCTATCTGTATGTATCTGTCTGGATCTATCTGTATGCATCTGTCTGGATCTATCTGTATGCATCTGTCTGGATCTATCTGTATGCATCTGTCTGGATCTATCTGTATGCAACTGTCTGGATCTATCTGTATGCATCTGTCTGGATCTATCTGTATGCATCTGTGTGGATCTATCTGTATGCAACTGTCTGGATCTATTTGTATGCACCTGTCTGGATCTATCTGTATGCATCTGTCTGGATCTATCTGTATGCATCTGTGTGGATCTATCTGTATGCATCTGTGTGGATCTATCTGTATGCATCTGTCTAGATCTATCTTTATGCATCTGTCTGGATCTATCTGTATGTAACTGTCTGGATCTATCTGTATGTAACTGTCTGGATCTATTGGTATGCATCTGTCTGGATCTATTTGTATGCATCTGTCTGGATCTATCTGTATGTAACTGTCTGGATCTATCTGTATGTATCTGTCTGGATCTATCTGTATGTAACTGTCTGGATCTATCTGTATGCATCTGTCTGGAGCCATCTGTATGTATCTGTCTGGATCTATCTGTATGTATCTGTCTGGATCTATCTGTATGTATCTGTCTGGATCTATCTGTATGTATCTGTCTGGATCTATCTGTATGTATCTGTCTGGATCTATCCGTATGTATCTGCCTGGATCTATCCGTATATATCTGTCTGGATCTATCTGTATGTATCGGTCTGTCAGTATTTATCATCCAACATCTATCTATGCTATCTCTTGCTCTCTGTCGACTATCTGCCTATTTATCTTCTCTATGCATCTATATCGATCTGTATCTTCATGTATCAATCTCTTCACTATTTATCTGTAGGTATCTGTAGGTAGCTATCATCCAACATCTACCTATCCATCTATCCTCTTGCTCTCTATCTAGTACCCAGATGGATCTATCCATCCATCATCTGTATTTATCTGTATCTTTCTATCTATATATCATACAACAGTTATTTATCATATCTCTTGCTCTCTATCTTTTACCCATATCCATCATCCATCTCTACTGATCTAGCTGCCTGTATCTAATCCTAGAACCTTGACCTAGAATTTTTACTTCTCCAAAAGTTCTCCAGAGTTTCACTTTTGTCTAAATAACCCTGATGGATAGAAAGGAAAAGGGATGGAAGGAGGCCAAGGATGGCGTGAGAAGATGTGTTACACTCATGAAAGGGTGAAATCAGGGGGCATTATCTGGCTATCATCAGGAAGAGATGTGTGGCCTTCTTTTGCAGAGCTGTGGTAAAAGAGGACCTAGGAAACATAACATAGCCCAGGGGCTTCATACATAATAGTGGAAGTAATCAAGGAGCTTAGAAAAAGCAGGAGAGAACAGAGACAGAGTTGTAGAGAGATTGGAATCTTTATTTCACTGTGGAATTCTAGAATCAACAGGTCAATATACTGTATCACACGCTGTAATATTTGGTTGTGTCGTCTTTTACTGTGATTCTGGCACGCATTCGACGTGGCATCGTTTCGATAAGCTCATGCGATGTCACAGCATTTATTTCCATCCAGAGCTGCATTAATTTGTGGCCAAGATCTTGTATTGATGATAGAGAGTCGTGGCGCTGCGTAAAGTCTTCTCCAGCACATTATCCCAAAGATTCTCAATGGGCTTAAGGTCTGGACTGTGCGGTGGCCAATCTATGTGTGAAAATGATGTCTCATGCTCCCTGAACCACTCTTACACAATTTGAGCCCGATGAATCCTGGCATTGCCATCTTGGAATATGCCCGCTGTGCCATCAAGGAAAAAAAAAACATTGATGGAAAAACCTGCTCATTCAGTATATTCAGGGAGTCACATGACCTCATTTTATGCAGCTGAAACATATTAATCACTGCAGTAATTATCCAATGGAAGGCTCAAACCTATTTGCTTCGTTAGATCCAGGTGGTGACCTTGGCCAGGCAGTGGATTTGATGATGTGTCCATTGCAGCCTCAACTTCAAATGCTATTTCGAATTATTTTCCCCAACCTCTCCAAAGGAATGCCAAACGGTGTTATATGCTTGTAGAATATCTGTCTACGCTTTGCCAGTTCCTTCTTGCATATTACGGACATGATTATTAATGTGCACTCTTCTGATTGAGGATACTTGTCTGCAGGGCAGTCATCAGAAATGGCTCCTTACTAAACCACCGGTCAGGGCCCCTTCTCTCAGCTGCCCATTTCAATAAGCTAATTAAAAATATAACATTTTGCCTCTTTCTGCAAACCTTATTTTACTGGGAATGGGCTAAATCTCCAGTGGTCCAACAAGGGGATAAAAAGTGTTCCCTGGTGCAGATCATACTAATCGATCCCTTCGTTATGAGCCAGAGTGCTCTGACCGGCCCCTAGATGCCGCGGCCCACTGGGAAAATTGCTGGTATCTTGGTTGACCAGTCCAGGGTGACATGGAGGGGCCATTACCTATTTGACACTTAAGGTGCACATAGGGTTCGACAAGGGCCCCCTGAACCATCTGGGTCACGTCATGGGTTGTCATCCCCCGATGGCTGCTCTGCTTGTCTGGCATCCTCTGAAATGAAAAGCCAAAGGGCTAGTGAGAGACAGTGGGAGCTAGTCTGGAACGGTTCCACATATCCAGGACTACGTACTAAACAAACACAGATTAAGCATTACACTGTGGTATACTATGATATATAACAGAATGTTTTCTTAAAAACGCCTGAAAATAGATCACCCTTGTAAGTAAAAACGAAATTTGATATATATTTTTTTAGTACATACAGGATTCTTCCAGGTTGGGTGGCTGGAACCATGATCTGTCTCGCTGCTACAATGAGTGAAACAGCTTCTGTTGTTAGTATTTTATTTTTGTTTCACATTTCTTAATCGAACCATGGCGTTTTCCGGGAAAGTCATACATTAATAAAGCGGAGAGTCATTTTTTTTGTTGTTGGTCGAGCAGAAGACAATTAAGACCTTTTTTATATTGGTTCCTGCGGCTGGAACAAGACGTCATCAAAATAGACTCTGAAAACAAAAGCTCACCCTTCTGTCTGAGTAGCTGATCCGGTATCCTTCTCTGAGTAAGTAATCCTCCTTAGCTTCTATGACCAGCACCAATTACAATACAAACCACAGAATTGGAAGATATAGTCAGACCTACACCATTCGTACTAATCCCTAGCAACTACCAATATTACCTTGACTACCTCAATTAGAGTACATTTATATGACGTATCATAAAAAATGTCTGTAGCTTAGAAGCCTTAACCCATTAATGCACTGTCACTCATCTGACATTGGCTACAACTACACCTATGATATACAATCATACTATAACACTATGGGCTCTATCACCTCCTTAACACTAGCACTCACATAAGTGAGCGTTAGCGTTATGGCCAGATCACCTCCCAATCGCTAACAGGTTAAAAAAATTCGTTAGCGCATCGGTAGTAGCACATTCTAGCACCAGCTTGCTGTACGTTGCGCTCCCTATGCTTTACATGAAGAACGCAAAGAGTAAACAACAACAAGCAATTAGCGTTAGGATCAATAATTGCGTTTTTTTTTAAATAAAAAAAAATTGTCTGGGGGGATTTAATAAAATAGGACCTAAGCTGGCATTTAAACACGATGAGCATAAAACGGTCAGAATGAGCTCAGCGCACAGAGGTGAAATGGCATAGCAGTGAAGGGGTTAAAAAGCAAAAACATGTAAAAAAAAAATTGGGTATTTCTATTCTCAGGACAAAATGTCAAATCTATTTAGCCGGAGTCTTTTTTTTTTGGGGATTTAATTTCGAAAAAGTGTGCTTTTACCATTTTTTTATAGTAAATTATGCGATATGATGGAAATAATGGAATCTTTAGAAAGTCCATTTAATGGCGGGAAAAACGGTGTATAATATGTGTGGGTTGCATAAACGAGTAAGAGGAAAATTTGACCTAAACACAAACAGTGCAGAAACGTAAAAACAGCAGAGGGCACTTTCGGACAGCAGGCATTTGCAAAACCGCCCGGTCTGAACCATTGTCAGAGTTTGCTGTTGCCTTAGGTAGTTTGTGTCGTGCTCGGGTTTGGTTTCAATGAGCTTTCTAGGTGGTGCCCTACATAAATTAGAGTAAGTGGAAAAAAGAAGGGGAGATATCATGAAAACCATTCTATGTGTGAGTTGAATGGTCCACGACGACACATAAAAACTAGGAGTCACAAAGCAAGAGAACCATTATATGATTCTGAATTCAAGGTATACAGTGGTGCTACACCAAAAGCGTAGAACTGAAACAGGTCATGATGGACACCGCTCACTAGAAAAAGGAGTTGGAGGACATAATAAATATGGAGAACAACAAACTGGGAACAGATAATTAATAATCTCATACAATTAAAGAAAATGTTCTTTGGATGTTGACATGTTCGTCAAAATCAAGAGCAAAACCCGATCACGGGATTCTAGGAGGGTGAGGAGGAAATAAATGAACAAAGGGCTTCGTGTGTGTATCCTGCATTTTACGTTGAAAAAAAAACATGCCATAGTGTGGGTAGATTATTTGCTTCCAAACACGCTTGCTTGGAAAGCCTTACCAGCACGTGTAGATCCCGAGTCCAGAGGATGAGAACAACCTCGAGTCGACACCAAGGTGACGGGCAATCACACTGACTATGCAAAAAAACTGTGAGACTGAGGAATAGCAGGATGAGTTGTCGATTGCCTGTCACCCTCAGATCCTGCCTTAGAAAACAATTAAAAGGACCACTTTTATTAAGTAATATACATGCAATTCGGTCCACAAATATAATACAAATATTTCTTATAATATCTGGGACATATGAAGAATTACACCAAAAAGGCCACCGGTATAATAAAGAGGTATACACATAAATACTGCTCATATATGAAGTAAACTCACAGTCAGGCTCCAAAAGGTGCATAGAGCATGACACATAACTATGTTTGAATCAGCAGTGCATGCAAAGTGCGGTACATAAGGGTAATTCCCCACAGCAAAAGGCTTGTCTGTATCCTGCAAGTCCCTATATCTTATATGATTTCTGTCCTTTCCCTATAAATCAGGAGCTTGGTAGCGCCAAACACAGGGCAAACCATAAACACTCATGCCGCACTAGACATCCGGTAGACCTCAATAGACATACAAACAACTGTTAAATGTCATGGACAGCTGTATCCCTAGGACATGCTCGACGCACGTTTCGCCGTCTACAATCACGGCTTCCTCAAGAGCTTCTAACGTCCTGTATGCTCGTGCCTCTAAAGTACCTTAATCTCTGGGTCCTTCAACCAATCATCTTCCACCAAATGTACCCACAACACCTGTATTCGATTAAGGATTATTTTTAGGGTTAGGATTACTAACGGGATTTTGTTGCTAAATCGATATGAATATTAAAATGGATTGTATTCAGTGTGATTCCAGATAGATTTTCCCTGATTCTCGGCACGCAAAACCATTTATCAACACCGTTCAGCACTCGATATCTTTTTCAAACTCTGTTTATTGAGGAATTCGATTTGAATCACTGAAACCAATGATTGAGACTTTTTTTTAAATGTGAATTAAAGTATCGATACGCCCTTATTTAAAACTCTGGAACTGTAAATTGGCTGAATTGCGGGAAAAAAAAAAACTGCCGATTTCGGTGATTGGACTAAATTAAATCGAGCCCTTAGTTACACATTTAAGAGAGGTGGTAGCAATGGTCACCTGACACGTCCTAAAATATATGTATCTTCTCAATACGCTGCACAGAACTCAATTTCAAGTAAAATTGGAGAGACGTGAACACACGTTTCTGATTATTACACTTCATATGCTATCCAAGTTAGCAGTTAACTTTTATTGGCAGTAATAAAGAGATGTTGCACAACACTCTGGTTAGATGAAATATTATCTATTGTCTACTCGACTCAAATAAACCATGTTCTGCCGGCTTCGGCCACACGAGAATTGTGCCGTATCCCTCAGACATTGCAGGGATCTTTTGTTTTAAGCTCTAACAAATGATTTCTATTTACAGAACCAAAAGAAACATCATTTGATGTCCAAACAATAAACCGACTGTAATATAGTAGACCAAAGGAATAAAATCTGTGGAGAGGAACATTGTACATAATGTATTTGTTGTAGTAATCACCAGGCACAAAGGATTTCCCAAAACAGGGTTTAATCCATTTATAAAATTACTGTTCTAAAAGGATTATAAATTTATCTGTATAGGCCGGCACATCAAAATTTACCAAAATATTAACATTAAATTAGAAGGATACTCTGTTGAAAAACACAATTCCTTTATTTTTGCCCTTAAATAATTGGGCTGTGGTTTCTGACGGCCTCTGCAGAGGCGTACTTCGGGTATTTGGCACCCGTGGCAGATACTCCCTTTTGCCACCCCCCCACAAAAAAGCAGTTCAATGATTCACCTCAGTGATGAGGTGAAATGATTAAAATTTTATGCAAAACACAAATAAATAGAATAAGAACTTAAATAACACAAACATCTTAAATAAAATAACAAATATCTGAATTAAAATAACTTGAATAAAGCGAACGAATAAGTAACATCAACACTTGAAATCACAATCTTTGTGTTCGTGCCTTCACTTTTTCAAACTGATCGATGACATCATCGATGTTCATCTTTCTTGAATGTTCATTGGAGGAAGATGAGGATGAGTAAAAAAAACGCGAAAAAGCGGTATAAATACATGAGACTCATAGCGCGATTATATCTTTGAGGAAGTAGATGATATATCTCCAAAAAGCATCCGATATATTATTCATAGTTGTTTTAAGCAGATGTTAATAAATGAACCCCTTTTATTGTAACTATAGTAGCAGATGTTGGTGGCTCACATTGTTATAGTAACCGGGCCCTACCGCCTATTGAATTTTATGCCGAGGAGACAACAGTTTCTGGAACTGGCCAGAAATTTTTCCATCCTCTGGAGGCAACCAAAGCTGGGATTCCAGGTCATTGGATGAGCGGTTACACCTATATTGCTACATGCATACATGCTCTTTAAATCTTGTGAGTTCAGTTTTAAGGGGGCCATTTGGATACATTTATTTTATTTGTGTTGCTCTATGATTCTCTTGTTGTATTTCCTGTACAGTTATTTCCCATTTTTTAATTTTTAACCCATTTCTGGTATAACGCCAGGAGAAGGAGACATTGGGAGATCACAGAGATCCGTATCGTACACGTTTTTTGCACTATTTCCTTAGTTTGTTGAGGGTCTTCTTGGCACTGTTATGTTTGCTGGGAATGGGGCTGTCTGGCCGTGGTACACGTGGACTGGGGCTTCCTACTGTACTTAGCAACTGTTTAGTTGCTGATGTAACAATATCATGGGTGGCGTGAGGAGACGCCTGAATAACACTAACAATTTAATGTTGCTGAACCCAGGACATACTTGAAAACGAGAGAAATCTCAATGTATCTTTCCTGGTAAAATCCTTTATTAATAAATAAATAAATTTACACTAGAACGTGGTTCCCGGACTCTTGTCCTCGCTCACACGCGTTTCACCTGTGGCAACGAGGTCGAGACCCACGCTTAAGTGTAAATGCAGGCAGTAAGTCGCGCGATAATGTGATACAACTACTAGGCCAGGGGTAGGCACTTGCGGCCCTCCAGATGTTTTGAAACTACATTTCCCTTGAGGCTCTACAAACCTAATGAGCAGCCGAGCATCACGGGAAATGTAGTTTCAAAACATCTGGAGGGCCGCAAGAGCCCACCCCTGAACTAGGCAGTTGTTCTGACGTAAAGCTGCGAATCACGGGGCCGCCTTCAAGGCGGGGCTGGGTGCACTGCACCTTTGGCACCCTTGAAGAGCCGGCTTTGAAGCCGGTCATATGCGCACCTCTACCAGGCTGACACCCGTGGCAGCCTGCTCACCCACCCACCTCTTTTTATGCTACTGAGTCTCCTCCCAATTATTTTTTAATTATTTTAGGTGATTTCATTCACCTTTTTTAGCCTCGCTACACACTGCTTCTCCTCTTCGGCTCAGGGACTCAAGAAACCGGACGTCTCTGAAGCTTTGCTGTGCAATTTGAGCTCCTATGAAACTTGCATAGTGTAGGAACTACAAATTGCACATTACTATGGGATTTGCACACTTAACGTATGCAGGTTTTGTAGCTTCAGCACATAACCACGGATCAGAGCTGTGCATGTGTAGATTTGATCCATCAGTGGTGTCTCTGAGACTACTTGCTCGCAATTGGTCTCAGAGAGGATGAGGTCGGCATGCTCTCTGCACGCTGACGAATATAGTGACTGATCTGGTGACCGGCAGCCGGAAAATTCAAAAATCCCGACTGTTGGTGATGCTGGGTGGGGTGGAGGAAACTCTTCCACGTCACCCAATTTCTACCAAATCAGGGCAGCTGAAAGGCAAGGAAGTAGGGGGGCACTCCTCCTACATTAAAACCTCCTCCTTTAAAACTATAAAGTGGTCCAGATAAATAGAGTGTCCCTTTAAGGGTTTATGAATTCCTGTTAAAATATCAGCAGAGCTGGAAGGTGTTGATATTGATAAATGGTTGTTCGGGAAACAGAGAAACCTTCATTTAAACATTTGGGTTTTTTCCACCAGGGGATTCCGGGAAGCTAGGGGTTCCCCGGCTATCTGACGTCATCACGCTATGCGTGAGGACGTCAGGCAGTGAGGGGGGACCCGGGGGTGAAGCCGCGATCCAAGATGGCGGCCCCCACCGGAGCTAGGCTGCACTTCGGCGCCGCAAGGCACCAAAGTGCGACCCGGTGCCTAAGGGGTTAAAGCCAGGCACCGCTTAAAAGGGGAGACTCTCTCCTTTTAAGCGGTGCCTGGCTTTTTTTTGTGGGACCTCCCGATCGGGAGGAAGAGGGATTTACGTCGGGAGGAGCTTGACTTCAGTGTCTGAGGACGCTGAAGTCAGAACGCCGCGGGACCCTGGACAGAGAGGTGAGTATCTCCGCCGGGGGTCCCGCAAAGCTGATGACGTGACACGTCCTCCTCAGCATACAGCGGGAGTAACTGAAGACGTTTCCCACACGTCGTCAGCAGTGAAGGGTTAAAAACGTATTTTTTTAAAACTTTTTGTCCTTGTTTCCTGTCCCCCAGGGCACTACCCGGACCCGGACATTGTTATTAAATGTTTCTATACATCCTAGAAATCCGCCACTTCACGGGCAGGTTATGGGGACGTCCTAGGCACGATATTTGAAGGAATTTTTCGTTTTTATTTTTAACCCTTATTTCATGGAAAACTCACTGTCCCTTTAAAAACGTTTTTTTTTTTTTACTTTTTGTCCTTGTTTCCTGTCCCCCAGGGCACTACCTGGACCCCCATACACCTTTTATGGCAAATATCTAGCATATATGCCCTCTTGGAGGGCACTCTAAAAACCGAACTTTGAGTCCCATTGACTTGTATTGAGTTCGTGTTCGAGTTAGAGTTCGAATTCGAACTTTTGAAAAGTTCGAATTCGAATGCAAACCGAACTTGGGGGTGTTCGGCTCATCCCTAGTTGAAATATGCTGTAATTGTTTTCTTAAAAAATGGCGTATAGAGCCCATGGTTTTCTACCAACCAGCAGTGGGATATGATTGAGTAACACGCCGATTAGCTCTATACCGATCTGAGCAAGTGTTTAAGTGAGGGTGACCATTGATGAAGGTTTTCCTGTCCGGCAGATGAGAGCAGCCTTCATGTTTTGCTACCATGTGGTCAAAGCGACAGTCAATCAGATGGATCACATGGCTTTGGCGTAATGACACAATCTACTACTCGATTAGTGTTCAGATCACTTTCAAACGATCTTAATTCACTTTTTCTATGGAAAACTATACTTGTTCCCTTTGACGGATATGTAACCAATATGTACATTAATTAGTAACCGGGTTAGGAGACGTACCTTAACGTCTACAGCCCTCTTCATCATTTCCAGTATAATGTAACAACCGATGGAATGACCAATCAGAACCAGCTTAGTGTCGGCAGGGACGTTCTTCTTCACGAAGCACAGTTTATGCTCTATCTGTCCATTCAGTCCAAAGACGTCTTCAATCGTTTCGTTCGCAGAATCTATAAGAAACATTCCAATTACTAATGATCTCATTGTCTTATGTCAGAATTACAAAGTGTGTAAAGGTCATTATTTGAAAGAAAAAAAAAAATGACAGGTCACATGAATGTTTTTACAAGGGGTAGAACTATTATCATAACCAGCCGCGGGAAAAAGCCGAGAAGCTGACGAACGGGTTAAAAGAAACAAAACGACTGCAACTTTTAACATTTTAAAACACTGTTTGCAAAAAAACTTCTGGTCAAAATTGTCTGGAATTAACATATAAAGTCCTATAAATAATATGTAAAAAGTCTGTTACTGGGAAAAAAAAACGCTATTTTTTTTTAAAAAAAACAAAATTTTTTTCCCCAAAAAATGCCTAAAAAAATCCCAAAAAAATAAATAAAGAGACTTTTTGCTGCAAATTAAAAGAATAAACAATTTAATAGATATTGAATAAAAATGGGAATATTTTTAACATTTAAACCTCTGAGATTCGCCTGATTAAACCTGCCGAATGAAACCACCGAACATCAGGGCATTTCACTGACATTTCACTGCTGCTTGGTGTCTCTGAATAGATTAACCCTTGCTTCTCTATGAGGAGGGATTTCACTGCCGACGAAGATCACCGTATTTCGCTGGCAATTCACCAATATTTGGTGAATTGCCAGCTTTTGAATGGCTGAATGGCCCCGAAATTGCACCGTATGGGGAAATTCACCGTTCAGTGCAATTTCTGTGCCAGTTCGGCTCTCTTTCAGTAACCCTGCAAGTGACTGTGCAAGAAGGTGAAATGTACAATTTACAGTTGTGTTCAAAATTATTCAACCCCCAATGCTGTAAAGGGTTTTAGGGAATTTAGTGTACATTTGTAATTGTATTCAGAATGAAATCCTACAAGGACTTTTTAAAGAACCATATGCAACTAAAATGACATCAATTGGTTTTGTAATACAGTAGTAAATGTTTCTTTTGTGAATTCTTCATTGACACAATTATTCAACCCCTTAAAGACTACCACTCTGAAGAACAGAGGTTCATTCAAGTGTTTTCAATCAGGTATTGAAAACACCTGTGGATGTCATGGAGAAGCATAATAAGCACCAATTAGGCAGCTTTTAAATGACTGTGATACTCAGCTCCTTCTAGACATTTACTGGTGTGGTTACAAACATGGTGAAGTCAAGAGAATGGTCCAGGAAGACAAGAGAAGAGGTGATTACTCTTCACAGGAAGGGCAATGGCTATAAGAAGATTGCAAAGATGTTAAACATACCAAGAGAGACCATAGGAAGCATCATTCGCAAATTCAAGGCAAAGGGCACTGTTGAAACGCTACCTGGTCGTGGCAGAAAGAAGATGCTGACTTTGACTGCTGTGCGCTACCTGAAGCGTAGAGTGGAGAAAAGTCCCCGTGTGACTGCTGAGGAACTGAGAAAAGATTTGTCAGATGTGGGTACTGAAGTTTCAGCTCAGACAATACGGCGTACACTGCGTAATGAAGGCCTCCATGCCAGAACTCCCAGGCGCACCCCCTTGCTGTCTCCAAAGAATAAGAAGAGTCGACTGCAGTATGCCAAAAGTCATGTGGACAAACCACAGAAGTTTTGGGATAGTGTTCTGTGGACTGATGAAACAAAATTAGAACTGTTTGGGCCCATGGATCAACGCTATGTTTGGAGGAGGAAGAACAAGGCCTATGAAGAAAAGAACACCTTGCCTACAGTGAAGCATGGCGGGGGATCAATCATGCTTTGGGGCTGTTTTGCTTCTGCAGGTATAGGGAAGCTTCAGCGGGTGCAAGGTACCATGAATTCTCTTCAGTACCAGGAGATATTGGATGACAATGTGATGCAGTCCGTCACAAACCTGAGGCTTGGGAGACGTTGGACCTTTCAACAGGACAATGATCCCAAGCATACCTCCAAGTCCACTAGAGCATGGCTGCAGATTAAAGGCTGGAACATTTTGGAGTGGCCATCGCAGTCACCTGACTTAAATCCGATTGAGAACCTCTGGTGGGACTTAAAGAAAGCAGTTGCAGTGCGCAAGCCTAAGAATGTGACTGAACTGGAGGCTTTTGCCCATGACGAATGGGCGAAGATACCCGTAGATCGCTGCAAGACACTTGTGTCAAGCTATGCTTCACGTTTAAAAGCTGTTATAACTGTAAAAGGATGTTGTACTAAGTACTAAGATTGAATGTCACTTGGGGGTTGAATAAAACTGATAATGATGTGAGCACAGAAAAGACATTTGTGGTTATTTCATTATAAATGTTATGTTATATTTGTCTGACCTACACGTGCCTCTTTGATTTAATTGTAAGCAAGATGACTGAATGATCAAAATCAATGTCAAACTGGCCAAAACACTCAATTTCAGTGGGGGTTGAATAATTTTGAACACAACTGTATACATACATATCCATAAGGCAATGCTAAAATCATCTTCTCAGTACATGAAGAATAAAAAGATAGAAGAAATCCAACAGTGGATAATGTATAATAAAATATAGCCAAAATTAGAAGTTTACACTATTACACTCACACTCTTATGAGCCATAAACCGGCTCGAGGTAAAGATAGCCTCTGTTTTTTTTTTCTTAGGTACCCAACCACCTTATATTATGCACAGGTCTCCATCAATTTATTTCCTTGTAATTAAAAATTAAACACACCGGGGCACACCCTTAGCATAATATTGTATAGACCCCTTATTTAAAATTATATAGGACAGTTAATTGCCAACTTTGTTGTTGGAACCTTCCTAGGCTCTTATTCACACGCATGTGATGTGGACTTGTAAGCCAAAATCCACTGAGGCTGGGGTCAGACGAGCGCAGTGTTAACGTCCGTGTTGCCCGCACATAAGTACGTCCGTGATAGCATACAATTGTGTTAAATGGAGCCCCACACACGAAGTACGTGCGCATAGAAGTGCGGACGCATGACGGACGCTGCAAACGGACGCAGGTTAGGCAAGAACGTAATACTGCTAGAACGGACGTGCGGAGTGCACCACGTCCACAACGTCCGCATAGCTTTGTGTGTGAGTGATGCAACAAGGTCAGACGGACTGCATTTATACGTCCAGCATTTTTGACGGACAGAATGTTCTTTCATTGTAATTTATTTTCCCTGCTACATCAGTCAAAAAATACGTCAGTGAAAAAAACCGACTGTGTGTGGCCACTACCTTGTCGTCAGTCAGTAAGTACGTCCGTACTGCACGGACGCACAGTCCGTACAAAATGCGCTTATCTGACCCTAGCCTAAACAATTACTCCAAAAGCAAGCAGGATACATCAAAATATAAAATCATATATAAAAAACACGAACGTGTTTCGCAATATACAGACCGGGCTTCTCTCTTTACACCAGCTGTCCTAATCTCTTACAGGGTTATTCAGAGAAAGGTGAAAAACAGGAGAATTGTCAGGAGAAGAGAACAATCTAGACCAAATAGCCGATTGGAAAGTGAGATAAATGGGAGAATTTTTCTGGTTTGGCTATTTTGACCTAGAATTTTCACTTCTTCTGTCTATTCTCCTGAAATTCACCTTTCTTTGAATAGACCTGATAGTTTCTGCCCCTATCCTCTAATATTGTTTTTTCCCCCTGCCTCTCCAAACATATCCAATTTGCAATTTAGATATTTTTACTTAATACTGTAGGTCCCCTGCTCCAAGTGATTTTTGAAAAGAAAATAGAAGTTTCAGGTACCAGTGGTTTGTTGGAAAATCATTTTTAACTGGTTATAAAGTGAGAAATATTTGAGGATATTCCCAATGTATTCCTTACTGTAATAACCTATTAGGCAGGGAGGTGTCGCCATCTGCTGAGCAAATAGAGTTACTGCGGTCCTGGTCTCTGTGCAGCATCAGCTGGAGAGATGTCAGTTTGGGACATTCCCCAGCTGGTTTAAAAAGTGTTAGCACCTCCGGCATCTTGCTCACGGTGCTGAAAGATTGGGGACACCTTCTACAGCCCAAATGCAAACAAAACTAATTTGCAAGAAATTAATTCAATGTGCAATGATACAGCGTAGCCTCAGATTGTGTGAACACAATCTCGTGCTGCTGCGTCTGCTGCTGATCGTGTTAAAACAATCACGGTAGTGAAAGGGTTAAACATATCCTGCAATTAAGTGCACATCTTAAATTCTGCATCGATGACCAAACACAATTACTTAACTCTTAAAGGGACACTATGCAGTGTGACCACACATTTTTATCTGAGTGGTTACACTGCCCTGAGCTTCCTTGCCCCCCCCTCCCCCTCAGATTCTGGGACCTTTGGGAACAATACCCCACCAATGGCTCTGAATGCATTCCAGACTGACTGGAGCGGCCAGCCCCACTGTGGTCACATGACATGCTACGGCTAGCTGCATGTCACGTCCTGCAAGACACAGACGGAGACCAGCTCTGGATTCAAATACGTTTTTAAAAGGGTTAAAACAGAAGGGGGGATTGCAGAGTTACAGTTACAAGCATTTATAAAGCACCAACAAGTTCCGTAGCGCTGCACAAAGGGAGAGACAGAATAACAAATATACAGTTGTGTTCAAAATTATTCAACCCCCAATGCTGTAAAGGGTTTTAGGGAATTTAGTGTACATTTGTAATTGTATTCAGAATGAAATCCTACAAGGACTTTTTAAAGAACCATATGCAACTAAAATGACATCAATTGGTTTTGTAATACAGTAGTAAATGTTTCTTTTGTGAATTCTTCATTGACACAATTATTCAACCCCTTAAAGACTACCACTCTGAAGAACAGAGGTTCATTCAAGTGTTTTCAATCAGGTATTGAAAACACCTGTGGATGTCACGGAGCAGCAATAAAGCATAATAAGCACCAATTAGGCAGCTTTAAAATGACTGTGATACTCAGCTCCTTCTAGACATTTACTGGTGTGGTTACAAACATGGTGAAGTCAAGAGAATGGTCCAGGAAGACAAGAGAAGAGGTGATTACTCTTCACAGGAAGGGCAATGGCTATAAGAAGATTGCAAAGATGTTAAACATACCAAGAGAGACCATAGGAAGCATCATTCGCAAATTCAAGGCAAAGGGCACTGTTGAAACGCTACCTGGTCGTGGCAGAAAGAAGATGCTGACTTCGACTGCTGTGCGCTACCTGAAGCGTAGAGTGGAGAAAAGTCCCCGTGTGACTGCTGAGGAACTGAGAAAAGATTTGTCAGATGTGGGTACTGAAGTTTCAGCTCAGACAATACGGCGCACACTGCGTAATGAAGGCCTCCATGCCAGAACTCCCAGGCGCACCCCCTTGCTGTCTCCAAAGAATAAGAAGAGTCGACTGCAGTATGCCAAAAGTCATGTGGACAAACCACAGAAGTTTTGGGATAGTGTTCTGTGGACTGATGAAACAAAATTAGAACTGTTTGGGCCCATGGATCAACGCTATGTTTGGAGGAGGAAGAACAAGGCCTATGAAGAAAAGAACACCTTGCCTACTGTGAAGCATGGCGGGGGGTCAATCATGCTTTGGGGCTGTTTTGCTTCTGCAGGTACAGGGAAGCTTCAGCGTGTGCAAGGTACCATGAATTCTCTTCAGTACCAGGAGATATTGGATGACAATGTGATGCAGTCCATCACAAACCTGAGGCTTGGGAGACGTTGGACCTTTCAACAGGACAATGATCCAAGCATACCTCCAAGTCCACTAGAGCATGGTTGCAGATGAAAGGCTGGAACATTTTGGAGTGGCCATCGCAGTCACCTGACTTAAATCCGATTGAGAACCTCTGGTGGGACTTAAAGAAAGCAGTTGCAGTGCGCAAGCCTAAGAATGTGACTGAACTGGAGGCTTTTGCCCATGACGAATGGGCGAAGATACCCGTAGATCGCTGCAAGACACTTGTGTCAAGCTATGCTTCACGTTTAAAAGCTGTTATAACTGTAAAAGGATGTTGTACTAAGTACTAAGATTGAATGTCACTTGGGGGTTGAATAAAACTGATAATGATGTGAGCACAGAAAAGACATTTGTGGTTATTTCATTATAAATGTTATGTTATATTTGTCTGACCTACACGTGCCTCTTTGATTTAATTGTAAGCAAGATGACTGAATGATCAAAATCAATGTCAAACTGGCCAAAACACTCAATTTCAGTGGGGGTTGAATAATTTTGAACACAACTGTACATAGACATTACACACAAGGAACAGTAGGAGAGAGGATCCTACTCCAGAGCTTACAATGGGTTTGGTAGGGGTTAATGTTTAACCCCCTCTTCTCCCCCTTCCTGTTTTAACCCTATAACATGCCTTTAATGTAATCTACATAAGTACAACTCTATAAAGAACCAGTGTATTTTTCCAATTAAAAGAAAAACTATCCCGACGCTTAGCTTTGCCAAACTAAAACAAAAACAAAAAGACAGGAACATCTTCATCTCAGATGCCGACATCACAAGAATAGACGAATCTCACACCTCTTTAGGATCAGACATTTAAAATACAACACTACCCCTTGCAGGCAACTTGGATACATCTCAAAACGTCATCAATAAGTAAACCCGGCTGTCTGATACAAAAAATAATGTGTACATCAGTATAACTGACCTATCACTGCAACGGGTGCAGGTGCCAACATTCTGAACATAAGGATGGCCAGCTGGCCTTTGGCCAAGGACGGGTGGGAAAGAAAATACGGCATTCTGCTCTTATTAATGCATCATAGGGGTTAGGTTACAGAAACCCCACACATGAAAATGTCTTGTTTAACAGACAAGTAACATTACACCACTCACAGTGTGGTTTGTGACACATCAGAAGACATGCCCTTCAAAAATATCTGGTGATGGAACACATTACCATTGCTTTAAAAGCATGATGGAAATGCATAAATATGTGTGTATATACTGTATATATGTATATTATATACACACACACACACTGTACATCCTGATAACTTGGCACTTATCAACCTCCATCTTGGTGCTTTGTTGGCTAGAACAGTGATGGCAAACCTTAACACTACAGATGTACTGAAACTACATCTACCATGAGGCACAGCTAAGGTTACCTGAGCATCATGGGACACGTAGGTCAGTAACATCTGGGGTGCCAAGGTATGTCATCAATGGACTACACTACACCATATATTGAATGTTAGTCCAGGAGTTGCAGGGAAGTGTGTGTGTGTGTGTGTGTCTTCCTTCACCATGTATGAGAAAGGCTGCAGAGTCTGCTGAAATGCTGCCAATATTCTAATAAATGTTGCCTTTGCATGATGGGAGTGCCTGGATGCCAAGTTGTTTCCAGAACACTTTAAGATGAGCTGGCCACTTGGGAACTCTCCAATACATCTGAATTCTATTATTCCTAATGGGAACAATTGTCATGTGCATAGCCACGTGTTATATATATATATATATATATACATACATACACACACACACACACAGGGCTCGAGTCCTGCGAGAACGGCGTTCCCACACTTCTCCCACAGCGGGAATATAGATTCCCGCTTTGGGTAGCCAGAGCTGCTAGCAGAATTAATTAACAGCATTAGCAGCCCCTCGACTGGCCGCCTTCCCCCGAGTGTTGCGTGATCCCTCGCTCAGCCACCTCCTCACTCCTCTGAAGGCTGTGATGCGGCCTACAGCCAAGATCTAACGGTAGCGTGTCACAGTCTTCAGCGGGCTGAGGAGGTGGCCACGAGCAGGAGCACGCCTGAGCTCGGAGGAACACGTGGTCCTGAGGTCTGCAGGCCGGGTAAGTAGAATTCTGGGGCCTGTGTCTGGCTATAATAATTCTGGGGGTCTGTGTCTGGCTATAATTAATTCTGAGGGTTTGTGTCTGGCTATAATTAGTTCTGGGGGCCTGTGTCTGGCTTTAATTCTAGGGGTCTGTGCTGCCTATTTTCAATTCTGGGGGCCTGTGTCTGGCTATATGTAATTCTGGGGGGTCTGTGCCTGGATATATTCAATTTGGGGGGGTTTGTGCTTGGGTATATTCAATTCTGGGGGTCTGCGCCTGGTTATACATGATTCTCAGGGTGTGTTTGTATATATATATATATAATTGTGATGTGCGGAGGCTTCTGCAATAATAAAAATAACCATTTTAGCGTGGAGGCTTTTTATCTCGCTTTTTGTCCTCTACCACAACTGTTGTAATTATATATATACAACTTTTTTTTTAATGGGCGTTGTGGAATTCGTGGGTGAGTTCCCTCACTTTTTCCCCCAGGACTTGACCCCTGTAAATATACAGTACTCCTTGCCCTCCCTGGTTTACTTTCCCCCCCCATGTGCCCCCCCCAAGGATCAGCATCCAGCTTCCCACACTGCCCCCTCTTCAGCTGCAGGCATTCCACAGGGAGGCAGAGAGATGTGGATGCTCTCTGCTCCCAAAAGCTTAATTTGCCCCCCAACAGCTGCACCCTGCCAGCCCTGTGAGGGGAGGCACTGGATTAGTGCCCTGGGAGAGGCACTGTGCTGCCTGTCTCAATGCAGCCAGAAGGCACAGGGATCATTGGGACCGCTGTCACTCCGTCCCCGTGCGTCGCATATGGTCATTTGAGGTGTCATTGGAAAGGGCAGAGACTGTCCTTTCCAATGATGCCCAATATGACCATATGCAGTGTAAAAAAATAAAAAATCATAAATAATAAAATAAAAACATAACATCCTTTTCTCTTTTCACAGGGTTGAAATGGTTCAGTAGTGAAGGGGTTAAAGATCAGACTATATCTCACATTGTGTATTACTTGGTTTTGTTGTATATTAAGGGTTAATGGGAAGGCTTCATCCCTCACAGTATACATTTTATTTTTCCCTTGTTTGGCATTTTTAGGGGTTAATGGGTAGGCTACATGCCTCACAGTGTATTTGTTTAATGTTTTCCCTTGACTAATGGCATTTTAGGGGTTAATGGGTAGGCTACATGCCTCACCGTGTATTAATTCTATTGTATTTCCATGGGTTTATGGCATTTTAGGGGTTACACTGAGGCATGTAGCCTACCCATTATTTATGTCATGTTTTTCCCTTGATTACTAGCATTTTAGGGGTTAATGGGTAGGCTACATGCCACACTGTTTATTATTTTTTATTGTATTTCCCTGGGTTTATGGCATTTTAGGGGTTATTATGGAAGTTAGAAACTAAAGGATCTATTCACCTTTAGACCCGTTGCTTTCCGCCACATTTCAGCGAATCCATTTCACTAATATATATATATATATATATATATATAGATACATATATATAGTTTATTATTGCAGAAGTAATTTACACATCCCAGCAATTCTGAAAACTGCTTCACAGAACTCATGTGCTACATCCCCATACGCAGCAAGGAACTCTGGGTAAGACATACAAATGATGCGTGCAAATTCTCACTTTTTTGCATCCTGGGTCTGTTTTACCATAGAACCCTTTTGCCAGTGCCATGCCATACTAGATGGCTTTTTTTAAATTTATTTTTTAGCAAAGGACAGGTTTATACAGCAAGTCACAGCCACTCCTGGACAGCTGTTTCGGGCTTATTATGTCCTCATCAGCAGGAGATAGGCCGTGACCAGTAAAAAGGAAAAGTTCTACTTGCTCTACTTTTCTCCCCTCCATAATATGTGAAGGGTCACTGAAGACATGTATCCATGGGATGTGCTGAACACAACCTACAAACAGACTTTGTAAGTATGAACAAGTAAAAGCCGGGTTTTGTGTTTTGGGTGTGTTTAGTGCACGGACTTATCTGTAAAGTTCAAAGCGATGCTAATGGACACATTTTGTATCCATTTATTCTAAATGACTTCTTTCTATTCACATTAAACACAGCTGCAGTAAATGGTACAAAGTGGTAAATAGGTTGTCCTTTTAATCCTGTTGTGTTTCGATGGCTATTAAGAAATCCAACCCGTACATTTACAGTTTACATCAAACAGGTTATTCCATTGCGCTGCTGCTGCTGACACGGATTCGGGCGAAGCCAAAAAAGTCCGATGTGATCTTGAACAGCTGTATCTCGATCTGCACTTAGTCCGCAACGTGCCAGTTTCGGCGATGTTATTATTTTGCCAAGTCACCTTGGTAATACTACAACGGCTTCTACGGGGCATCTCAGGATGCCCGACCGACAAAAATGTCAAAAAAAGGAGACCTACCTCTGTGTTGTTAACCTCTTCACACCCAAAGTCGATTTTTTTTTGTTTTTTTGAGAAAGTATTTTTACCAGGAAGGATACATTGAGATTTCTCTCGTTTTCGAGCATGTCCTGGGTGGCGAGTATGTACCGTTAGGTGTCTTGCCCAAGGACACTTGCTGGAGAGGTGCTCTTGCCTGGGTCGAACCTGTGTCTCCATAGTCTCTACGGTTATAGAGCAGTGATGTTACCTCTACTCCACCCAGACGGTGCTTTGTAATAAATAGAAAAGCACTCATTAGCATAACAAAACACAACTTTCATATTCACTTTTTAAAGCCAGATTAGTGTGCTCCCTGCTAACGGGAGTACTAGTAGTATGCCCCGGATGGCGTGAAAGGGTTAAAAAACTGTACGCAAGATTCCAAGTCAGGTGTAGGGTTATCCAGAGCGCTGATAAACTTAGCAGAGACAATATTTGTAGATGTCTATGGAGGGCTTTGCTTTGTGGAATGGCTGTTATTACGTCAGATGTTACTAAACAGAGAGGTGATGTTATGGGCGGCTGGGTATGAACAGGTTAATTTGAGCTAGGGTTGTCATTTTTCCCCCCTGGAAGCTGAACACTTGGGCAGGAAAGTGCTCCCATTACAGCGGGAGATACAATTAATTCCACTGGAGATATGGACAAATCACCCTGCACCAGGAATCTCTAACTCTGCCCCCCCCCTGAAGTTGATTACCCACAATTCCCAGAATTCTTTGAATGTGATAGATGGTCAGAGAGTCATGGGAGGTATAGTTCAGAAACATATGGGGGGGGGGGTCTGGAGATTGAGATCCCTGCCCTGTACACTACAAGGCTCTCCCAGGAGAGGAGAAAAGGAAGAGACAGCAGAAAAATACACATACAGGTCTTTTCATTAAAAGGAGAAACTCAGGAGAAGTGAAAATTCTAGGTCAAAATAGCCAAACTAGAGAAATTCTCCCATTGATCTCACTTTCCAAATCGGCTATTTGGTCTAGATTGATCTCTTCTTCTGCCAATTCTCCTGAGTTTCACCTTTTAGTGAATAGACCTGAAAGGGACTGATATCAGCTGATTCGATCGAATGGAGTCAGCCATAGCCGAATTATGTGAAATGTACCTGGCCGTTTAAAAGCTCAAAAAAAACACATTTGCTGCCCAAAACTGTCTCTAACCCCTGTTAATAACCATACCATAAAAGTAACCCCTGGTGTCTAGGATGTTTAGGGTTAGGATTGCCTTTAGTGTTATTGCTAGGGTTAGGATTGCCTTTAGGGTTAGGATTGCCTTTAGGGTTATTGCTAGGGTTAGGATTGCCTTTAGTGTTATTGCTAGGGTTAGGATTGCCTTTAGGGTTAGGTTTTTCTTTTAGAGTTTGGGTTATTTTTTACTGATAAGCCAACACTAATATTAAAAGTGAGTGCATTTATTGCGGTTTAACATTGATTTTCCCTGTTTCTCCGCCCAAAGAGCTATTTGTCGACACCTTTCAGATTGATATTTTTTTCTAATTCAGCTTAATGACAATTTTGAATTATACTGCTAAAGCCGATATTGCCATTTAAAAATATAGGTACGAGCGCTGATAACTAAAATGTATTAACAGGGGATGAAATGTTGGCATGTCCTTATTCCTGTACTATACAGACGCCTGGTTCTAGCCAGGTAACTGCATTTACTGTATGTGGCGGTTACGCCAAAATATGCCCAAGGAATTTATGTTCTGTTTTTTGTTTTTCTGGTATTTTTTAAAAGCATACAAAATAAATATTTTCGTCGGGTGCTTATGCGCTATTTTCTACATTCTACATTTCCTATAAAAGTCTACTTTTTTTCTTTAAAAATAAATAAAAAGGTCTATTCGCTGTTACTGCATTATCCCTTACAGAACAATATAACTCACGACTGTTTAAAGTCTTTTAATTCCAAAAAAACAATATATAAGCCCTACTTTAATAATGTGTGAGATTTCACTGCGCGGCAAAAGGTCACTTCAGCACAGTTTTTGTTTAGGGGGTATACAGTATCACTTAGAATATAAACCAGCGTGGGACAGGCCCTCTGCGAGGAGCTCAGCGACAGATAATATATTTTAGCTGGCTGTGTTTATCCATCTGCGCTACATCTCCACATCACTTTATAAAAATTAAATAATACCTAAATGTAAACAGAACTAATATGTTTAACACCGAACGTGTTATTTTATTCAATGTCTACTGTTAACGTGTTTTAAATTACCTAAAGCAACCTTTCCATGTTCAGTACGTAGTACTTAATAAATCTGCCGACCTTTCAGGATTCAGAAATAATAGCAGTAAATGTAACAGCTTTAGTATAACGAAGATAAAAAAAAAAAAAAAAGGAAAAATGATTTAAACGTATATTTTTTCTTCTTGCCATGACTTTCTTCTCGTTTCTCGTGCTCTGGTGTGTATTATGGACGTAGAGGTTTCTTCGAGCACATTTGGAATTGAAAATAAAACACATGCAGACACAAATAAATAAGATAAGATGGTATATGGCCAGAGGGGCTTCTTATTAGGAACGGAGGAAGCTGTTTGTAAGTTCCAAAACCTCTAAACTTCCCCTTTGGCCAAAACATTCTTATAAGACTATTTTCATCCCACGTTATTTGCACATACAGTTGTGTTCAAAATTATTCAACCCCCAATGCTGTAAAGGGTTTTAGGGAATTTAGTGTACATTTGTAATTGTATTCAGAATGAAATCCTACAAGGACTTTTTAAAGAACCATATGCAACTAAAATGACATCAATTGGTTTTGTAATACAGTAGTAAATGTTTCTTTTGTGAATTCTTCATTGACACAATTATTCAACCCCTTAAAGACTACCACTCTGAAGAACAGAGGTTCATTCAAGTGTTTTCAATCAGGTATTGAAAACACCTGTGGATGTCACAGAGAAGCAATAAAGCATAATAAGCACCAATTAGGCAGCTTTAAAATGATTGTGATACTCCGCTCCTTCTAGACATTTACTGGTGTGGTTACAAACATGGTGAAGTCAAGAGAATGGTCCAGGAAGACAAGAGAAGAGGTGATTACTCTTCACAGGAAGGGCAATGGCTATAAGAAGATTGCAAAGATGTTAAACATACCAAGAGAGACCATAGGAAGCATCATTCGCAAATTCAAGGCAAGGGGCACTGTTGAAACGCTACCTGGTCGTGGCAACAAGAAGATGCTGACTTTGACTGCTGTGCGCTACCTGAAGCGTAGAGTGGAGAAAAGTCCCCGTGTGACTGCTGAGGAACTGAGAAAAGATTTGTCAGATGTGGGTAGTGAAGTTTCAGCTCAGACAATACGGCGCACACTGTGTAATGAAGGCCTCCATGCCAGAACTCCCAGGCGCACCCCCTTGCTGTCTCCAAAGAATAAGAAGAGTCGACTGCAGTATGCCAAAAGTCATGTGGACAAACCACAGAAGTTTTGGGATAGTGTTCTGTGGACTGATGAAACAAAACTAGAACTGTTTGGGCCCATGGATCAACGCTATGTTTGGAGGAGGAAGAACAAGGCCTATGAAGAAAAGAACACCTTGCCTACTGTGAAGCATGGCGGGGGGGTCAATCATGCTTTGGGGCTGTTTTGCTTCTGCAGGTACAGGGAAGCTTCGGCGTGTGCAAGGTACCATGAATTCTCTTCAGTACCAGGAGATATTGGATGACAATGTGATGCAGTCCGTCACAAACCTGAGGCTTGGGAGACGTTGGACCTTTCAACAGGACAATGATCCCAAGCATACCTCCAAGTCCACTAGAGCATGGTTGCAGATTAAAGGCTGGAACATTTTGGAGTGGCCATCGCAGTCACCTGACTTAAATCCGATTGAGAACCTCTGGTGGGACTTAAAGAAAGCAGTTGCAGTGCGCAAGCCTAAGAATGTGACTGAACTGGAGGCTTTTCCCATGACGAATGGGCGAAGATACCCGTAGATGGCTGCAAGACACTTGTGTCAAGCTATGCTTCACGTTTAAAAGCTGTTATAACTGTAAAAGGATGTTGTACTAAGTACTAAGATTGAATGTCACTTGGGGGTTGAATAAAACTGATAATGATGTGAGCACAGAAAAGACATTTGTGGTTATTTCATTATAAATGTTATGTTATATTTGTCTGACCTACACGTACCTCTTTGATTTAATTGTAAGCAAGATGACTGAATGATCAAAATCAATGTCAAACTGGCCAAAACACTCAATTTCAGTGGGGGTTGAATAATTTTGAACACAACTGTACGTTGCTACTTAATTGAATCTGTACGGCGGAAAACACGGAATTGACAGATTCCTTTACCGCAACATGGAATCTGAAATAATAATACCTTTATATAATTAGACTAACCCCTTAAGGACCAATGACAGAACTTTTCCATCATAAACGCATTGACTTTAAAGACCCTTAGTCCTTAAGGTGTTAAAGAGATTTTTTAGAATTGTTCTATTATACCCTTATATACATGTCTGCACGGTGAATGCCCTGGGCCCTGGGCCCGCCCAAGCCACTGTGCTGCCTGGAGCGATGGATGAAATGCTGCCCTACCCCAAAAAACAAAAAAACAAACACGTGACATGCTTCTGTGCAATCAGTCAGCACCAGTTGAAACCCCCCCCCCCCCATAAAAAAAATAATCACATACTCACCTCTCATCCGGCGATGAGAACGGCGGCTCGATTCGCCTCTTCTGGCCGCCGGGAGCAGAGTGAGACTGAGGGAAAAAGTCCCCCAGTCTCCCTCGTGGTCACTTCGCCTACCTGCACGATCTCGCGAGAGGAGAGATCCTGCAGGTCATGTGACCAGCAGTCGAAGCCTCAATGGAGTCCTATGGACTCCATGGACGGAATGCTCGCGGCGGCACTAAGCGCTGTGTTACGGGGCAGGCTGCTGGATTAGCGCCTGCCCCGTAATATGGAGCTAAAACGGGGACGCTAAGGAGAAACCTGCAGGCGCATGTTTTCCTCCTTAGTGTCCCCGTTTTAGCGGGCAATATGTAATGTTTAACCCCTTAAGGACAATGATGTAACGGTTACATCATAAATTGTAATGAACGCTACTGCGCTCACCCCAGGTCAGCATGTTTTGGATCTTAATGAACAGATTTCTATAACACGAAAAGAAATGAGGACTGTAATGCCCAGTCTCCCAAGCCAGGGAGGTTATACACAATCCTGAATACCACTTAAGCCCAATTGGTTTCGAGACCAAAAGGCCGCTTAGTAAACACTATAACTCTATTCACATAGATACATTGCATGGATACAGGAGTATGACTTGGTACAAGATAGGCGTTGTGAATAGTGGATTTGTTTTTTGCGAGGTTGGTGAATTGAGCAGCCTGCAGGGCAGTCACACAATCATAGAACGAGTGGTTATGGCTGCAAACAGAATGAACATATAACAGACAGCTGGAGCGATTACTAGGTCTCTTGGCCTGCCGGGCAGACCAGTAGCGTCGGTAGGTGGGGGCGGGGGGTGCGGCCTGCACCAAGTGACGCCCGCCCTGAGGGTGACACCAAAGACTCCGATTTTTGAACTAGCTAGTGGCCGGTTCAAAAATGAAAGTCTTTGGTGCAGGGGTAGACTGACCCATCGGGCCCTCGGGCGCTGCCCGAGGGCCCACGGGTCAGTGGGGGCTCAGTTTTGTAAGGGACCACGGCGTCGCACTAACAAACCGCCTCATCGGCGGCGCTCCAGCGTGCCTTCCTGGGCCCCACATGCACCCTGCATTGACGCCGTCCCCCATGTGATGCGCGCGCTTCATGTGAGGGGGCGGAATCAATGCAGGGTGCACGTGGGGCCCAGGAAGGCACGCTGGAGTGCCGCGATGAGGCGGTTTGTTAATGCGCCGCCGTGGTAGGAAGTTGAAACGTCCCTTACAAAACCGAGTTGCTGGGGTCAGTATATATCCATGTGTGAGCTGGGCAATATACATCCATGTGTGAGCTGGGCAATATACATCCATGTGTGAGCTGGGCAATATACATCCATGTGTGAGCTGGGCAATATACATCCATGTGTGAGCTGGGCAATATACATCCATGTGTGAGCTGGGCAATATACATCCATGTGTGAGCTGGGGCAATATATATCAATGTGTGAGCTACTGGGGGCAATATATATCAATAATGTAATTGAGCTTGCAACGATATATGGTAAAAAAGCTGAAGCTATATACAGTGCCAGTGACAAATAAATACAAAAGTGGCTCCGTGCAATAGTGGGATTCGAAAACGTCCGAGGGAAGTTATATACCCTAGGTAAACGGTAAATCCCAATGTTCAACGTGGGATATATGCACAGTCTAAATGACCGGTGATAAAGTGCTACCGTGAATTGAAATGCTAATAGTGTGCAAAGTGCAAACAAAGTGCATATATTACAGTAGCAGCTAGGATGTTGGTGTTAACAACAGTAACAATACGCCAAAAAAAGTGCAGCAGTGTCTATAAATTGAATCCTCTGGAAACCGTTCATAAGAAACAGTCTTGCGGAATATAAAAAAGACCGCAGCAGCAAATGGTGCACACAGAAAAGTGCTATTAGTGAAAAAATTATACTCTATATATGCCCCTCACTCATATCGTCCAGGCATATGTGGGGATCCGAATAAAGTATCTTCTCCTTGAGATCCTAGTGTGTTCCTGGTCCTCGGACTAGGGAAAGAGAAAGTAGAGAGTGATAGTACAATACTGTCTAAACACGCTGTCTAGGGTTTACACAAAAAGGGGCACTTACACTTTCCAGAGCCTATAATATTCAGAGCCTATAATATTCAGAGCCTATAATATTCAGAGCCTATAATATTCAGAGCCTATAATATTCAGAGCCTGGATATTATAGGCTCTGGAAAGTGTAAGTGCCCCTTTTTGTGTAAACCCTAGCCAGCGTGTTTAGACAGTATTGTACTATCACTCTCTACTTTCTCTTTCCCTAGTCCGAGGACCAGGAACACACTAGGATCTCAAGGAGAAGATACTTTATTCGGATCCCCACATATGCCTGGACGATATGAGTGAGGGGCATATATAGAGTATAATTTTTTCACTAATAGCACTTTTCTGTGTGCACCATTTGCTGCTGCGGTCTTTTTTATATTCCGCAAGACTGTTTCTTATGAACGGTTTCCAGAGCAGGGCAGCCATTAGAAATGATGGGGCCCCTTACTAAACCTCACAATGGGGCACCCCAGGGCCCCCCCCCCTCAACCTCTAACAGCTTTTCTCCCCCTTCAAAAAAAAAGGACATAACATAGCACCACAGCAATAAAACTCCCAGTAATGTGCAGTGTGTATTAGCTTATCACAGTATCCACAGCAATAAAACTCACAGTAATGAGCGGTGTGTCTGAACATATCACAGAATCCACAGCAATAAATCTCACAGAAACGGGCTGTGTATGATAGCCTTTGGGTCTGGGTCTGGGCCCTGGGTCTGGTCCCTGGGACTGGGCCTTGGGGTCTGGTCCCTGAGGTCTGGGCCCTGAGGTCTGGTCCCTGGGGTCTAGCCTGGGCCCTGGTCTCTGGGTCTGGTCCCTGGGCCTTGGGGTCTGGGTCCTAGGGTCTGGGCCCTGGGTCTGGGCCTTGGGGTCTGGGCCCTGGGTCTGGGCCTTGGGGTCTGGGCCCTGGGTCTGGGCCTTGGGTATGGGGTCTGGACCCTAGAGTCTGGGCCCTGGGTCTGTATTTGGGCTTTGGAGTCTGGGCCTTGGGGTCTGGGCCCTGGGTCTGGGCCCTGGGTTTGGGCCTAGGGGGTCTGGGCCCTGGGTCTGGGCCTTAGGGTCTGGGCCCTGGGTCTGGGCCTTAGGGTCTGGGCCCTGGGTTTGGGCCTAGGGGGTCTGGGCCTTAGGGTCTGGGCCTAGGGGGTCTGGGCCCTGGGTATGGGGTCTGGACCCTAGGGTCTGGGCCCTGGGTCTGTATTTGGGCTTTGGCGTCTGGGCCTTGGGGTCTGGGCCCTGGGTCTGGGCCCTGGGTTTGGCCTAGGGGTCTGGGCCCAGGGTCTGGGCCCTGGGTTTGGGCCTAGGGGTCTGGGCCCTGGGTCTTAGGGTCTGGGCCCTAGGGTCTGGGCCCTGGGTTTGGGCCTAGGGGGTCTGGGCCCTGGGTCTGGGCCTTAGGGTCTGGGCCCTGGGTCTGGGCCTAGGGGGTCTGGGCCTTAGGGTCTGGGCCTAGGGGGTCTGGGCCCAGGGTCTGGCCTTAGGGTCTGGGCCCTGGGTTTGGGCCTTGGGTCTGGGCCTTAGGGTCTGGACCCTGGGTTTGGGCCTAGGGGGTCTGGGCCCAGGGTCTGGGCCTTGGGTCTTGGCCCTGGGTCTGGGTCCTGGGTTTGGGCCTAGGGGTCTGGGCCCTGGGTCTGGGCCTTGGGTCTGGGTCCTGGGGCCTGGGCCCTGGGTTTGGGCTTAGGGGTCTGGGCCCTGGGTCTGGGCCCTAGGGTCTGGGCCCTGGGGTCTGGGTCCTGGGCCTTGGGGTCTGGGCCATGGGTTTGGGCCTAGGGGCCTGGGCCTTTGCCCTGGGTCTGGGCCATAGGGTCTGGGCCATAGGGTCTGGGCCCTGGGTCTGGGCCCTGGGTTTGTGTCTTGGGGTCTGGGCCCTGGGCATTTGCCTTGGGTCTGGGCCCTGGGTCTGGGCCTTGGCCCTGGGCCTAGGGGTCTGGACCCTAGGGTCTGGGCCCTGGGTCTGGGCCTTGGGGTCTGGGCCCTGGGTCTGGGCCTTGGGGTCTGGGCCTAGAGGTCTGGGTCCTGGGTCTGGGCCCTGGGTCTGAGCCTAGGGGTCTGGGCCTTGGGGTCTGGGCCTTGGGGTCTGGGTCCTGGGCCTTGGGGTCTGGGCCCTGGGTTTGGGCCTTGGGGTCTGGGCCTTGGGGTCTGGGCCTAGAGGTCTGGGTCCTGGGTCTGGGCCCTGGGTCTGAGCCTAGGGGTCTGGGCCTTGGGGTCTGGGCCTTGGGGTCTGGGTCCTGGGCCTTGGGGTCTGGGCCCTGGGTTTGGGCCTTGGGGTCTGGGCCTTGGGTCCTGGGTTTGGGCCTAGGGGTCTGGGCCCTGGGTCTTAGGGTCTGAGCCCTGGGTTTGGGTCTTGGGTCTGGGCCTTAGGGTCTGGGCCCTGGGTTTGGGCCTTGGGTCTGGGCCTTAGGGTCTGGGCCCTGGGTTTGGGCCTAGGGGGTCTGGGCCCAGGGTCTGGGCCCTGGGTCTGGGCCTTGGGTCCTGGGTTTGGGCCTAGGGGTCTGGGCCCTGGGTTTGGGCCTAGGGGGTCTGGGCCCAGGGTTTGGGCCCTGGGCCCTAGTGTCTGGGTCTGGGCCTTGGGTCTGGGTCCTGGGCCTTGGGGTCTGGGCCCTGGGTTTGGGCTTAGGGGTCTGGGCCCTGGGTCTGGGCCTTGGGGTCTGGGCCCTGGGTGTGGGTCTAGGGGGTCTGGGCCCTGGGTTTGGCCTAGGGGGTCTGGCCTTGGGGTCTGGGCCCTGGGGTCTGGCCTAAGGGTCTGGGCCCTGGGCCCTAGGGTCTGGGTCCTGGGCCATGGGTTTGGGCCTAGGGGTCTGGGCCCTGGGTCTGGGCCCTGGGCCTTTGCCTAGGGTCTGGGCCCTGGGTCTGGGCCTTGGGGTCTGGGCCTTGGGGTCTGGGCCCTGGGTCTGGGCCCTGGGTCTTAGCCTAGAGGTCTGGGCCTAGGGGTCTGGGCCTTGGGGTCTGGGTCCTAGGTTTGGGCCTAGGGGTCTGGGCCCTCGGTCTTAGGGTCTGGGCCCTGGCTCACCACTCGCTGTCTTCTATCTTCTTTTCTTCTGTCTTCAGCTCTTCACCTTTTCTTTAATTTTCTTCTCTTCTTTTCTTCTGTCTTCTTCCTGGTCCCTCCAGCTCCGGCGCGCAGCTTCACTGAGTGGAGGGGCGGAGCCAAAGCAACGTGCTTGGGAGGCCCCTCACACGCTGCTTGGCCCCGCCCAGCCAGTAAGTGAAGCTGCCAGGAGCCGGAGGAGACACAGTGTCTCAGTCTCCTCCGGCTCCTGCAGCAGCAGCAGGGACACAGCTCCGGATTCGGACTCATCGAGTCCGATACCGGAGCTGTTAAAGGGCGACGCCGCTGCCGTCGGGGGCCCGGGATCCTCCCCCCAGGCCCCAGCCCCCACCGGGCCCGGGCCCCTTACGGCAGTATTGGGCGTAATGCCCTGATGGCGGCCCTGTTCCAGAGGATTCAATTTATAGACACTGCTGCACTTTTTTTGGTGTATTGTTACTGTTGTTAACACCAACATCTTAGCTGCTACTGTAATATATGCACTTTGTTTGCACTTTGCACACTATTAGCATTTCAATTCACGGTAGCACTTTATCACCGGTCATTTAGACTGTGCATATATCCCACGTTGAACATTGGGATTTACCGTTTACCTAGGGTATATAACTTCCTTCGGACGTTTTCGAATCCCACTATTGCACGGAGCCACTTTTGTATTTATTTGTCACTGGCACTGTATATAGCTTCTGCTCTTTTACCATGTATCGTTGCAAGCTCAATTACATTATTTTACTGTAGCTAACTGATTTTTAAACGTGCATTAGACACCACCATAGTTCAGGTAAACATTTTTTTGTGCCACTGGACCCCCCTCCTTCTTTTTACCTTTTTCTAACACATTTTTGTCGAGGTTTTATGTCCCTCTCCCAGTAGGCTGCATTTACACAACAAATTTCTACCCTATTCGAACTTAGCGCCTCCACTGTATCACCTTTTTTGGCCGCAATATATATCAATGTGTGAGCTATTGGGGGCAATATATATCAATGTGTGAGCTACTGGGGCAATATATATCCATGTTTGAGCTACTGGGGGCAATATATATCCATGTTTGAGCTACTGGGGGCAATATATATCCATGTTTGAGCTACTGGGGGCAATATATATCCATGTTTGAGCTACTGGGGGCAATATATATCCATGTGTGAGCTATTGGGGGCAATATATATCCATGTTTGAGCTACGGGGCAATATATATCCATGTTTGAGCTACGGGGCAATATATATCCATGTTTGAGCTACTGGGGGCAATATATATCCATGTTTGAGCTACGGGGCAATATATATCCATGTTTGAGCTACGGGGGCAAGATATATAATGTGTGAGCTACTGGGGCAATATATAGAAACATAGAAAATGTCGGCAGATATCTGGGAGCATATACACCGCCGCGTGTTGTCCGGCCAGAGTGGAAACATTCCTTCAAAAAAGATTTCTTGCTGTGCTGCTGAAATGGATGCGTTATCTATGACAGCTGTTGTAATGTAATTATTTAAAACGTCTGAGTGACCGAGTACTCGGAATTCTTTTCAAATTCATAACATATAGACCTCCAGAGCCGCGTCCCGCTATGCGACAGGTAAATTTGCTTTCATCTAATTCACAGCATTTACCAGATCTCAGCGATTCTATGGCCTAAATTCACTATCCTTAAATTTTTTTAAAATAATAAAATAAAGACATCAGATTTTCTCACGGCTATACAATAAGCTGATGCAGGAAATCCTGAAAATCTACTGATACCTGAAAAGAACCGTGCTGCCCAGTAAGGGCCTGATTGCATTCTTAACGCAAAAACGCACGCTAAACGCGTGTTGTTTTGCGTTAGGCATTAAACGTTAACGCACGAAAATCACCGCTGGAATTACATTCCTCGCGCATTTTTTCATCCGTTGGGAAATTGCGCTCGTAAAACCGACGCGCAAAAATGCACGCAAAGTACCGTTGCGCGCAAAAATCAGTGAGCGCAATGTAATTTTTAACGCGAGTCCGTCAGACGAACGCATTTTGTGCGGACTGCGCACAACAGACGTACGTTCTGATGGAAGACAAAGTAGTGGCCGTCATTTTTGACGGATCTAGTAAAAAAAAAAAAACGTGCGCATCGACGTTCTCCGTAGTGAGTTTGGTTCGGTCAGGTTGTTACAATTTGCCGTTACCACCAGCTTTTCAAAGCCATTAAAATTATGCGCGCAAACGTTGTCCGTTAAATTTTGCGCTAAGATTGTAATACCATGCGCGTACCAGCGCACAAACGCATTTGCGCTCACAATGTTAAGTATAGGATGCGCGCACTAAATTGCGCTCGCAAAGGGTTCGTGCAGGGTCACTCGCGTTAGACGTTAACGCGCATTTTGTGCGCAAATCTTGTAATACGACGTTCAGCGCAAAGGGTTTTGCCCCTCGCATTTATGCGTTTTTGCGTGCGCGAAGAATGTAATACGGCCCTAATTGTAGGAACCCACACCCGCGAGCGACTGCAAGGTTACATACATGGTGCCCAAAATAGAGTCATGGTTAAAACCCTCAAAGTAAAGTCAGCTTGGCGGAGGAAAAAAATGCAAAGAAAGCATGGAAAAAAATCCAATACAGTGGGTCCAACACTTTTGAGGACACACACAAAACATGCAATTTCCTAGAAAAATGGCCAGGTCGCCAATGGCTCCAGTCATTACCTTAATGGCTCATGCCAATATTACAGCTGAGCCATAAGCTCTGCTTGTGACTTGTATGTTTCCCAGGCGGCTACTGTAAGATAACGGCTGTATGCTTTATTTAGAAGCCATTCATTTGGGGCTAGATGGAGAAGAACGAGTTATTCCAATATACCAAGGTAGCTCATTCTTCTCTACTGGAGCGGGTTTGGAAAAAAAAAAAAAACAGCTTTCGGGCTTAGTGTTAGGCTTACTTGATCTCTTTGGGTTAGGGTTACTGGCTCTGTCTGTATTAGGGTTACAATAACAGCTTGTGTTTGTACTAGGGTTAGGGCATGGGTTACTTTGAGGGTTGGATTATATTTACTGGCCCTGTTTGTATTAGGACTCCTGTTAGGGATACAGTAGCGGTTTTTGTTAGTATTAGGGATAGGGCCTGGGTTAAGGTAAGGGTTAGGGCCTGGGTTACGTTTAAGGTTGGGTTAGGCTTACTGGCCCTGTTTGTATTAGGGCTCTTGTTAGGGATACAGTAACTGTTTATGTTAGTATTAGGCTGGCGCCAGACGAACACAGTGATCATGTCCATGTTGGCGCAGAGTTTAATGTCCGTCGTAGCATAGAATCATGATCAATGGAGACCCACACATGAAGTACGTGCGCACCGAACTGCGCACGCACAACGCATGTGGCAAACGGACGCAAGTTAGGCAAAAACGTAAAACCGCTAGGTCGGACGCGCAGAGTGCGCCACGTCCGCGTAGCGTTCTGTGTGCGTGATGACACGAAGTCAGACGGTCCACATTTGCGCCGTCCAGCACCTTGACGCACAAAATGGCTTTTCATATCATGTACCAATTTTTATCATTTTTCATATTAATTTTGTTTCCCATAATTCCCTTTTTGTTCTACATCCGTCAAGAAGAACGGACCGTGTGGGGTCTACAGTATCTTCCGTCAGTACGTCCATTGTGTCCATTATGCACGCACGCAGAGCGTGTTCAAACTGCGTTCATCTGACCCTAGCCTTAGGGTTAGGGCCTGGGTTAGGGTTACATTTAAGGTTGGGTTAGGCTTACTGGCCCTATTTATATTAGGGCTCTTGTTAGGGATATAGTAACTGTTTATGTTATTCCTTATTGTCCTCCTCACATCTCACCACGTGCCCGCTCGACCCCATTCCCTCACATCTAATTCCTCCCCTCTCCTCCTCCCTCACCCCTGCTCTCACACACATCTTCAACCTATCTCTCTCCACTGGCTCCTTTCCATCCGCCTTCAAACACGCGCTAGTTACCCCTTTACTAAAGAAACCATCCCTAGACACCAACTCTCCATCCAACTACCGCCCTGTATCCCTGCTTCCCTTCACATCAAAGCTCTTAGAAAAACTAGTCTTCAACCGCCTCTCCCATTCCCTACTTGACCCCCTGCAATCTGGCTTCCGTCCGCTACACTCAACTGAAACTGCCCTCACCAAAGTCACCAACGACCTCCTAACTGCTAAAAAACACGGCCACTATTCTATTCTCATCCTGCTTGACCTCTCGGCTGCTTTTGACACTGTTGACCACCCCCTCCTTCTACAGACCCTCAACTCTCTGGGTCTCGGTGACACTGCACTTGCTTGGGTTGACTCCTATTTATCCAACAGGTCCTTCTGTGTGTCCTTTGCTGGTAACTCCTCCTCTTCATTGCCTCTATCTGTTGGTGTACCTCAAGGCTCTGTCCTTGGTCCTCTGCTCTTTTCCATCTACACCTCCTCCCTGGGCAAAATCATCAACAGCTTTGGCTTTAATTACCACCTCTACGCTGATGACACTCAGATCTACCTCTCTACCCCTGATCTCTCTCCCCCTGTCCTTTCAAAAGTCAGTGACTGTTTATCTGGCATCTCCTCCTGGATGGCCTCCCACCACCTAAAGATCAACATGTCAAAGACTGAGCTCCTACTTATTCCTCCCTCTAATGCCTCCCCACCTCCTGACTTCTCTATCACGGTGGAGGGTATCACCATCTCCCCATCAAACCAAGTTCGCTGTCTTGGAGTTACACTGGACTCTGCTCTTTCCTTCATCCCCCACATCAAGTCTCTTTCCTCCTCCTGCCGATACCAACTGCGTAATATTTCCAGAATTCGGCCATTTCTTACCGCTGTCACCACAAAACAACTCATACACGCCCTGGTAATCTCCCGACTCGACTATTGCAATAATCTCTTATCTGGCCTCCCTCTGTCCCGCCTCTCCCCCCTACAATCCATCCTGAACGCCTCCGCCAGGCTAATTCACCTCACCCGCCGCTCTGTCTCTGCCGCTCCCCTCTGCGAGTCCCTTCACTGGCTCCCCATCCACTGCAGAATTAAGTTCAAAATCCTTATCCTTACCTACAAAACCCTCACTAACTCAGCGCCCCACTACCTGTCCTCACTAATCACCAAATACACCCCAGCCCGCTCCCTAAGGTCAAACAGTGACCTGCGCCTAGCTTCTCCCCGCATCACCTCTTCCCATGATAGACTGCAGGATTTCTCACGCGCAGCCCCCACTCTCTGGAACGCTCTCCCTCGTGCTGTCAGACTTTCCCCTAACTTCTCTTCCTTCAAACGCTCCCTGAAAACATTGCTATTTAGGGAAGCCTACCACCCAACTCACTGACGCAACCATCAATCACTCTCACCTTACAGTCCTCTCCTCCTGTTTCCAACCCCAACCCTCCTAGATTGTGAGTTCCTACGGGAATAGGGCCCTCATCTCCTCCTGTACTGTTTGTCAAATGTTGTTCAATGTATTGTAACCCTGTCTGTACTGTGCTTATTGTACAGCGCTGCGGAATATGCTGGCGCTTTATAAATTAATAATAATAATAATAATAATAATTAGGGTTAGGGCCTGGGTTAAGATTAGGGTTACGCTTACTGGCCCTGTTTGTATTAGGGCTCTTGTTAGGGATATAGTAACTGTTTATGTTAGTATTAGGGCCTGGGTTAAGGTTAGGGTTACGTTTAAGGTTGGGTTAGGCTTACTGGCCCTGTTTGTATTAGGGCTCTTGTTATGGATACAGTAACTGTTTTTGTTAGTATTAGGGTTAGGGCCTGGGTTAAGGTTAGGGTTAGGGCCTGGGTTACGGTTTGGTTAGGCTTACTGGCCCTGTTTGTATTAGGGCTTTTGTTAGGGATACAGTAACTGTTTATGATAGTATTAGGGTTAGGGCCTGGGTTAAGGTTAGGGTTACGTTTAAGGTTGGGTTAGGCTTACTGGCCCTGTTTGTATTAGGGCTCTGGTTAGGGATACAGTAACTGTTTATGTTAGTATTAGGGTTAGGGGCCTGGGTTAAGGTTAGGGTTACGTTTAAGGTTGGGCTAGGCTTACTGGCCCTGTTTGTATTAGGGCTCTTGTTAGGGATATAGTAACTGTTTATGTTAGTATTAGGGTTAGGGTTACGTTTAAGGTTGGGTTAGGCTTACTGGCCCTGTTTGTATTAGGGCTCTTGTTAGGGATATAGTAACTGTTTATGTTAGTATTAGGGCCTGGGTTAAGGTTAGGGTTACGTTTAAAGTTGGGTTAGGCTTACTGGCCCTGTTTGTATTAGGGCTCTGGTTAGGGATACAGTAACTGTTTATGTTAGTATTAGGGTTAGGGCCTGGGTTAAGGTTAGGGTTACGTTTAAGGTTGGGTTAGGCTTACTGGCCCTGTTTGTATTAGGGCTCTTGTTAGGGATACAGTAACGGTTTATGTTAGTATTAGGGTTAGGGCTGGGGTTAAGGTTAGGGCTAGTATTACACAAAGAGTGCAATTGTTTTCAATTAGGAAAAGGATTTTGAATTGACCTGAAAATATTTGGATCAAGTCAAATTTTTTTTATCCTTTTCGACCAACTTGAAATTTTAGATCCTCCCAAATCGATGAAAAGCCGAAATTATGTCAAAAAAATATTTTGAACGACAACGAATGCCCACGTCTAAGGATTACCAATGTTACCTCACGAGTCTGAAAGATATAAAGAAGTAGAGTTAGAGGGGATCCAAAAGATTCCACATCTCCATTTCGATTTCCTAACATCTCTACTACAATTCTAGGTTCTGCTGAAGTCATCACGTGTGATCTACTCACCAGCAATGTCCCTACACAAACTCCGTCGTGTGTTACAATGTGACTGACAGCATTAGTGAAGCGCGTGCATTGAGATCAGCCTGCACACTCATCTTTAAACCAGAAATAACTCAACCAAAAAGGTAGGAAATGATTAATGGATGTAAATTAGAAAAATGCTTGTTTTTACACGCTGAATTGATTTAGGAAACGTGAAAAAAATGACTAAGATGTCCCTTCAATTAAGTAGAAGAACTTGACAGCTCACGTCTGATTATTAATCCCCTTCTGCAACTCGTTGTTGGATCTCACCTAACCGTGTGTGATATCCTTCTCCTTGTAGAAGAAGAAAAAAATACATTACTAAAGGGGAAGGCTAGAAGTCATTATTCCGGCTGTCATTGCCGCTAGCTGTACCGGCACGTTATTTAAACACAAAACGTAGATTACATATGCACGCATGCTTTATTTGACACGGCAAGACCATTATCTCATGTTGGCCCTCAGGCAAGCCATTGTTTCTCCTTATGAAACAGCGTTTTAAATGCTAACCTGTCTACATAGATTTGGAACAAGTGCCTTTTCTTTCTCAGATCTAACCTCAGCCATAACATACACATCAGTTTTAATTTTCGGAAAAGCTAAACGCAAAATAGCTGTCGTTAGCAATATCTTTCTCCGCGAGAACTTCAAAGCCCGGACCGAGCCGAGTTCATTAGCTAATTTGTTTCCTATGTATAGTTCTGGGAAAGTTATCTGTGATACAAAGTATATACCGTTCAAGATCAGACAATGCGCTTATCTTAGCAATAAATATTTTGGGAAAGTACAAGACTTGGATTGGTACAAGAAAAAGTACAAAAAAAAATAAAAAATGACTTGATGCAAACTATACCATGAACTCAAGGGGCTTGAAACAACGCGTCTCCTACACAACGACTCAACCGTTTTGAGTATAGAAATGTTCCCGAAATGTTTTTTCTTTTTAATTAAAATTAATTAGGGTTTTATTCTCTTTTTAACATGGAAAAATATGGCTTGACATTTAAAATTTATCCAAACCGCTTGGTCTGCGAGTCTTACAGTGAGTGCAGTAGAATTGCCAGATCGGCCATGTTTTCCGGGACACGCATAATTTATTCATTCAGATGGACAGTGCGTGAAAAATGCCACCCCGCAGCATGTAGACTCCATAGGATGCACGTAAGAAATCAAAGAGGAATCCCCGGTGACCTGCTTTGATTTCCTTCCTGCAGCGAATCAATTCTACATGTTGCAGGGCAGGACTTTTCCCTGTGCCCCCCTTCTGCATGAAACAGTTATACATGTCCAGGAAAACATGGCCGATCTGGGTGTCTGACAGCTGCGCCAGTTCTTTGATGACTACCTTTCCCAGGATGCTTGGCATTATAGGGGTTATTCAGTTATTGAAAGAATGGTGGGTTTAGTTTGGGGAACTTTGGTGGATTATGTACGGTGAAACTACAAGGGATTTGCTATTTAGGAAACAGTCACCGTAGTTCTCCGCACTTTTCACGGTACTTTTTGACTAAGTTCTCTAGTGTAATTCTCAGAGTAGGTTTCGCCAGTATTGCCAATGTAGTTTCTGTATTTAGCGTTGGTTCCACCAATGTTTCAGTCAATGAGGTGTGGTAAGGCCACTCAGACAAGTTCCGGAATTGGAGGATATACTGCTTTTATTGCAAACAAAAAAGTCTCTTTAACAATAGGGTATACAGTTCCTCTAACTCTTTCCCGCCGCAGGACGTTCTATGCCGTCCGTGCAACAGGTGGGTCTTGAAGACGCCGGGCGTACAGGAATGCCCCGCTGTCTTCAATAGGCCGCCTCGGCTCCTCCCTTTAGCCAGTGCGCACCCACGTCATTGGCTGCAGAGAGACAGCTTGAGCTCAAGCCTTCCCCCTGCAGCCAATGACGCGTGCTGCATGTCGGCTTGCCAAATTAGAGGCACGCGACGGCACCTGGCGGAGAGACATACCTGTACGCCTCGCCGTCATTAACCCCCGCCCGACAGACGATGCCCGTCCATCATGACGGGTTAAAGCAAACTAGGTTGCGGCACCAAAAGAAAATAAACTCCGAAACAAATAGCTTTCTACGAAGGAGTAGGCTTAACTAAACAGGAGCTCCCTCACTACTGGTTACTGGCCACCAGATGAAACCAAGCAAATCTTTTACAGTTACTTTATATAAGCGTTTCAGAAAACCTTGTCTGTAGCTTTGTAGGGTCGCCAAACACTCTCCAAGTGTATCCTGTGTCTGAGCCTCCCCATCTCTCCCAGAGCTACACTATTGGGTCAGAGCGAATTAATAATCTGGAGGTGTACCTACTGAAAAGGAAGAGGCTTAATAACCTGCATTATCCAGCCTCCTGCTGATGTACCTAAATTCCCATACTCTGACACAGATGTTTAGTGTTATCTTTAAGGCTGTTTTCAAGATTGTTTCTTTTAGAGTTCCATGGTGTTCTCCACTTGAAGTACTTTCACCAGTTTTGCCAACAATGATGGGACAAGGCTAAATGGACAATAGTGGTGGCACTGTTGTACAGTGTTGGTTGCATCAACTTGACCTGCTATTGTTACGTTTTGCTTTTCTGGATAGTTGAAGTTCACCTTAGTTGGAACAACGATGATCTTTACCATCGTTTGTAACTTTGGTCACAAACCGGTGCTTAGTGAATAACCACTTATATTTCCAGGACGGGCACTGAAGTATATAATCCAGTGCTGCCAAACTCACCCCCCCCCCCCGTTGTCGCTGGAATCCAGACGCACCCTTCAACCTGGTGTTTAAGAAGTTTTCTGGGAAGCTGCCACCCTACCTGAATAGGCTGCTTCCCCTGGCAGTTCCCTCATTTTATAAGCTCCAATCCAGGACCTGCACCTTACTTACAATACCACAATACAGAAAGAAAGTGGCACAATCCTCATTTTCCTACAGAGCACCGCAATTATGGAATAACCTCCCAGACGCCATCAAATCTTTCCCCAGTCTGAAGTCACTTAAGAGCTCCCTATTAACATACCTCAATACAGAATGCACCTGTAAACATGTAACATAGTGACTATATACAGAATGCACCTGTAAACATGTAACATAGTGACTATATATGGAATGCACCTGTAAACATGTAACATAGTGACTATATACAGAATGCACCTGTAAACATGTAACATAGTGACTATATACAGAATGCACCTGTAAACATGTAACATAGTGACTATATACAGAATGCACCTGTAAACATGTAACATAGTGACTATATACAGAATGCAGCTGTAAACATGTAACATAATGACTATATACAGAATGCACCTGTAAACATGTAACATAGTGACTATATACAGAATGCACCTGTAAACATGTAACATAGTGACTATATACAGAATGCACCTGTAAACATGTAACATAGTGACTATATACAGAATGCACCTGTAAACATGTAACATAATGACTATATACAGAATGCACCTGTAAACATGTAACACAGTGACTATATACAGAATGCAGCTGTAAACATGTAACATAGTGACTATATACAGAATGCACCTGTAAACATGTAACATAGTGACTATATACAGAATGCACCTGTAAACATGTAACATAGTGACTATATACAGAATGCAGCTGTAAACATGTAACATAGTGACTATATACAGAATGCACCTGTAAACATGTAACATAGTGACTATATACAGAATGCACCTGTAAACATAGTAACTATATACAGAATGCAGCTGTAAACATGTAACATAGTGACTATATACAGAATGCACCTGTAAACATGTAACAGTGACTATATTTCCTACATATCTGTGTTATTTTTAATATCTTGCATTTTATTACTTTGTATTTCTGTAACACTTCAATGTTCTTGAATCCAGGACATACTTGAAAACGAGAGAAATCTCAATGTATCCTTCCTGCTAAAATACTTTATAAATAAATAAATATTGATGCTTACAATTCCCAGAATTCTTTCAATGTAACAGAAGGACAGGGAATCATGGGAGTTGTAGTTCAGAAAAATCTGGGGGGTGCCAGAGTTTGACAGACCTAATGTAAACAAATGTAGAAGAATAAAAGGTACTGGAAAAGCTGTATTTGTGTTAAAGGGACACTCTAGGCAACATGACCACCTAAGCTTTTTTAGGTGGTCATGATGCCCAGAGTATCCTGCCCTCTGTCTCCCCTCCCTCCGCTCGGCAGTTCAGCTGTAAATGCTGAAAACAGCTGAGAGACGCGGAGAACTTTACTCCGCCCTCCCAGCTGTCAGTCAGCAGAGCGGGAATCATATTTCCCGCTTCTGCCGACTTTTGCCGAGCAGGAGACGTCATCGCGCTTTCAGCGCGATGACGTCTCCATCTCACCGCAGAAGCTGGTGGCTCCCTCTGAGGGTTAGTGTTGCGCGCATCCTCTTGCGTGCAACACTAATCCTCAGAGGGAGCCGGGAGGAAGCCTGCCGATTGGCTGGCTTATGTGAGAGGCGCGCATGCGCGCTTCTCACGTAAACCAGAAGGCAAGAAGACTCAAGATGGACGGGAGCGGAAGAGGAGGGAGGTGAGTATGAAAAAAAAAAGACACCGCTGGAAACAAGAGGATTTTAGGGTAAGTACTACAGTTACAAAAAAAAAAAAAAAAAAAGATTTATTAAGGGAGTAGGGATAGATTAAGGTTAAAAAACGGGGGGGGGGATTTTTTATTAGAGTGTCCCTTTAAGCCTGGTAAGATTTCTTAGATATAATCTACATAATAATACCTATGAACTTACCGCTTGCCATGTCCATTCCTTTCGGTGGTGAGCAGTGACCCGCATGGCTCACAGCCCACACTGGGTACTTCTGATTAAAGCCACTGTATATGGATGCCATAAATGTTCTGTAATAACCAACAATGCCAGGGTTACCTAACAAAATATAATGAGAAAAAAATTAACATTATGCAATCACAATGATACATCCATAGAGGAATATTCAGCATTGAATAATACATTGATACAGTTTATCGAGTCACAAAATCACAAGGGTACGGTCACATTGACTCTAAAGTTTGAAACAGTTTGTAGGAATATGATAAAAGTTATAACCTTCTGACCCTAATTAATACAGAACGATCAAGGATGTGCTTCTCACTGGTGCCAGGGCTTTCAACCAGCAATAACCCCATGTCCAATGTGGTTGGCCTGCCGAGTCAAGGAGAATTTCTGTGCAAATTCACATTTTTATGGGGAATTTGTCAGTCAAGAACACTTGGGTAAATAAGAGGGGATATATTTAAGTATAAATTATTATTTTTATATATATTAATATATACTGTAGACAGTTATGCACAGTGTAACAGGTCTCTGTACCCCACCTTGGTCACATCTGATAATGTCACTCCCTTGTCGGACCCCTGGTCTCCCACCAGAAGTCTTTAGGGTCTTCTCCAGCCCTTAGTCGAAGCTTAAGGACAGGTACAATGAAAGAGAGGCGATAGCATTCCCCAGAAATGAGGCAGCAAGCAGAGCTTGGGGTAAAACAGACCTTTATTGAAACATATGACCCAAATACTGTATATACAGCCTGGAGCTCTATGAAACATGTCCTCCTGGTGGCCTTAGCCATAGCCCATTTTAATCTCCAGTCATGAACAATACAGTTGAACAAAAGAACAAGATAGACCTCCAGTGGATAAGAAGTGCCAATCGGTTTATTGAGGCAACAGCACCCCTTGGAAAAATCAGTGACGTTTCGACCTTGCGGTCTTATTCATACATGTATGATTAAGACTGCAAGGTCGAAACGTCACTGGTTTTTCCAAGGGGTGCTGTTGCCTCAATAAACCGATTGGCACTTCTTATCCACTGGAGGTCTATCTTGTTCTTTTGTTCAGTTGATCCAGGGGGCTGGTGGCGTCCCCATCCGATAGAAACCTCGTGGAGACGGTTAGTAAATTGGGTCTCCCACCGAGTCGTGTTCGTGGCGCTTTGACATTGTATCATGAACAATACAGTGTCATATTATCACAGGACCCGTTTTTCACATTCTCGGAGCACAATAGAACAATAGCAGATTGTGAGGATAAACAGGAGGAGGGGATTAAAACATTGAACCAATAACAAGCAGACAATACAAACAATAACTGGGCCAGCTGACCTGTATCTTCCCTGATAACAGGGCAATGTTTGGCAAACAAGACAATCAATGACCATTCAAACCTTTCACAGATTGTAAGCATTTTCTATAATGGGGGGAGGGGGCTGCTGCAGTGAAAGTAGAAATAGTAACAGTGAAATATAAGCACAGGCAATAACAATATTAATAACAATATTCACACATAACAGACACCCTGTACACTTAGGCCCCGTTCACACTGGGCGATTTGAAAATCGCGCGATTTTCCGTGCGATTTTCATATTCGCGACGTTGCATGATAATGTCGCGCTCCGGTGCGGTTTTGCGCAGCACAACCAATGGAAATCGCAAAACGCAAATCGCAAAAAAAGGGTCATGTACCAGCGACATGCTACCGCGACGCGCGGGAAGATGTGAACAGCTCCATCGAAATGCATTGGAGATGCTACATAGCGCGACATCGCGCGGATTATGCCGCAATTTTGGGAATAAATGGATGTGTCAGACCCTCCAGAACCCACAGTCCCACATCCCCGAACCGTAACATCAAGTCCAGGTACTCTCTCAGCTCAAAGTGACGTTCATCACACACAGAATTTCCAATACATCTTGATTTAGATATTTATCCTATTGCCTGCTGGTATAAAGACACTTTTTTTTTTAACACTATCAGGGTTATTCAGAGAGCGGTGAAAAGCAGGAGAATGACTGGAGAATGGAAAATTCTAGGTCAAAATAGCCGATTTTGAAAGTGAGATGAAAGGGAGAATTTTTCTGGTTTGGATATTTTGACCTAGAATTTTTCATTCTCCAGTCATTCTCCTGCTTTTCACCGCTCTCTGAATAACCCTGTATGTGTGTGTTTATAAACATCATATACAATGTCTGGCCAAAAAAGTCACACTGCAATATTTGGTTGTGTCGCCTTTTGCTGTGATTGCGGCACGCATTCGCCGTGGCATCGTGCACATAAGCTCATGCAATGTCACAGCATTTGTTTGCGTCCAGAGTCACATTAATTTGTGGCTAAGATCTTGTATTGATGATGGGAGAGTCGCAGCGCTGTGTAAAGTCTTCTCCAGCACATTATCCCAAAGATTAACCTCAATGGGGTTAAGGTCTGGACTGTGCGGTGGCCAATCCAAGTGTGAAAATGATGTCTCATGCTCCCTGAACCACTCTTGCACAATTTGAGCCCGATGAATCCTGGCATTGCCATCTTGGAATATGCCCGCTGTGCCATCAGAGGAGAAAAAACCCATTGATGGAAAAACCTGCTCATTCAGTATATTCAGGGAGTCACACGACCTCATCTTTTGCAGCTGAAACATATTAATCACTGCAGTAATTATCCGTGCTTGAAATCAGTGGGCTACACCAGGAACTCAACGTTGTAAAAATATATATTTATTTAAGGATGGCGACAGGGGCAAACAATACAGCGACGTTTCGGCTAGAAAGCCTTAATCATGCTTAGTATGTCAACTCCCACCACCCTCTTATATACATATACACAAGCAATGAATGACAGCAATCAGCAGGTGAAGTCGCTCAAATCAAAATGCAGTAATTATCCAATGGAAGGCTTGCTCGTACTTGCCTAGATAAATCCAGGTGGTGGCTTTTTTTTGACCAGGCAGTAGAATTACATTTCCTGTCGAATGCGACCTATCCATCAATTTGCCTCTTTGAAAGTTTCTAAATGTGTCCCTTCTATCATGATTTTTGCGTTTAGTACGGGGTGACACAGCAAGCACATACGGCGGGTACCGCATTCAGGTAAAACACATCCTTGAATATCCGTGACTTTTGCAAAGCCCCAAACACCGCCAGAATCTCTAGCAAACGGATTTAATTTAAGACAGTAGGAGATGAGAAATAGACCATTGTTTGCATTGTCATATTCGTTCGCCAACGCGCCCATTTGCCTTAAAATTTAGTGCACTTGGTGGATTTGTTTTGGCTTCGTGCAATTTTTTCGTAAAGGCCAGATGAGCTCCTCTAAATCTTTCTCGAGCGTCTTGTAGGAAATGTTCGGCATTAAATTCTCATCATATGTATTTCGGAGACCAGCTGCTAAATAGAAGCAAATGTGTAACAGGCTGGGGGTTGGTTCGGAGCGAGTGTGGAGGTGCAGGGCTTTAGAAGGATCTCCTTCTGAACCAACACTTCCATGGGCCCTACACAATGCATTAATCTGTTTACTGTCAACACGTCGGGCCTGACCCCTAAACAGACACTCTGCTCGAACACTGCAATTACAATATCCACTTTCAAGCCGCCGAACAACCGTATTGTCTTTCGGAGAAGAGGGAAAGAGAAAGAGCAAAGCCCTCTCTAATTTCTTGGAACAAATAACACACCCCGAGGAGAATTAACTCCTCGTTTTGGCATTAGGCGTATTCTCAACGACCCGGGGATCAGCTGGAACGGCTAGTGAAAGTAATCAGTGTTTACAACCCACCTGTCAAGGGTCCGAGTTGAACTTTAGCTGCCGATACCTGTGACTGATGTCTGTTCCAGACAAGGAGAATTTTCTTTCGCGCCCTTTCACACAGCAAATGGCAAGTTTTACCTCAGGATTATGGTTTTTTTCTTTTCCTTCCCTCGGAGAGATAAGACCCTCACAGACGCAGAACAAGAAGTCGTTTCATTACAAACATCTGTCCGTAGACAAAAGATTACTGTGCGACCCAGGTGAAGACCCAGACCGAGACCCGTTGCCCACTTTGCCTACAGTCAAAGGTGTAGAGGTGTAACCGTGCCAAAACAGCGGGGGGACTGAGGCCTATGTCGATTTCGGAATTTAACTACTAGGAATTAGTTTAACCAACAACTTCATAGGTGTCCTCTTTTTTCAGGATGTCTTCAGGCTTCTATTTGCTTTTTGGATGTTCAAATTCTTCAGGTCTTCAAACCTCATCAATATCGGAAGCTCCACTCGCTCAGCCAAAGACCAGCATCGACGTGAACGTCAGAAACATGCTCTGAGGCTCGTGTCAGACGAGCGCACTGATCACGTCCGTGTTGCCGCACATTTGTACGTCCGTTATAGCATATAATTATGACCATTGGAGCCCCACACACAAAGTACGTCCGCACCGAACTGCGGACGCATAACAGACGCGGCAAACGGATGCAGGTTAGGCAAGAACGTAAATCCGCTAGAACGGACGCACAGAGTGCGCTGCGTCCGTAACGTCCGCATAGCTTTGTGTGTGAGTGATGGAACGTAGTCAGACGGACTGCATTTTTGACGTCCAGCATTTTGATGGACAAAATGTTTTTCATATTCATTTATTTTCCCTTCTACGTCAGTCACAAAAACGGACCGCGTGGCCACTTCCTCGTCAGTCAGAAAGTACGTCCGTTGTGCACAGACGCACAGAATGCGCTCGTCTGACCCTAGCCTGAATAGGTTTTGAGATTCCCGGGTTTTGAGCGGCACTCAGAACTCAAGAGCACGCACTAGATGTTTGTACTCACCCACTGTAAAGCGCTGCGGAATATGCTGGCGCTATGTAAAAGACTGTAACTGAATCTAGATTTTGGTTTCTTACATGTCCATTGGTTGAATAATGAATGCATGAGTTGAAAAAGGACGTGACGAAAGAGGTGGCCAATGTCCACACTATGCCATGCACACCACTACATCACCAGAAACCAGGTTTCCCCTAAAAGGGACACTAGCACTTATATAAGGTGTAACTAGATTACTTGTGCATTACACAAAACCACGTTATAAAACACCTTATAAAACACATGCTGCTGTTTTTTTCTTTCTTTGAAGTAATTGCATGTAAAAAATGAACAATACATATTTTTTTATTTCCCTTCCATTTTGTTTGCTAAGGCTAGGGTCAGACGAACGCATTTTTCACGTGCGTTTAGCCGCACGAAATCACGGCCGTGCTAGCAGCAAATGACGTCCAATGCCGGGGAACATACGACGAACGGCCACACGAAAGTTCGTCCGTGCAACGCAAGTGGACAACGAACGCATTTTTTTGAGAACGTCAAACCGCTACTACTGACGTACAGAGTACGCTGCGTCCGCTAGCGGCGTGTGTGTGTGATTAGGAGACGTCAGACGCTGCTAATGTCCGGCCAACATAACGTCCAGACGCAAAAAGTGTTTTATTGATGATCCGTACAAAATCACGGACGAAAACGCGCATCGTATGACCGCTATCGCGAATTCCGGGAAAAAATACGTACGTTCGTTCGAACGCACTTTTTCACGGACAACGTGAAAAATGCGTTCGTCTGACCCTAGCCTTAGTGCTGCCGCGAGCATCCCGGGGCGTAGCGCCCGCTAACAATGCAGGCAGCTTTTTAAGCGCCTGCATTGTAATCTCACGTTAAAACAGGGGCAGTAGGGAGAACACTGCGGGCACAGTTTTTTCTCCCTGGCGCCCCCGTTTTAACGTGAGGTATGTAATATGGCCCTGAATATTTTAGGTTGTTTTTTTCATCATTAAGCGAAATAACGAGTGAACTTGGAATTTCTTCGACTACAGTTGTGCTTCCTATACAACGTATACGAAGTGTAAATGTATGGGAAGCTGAAGTGGTCACTCAGCTTGGATTAGGACATGAGCCCCTAACATTAAAGCGCGGGGCTGTTATAAACTAATTAATGTGAACGTCTCCAGTGGAATATAGCCCCGGAGTCCATAGGACTCCATAGAAAGTGATACAATCATGCTTTATGGTGGATGAACACTGTAGTACTATTTGGTTCTTGTTTTTTTTTTATTTAGGCTGGTCGTCCACTGGATCCATTGTTGTATGACAGTCTGGTCGTCAGACTATGGACGACCAAGATCGTACGACTAAGCACGACTGAGTATCATCCACTGGAGTCGATTTCATGAGACGTGTCTCAATCACTTTATACTTTTAAATGTAACCCCTGCATGAACAGAGCTATGAGCTACAGACACTGCCATAAACCATCAGGGTTATGCAGAGAAAGGTGAAACTCTGGGGAACTTTTGGAGAAGTGAAAATTCTAGGTCAAAATAGCCAAACCAGAAAAATTCTCCCATTTATCTCGCTTTCCAAATCAGCTATTTTGACCTAGAATTTTCACTTCTCCAAAATTTGCCCAGAGTTTCACCCGTCTCTGAATAACCGTGCATGTTTTTAACGGCCATGAGTTGTTTGCTAGTGCTGTGTACATATATTATACATGTATGTGTTATGTGTGTGTGCTGTGTTTTGTGGAAACTGGCCCAGGCTGTCCGACTTGAAGCAGAAAATCCCATTTGAATGGGAGCAGTCTGCGGAAACATATGACCGAAATTGGATGCAATGGATACCGTTCAACCTTCTGCGTTGGGGAATTAGCCTGACCTATATGGACGACTTTGCACAACCACTTAGTCGTACAACTATGGATCCAAGAGACGACCAGTTTTATTGGGTTTGAGTGCTTTTGCAGAGTTAATTGGGTTTCAGTGTTTTTGCAGAGCTTGGCTAACAATGGGCATCACTCGTCATTGACTGGAACCCTCCACACTTTGGCTTTCTCTGCAAAGTACAGTTATTCCATGAATTGCAGCTCTTCGACTTGGATTGGCTGGGAAGCCATGGACAGTTGCCAGTGGAGCTGATACAGCTAACTTGCTAATGTCAGCAGTTCAAATAGAATTGATCCTTTAGGCCACTGGGTCAGAAAACTCGCCTTTCCAGATGTTTTGGAACTACATCTCCCAGAGTGCTCAGCTACTCATTCAATTGGCTGAGCCTCATAGGAACTGTAGCTCCAAAACATCGGCTGCTGACCCCGGCATCAGTCTACAACCACCTTAACGTGAACTCATCCGCTATACTGTTTGTAAATGACATCATGTTCACTACAACATTGCCAACACCAGAGCAAACTCTTACTACCTCATATTTTATGTATCATCCATTATATGTCAGTCTTTCCATACACGCGTTAAATAGGAACCAAGGAACAAAGTTCTATGGAACCTTTTGTATAATCTACACCCTGGATTGTCTTCCCTTTCATCATGTTCAGTGTAGATTGATGTGACTTTCCATCTACCTTTATAAACTAGACAGTTGACACACTTTTTCCCTTATTTTCTTGCGAGCCCCGGCGAACAAAGTTTTTTTTAGCAACAACTCTTGCAAACCGTAGAGCTGTCACTCGAATATGACGCAAGATCGGTTTATTTTAAGTAACGCCAGATATGGATCTGCATGCTTCTGATCATTCTCAGTGCAATTAGCAACCTCAAATGTGGAAAAAAGTGGTTATATCTGGTCTGGAAACCCTGAGAATTTACGGGACGCATTAACATATTTACAGAAACCAGTGTTTACAATACGAAGCAAAGGCGTTCCATTTGTGGAATTTTGACCCGGCATCTGCTGGAAAGGTCCTAAAAATCTATTAGTCGATGCAGCATCTGGAGGGACAGAAGTCAACCCTGCATATTAGACATTTCCTACATCTGTTGACAATGGAGCTCGAGCTCTTCCTTGCGCAACACACAACAGCCCTTACAACCTCTTCACAGAGTATCACTTACCAAACACTCGGGGTTTGGGTTTAGAAATGATCCTGGGCTGAAAGGATGCTACATCGAATTTATACCTTTTTAGCCAATCATCTCAAACGGAGGGGGATAAGGGCACTTACATTGCTAAATATGACAAAAGGATCCCTCAAGCTCAGTCGCTATGATGTCTTTGGACCTCGCAAATTAACATCAACATAACATCAAACCAAAGCTGCGTACATTGATTGAATGTCACTTGTCCGTGAGTCCTAGCAGATACAGGGTTATTCAGAGAGATCTGAAAAGTCACCGCACATTCGGGACTTTTCGTTCCCTGCACTTCGGGGCGATTCGGCGATTCCTAGTTTGCCGTCCCTGCGGTGTATTCAGCAAGCACCGCAGGGCCCCCATAGTGCAGGGAGAACTCGCCGCAAACCTGCCGAACACTCACCAAAAACCGACAGAAACCGCCGCAAAAACCAAGCCGGTGATGGCGGAAAAATCCGAGCAGCCGCCGATCACAGCGCAGAGCAGCCGCCGGAAAAAGCTGACACGCAGACGAACGGGGGTGAAAAAACAAAAAATAAAAACAGTCTGCTTGAAAGTTTGAAATTTGAAATGCTGTTTGCAGAAAAACTGCTGAACGGAAATGTCTGGAATTTACACATAAGATACAATGAATGATAATAAAAAGGTGTGTTACAGAAAAACGAAAAAACAATTAAAGAAGAACAGAAAAAAAATTGACAAAAAAACCCAAAAATGCCTAAGAGATGCTAAAAAAAAATAAAAAATAAAAGAGACTTTTTACTGCAGAATATTATAATGAACCGTTTATTAGATATTGAATTAAAACGGGAATATTTTTAACATTGAAGCCTATGGGATTCGCCTGAATAAACCTGCTAAATTAAACCACCGAATGGCAGGGCAATTCGGCATACTTTTCACTGCTGGGTTTTGTTCTCTGAATAAACGAAGCATTGCTTCTCTATGGGGGATTTCACTGCCCTCGAACAGACACCGAACAGGCACCGTATGTGCAGGCAATTCGCCAACATTTGGCGAACTGCCTGCTCTCTGAATAGCCGAATGGCCCCGAAATGTCCCCGTTCACTGAATTTCAGTGTCCGGTTACATGTCGGGCACATTTCAGATCTCTCTGAATGACCCCTATAGTCTTCAGTGGAGAATAGGGTTGCGCAATTTTCGGGATTTTCAGAAATTAATAGAGTTTAAGGGTGACCTCAATCTTACCTTTCCGAAAAGAGAGAAATCTGTATCTTTTAACTGGTGAAGCATCTGTCTGACCATTAGAAGGAGCAGAAGCAGAGTCAGAAGGTTCAGAAGGCACTGGCCGAACCTACCATGTTCTGCTCCGCTGATGCACGTATGGACACTCGACTCTACCAATTTAAAAAATACAGGTTTCTCGATTTTCTTAGTAAAATCGAGGTCGATCTTAAAAACTATTTAATCGTGAAAATCGACAAATTATCCCAACTCTAATGGAGAGATCCTCACAACTCTAGGGATTGTTGCATGTTTTTTGAATGAAGAACTTCTCCCAAGTTAAGATCTCACATCTCAATTCTAGATCTGGCTACAAGATTTAAAGCAGTGTTTCCCAAACCTGGTTCTCAGGACCCGCTGACAGGTCAGGTTTGCAGATATCTGAAGCACAGGACAGGTGATATGATTTGATGCGCAGTGATTGCAGGATTCAGTCTGCATTTCCCCAAGGTAATTGCAAAAAACTGGACTGTTAGTGGGTCCCGAGGACCACGGTTGGGAAACACTGATTTAGATGCTCTCAGTTATTAACTCCACATACAGGGTTATTCAAAGAGATCCGAATGGCTGCTGAAAGGGAACCGAACGCTGAAATTCAGCGTTCGGTTACCTTTCCTGGCCATTCGGCTATTCAGAGAGCAGGCAATTCGCCAAATCCTGACGAATTGCCTGCACATACAGTGCCTGTTCGGTGCCTGTTCGAGGGCAGTGATTCCCCATAGAGAAGCAATGCTTCGGCTATTCAGAGAACACAAACCAGCAGTGAAAAGTTGCCGAATTGCCCTGCCATTCGGTGGGTTAATTCGGCAGGTTTATTCAGGCGAATCCCATAGGCTTCAATGTTAAAAATATTCCCGTTTTAATCCAATATCTAATAAACTGTTTATTATAATATTCTGCAGTAAAGAGTCTCTTTATTTATAGATTTTTTAGGATCTTTTAAGCATTTTCCGGGATTTTTTTAAGAAAAAAATTAAACTTTTTTCTGTAACAGCCCTTTTTATTATCATTCATTGGATTTTATGTGTGAATTTCAGACATTTTCACTCAGTAGTTTCTTTGCAAACAGCGTATTACTTCAAACATTCAAGCAAACTGTTTTGAGTTTTTTTCACTCCATTTGTCTGCGGTGTTGGGTTTTTCCGGCGGCTGCTCTGCGTGTGATCGGCTCCTGCTCGAGTTTCTCTGGCGTGTTCGGTGGGGTTAATCCAGATTTTTTTTTGCGGGTTTTCAGTGTGACTTCGCCAGGTTTTGCGGTGAGTTTTCGGCGGCTTTTTCCAGCACTACGACGGTGACTTTTCGATTCTCTTTGAATAACCCTGTTTATGTGTTTTTATTCTCCATTAAGGCTGGGGTCAGACCAGCGCACTTTTAACGTGCGTTCTGGCGCACATAATTACGGCCGCACTAGCAGCAGATGACGGGCAATGACGGCCAATATACGATGTACGGCCGCACAAAAGTCCGGCCGTGCAACGCAAGTGGAATTTGAACGCATTTTTCTGAGAACGCTGAACCGCTAGTACTGAGTGCGCAGCTGCGGCATAGCGGCGTGTGTGCGTGATTAGGAGATGTCAGACGCTGCTAATGTCCAGCCTACATAACGTCCAGACGCAAAAAGAGTTTTATTGACGATCCGTACAAAATCACGCCCGAAAATGCGTGTCGTCTGACCGTTTTTGCACATTCCGTGAAAAAATACGTCAATGCGTTCGGACGCACTTTTTCACGTTCGCAGGGAAAAATGCTTTCGTCTGACCCTAGCCTAAGCACAATCAAAACACCGTATTTATTAAAATCTCCACATTCCAGCATATGAGAAGCTGAGTTCTGGTCGTCGCAAGCCATGTCTCTCTGCAGTATAATTGAAGTGTTCCATGAAGAGATTTAAGCCTGTAGGCATGCCATTATCCAAGAGTCATAAATATATGTACCTTATGCCAACAGAATAGTCCTCTCCTCTGCCTCGCTCTTTTGATCCTAATCTCCTGGTCAGCTAGACCTGCAATATATCTGTTGAGATTCCCAAACCAGCCAAAGGTCTTCTTGGCCAAAAGCTCGCTGTGAACAGGAGATATGAGATAACTAGAGAGCGATCATTGGTGGAGCTTCAAACTTGGAATAGGCCACCATCAAATGCTTGGCTTAACTAACCTGCGATAGATTAATTAATGAAATTTTTCTCCAAAAATGTGGAATAATCATAATTTTATTGGCTAGCGGGATATAATAGATAAATAAAAGTAGCCAGCAATAAAAAAAACACATAAATCGAGAAGATAAAACGATTGGAAGCAAAATGGAAAAAAGTAATAAGTTAATAGAGAAGAAAAGAAACCCATAACTAAGCTTCGTGATTTCTTTACTACGATCGTATAACAGATATGAAAGGTTATGAAGGGTTTCAGAAAATAGAGGTATCTAAGGAGCCCCCCCTTCTCAAGGGTCAAACAATCATTGGAATGTACACACATCTGTTGGTAACATGCATTAAAAGTATGCACGTTACATTGAATGGTCCTTCCAGTCAATCCATCGAAACGCTACAACGCGCGCTGGGAGGTGGTCACAACATAAACTTAGACAGGGACGACACGGACACAATAAGTGCTTTATAAGTCCATACATGAGAGTTGATACAGTGGCCATTTACGAGCAACCCTGATTGGGAGCTCACCACAAAGTCTTTTTGGAGGCGTGGACTTGTTAATGATACAAATCATATCCAGTCCATGCTACCATGGCAGCTACACCCCCAAACTCTTGTCCACAGACCTGCCAAAGTTGGCATGGCTGACAAAGTTCCATAAAAAGCTGAGATGTAACACAACTTACCACTGAATTCAGAATACCAAGTGGACCTTTAAGGTTTAGCCTGGCCATCCATTGGGTACGTAGTCAGACAACTGATTTGGTTGTCCGCCTACAGAGAATGCAGTTGGCCGATCAGGGTCGTCCACTGGAAGAGTCTGTCGCGGACAGGACACCAAATGAAAATTTCAACAGAAAACCCTGTCCTTGGTTCTGAAATGGGGTTTCAGCACCAAAGACAGCCCTGTCCAACACTGCCAAAGCAGAAAAAAAATAATAAATCCATCGCCAAATGTTGCAGGGGAAAAAAAAACCTGGTACTGAAACAGGTCTCGGCACCAAGGACAGCAATGCTGAATGCAGCCAGCCTGAAGTGAAACAAAAAAGCCGCATTTGGCAAGGGGAAAAAAAGCCTAGTCCTTTTTTTTAAAAAAAAAAAAAAATGGGAACCCAAAATTTCACCTAAAGAAATCCAGAAAAATATCTACAAAATCAAAAAAAAATTCAATAAATAAAAAGGCATTTTTGCTGCGGATGAAAAGAATGAATGCGTGAATAAATAAACGAAAATATTTTTTTACATTGAGTACTATGGGCTTCATCTGTCAAACTGAATCACTTCTCTACGGGACAATTTCCCTGCCACGGAACGGCAGTTTAACTATACAATTCAGCTTTTTTCATACAAATTGAACCAGATTGTCTGATTTCATCTGACAAATCCCATTGAAATGGGAAAGATCGCTAGTCTCTTGCAGTCGCAAAAAAGTGCATGAGGGCTGATTCACCTGCATGTTGTGGGATCAGTCGGACGTCGGCAGATGATATCTGATGATCGCACCATCGCACAAATACGGACCCAATGGACGGCCGGCCTTAATCAATCAGAATCCACAATAATTACAAATGAAAACGCAAAAAAATTACTTGGAAGAGAGGTGTGTAATGCCAAAGAAATGCACAATGAACCTGTGGAGACATGGGTTCAATCCCGACAAGCACCTCTCCAGTAAGTGTCCTTGGGCAAGACACAGTACATACTCGCCACCCAGGACATACTTGAAAATGAGAGAAATCTCAATGTATCCTTCCTGGTAAAATACTTTCTCAAAAAAAATAATGAACAATATTCAGCATGCGCTTTATTGACAAGACTCCATGCAAACAATATAAGGGTTATTCAAAGAGAATCGAAAAGTCGGTGACTTTTCGTTCACTTCAATTTGGTGCAATTCGGCGATCCCATTTCGGCGACCCTGCGGTGTATTCAGCAAGCACCACAGGGCCGTCGTAGTGCAGGGAAAAGCCGCCACAAACCCGCCGAAAACTCACCGCAAAAACCCAGGCGAATGCACACCGAAACCCGCAAAAACATCTGGATTAACCCTGCTGACCACGCTGGAGAAACCCGAGCAGGAGCCAATCACAGTGCAGAGCAGCCGCCGGAAAAAGCCGACAACGCAGACGAAGGAAGTGGAAATAAAAAACCAGTACGCTTGAATGTTTGAAAAGTGAAACGCTGTTTGCAAACAAACTACTGAGTAAAAATGTCTGGAATTTACATATAAGATCCAATGAATGATAATAAAAAGGGCTGTTACAGAAAAAAGAAAAACGATTAAAAAAAAAAAAAAAGTCGGAAAATATTTTTTGGAAAAAAATCCCGAAAAATGCTTAAAAGATCCTAAAAAATCTATCAATAAAGAGACTCTTTACTGCAGAATATTATAATCAACAGTTTATTAGATATCGAATTAAAACGGGAATATTTTTAACATTGAAGCCTATGGGATTCGCCTGAATAAACCTGTTGAATGAAGCCACCGAATGGCAGGGCAATTCGGCAACTTTTCACTGCTGGTTTTTGTTCTCTGAATAGACGAAGCATTGCTTCTCTATGGGGATTTCACTGCCCTCAAACAGGCACTGAACAGGCACCGTATGTGCAGGCAATTCGCCAACATTTGGCGAACTGCCTGCTCTCTGAATAGCCGAATGGCCAGGAAAGGTAACCGTACGCTGATTTTCCGTGTTTGGTTACCTTTCGGACACAATTCGGAGCTCTTTGAATAACCCTGTATGTGTATAGAGAGACGAGACTAATAAAACAGCATCTTAAGCTACTTATTGGGAAGACAAAGGCAACCAGTAGTCCATGTTCAAATGTTGTAGACCACTAAAACAATGTAAAATCACTTATTTCCTTTTGCCTCACGTAGAACAGTCAACCTAAATTGCACATTGTGTGGTATATGTGTTAATAATAGTACACACACATAACACTAAACAGACTTTGTAAAATCGTGCAATTCTCCAGCACTGGAGCAGCCACCAGTAGAGGACACAGGTCATATGCTCGGAACATCTGTAAAAGATATTACATCGACATGACATCATCAACGACCAAAAAAACAGTGCATCCCCAGGATTCAAATCAGGTCATACTTCTTGATGGAAATCCTTTGTTTAGGGACTTCGGGGACTGAGACTATTTTGTAATATGTTTTATTGTATTCTGACACTTCTGAACTTGCACTGAGCCCTCACGCCTAAGTACGTGAAAAGCCGAGAAAGCGCTGTGCGGATTGTTGTAGAGGGACATGTGTAAAAACACGAGTTTGTATTATATTCATCTTAAATGCATACATATGGCAAAAGTGCAAATGTAATTGGAACCTTATAAAACACCATCTAGACGGAGGAATCGAAATGGAAGCATAAGCGCGTATCCACATGTGTTTTCTCACCCCTAGAAACTGGATTCCATGGCTACAGAACATGTTCCTTTGAAGAGCGATCCATTTTGCCCCAAGGAGTCTCTGTGATTCAGTCGCATAGGATGGCTTGAAGAAACTGCCAACTCTTGGTGCAAAATGAACATAAAGTTTATTTTGAGATATGATTTAACTCTTATTCAGGCAGCCTTTGTCCGATGCTACAGCTCTATTTCCTATGGGTAGAGGAAGGCCACAAAATGGCGCACCTTGCGCTTTGAAGGAAAGAATGAGAGACACAGACAGAAGAAGAGAATGAGCAGACCATGAAAACTAGATTGCATCATCCTACACTGTCGAGCAGCCCATGCACAGTAGATTTCTTATTATGGGTCATTTTGTCCCTGCCGTCCGGTAGTGTCACGCTCAGCCACTATGGCGGTACCTGGCATGCGCCAAGTAGGGCCCAGGTAAAAGGAAAAGCCGCTATATGCAGAGATGCGTGACACAACAATCAAGATAAGGAAATAAACCACAGTAGACACTGGGGACCTCTGCACGGCTAATACCGAAGGAGCCCTATACTGATAGATCGGTCCTTAGAGTGGCCAAATCTGCACTAATAGAAAAAGGTTACCTTGTAGCCGTGCAGAGTCCTGGGGAAAACACAGACACCTGAAGGAGTTATACTCAACAACTTGCAGGGAAGGACTTCAATATACAAAAGTCGTGGTCAACAGGGATACACAACATATAATACAATATGCACAGAACAGCTAGGGATGTCCAGAAGAGTCGTCAATAAATTAGCCAGGAGTCAAAACCAAAACGTACACCTTGAGCCAAAGCGGGGTTACAGCACCAGAGAAAATCCGTCAGCCAGGCCAGAGGGTCAATACCAGGAAGTCAATCAGAAACCTAGAACTCAGACAAGGGGGAAACACTGAGAAAGAACTAGGATAGAATAACAGGGAGCTCTCAGGAACAAATCTGTAGCTGAAGTGAACCAGGATGCAAGAGCATGGTGATATGGGCCCATGGCTTTATATAGAGGAGTAATCAGCCCATTTCACCAGCAGAAGCTCAACGAGCAATGAACTTAACCCCTGAGCTGCATGTCAGGGAAAGCAGCACAGGGAAACACAGACATAAGGAATACAGAGGGCAGGGAGACAGGGTTGGAACGTGGGATAGTGACAGGTAGAAGTAATAAAGTGACAAAACAACCTGCCTTTTGTATAGTTCCTCTATATTTATTTGGTTTGTAGATATTGATTCTATACACAGAGGATCAATATGCCTCGAGTTGTGTAATGAGATAGGAATTTGGTGCACAGGGTAATCCAGATGTAGACTCCATGCTAAAGGTATCAGTTATACCTTCCCGATTAAACCTTACAAGGCCAAAACCATCATTGTAGGATGGAGTATCTCTCATGCATGAAGATTTCCATGCCATTTCAGTTCTGACTGCCCTTTCTGGGTGATAGTAATATGATTTGCATATGGTAACATCGTCTCTGTAATGGCACCATTGAGCTAGAACCTTATAAGAACCCAACATAGGGTAGGCCACCAGTGCTCTCATAGATCTTGTTTTTATTCACTTTAACAATTAGTTTATTTTGGTCCACATTACACAGACTCAGTAAGGACCCTCAATGGTCTTGAGACTAGAGGTGTGCATGGCTGAAAAATTTGTTGATTCGTTTTGTAATTTCAGATCGATTCGGACGCTAAAGAAATCAATAAATGCTGCTCAGTAAGTGTTAGATTAGGGTTAGAATTGAGGGTTAAAAGGTAAGGTTAGAAATTAGTCTTAGATTATGGTTACAAGATAGGTTTAAATGATTAGGGTTATAAATTATGGATAGAGAAGCTAGGGTTAGAAACTAGGGTTAGACTAGGGATAGAATTTAGGTTTTGGAATTAGGGTTAGGAATTAAGGTTTGAATTCAAGGTTAGAAATTAGGGTTAGATGATTCAGTCTAGGTCCTCTGCTCTTCTCGATTTATACCTCATCAATGGGGAAACTCATCACCAACTATGGCTTCAAGTATCACCTATACACAGATGACACTCAGATTCTAGCTCTACACTCCCGTCCCGATCTCTCCCTCTCTATTCTCTCTCAGGTCAGTGACTTACTGTCTGAGACCTCGGCCTGGATGGCCGCTTACCACCTGAAGATCAATATGTCCAAGACTGAGCTCCTTCTAATTCCCTCCTCTAACGCTACTCCGATTTCTGACTTTTCTATAATTGTTGACGGTATCACTATCCTTCCCTTAGCCCACGTCCGCTGCCTCCGAGTGAATCTTGGCTCCAGTCTTTCCTTCAGCCCCTACATCCAATCACTTTCCCCATCTTGCCACAATCACCTCCGCAATATTGCCAAAAGTTGTCCATTTCTGACTGCTAACACCACCAAACAACTTGGCCACTCTCTTGTTATCTCCCACCTGGACAACTGCAACAACCTCCTGACTGGCCTTCCTATCTCCCGCCTCTCCCCCCTGCAGTCCATCCTAAACACATCAGCCCGGCTTATCCATCTCACCCGTCGCTCTGTCTCTGCCGCTCCACTCTGTGAATCCCTACACTGGCTTCCCATCCACAGCAGAATCAAATTCAAACTACTCACCCTGACCTACAAAACCCTCACTAACGCCGCTCCTCACTACCTGTCCTCACTAGTCACCAGATACACCCCAGCCCATCCCCTAAGATCGAACAATGACCTGCGCCTGGTATCCTCCATCACTACCTCTTCACATACCAGTCTGCAGGACTTTTCTCGTGCGGCACCGACCCTATGGAACGTGCTTCCTTCCTGTCCCCAAATCTGGCTTCATTTAAATGCTCCCTAAAGACCCTTCTATTTCAGGAAGACTACCACCTGACACTAACAAAACATCCGACCGATCCAAAAACAGTCATCACCTCCCTGCCTTAACCACTTCTCTGTGATGAACGCGCTCAGCGCATCCAGCCAAGTGGGCTCGCTGTGCTATGGGCGTGCTGAGCGTGTCCTGACTTTGCAGCGACGATCGGCCAGTATTTTGGCTGATCACTGCGGTCTCCCGGTACATGCTGATATCTTGGATGCCAACCCAGCCTCCGGGACCCTGGCCGACGTCAGTAGCGCCATTGCGCAGGGCACAAGGATGTCTATTTCAGGCACCCCCCCCCCCCGCCAGAGCAGGGAAGGTGTCTTAAGGGAGGTCCTTTGGATCTCTCTTCCTCCCCATCGGTAAGGGGCACAGGCAAAAGGCAATCACTACTTGGAAGGGCACAGCCTGCCCTTCCCGGCGGTACCTGCCTTTAACCCTTTAGAGGCTGGATCACGACTCGGCACCAATAGGTGCCGAATCGCAGTCCTCTCCCGGAGGACTCCGGGATCTCCCCCCCCGCCTACTGGTGTCATCACGCATGGACGCGATGATGTCAGTTTGGGAGTTAACCCCTGGTTGTCACCTATAGTGGAGATAGGGGAGTCATTGGATCCTCCTATCTCCCGATCCGTGGCAGCTATGGGTTAATGTTTGTTATCATTTGACAGGCCAGAGCATGACCTTTCCAATGATACCAAACATGACCGTGTTAAAAGTAAAGGGAAAAAAATTAAAATATAAATAAAAAAATAAATAACTTCTATCTATTTTTATTAATGCAGCATTATTGTTCACATTTCAATTTATTTATTTATTTATAAAGGATTTTACCAGGAAGGATACATTGAGATTTCTCTCGTTTTCAAGTATGTCCAGGGTTGAAGAACATTGAATTGTTACAGTCGTTACAGAAATACAAGGTAATAAATGAAAGATATTAAAAACAAAACACAAATATACAGATTAACAGAAAATAAATATGTAGGAAATATATTCAGTATGTTACATGTTTACATGTTTACAGGTGCATTCTGTATATAGTGACTGTGTTACATGTTTACAGGTGCATTCTGTATATAGTCACTGTGTTACATGTTTACAGGTGCATTCTGTATATAGTCACTGTGTTACATGTTTACAGGTGCATTCTGTATATAGTCACTGTGTTACATGTTTACAGGTGCATTCTGTATATAGTCACTATGGTACATGTTTACAGGTGCATTCTGTATATAGTCACTGTGTTACATGTTTACAGGTGCATTCTGTATATAGTCACTGTGTTACATGTTTACAGGTGCATTCTGTATATAGTCACTGTTACATGTTTACAGGTGCATTCTGTATATAGTCACTATGTTACATGTTTACAGGTGCATTCTGTATATAGTCACTGTGTTACATGTTTACAGGTGCATTCTGTATATAGTCACTGTGTTACATGTTTACAGGTGCATTCTGTATATAGTCACTATGTTACATGTTCACAGGTGCATTCTGTATATAGTCACTATGTTACATGTTTACAGGTGCATTCTGTATATAGTCACTATGTTACATGTTTACAGGTGCATTCTGTATTGAGGTATGTTAATAGGGAGCTCTTGAGTGACTTAAGACTGGGGGAAGATTTGATGGCGTCTGGGAGGTTATTACATATATAATTATAATGTGAACAATTTTTTGGGGGGTTTTAGCTAAAATCACGTAAATTCTCATTAAAAATAAAAGTAACGGGTTCCCAGTTCTAATTTTTTTAACAAGCGTACCCCCATAGAATAAATAACCGCAAAGGTTTGGATGAGAAAATGTGAAAAAAATAATTTTACACACTCTAGGTGATTGGAAATTCACATTTTGTTATAGCATTCTGGCAGGGCATGACGTATATATATAATAAGGATTATATTATGAGTCTGCCTAAAATAACGATATATAATTTGTCTGGGTCATATAATAAAACGTGACTTCAAATCGCGTTTAAACATGATGAGCAAAAATGGTAAAAATTAGCTCAGCACACAGGGGTGAAATGGCTCAGCAGCAAAAGGGTTAACTCATCACAGCAGTCCCCCCTCCTGTTTCTCACCCATCTAGATTGTAAATTCCCAGGGGAATAGGGCCCTCATGTATCTGTTGGCAGCAATACTGACCTGTCTCCTTTATGTATTGTAGAATTGTCCTGTCTTTACCCAAAAATTGCACCTTGTACAGCGCTGCGGAATGTGTTGGCGCTTAATAATAATAAATAATAATAACAATAATAATGGTTAGTGTATGAGAAACTAGGGTAAAAAACTAGGGTTATATTAGGGTTAGGAATTAAGGTTAGAATCTGTTTAGAAATTAGGGTTAGATGCTAGCATTAGAAATTAGGGTTAGAAGCTTGGATTAGCAATTAAGATTAGATTAGGGTTAGGAATTTAGGAAAGCAGTGATTGGTTCAGGCTACTGTAAATCTTTCCACCTTTGTGAAACAAATTTGTAATAACGAATTGATCTGGAAACTGTTGGTGCTATATATAAATGGCGACAATAATAATAATAAATAATAATATACCGTTTCATTTTGGATGCAATTTGTTTCGGACAAAAATCGATTCGTTATTTCCAAAATACGAATCGACAGAATTTTGGACAAACTGCGATTCGTAACGAAACAAAACGTCCTTTGGACCTCTCTCCCTCCCCATCAGTAAGGGTCAGCAAAAAAAGGCAGGCACCACTTTGAAGGGCACAGCCTGCCCTTCCAAGCGGTGGCTGCCTTTAACCCCTGAGGTGCCGGTACGCGATCAGGTACCAGATAGCGGCCTACTTCCGGTGGGGGCTGCCATCTTGGATGGCAGCACCACCTCCGGGTCCCCCCTTGCTACCTGACGTCATCGTGCAATGACGTTAGTTAGCTGGGGAACTCCTAGTTGCCTGGGGATTTCCTATGGAAATCCCATGGTGGAGATATGGGCGTTCAAAGGAATCCCCTATCTCCTGAACGGTGGCAGCTAGAGGATCATCTTTGGTGTAATTCGAAAGCCCAAAGAAACAAAAATAAAAATAAATAAGTTAAAAATAAAAAATAAAATAAATATTTTTTTGCTCTTTTTGTTTTGTTAATGCAGCAATATTGTTCCCATTTCAATTATAAAGTGAACAATGATGCTGCATTAACGATTTTTTCTATTGGGGGTTTGCTAAAAAACACGTAATTTCTCCCCCAAAAAATGTAACGAGTCCCCATTTCTAATTTTTTTTAGAAGCGCACTCCATAGAAAATCTAAACGCCAAGGCTCGGATGATAAAATGTGAAAAAAAAAAACACTTTACACGCTGTAGATGATTGAAAATTCAAATGGTATTGCATTTTTTGTTATAATATTCAGGCATGACATGACGTATACATATAATAAGGATATATTATGAATCTGCCGAGTCTGCCGGAAAGAACGATATATAATATGTCTGGGTTGTATAATAAAATGTGGCTTCAATGAGCGAAACAGGTAAAAATGAGCTCAGCACACAGGGGTGAAATGGCTCAGCAGCGAAAGGGTTAAACTATACCAATGACTATAACAAAAACACTTTCTATAGGAGTCCAATTAATTACAAACACATATAAAGGGAATCATTACGCAGATTGGATTAAACTCTCTCTATTGACCCTCTGAGCGCCCAATACGAGCTCGCAGCCGCGTTTGGCACTCTTTAGGTTAACACCGCATGCTCTAGAGCAGTGATGGCGAACCTTGGCACCACAGATGTTTCTGAACTGCATGTTCCATGATGCTCTGCCAGCCATATGTGTGACTAAGAATCATGGGACATGTAGTTCCAAAACATCTGGTGTGCCAAGGTTCGCCGTCACTGCTTTAGAGGGATTTATCTCTAATAGGAGCATTTTGATGATATGGGAGAGCAAAATATCTGTGAAGTGCCAGGCACACCGCCAGTAATGAACCAGGACTGGTGGAAATCATTGAATTGGCACCATCTACTGGCAAACCTGCTCAGCGCAAGAGAGACGTATGCTATACCTCAGCATGGGGAGCACGTCACAGAAATACCTACAGTTATTTATAAAGCGCCAACAGGTTCTGCAGCGCTGTACAATGAAGACAGAGTCTACAATGAGACAGAATAACAAATATACACACAAATTAAACACATAGAACAGTAGGAGAGAGGAGCCTGCTCGAGAAATTACAATATCTTTCACAAGTTAAATATATGTATTAAAAATAAAAGTACATTTAGTACACTAGCGGTTATTCACTAACCTTCGAACTGGCCCCGAATTGTACCAAACGGTGCAATTTCCGGGTCATTTGTCTTCACTAAACTGTCAATTCACCAAATTCTGGTGAATTGTCAGCAAAATACGGTGCAATTCGCCACAATTCGGCAGCACCAAATATGCCCGCTAGAAGACCATTGTGTCTTCTATTCACAGTACTCCAAATTGCACCAAAATGTCCTGATTTTCCGTGTTTCAATTCGACAGGTTGAAACAGGCAAATCTTATAGGATTCAACGTAAAAACATAAGAATGATATACATTTAATTTTTTTTTTTTAAAAGACCATTTATTCTTTTAATTTTTTGCAAAAACATTTTTTTTATATATATATTTCAGAACACTTTATATTTAAATTTTTTTGTTTTTCAGACATTTTTTCGGCGACTCCAATTTCGGCAAATTTTGGTGACCATACGCCAACTAGTGAATTCACCGTATTTTCGGCAAAATGGAATTGCCAAAATGTGGCAAATTGCAGCGAAGCACAAAACACCGAAATTGCGTGCAATAGACCCTAGTTTAAAAATACAGCCCATGTCATGGTTATTTACCAGGCCAAGCAACGAATGGTCCGGAATTATTTACGCAGATGATATGATGGGCCTGAAGATGTAACGTGCTATTCTGTTTTACAGAATGATTCATATAGACCTGAATCCAAAGCTGTTGTTATAGATAGTAAATAAATGAATGAATATTATTGAAGGCTTTGGGACACGTACCTCCTCTTATGTTGAGCACATCCCATCACAGCACATAAAGGAGGTGGCCAATGATTTCTGTTGGACACATGTAAACGGGTACTACATATCATTGCTAACGTATCTCAATATTACATCATCAACGTTTTGGATCTCATGTGTAATGTATCTGCTAAAGCATCAATCGTAAGTTTTGTTACAGTGCACGCATTCCTTCGGATAGCCCCACAAAAAAAGTCTGGGTTGGTAAGATCGGGAGACTGTGGTGGTGGACACAGATTCTAGAAAATGACACTGCACTCAAAAAATCCCTCTGTATTGTCGCCATTGACTCACGGGATGTGTGACATGTCGCGCCATCTTGCTGGAAGAAACCCTGTGCTCTTCCGAAGAGTAAAACAGAGGAAATTATATTCTGGTGCCTGTGCTGTTGTCGAGATTGTGCTGCCACCTGGTGGCCACATCTAGCACTTGCTGTGTTGGGATGTGCTCAACATAAGAGGAGGCATGGTCCCTGAAACTCTACTTTATTTCCTTTAATTTGTTTATGATCTACTAGCTTTCCGGTGGAAAAATCAGTATTTTATGCAGAACTAGCTTTTGCCTGCGGCTTCGCTCGCGTGGATTTTAGGACTTGTTAAAATTGATTTTTTTAAAAGAAGCTTGAGTTTTTTTTGGTAGAACCCCCCTCCCCCCCCCCCACTTGGGATTTTTGGAAAATTGTAACACACGTGTTTTTTTTATTTTTCAAGAAGAATGTAAGTGAAAAATTTCACACCTGTAACATCTTTGGTTTTTGAAATATAGGTATACTGATAAAAGTATTCACATCCCTTTCCCCCACCCCCCTTAACTGGATTTACGGAAAATGGTAAAACATGTTTTTTTTGCACGAAGATTGTAAATATCGAATTTCACACCTGTAACATCATTGGGTTTTGAAATATAGGTATAGTGATAAAAGTATTCATCCAACTTTTTGCCCCCCCCCCACTGGATTTTTGGAAAATGATAAAATATGTGTTTTTTTGTTTCTCAAGACAAATCTAAATACCAATTTTCACGTCTGTAACATCTTCTGTTTTTGACACGTAGGTATCCTGTTTAAAAGTATTCACCCCTCTTTTTTTTACCCCCCACTTGGATTTTTAGAAAATGGTAAAACACGTGTTTCTTTATTTTCAAAATATTGTAAACACCAAATTTCACACCTGTAACATCTTTGGTTTTTGAAATATAGGTATACTGATAAAAGTATTCAACCCCCCCTTTTTGCCCCCCCACTGAATTTTTGGAAAATGGTAAAATATGTGTTTTTTTGTTTCTCAAGACGAATCTAAATACCAATTTTCACGTATGTAACATCTTCTGTTTTTGAGATATAGGTATCCTGATTAAAAGTATTCAGCCCCTCATTTTTTTCACCCCCCCAACTTGGGATTTTTGGAAAATGGTAAAACACCTGTTTTTATTTTTCAAGAAGATTGTAAATACCAAATTTCACGTCTGTAACATCTTTGATTTTTGAAACATAGGTATAATGATAATAAATATTCAGACCCCTTTCCCCCGACCCCCTCATTGGATTTGTGGAAAATGGCAAAAAACATGTTTGGTTTTTTCCACGAAGATTGTTAATACCAAATTTCACACCCGTAACATCTTCGGTTTTTGAAATATAGGTATACTGATAAAAGTATTCAACCCCCCTTTTTGCCCCCCCAAGGAATTTTCAGAACATGGTAAAATATGTGTTGTTTTATTCTTCAAGACTAATGTAAATAGCAATTTTCAGGACTGTTATATCGTCTGTTTTGGAGATACAGGTATCCCGTTTAAAATATTCAACCCCCTTTTTTCGCCCCCCCACTTGAATTTTTGAAAAACGGTAAAATACGTGTTTTTTTATTTTTCAAGACGAATCTAAATACCGATTTTCACATCTGTAACATCTTCTGTTTTTGAGCTATAGGTATCCTGTTTAAAATATTCAACCCCCTTTTTCACCCCCTTATGGGTGGATTTTCAAAAAATCCTTCCTTAGTGGGCGCCTACATCATAAAAACAGTGCACCTTCAAAATTTCACGTTCCTAGGTTAAATGGTTTCAGCTGGGCGTTGAGTCAGTCAGTCAGGACTTTCGCATTTATATATATAGATTATGAAAACTTGAGGGTCTGGGTCTATATGGATCATGCTGTAGTAACAAAGGAGGCTTTATAAACTTGTTTGATTTTCGATGCTTAACCCTCAAGGACGGTCGGGTGTCGCCCGTCAGGCGAGGTTAATGCCGGCAAGGCGTCCGGGTACGCCTCATGGCAGGTGCCACCGCGAGGTTCTGATTCGTTTGCTGCAGGGGGACAGCCTGAGTGCGCCGGCTGCGGGTTGGTGGCTGAGGTGGCCCGTTGAAGACAGCAAGGTGTACGCTCTGAGTCTTCAAGGCCCTCCCACCGCGAGGGCGGCATAACCCTTTGCTGCCACAAGATGTGCTAACAGAACGATTTTTGTTTCTCTTTTAATTGTATAACCAAATGCAACTGATCATTATTTAGGGGGTCGAGTGGGAACGCCTGGGAATACAGTTCCCTCACTATTTTACCGGGAAAACCTGTTCCCATTTGGCTAAAATACCGGAGAGATTAAATGTCTCTATAAAAGACAATTTTACAAAAAGGTCTATATTTAAGTGTGTTTCTGGAGCATGGGTACATCGAGAATGCTTTGGGAATGACAATACCTGCAGCGGCGCATTGGGCCACTGCCGGTATCATTCAGCAGCTCCCAGCTACTCAGACTCAAGCCGCTTAACGCAACAGTTGGGTCAGGATAGAGACGGTCACCGGGAGCCACCGAGGGATGGCGGCTTGCTTAGATATGCTCTCCAGTATTGTAAAAAGACAAAAATTGGCAACTGCAGCTACTTATTTTCTGCCTAAAAAGAGCCTTTCTGAGCTTGGGACCAAACTTTGATCCTCATCTTGCGGATCATCAATTGGGAATTTTATGCCATAGTGTTCCAGGAGCGGTGGTGGGGGTGAGGTTATACAGTGATACAATCAAGGTAAAACATATCATAATGTGGAAAGACTTTATTGCATTATATTCTTTATAAAGTCTTTTTAGACAGTAGACAGAACATATTTAGGGTATTACGGACATTACTGCACTGTCCCTTTTAAAAAAAAAAAAAAAAAAAAAAAAAAAAAAAAACATGGGGCGTGGCCGCCTCTGCAAGGGAGCAAAGTGTCCTGGAGGAGCTCCGTCTGTTCCTGCTGTGGATTATTATAATTTTGACCGGAGAATCTCCACGGAAAACGCAGTATTGGTGTCCCCGCGGGGCTGGCCATTGGGTGAATTGCTTCGGGGCCCGTTCTTGTCCCCCGGAGCACAGCTGAGATTTTCCCGGTGAACCTGGTCAGTCGTCGGCCATTTTGAGACCTGCTGGACTCTCTCCCCCCGCGCTTCCTGCTTCCCCCTGCGGGGTTAGTTGGCAGTGTGGCTGCCCACTGCATACTGCGAGGATGGAGGGCCCCTGTCCTCGGGCGGCGCCGGAGGGCCCCTCGATGAGTGCTCCCCCCGTGAGAGGTATGGAGGCGATGTTTGCAGCACTTGAAGATTGCTTGGGGCGGCTGCAGGGGGACGAGGAGAGCCCACTCATATGCGGCGAGTGGAACCGGCTGATGGCCTCTGCCAGAGTTTGCCGTGAGGCTATGAAAATGGAAGAAGAGGAATCGGTAATTGCAGTACCTGTCTGGCGGGTGGCCATCGCAGCTGCCACTATCGTGGCTAGGCCACAACGGGCTGGGCCAGGAGTCAGGTCTGTACTCTCTGGATGCAGGGGGGTTCCTTGCGCCACACAACGCTGCCGAGACCTCTGTCCAAGGGAGCCCTGAGGAGGAGAAGTACGCCGGACGATTGTTGCAAACCCATCTGTGGGGCCTGTGATGGCGGTGCTGCTCGGGTCTAAGGCCTTACGCGCTGGTGGGAGGCAGTGCTGGCTTTGGCCCCGGCTGCTGGCTGATGCGGCCTTGGAGGAGTCCTGGAGGCTGGGTGCTAGTTGTACCCTGGATGGCAACGTCGGGACCAGAAGAGAGCCTAGGCCCTGCGTTTCTGCTGGACACCATTTGAGGTGACTCACCTCGGCAGTCTGCTATCCCCCTTTAATTTTTAACCACTTGGCTGCTAAGGCTGCTAAGGACGCGCTCAGCGCGTCCTGCCAAGTGCACCTCCTGTACTACAGACGCGCTGAGCGCGTCCTAGCACAGGAGGCAGCAATCGGCCGGGATTCCGGCCGATTGCTGGCCTCCCCCTCCGGTGCGGGCTGCCATCTTGGATGACATCTAATTCAGGTGCCCCCCCCCCGCGTTTGCGGAGGAGGCGCCTGAAAGGGAGGTGGGAGGTTGGACCGCTCTCCCTCCCGATCGCCGGGGGCCAGAAGGGTTAAGGCAGGCACCGTTTGGAAGGGCACAGCCTGCCCTTCCAAGCGGTGGCTGACATTAACCCCTGGGGAGCAGGATCACAATTCGGCGCCAAAAAGCACCGGATCGTGATCCTCTCCCGGAGCTGGCCGACATCTTGGATGTTGGCCAAGCCTCTGGGAACTCCCCTTGACGACTGGCGTCATCGTGCATAGCACGATGACGCCAGTCCTGGAGTTAACCCCTAACTGCCAGCAATGGTGGAGATAGGGGGTTCATTGGAACCCCCTATCTCCCGATCCGTGACAGCTAGGGGTTAATGTTTGATATCGTTGGATCGGCCAGAGCATGGCCTTTCCAACGATACCAAACATGACCATGTAAAACGTTTTTATAAAAAAAAATATATATTTTTTTGTTAATGCAGCAATATTGTTCCCATTTCAATTATAATGTGAACAATGATGCTGCACTAACGATTTTTGTTTGAGGTGCGTTTGTTAAAAATTGCGTAATTTTCCTCCAAAAAAAATGTAACGAGACCCCATTTCTAATTTGTTTTAACAAGTGCATCCCATCCAAAATATAACTGCAATTGCTCGCATGTTAAAATGTGAAAAAATAACACTTTACACGTTGTAAATATTTGAAAATTCAAAGTTTATTGCATTTTTTGTTATATTATACAGACAGGGCATGACGTATACATATAATAATGATATATTATGAATCTGCTGAGTCTGCCGGAAAGAACGATATATAATATGTCTGGGTCATATACTAAAATAAAGCTTCAAAACGCGTTTAAACATGATGAGCGAAACCGGTAAAAATGACCTCAGCACAGAGGCTTGAAATGCCTCAGCAGCGAAAGGCATTACCAGTGGGGTACCTCAGGGGTCAGTACTTGGACCCATTCTCTTTAATATTTTTATTAGTGATATTGCAGAAGGTATTAATGGAAAAGTATGTCTTTTTGCTGATGACACAAAGATTTGCAACAGGGTTGACGTTCCTGGAGGGATCAGCCAAATGACAAATGATTTAGGTAAACTAAAAAAAATGGTGGGAGCTGTGGCAATTGAGTTTTAACGTGGATAAGTGCAAGATAATGCACCTGGGACGTAAAAACCCAAGGGCTGAATATACTGTAGAATATTTGATACAGTCCTAACCTCAACATCTGAGGAAAGGGATTTAGGGGTTATTATTTCAGAGGATCTAAGGGTAAGTAGTCAATGTAATAGAGCAGCAGGAAATGCTGGCAGAATGCTTGGTTGTGTAGGGAGAGGTATTAGCAGTAGGAAAAGGGAAGTGCTCATGCCACTGTACAGAGCACTGGTGAGACCTCACTTGGAGTACTGTGTGCAGTACTGGAGACCGTATCTCCAGAAGGATATAGACATCTTAGAGAGAGTTCAGAGAAGGGCTACTAAAATGGTGTACGGCTTGAAGGAGAAAAGTTACCAGGAAAGGCTAAATGATCTTAACATGTACAGCTTGGAAAAAAGACGAGCCAGAGGAGATATGATAGAAACATTTAAATACGTAAAGGGAATCCACAAGGTAGAGGAAGGGAGTATATTTAAAAGGAAACAAAGTAGCAAAACAAGAGGACATAGTCTTAGATTAGAGGGGCAAAGGTTTAAAGGTAACATCAGGAAGCATTATTTTACTGAGAGGGTGGTGGATACATGGAACAGTCTTCCAGTAGAAGTGGTAGAGGCCAAAACAGTAATTGAATTTAAGCAGGCATGGGATAGGCATAAGGCTATCCTAAACAAAAGATAAATCCAGGTAAAGTATCCATGTAATTGGGCAGACTAGATGGGCCGAAAGGTTCTTATCTGCCGACATTTATCTATGTTTCTATGTTAATATCTGATGTCTTTAGCTGATTTGTTGTTTATTTTATATTTTCCTCATGCAGAGTTATAGCTGATATTATATGGCCCTGCGAGGCCATGCTTTGGTTTTGACTTTTTCTTTGCTGTCCTGTCCTTTGGTTTTATTTTTATTTGTTCTTTTTCATAAATGGTGTTATTACGGATGACTATTTACGGCCCTGCGAGGCCATTACCTTATGTTTAATTATATGATGACATCCTAACAAAATAAAAATGTAAATTAAAAAATAAATAAATAAATAAACCATGAAATGCACCATGAACTACACTTTCCCACCCCCTTTATCTCCAACTCCTATAAGCCTACTATTGAATGAAAAGGTATCGAGTGATATCAAACATAGCTACAGAAAATGTAAAAAAGTTAAAAAAAATAATAATAAAAGAAATTCAAAATTAAAGTGATAACACCGTGTCATTGCTGTTTATCTTTAACCCCTTCACTACCACATTGACTATACTCAATCTGCAATGAACCTCCTGGTGCCCTGTTATCAAGTATAGGCGGATATGATGTTCCACAGGAGCAATGCAAAATAATTTCATCTATTGCAAACAAAATTCATTTGCATTTGGGCTTCAGAACATGCCCCTAAAGTTTTAGCAGCATGGGCATGATGCCCGAGGTGCCAACACTTTTTAAACCAGCTGGGGAATGTGTCTGAATGGCATCTAACCCAGCTCGTCCTGCACAGAAACCAGAACCACAATAATTCATTTGGCCACCAGATGGCAACACATGCCTGCCAAATTGAGATTATTTAGGAATAGCCTTATGGGATATGTAGTTCTAAAATGTAGTTCTAGATGTTGATAAGATAACTACGGGAGACGTTACACTTTGCATCTCCTGTAGTTATCTTATCGACGGGAATCGCTACTCCATTCTTGCTGCCAACTAGGTTTGCAGTTTGAATGTGGCGATTCCCTGCATGAAACTATTGTAAATTAAACATCTCCTATTCTTATTATAGGATACGTTAATTTACACCTTCACATGGAATTCCAAGCTATTCCACGATAGCCTGTGCTTCCACACGTGAGACGGTATTTCAGGGTGAAATAACGTCTCCTCAAAGATGGAGTTAAGTGATTTTGCAAATGAAAAATCACTTAACACTCTTTGAAACCACCATTAAATCTCATGCTCACCTCTCATCCTGTGGTGCAGAGAACAGCACAATCCAGTGCTTCTTCTCGTGGGGAACAGAGTGGGACTGGGAACAAATAGTTCCTAGTTTCACTCCGTAACCCCTCTGCGGCGCTGTGTGATCTCACAGCCAGGGAGTGCAAGGCACCAGGAAGTCCTATAGATTCTGTGAGCAAATACTCGCAGCAGCACGGAGCACTGCTGCCAGTATCAAGCAGTCTTGCGCTTTGTACCGGGGCTAGGCGCCTGGAATACAGACAGTGAAATGAAGACAGTAAGCACGATCTGTAGGCAAAGATTTTCTTGCTTACTGTCTCTATTTTACAGAGAATTATGGAATAGGGCCCGTGGAGGGACAAGGTTGTCTACCCTTGATTTTGACCACCATATGGTCACTGCTATAAACTCTATTAACCCCAAATGAGTTTTCTGACAAGTGCAAGCTACAATACATAGTGGGGACCTCTTTATGAGAAAATAAGCCGATTCATTTGCAAACGGGATCCAGAATGTGCCCTCAAAAGTTTTAGTAACTCGGGCATGGAAGATGAGATGGTAGAACAGTTTGATCACCTTGGAGTTCTGTATTTTTCTCCAAGGAAAAATGAAGCCCAAGCTCTATTACACAGGTGTACTAGCACTTTTCTGCCAGCTGATGGTGCCATCCACCTGCCAAATAGTGTATACAGTTTGAAAGTGTGCTTTTGGGATGTCCAAGCACGTTCTCACCCTACGGCTACTACAAAGTGATTTTTCATGAAGCCACTGGTTCCTGACATTAGTTTTATGGATAATCAGATGGTAAAGAAGGGGTTAAAGGCTAATGGCATGTGATGCTCTAGGCACAATGCACACAAATGTGTCGGGTTTTAATCTTATTTGTTTCTTGTTATTGAGAAGTACAAATGCAAATATACTCATCCTCAGTCCTGGCAGGTTTCCTCCCTAACACAATAATTATATCAATGTTTCGGATTGTCCGTTTTTTTTTATGTTTATTTCATTTTTCCAGATGGCACTAGCACGATTTGCTCTTTTTTTTTTATTTCTATTTATTTGTTCTTTTTTCTTTGAACCGAGAAGCGGCAACTCCCAGCACGGAGCGCTTTGCAAGGAACGCATAAATTTGCGAGAAGCGAGCGTAATTTTTTTTTTTTAAAAAAAAATAAAATAATAATATAATAAATTAATTAAAAATTTTTTTAAAAAAAAGACAAAAAATAAATAAAGCGAAACAGAAATAATAGCTCGGGACATCTCTTCGAAGGACGATGAAACCCAAGCTTCCCAAAACATTCAAGACACTACCAATTTCCTATGAAAACTAGTCATCGGCTTCCAAGTAGCCAGAAGCGATCCAAGTGCTATCAGAGCGGGAACACTGGCAAAACGCAGGAGAGGAGGGACGGTAGACATCCGCCAGAAGACTAAACCATAGAAACGACGATCTAGTCGAGAACTGTTATAATCAGAATTTTCTGGGACAGCTATAAATTTTTTTACACATTATCAAACAGAAACAAAACGTTCTATTTAAAAACCACAAGAAGAAGAAAGGGGGGGGAGAAAAAAGAAGGGGGGACATGTTTACTTTGTATGGACGAAAGCAAAAACACCACTAGATATGGAGATAGCGTGCCGCATTCCTAGGCTGAAATGTAAGGAAAACATTGGGAAAGGTAGTTTACATATCAAAGTGCCAGCGCAAAGCTGGAGCACATTTCCTAAAACTCTAATAGCAACAAGGACTGAATCTATACGAAACCATATGACGAGCGCACCGCGATAATTACATACGATGTCCATATGCCGGCAGAATGTGCTGAAACCAGACTACTGGTTGAATAAGCTTAGCCGTACGCTTAACAAACCAAACATAGAGTTTACCCATTAAACAGGGAGCTGCGGTGCAAAACGGAGGCCAAAAGAGGCCGCTTGGGGACAAATGTATAACTGTGCTGAATTTCGATGTTTTTTTTTTGTAAGTTTTACCAATAGTATCAGGGTTATACAGAGAGAGGTGAAAAGCAGGAGAATGGCTGGAGAATGAAAATTCTAGCTCAAAATAGTCAATTTGGAAAGTGAGATAAATGGGAGAATTTTTCTGGTTTGGCTATTTTGACCTAGAATTTTCACTTCTCCAGCCATTCTCCTGCTTTTCACCTCTCTCTGAATAACCCTGTATATTTTTAAGTTATCAATGGTTAAACTGAGAGTCACTTCCCGGGCGGTCTGATTATGATATTATTTTTAATGTCAAAGCGTTACATTGTTTTGGGTAGGAAATGGATCTAATTTGTTTTTTTTTGCATCTCCAGCCAGGTCCCGCCCCCCTGCGTCGTGGCACATGCAGGGAAGGAAACCCGGAAGCAGGATGTCGCGATCAGCCGGAGGACACAGTGGGAGGACATCTAGGGAAAGCAGGGACGAGGTATGTACAATCCCGAGCGCGGCTCGGGGTTACCTTTTTATGGTACTGAAAATTAACACGGAGCCACACTCGGGATTACCACCAGGGAGGTGCTACTCACAAAGCACCAGAATTGCGTGCAGTGTCAGTGCTTTGTGTGTTGCCGCATTTCTGCGATTCCCACTTGCCGAAAATACAGTGAATTCACTATTTAGCGAATGGTCACTGTATTTTGCCAAGATTGGAGTCGCCGAAACAGTCATTGGCAAAAATCGCCAAATCGTACCGATAACTGCCGAATCAGCTTTAGCAAAAAAGAGAAGAAGACTCCCATTCTCCTAATAGGAGTATAAAATCAATAAAAATGTGTCCAGATGATAAAAAGGTCTCAGATGATAAAAAGGTCTGCTACGAAATAACTAAAAAAAAAGCCTTTTAATAAAAGAAGGAAAACAAACGCGTCGTCTAAGGAATACAAAAAAATACAAAAAGGTGTTCTGAGAAACACAAAGATAAAGAGGGGGTTTGGAAAAAACTGAAAAGAATAAATGGTGTTTAAAAAAAAAAGAAAAAGAGATTCCATTTATTGCATTGAAATTTATGGGATTCGTCTGTTTAAACTATTGGATTGAAACAAAGAAAATCACGGCATTCAGTGCAATTCGACTTTCTGTGAATAGAAGACAGGATAGTCTTCTATGAGGCAATTTCGGTGCTGCCGAATTGCAGCAACCTGTACCGTATTTTGCTGTTAATTCGCCAGTATTTTAAGAACACAGACACATGTAAGTAAGATGAACTAATTGGAAATTCATTAATTACCTACTACCACAGTAATGAGATGTAACAAAAATATATATCAAGGAGATTCAGGGGTATAGCAGGGGTTAAGCTTATTTATCAAATCAACTCATATCCACCTGAATAAACTGATGGACAACATTTCTACCAGTAGCAATAAAACGTAACTTTTATTGTACCACCTATACGCTGATGACACTCAAATATACCTCTCCTCTCCTGATCTCTCTCTAGATGTCCTGGATCGAGTCACTGACTGTCTCTCTGCCGCCTCGAATTGGATGTCTTCCCGCTATCTAAGGCCCGAGTCAGACGAACGCAGTGATCACTTCCGTGATGCCGCACATTTTAATGTCCGTCGTAGCATAAAATTATGATCAATAGAGACCCACACACGAAGTACGTGCGCAAAGAAGTGCGTCCGCACAGCGCACGTGGCACCGGACGCAATTTAGGCAAGAACGTCAAACCGCTAGGACGAACGCGCATAATGCGCCACGTCTGCGTAGCTTTGTGTGTGAGTGATGGAGCGTAGTCAGACGGACTGCATTTTTGACGTCCAGCATTTTTGACGGACAAAATGGTTTTTCATATCACGTATCAATTTTTTTCATTTTACATATTAATTTTATTTCCCATCTACATCAGTCAAAAACAGACCGTGTGGTGTCTACAGTATCATCAGTCAGAAAGTACGTCAGTTGTGCATGGACGCACAGTGTGCTCAGAATGCGTTCGTCTGACATTAGCCTTAAACTCAGTCTTCCCAAAACTGAAATTCTTGTTGTTCCTCCCTCCAAGAAGAACCCAATAGCACCTATTTCTTTACGAGAAATGGAACGCTCATTAGTCAGACACCTCAAGTTCGCTACCTTGGTGTCACTTTCGATTCTGACCTAACGTTCTCTCCCCACGTCCAGACAGTGACCAAATCCTGTTACTATCAACTCAAGAACATTGCCCGTGTTTGCCCATTTCTGACCCAAGATACCGCAAAGGTGCTGATTCATGCTCTTGCTATTTCACGACTTGATTACTGCAACTCGCTCCATATTGGCCTCCCCAACTCCCGTATTGCCCCCTTGCAATCTGTAATGAATGCAGGTGCCAGGCTTATTTTTATCACCAGACGCACCTCGCGTACCTGTCATGCGGACTGGGCTTGGATTGCATGTGTGTGCCCAGTTTGCAGTGAGCGGCAATGAATTATGCAGGTTGAGGGGTTCAAAACAAAAATATTTATTATAAAAAACAGCAGAAATAAATGAATTGCTTCGCTGGTCAGAAAATCTAGGAAAAAATACTAAACAGGAAACAGAATATACTGAACTGATAATTGATAAAGTCCAGGGCAAGGTCTCCAGATAAAGGATAAGGCAATCTCGTGGACGGGGTGGCAAGCAGAAGTCGAGGAATACAGAAAGCAGGGTTATCAAAAGTCCATAGCCAGGGGGTCATACATGTAGAATCCAAAAAGGGGGTACTAGCAAAAATAATGAGGGTTACCGGTATAGCAGAGGTAGGAAAGTTCACAGGAGGGTTCCAGACGGGTGGTCCAGAGGGTATGACCGGTATCAATTCCAGAGGGTATACAGCACAAGGAGTTTCCAAAAGCGGGTCAGCAAGGTACAAAGTCCAGACTTCAATGAGGCAGTGAAGATCAAGGGGAGTGACCTCCTTATATACAGAATGGATGGGAAACAGGTGCTTGATTAGTATGCATTCAGAATCTAAGTCCAGAACCGAGCATGGGAAACAAAACAAAGTCCCGGAATCTGCATGAATCATGCAAAAAAGAAAAACAAAAAGGTGCATCAGGGGGTCAGGGGGAAAGACCGTGACAGCACCCAGGTGGAGCATGACAGTACCTCTCCCCTCTGCCGGTCCCTCCATTGGCTTCCTGTACGTTTCAGGTTACAGTTTAAAATACTGAAGCTCACGTTCAAATCGCTCAATAACTCAACACCTACCTCCATGTCTTTGTTACTGCGTAAACACGTCCCATCTAGACAACTTCGGCCGGCGGGCAATCTCCACCTGTCATCTGTCTACACCCACACGGCCAACTCTCACCTCCAAGACTTCTCAAGGGCAGCACCGGTCCTATGGAGTGACTTGCCTTGCCCTATCAAACTCTCCCCTGATCTTTGGGCCTTCGAGAAATCCCTCAAAACCCATCTCTTCAGATTAGCGTACCACATCACTGATGCAACTCATCCCTCTGCTCACCTACTCACACATGATTGAAGCTGCTTCTATGACCTCACCATTCCTGAGCCACTGGCAATAATGATCCTGCTCTCCAGTAAAACTCCCCTAGTCTTCCTCATCTACCCAATCCCTCTAGACCAGTGATTCCCAACCCTTGTCCTTAGTTACCCCTAACTGGCCAGGTTTTAAGGATCACCTTGGGGAAATGCAGACTGAATCCTGCAATCACTGAGCAGCAAATCATATCACCTGTGCTGTGCTTCACATATCTGCAAACCTGGTCTGTTAGGGGGACTTGATGACCAGAGTTGGGAACCACTGCTCTACACCGTAAGCTCCTATGAGCAGGGCCCTCTACACCTCTTGTTTCCATCATGTCCGTTTATATGTATTTCGTTCCCTTTGGTTATTGTAAAGTGCTGCGGAAACTGTTGGCGCTATATAAATGATGCCAATAATAATAATAATAGTAAATTACTTACTCAATTAAAACCATATAACACACAAGACTTGATAATGATCCAAAAATAAATCAGACAAAACACAAAATATCACAATCTAAAAACACGTGCGCTGTGTTTTACACAGAAAAAAATCTCTCAGGGCATTCAAGTGTTCAATCATATCTTTCCCAGTTAAGTCACAATAAATATAGGGTTTGCCTAATGGGTGACTGAGCATCATGGGAGATGAAGTTCCCAAAACATCAGGGAGCCAAGGTTGCTGACCCCTGGTTTATCATATACTGTATGTTTGCTTAAATCCGCATTTATACATAAATATATCAGATTTGTTTGTGTGTTTGTGTTTAGTGAGAGATAATAAGTGCTAAACGGGTGACAGAAATCTTGGGGAGTTCCCACACTTCTTTTTGCAGGACTTGATCCCTGGGTACAACAACATACTGGTTTCATACTGGTTACATAGTGCAATAACTGTAGGCTTTGAACACTTAAAAAAAAAAAACAAACAGAACCTTAATATTATATACTTTTAATACTGGGCTGAGAAACCTAAAAAAAATAGAAAAATTAAGCCAATGTTTTTTTGCCCAGAGTGTCCCTTTAACCCTTTCACATTAACACAAACCCACCTGGGATGATGAGGAATAAAACCTTGGGTGGGATTTCTCCACTTGGTTTCTGTAAATTAATCCATGGTCCGATCTTCAAAACCTGGGTGGCCGCTCCACCACAATAAATGAACTCCTCGAACACCGGCACGTGGTCTTCAGACATTATTCTGCTGTAAGAAAATATACAATCAAATTTAAGTATAAAACAGAATAACTAGTTTGCAAAATGCGAGATATTGATGAAGTAAACCATAAAACTGAGAATTATTAAAAAAGTCTGCCATCATACCTAGGCTTGCTGTCACGTGATCACAAATTGTATACAGGTACATGACAGCCGTGTTAATTTCGTTGACTTACAATTTTCATCAAAGACTGTCGACTAAAGTTTTTCAGTGACTCAAACTATCAAGAAAATCTGCTGACATTTTTGTCAACTAATAAAAACTAGAGTAAATTGTTAGGGAGGAGCTATTTGGGAAGAGATCCAATCAGAACCAATCTCTAGTAAGAGAGAAATGATGAATGTTCTATAATCATAACATGTTCGATGGCATTACAGCCAATACAGTGTTAATATTTCATATACAGTGGATAGAAAAAGTCTACACACCTCGGTTAAAATGTCAGGTTTCTGTGATGTAAAAAAAAAAAAAATGAGACAATGATAAATCATTTCAGAACTTCTTCCACCTTTAATGTGACCTAAAAACTGTACAACTCAATGAAAAACAAACGGAAATCTTTTAGGTGGGGTGAGGAAAAATAAAAACCTAAAATAATATGGTTGCGTAAGTGGGCACACCCTTTAACGAATACTACTTTGAAGCACCTTTTGATTTTATTCCAGTACTCACAGGGTTATTCAGAGAAAGGTGAAACTCTGGAGAACTTTTGGAGAGGTGCCGAACGCAGCGTTTTATTTTTTCTTTCCTTCAGTCTTGCTGCGTTCGGTGGGGGCTGTCTATGGTGCTGAAACTTATTCAGTAGCAAAAGACAGCAGTCCGCAGGGCTACGGAGCCCCGCGGACCTGCTATCCATGGTGTTGAATAGGTTTCAGCACCAAGAACAGCTGCTGTCCTTGGTACTGAATAGTTTTCACCACCAAAGACAGGGGTTTAGGCATCTTTTCTATATATAGTGCAGGAGGGGTGGGGTCGCGCCTATTCCCCGAAGGGTTGGCTGCAACCACCAAATGCATCCAGCCCAACAACATGTGTAGAACATAACAAAGAAAAATTGTCATCTGCGCTTACTCCAATTATACCGTGTGAAACTAAACACAATTAGAGGTTTGGTTTCTTATCAATGGCCATTATAAGACTAGCTCGCCCGCCAACGTCACGGCACCTCTAAAAGGGCGAGTCCCAACCAAAATGAAACCAAAGGCTGCTACATAGCAAACCATACCTGCTCATGCTGCTTGTCAAACATGAGGTAGACTGGTGGGCCTTTATTTATGCTCCCCCAGAAACAAAATCCACTTTGGGATCAAAACAAAGACACGGAGCGGAGTCTTGCGACCTGGCTGGAAGTACATTGAAACATACCTAAATTTAAGTAAAATTCATCCGTTTCACATTCCGAAATAACTATTAAAAATGAAATAACTAAGAAAAGCTAAAAACAAATTAATCCGAAAAACTAAATACCAATAAAAACTAAATAACGAATCAACCCAAAATACGAATTACCGATCGTCCGAACCAATGTATCAATCTGAAATACGAATCACAGTAACATAATGAACGAAACGAAACAATAAAACCAAAAAAAAACCAGAACGAAATGATCCAAAACAAACGGGATGAAATGATCCGAAATAAAACAATTTTTTTTCCCGTGCACGTCTAGTACATACACACATTCAGTATATACACACACATATCTGTACAGTGCTGTATAGAAACACACACATACATAAAGTATATACACAAAAAGTCAATACACTTATCCATGCATAGAGAGAAGCCCTTGACAGCTAATAAGTGCCGGCTTATCAGTACTACGCCCTGTACTCCCCCAACATGCCCAGTGATCCACACATTATAGGTAGGTGGAGACTCAGGGTGTTTGGTGTGGAGAAGGGAGGAGATACGTGTGAGTTTGCGGCAGCCTCCACATGGTGATGAGGTCTCTCAAAGATCCTGCAGTGAAGCTTCCCATTGGTGTTTGCAGTGAATTGCATATTAGAACATATTAGAACAGACCTCGGTGTGCCCAGCAGATTGGCACCCTGGCACAATGAGAACAGCAGTTCTGGAACGCTGTGTTCATGTATTCCCACCACATCCAATTCTTGTTCTTGTTCTGAACCTATTTTTCTAGCCACATCATTTACACTACACTTTGAAGAACTTAACGCACCCTAATGAAGAAGTCTATCTCTAAGCCTTCCCAACCCGATGCTAAGCCTTACTTGAACTGCCCTTTAATGAAACTCTGTGCTTGTATTCCATATGGTTTTCTGACATACTGAGAAATAGCATCATAAGACATATTTTCTCTCCAAATCTACAGAACCAATAGTCTATCAGAAAGAAGGTGCAGAAGAAAAAAACATACAAACACGACCACTGATTTGAGAACGAATGTTCTTCAAAGTTCACATTTTGGGGTGACCATCAGCCTTTGTCCCATTCTTAGAGTGCACATTTATGAGTTGGCTTCGATTTCTTTTCTCACTGTTTATCCAACGCGTTTTCCAAGTTTATGGAGAGGAGTTTATCAGCCATTAACTGCCAAACTACATTTTAGCACCTAGGGATGTTTTTAACACCTCGGACCCAAACGGCTTTAAATAATTTTCTTCTCCTCAGCAAAGTTAACATTATGGACCTTAATGAGGTTTGCCGGGTTGGTTTCACCATCAATCAAACACTTTGCACTCTCTGCGTAATGTTAAGTCTGCCTGTGGACATTTTTATAGGTCCCACGCACATCATTGTAATATAGGAACACCGAAGAAACCTATCCAACTTATTTTGTTCCAGATAATATGGTTGCGCACCTTGGAGAACTCAGCGTCTGTTTGGATTTCTGTCATTGGCCGGCTGTTATTTGCGGCCGGTCTCTTAATAAGGCACTGAAGTAAATATAACCGAAGACCACAAGCATTTTGTTTGCCTTTTAATGGTGCTAGGGATTGTAGCGAGTGGGAAAGCGGCGGCTCTAGAATGATTAGAAAAAGAACAGAACCCCCCCCCCCCCATACAGATCACTTCATCACTAAATATGAAAGTAAGGAGCAAGTTAACCTGGCTATATCTTGCAGTTTTGAGTTGTTCTCACTGTACGGAAGCTGCCCTCAAAGAAATAAGAAATCTAAAAGAGGGCAGTTCCAGATCTTTGTGAAATTCAAACCTGGTCCAGCACTTTTTATTACATTGCGTTAAGCACCTGCGCCACTGGAGGCTCTAACCGGTCTTCTGAATTCAATGGGAAAAAATTAAATCGGATGCCACGTAGATCAAATGCTGCCGAATTTAGAGGGGTTCACACCTGTTACCAATGTCATTGGTTTTTCGACCACAGGAGGTGAACTCCTCCTCATAAATAGCATCTAACTCAGATCCCCAAGGCCATTGCTTTGGTTGTCACCAGTGCTCATAAACTCACTTTTATACATGTTGGGTAACCCGTTGCTAGACTTCTGGTAATGTACCCGATGTTGCCCCTTTGCCACGCAAACCTCATGTCTGTCACTTCCTGTGGATGGGTTGTACCTGGATTCCCTGGCATGGTCCATGACACTCACATTGGTTGCAGGCTTATTTTCTATAAAATTTTATTATTTCTCCACATGTATTATGATGTCAAACTGTATCCCCACCTAATCACACCCCGATCATACTCTGTCTCCCGCACCCCCTTTCCACGCCCTCTTCAATGGGTGTCACGTCTCTTACCTGATCGGGAGGAAGCCCAAGTTTCACGCGGAGAAAGAGCTTTAAAATGTGACCTCAATGCATGATATTCTGTCAGCCTTCCTGCAACAAACAGAAGAAAAATTAAATATACAGTATGTAGTGCTAATAATGTAAACTGTGGTTATTGAAACTGAAGTCCAATTTAATAAATTCTTCCATATTTTATTGACATTGAGATCTGATACATGGCGAGCTTCACTTTTAGTTTTATTGCTGTGGAGCTATTTGATACACACCACCGAGTACGGTATTAGTGCTGTGGAGTTTTAATACACTCAAACACATTGCCCTTAAGGCTAATGTCAGACGAACGCATTCTGAGCACACTGTGCGTCCGTGCACAACTGACGTACTTTCTGACTGATGATACTGTAGACACCTCACGGTCCGTTTTTGACTGATGTAGAAATAAAATGAATATGTAAAATGAAAAAAATTGATACATGATGTGAAAAACCATTTTGTCCGTCAAAAATGCTGGACGTCAAAAATGCAGTCCGTCTGACTACGCTCCATCATTCACACACAAAGCTATGCGGACGTGGCGCACTATGTGCGTCCGTCCTAGCGGTTTGACGTTCTTGCCTACATTTTGTCCGGTGCCACGTGCGTCCGCACTTCTGTGCGGTCGTACTTCGTGTGTGGGTCTCTATTGATCATAATTTTATGCTACGATGGATGGTAAAATGTGCGACAACACGGACGTGTTCACTGCACTCGTCTGACACGGGCCTTACTGTGAGTTTTATTGCTGTGGAGCTCTGTGATATGCTCATACATGCTTTGTATAACTGTGAGGTGTAGTAGCTAGAATTATGATAATGGATTGATATATTAAAGACAAATTTCCATAATGGAAGAAAGAAACCACTAAAGAATTCCACATTGCCCTGATTTACTTTGTATGGGATTAAGGTGAGGGCCAGACAGATGACTTAAGGGGTAATTCAGAGAGAGCCGATCTGGCCCCGAAATGTTACTGAATAGGAAATTTCCCCATATGGTGCCATTTTCTGAGCCATTCGGCTATTCAGAGAGCAGACAGTTCACCAAATTTTGGCAAACTGCCAGCAAGTACGGTGCCTGTTCGACGGCAGTGAAATTCCCCATAGAGAAGCAATGGTTAATCTATTCAGAGACACTGAACAGCAGAAGAAAATTGTCGAAGTGCCCTGCTGTTCGGTGTTTTCATTCGGCAGGTTTATTCAGGTGAATCCCATAGGCTTCAATGTTAAAAATATTCCCATTTTTATACAATATCTATTAAACTGTTTATTATTTTAATCTACAGTAAAACGTCTCTTTATTTATTGATTTTTTTTAGGATCTTTTAGCCATTTTTTTCGGTACAATTTGTTTTTCGTTTTTTTTTTTAACCCCCCTGGTTGTATTCCCGAGTGTGGCTTGGGGTTGAATTTCAGCGCTGAAAATGGTAACCCTGAGCCATACTCGGGCTGATACATACCTGTCATGGCATTAACTCAATGTCCTCCTGCAGTCTCCACTGGCCGATCGCGGGGTCCTGCTTCTGGGTTCCCTTCCCGTGAGAAGGGAACCCAGAAGCAGGATGCCGCGATCAGCCGGGGGTGCCAATCCACTGCCTCCTCTCACCATAGATGGACAGTTCAGAGAACAAATAATTAAACAGTGTTCTTTTGCCAGCAATTATGCACAATCCTGCAAAGTCATGTACTTGGACGTCTAATAAACAGAAGTTACGAATCTCATGTGATACTCCATGCATTTGCAAACCGAGCATGTGTAAAGTGCTACTGCTGCTGTCCTGTGTTGTCATCAGTCATGAATGGGAAAGAAAAGTCCAACTGTCATTTTCAAAGAAAGACAAATGATAGCGTTAACCCTTACCAATTCACTTCACTTTTTTTTTCCTTAACCTCCCTGGCGGTTTCCCCAAGTGTGGCTCGGTATTAAATTTCACCGCTGAAGGGTGAAAATTCCCTCGTGAGAAGGGAACCAGGACGCCGCGATCACACGGAGGTGACTGCGGGGGACAGAGAGGCAGCGCAGGTACAGGTATGTATCCAGCCCGAGTGTGGCTTGGGGTTACCCTTTCAGCAATGAAATTAACCCCAAGCCACACTATAAGGCCTTTGTCAAACGAACGCAGTGATCACGTCCGTGTTGCCGCACATTTTAATGTCCGCCGTAGCATAAACTTATGATCAATGGCGACCCACACACGAAGTACGTCCACACAGAAGTGCGGACGCACAACGCACGAACCCTCTACCCTAAAATTGAATACCCCACTTTCCCCCCCTTTAATAATTGTGCATGTGCTGTGCATGCTGGTAGCATCTGCGCAATTATTTTATTAATCTTTGCTTTAGTTTGGTTGAAATACATATGTTAAAAATATGTATCTTCTGTCCAGGGGCATCTGGCTTCCTCTCTTCTGCTCCAGGGCTTCCAAATGCATAAGTGCCAGGAGTCTTTTGCATGCGAATGGGACATGTGCCACTAGCATGATCGGGACCAACCTACTAAGGACCAAGCTACTTTCTCCCAATTCTCCCGTGGCCAAATTTCATCTCTTTAAATTCGGCTGTGGCAGAAATTGGAGACGCACAAAGGACCAGACGACAGCATGTAAGAAGCATGCGGACGTCATCAGTCCCTGAGTTGGTCCCTGGCAGGAAGGATATTCAAAATCCCGAGTGACAGATGTGTGGACGAAGGAAACTCCTCCAGTTCACACAGCTAATAGATTACCTGGAGGATGGAGAGGGACATGCTCGTCTCACTCTGACTGTCTATAAAAAAAGACTAAACTGGTCAGAGTGAATAGAGTATCCCTTTAAGACATAGAGGAGAAAGACACAAACTCGTACCTAACAATAAAGGATTGGAAGGGTGGGAGGAGAGATCTTTCCTCTCTAGATAGCGTATCCCACAAAGGTTGGGTCTATGCATACATATGTCCACACATAATTACATATACAATGATGTAAGCATACGTGTATCATGCGAAATGTAAAAACAGCATTGCATATATGATCTAATTGATTGATATAGAAAAAAATCCTTTAAGACAGGCTGACAGTCACAGTCTCTGGATTGTTTCATATTTGACATCTAGCATCTAGCTCTAGCTTCAGTATGAGAATCAGACATTTAAATGACAAAGAAAACAACAAATGCAGAACAGAATACTAAGCCCCATAGAAATTCAAATTACATTATATATATATATATATGTTACAGTTAAAGCCCGAAGTGCAGTTAATCCTAGGATTACCCGGATAATCCTGACATTACCCAGGCGTCATTAACAAAAATCCGAAGTGAAATAAAATTTTGGACTTTACCCGGGTAATCTGCAAAGTATTCAAAGGCCTCTGGGTACTCCGGTTTTCTGCTGTGTTTTACCCGGGTAATTCGCACATTACACTAGTGTTGCTGGATAAAGTGTGATGTGCAACGAAACATCAGACTTTATCCGGGTAATCTGCAAAGTTTCAAACGCCCCTGGGTACTCCGCTTTTCAGCAGGTTACATGTGACTGAATTCCGAGGATTACCAGGATAAAGCTGCAAACTATCATCTGACTGATAACAAAATTGTGGTTTTTTTTGTTATTTTTAATGAAATTGTATCCACAGTCACAAACCACACTAATAACCGTCATGTGACTCTGTGTGTTAATTGTCTGAAAATGAATTAATGAAGATAAAGATATTATATAAAGAGTAACCTAATGGTTATTATGTTTTATAAATGATATATAAGCACATATGACACATAATAAAGATCATGTAACTCTTTCACATTCATATAAGAAACATATCCTGTTACTTTGTATATTCATTATATCCGCAATACATTTTAATGTTTGTCTTTTGTCATTTTCATTGATAATATCCATAGATAATAGCAAAATTCACTGTCACCCAGGCGGGGTTGGATGCTCTGCAGATTACCCAGGTGAAGCTGTGGATAGTCCTCAGATTACCCAGGTGAAGCTGTGGATAGTCCTCAGATTACCCAGGTGAAGCTGTGGATAGTCCTCAGATTACCCAGGTGAAGCTGTGGATAGTCCTCAGATTACCCGGGTGAAGCTTCAGACTTGCACATTATCCGGGTAAAGTGTGAATTTTTCAGCTCTTCCAAACTGTTACTCAAGGGCAGTTGGTTAGTCCTAAAATTACCCGGTTTTGAGTAACGTCATGATTACCCGGGTAATCCTAGGATTAGGCTTTGCCTATGCCCGTAACATATATATATATATATATATATATATATCAGTATTTATGCATTTTACATTTTTAAAATCTTTACTAAAGGTAGTATCTCAACCTTCCACGTTTCTGTTCTCCAGCTGTATAAGCATAACCCAAGGAGGGAAACTTCATAGTATTATATGTAACATTAAAAAGCCAATATCAAAATATGTGCTTTTTTAACAAAACAGAAAAATGTCAAGAAAATTTTAGTCTTGTTGAACCTTCGCTGTCAGGCTGATTGTAGTCACTTACTAGGCTCCTGGCATATTATACAAGTGTTATTAGATTTTGAACTTTGAAATCTTACCCGCAATATAAGCATTACTGCATGTAAGACACGCAAGGTTCAGATGAGGTAGAGTGTGACCTAGGAGAGAACGAGATGTTTTTGGCTACGCTACTTTATATGCACTACATCCTGTTCTTATAGCATTCGCTTAGGCATGACAATATCGACTGCTCGGATCCATCATCTAGTAAATGGTCTTCACCGAAAATATAACACAACTACGTTATAATTGGTCAAACTGAAAAATACGCCAATAATATCACCTATGCCTTAATACCAAATACATAATGCAATCATCAAATAATAAAAAGCCAGAACACCATATATGATTATATTAAACGGTATTTAAAATGTTAACAACAAAAATGATGCTAACATTTACTAGACTTTTGCAGCGATTTTTTTTTCCGTTTCGTTTTCGTTTCGTTTTCGTAATTTCGAAAATTTTCATGTTTTTCGGAACTTCTGTTCTCCTCGTTTCAAAGTGTCTATTCGTTTTGACGTAAACTAATGGTTTTTCGGATCCGATATTTCTGTCGATACGATAATTCTGTCGAGACGATAATTCTGCCATTGAGATTTCTCATGTTTTACAAGAAGGATACATTGAGATTTCTCATGTTTTACAAGAAGGATACATTGAGATTTCCCATGTTTTACAAGAAGGATACATTGAGATTTCTCATGTTTTACAAGAAGGATACATTGAGATTTCTCATGTTTTACAAGAAGGATACATTGAGATTTCTCATGTTTTACAAGAAGGATACATTGAGATTTCCCATGTTTTACAAGAAGGATACATTGAGATTTCTCATGTTTTACAAGAAGGATACCTTGAGATTTCTCATGTTTTACAAGAAGGATACATTGAGATTTCTCATGTTTTACAAGAAGGATACATTGAGATTTCCCATGTTTTACAAGAAGGATACATTGAGATTTCTCATGTTTTACAAGAAGGATACCTTGAGATTTCTCATGTTTTACAAGAAGGATACATTGAGATGGGAATGATACAAAATTATAGAATCAGCGATATAACCAAAAAATATGTTGTCCGAAATTACTGAAATAGAACCGAAATCAGGAATGGAGCCGAAATTACGAATGGAACGAAAATGATTTTCGATTTTACACATTTCTAGTCCATTCGAAAATTCCGAACAAATTTTCGTTTCGTTTCGCAAAAGTTTTCGGATCTGCCGTTTTCGGATCTGAAAATGTTCGTAAAAGCGGCCGAATCCGAATGCACAAATCGGGAAATTTCGTGAAAATTCCGAAATTCCAAAACCCGAAACGCACATCCCTAAGATTTACTCGGGCTCTCAAAGAAATACAACAATTCTAATATCAAATACAACTGGGCTTGATAAAGTCCGCTCTATGGCTGAAACGTAACAGTTACCTCAATATATTATTGCCATCTTCTTGATGTCTATTCGGAGTGCTTGGACTTCCTTCTACAAAGTTTCGCACAGTTGCTGGCCAAAAAATAAAGTCACCACCTGCCGTACAAGCCTGTTATGATCTGTTGTTGCTTCAGTTGGTCAGGTCTAGGTTCAGCCATGTTATGTGCCCAAAAAATGAGGTCATGTGACTCCCTGAATATACTGAATGAGCAGGTTTTCCCACCAATGGGTTTTTTCTCCCCTGATGGCAATGTCAGGATTCATCGGGCTCAAACTGTGCAAGAGTGGTTCAGGGAGCATGAGACATCATTTTCACACATGGATTGGCCACCGCACAGTCTAGACCTTAACCCCATTGAGAATCTTTGGGATAATGTGCTGGAGAAGACTTTACGCATCGCTGCGACTCTCCCATCATCAATACAAGATCTTGGCTACAAATTAATGCCACTCTGGATGGAAATAAATGCTGTGACATTGCATGAGCTTATCGAAACAATGCCACGGTGAATGTGTGCTGGAATCACAGCAAAAGGCGCTTTAGGAACCTACGAACATGCAGTCCCCAATGTGGCGCGAGATAGTCCAAAGATGAATGTGTGCTGTGGGCTCATGTGCAATAGAATCATTGGTCCATTTTTCTTTGGCGAGACATCAATTACTGCAAATGTTTACCTTGACCTTTTGACTTAACACATGGCACCACAACTACATGACCTTCAACCAACCATCATTTTCCAGCAACATGGTGCACCACCACATTGGGGACTGCATGTTCGTGGCTTCCTAAATGAAACATTTCAAGATCAGTGGATTGGAAGGGGTGGCCCAATTCCCTGGCCATCTCGTTCACCAGATATCACTCCCCTCCACTTCTTTCTATGGGGATATGTTAAAGATATCGTGTATCAAACAAAGGTACGGGACATCCAGGGCCGAATTAACATAGGGGCGGATGGAGCAACCGCTCCAGGCCCCTTCCTGAAAATAGGCCCACAGCCCAGAGCACTAATGGCTTGCCAGCAGGCCTGCCGCACACACCTATAGGGCCGAGGCAGGACGTTGCAACCGGGCTCTTTCCTCGTGGTTCAACCCTGGTGGTCTGAGTGGCTGTGGGCAGGCAATGCTGTCTGTGCTTCCAGCACAAACAGCAAAGCACGTCAACACTGGACTCCAACACTGACTGTCAGTGGCACCGGCACTCAGATGATGTCATCAGAGAGTGCCAGCACTCAGCTGACATGTCATCAGTGAGCGCTGGCATCCAGCATGTGAGCACAGCCACTCTGACTACCAGGGGGTCCGGCAGCACTGGCCCACTTCCCCTGCCACTAGACCACCAGGGAATAAGCCTCCTCCCTGCAGAAAAGGTAAACAGGAGAGGGGGCAATGTTTATATATGTATTTATCTTTGTGTATTTGTGTATGGGATTGTGTGTGTGTGTGTGTGTGTGTTTTTTTAGATTTCTGGGATTGGGAATGGTTATGTGTTTGGAGTAATTAGGTGTGTGTGTGTGTGTGTTTGGTTAGGTGTATGGGAGTGGATGTGTGTGTTTAGGTTTTCGGGAATGGCTAGGTCTTTGGGGGTGAGTAGGTGTGTGTTTGTGTGTCTGTTTAGGTGTATAGGAGTGGATGTGTGCATGTTTAAGTGTATGGGAATAGGTGTATGGGAATGGTTATGTGTTTGGGGGTGATTGAGGATATGTGCGTTTATAGGTTTATGGGAATGGCTATTGTGCGTGTGTCATCTTTGGGGGTGATTAGGTTTGTGTGTTTTTAGGTGTATGGAAGTGGAGGTGTGCAGGTTTAGGTGTATGGGAATGGTTGTATTTGGGGATGGTAAGGTTAGTATGTATGTAGCGCTCACCCCTGGAGGAGTCGCTGAATAACCCAGGATTGGTTTAACCGCACTAACAATTCACTGTACAACAGCACACGGTTATAGATTTTCTCAAATGTACTTTACTGTAAGCAATAAATCTCAATAATTACACATGTACTTTAACCGTGAAAATCGAACATTCTAGGCCTTTTTTGGTTCAAAGTCCCACATTAGAGATACGTTTTAGTTTATGTCCTAGGGTAACCAGATACTAGGTCCACTGGCCAGTGGATGGATAATATCTTTGACTAGTCAACGCTGAGGCCCTGAAATTTAAGCAAGCAAATAAGTGCGCACTTTTAGCAAAGTCATAGGCCGGAGGCGTCTCACCCAACCGGCGAAACAGCTTGTCCCGGACCGATGAAACTCTGTAGGAAAGTCCTTCTTTGCTGCCTGGAGCCCGATGCTGCCGAAATTCACGCTCCCGAGCCGAATCTCTTCAGCCAGAAGTCAAATGCCACCAGCACTCCGCCTGCGGCCTCCTTACACGAGGTCCCTCTCAAACACACGCGCCACGGGAACAGTCCAGCGTGATATACTGCAGGTCGATGTACACTCTCACTGATCACTCCAGCAATGGATGCCGCCGATCTCCGCGCTCCAACTTGCCCAGATCCCAGAAAGTGTCTCTCCAGCGACTGACTTCCTTCACCGCTTTCCTCGTTCTGCCCACGCTGCACACGATGCTCTTCATTTCCTGGCGCCAGAGAGCTCGCTTCCTTCCTTTCTCCCAGGGGTTTCTGGGGGACGTAGTCCATAAGTCCATTATAGTCTTTCCCATACATTATGCTCTGGCTCCCCCTAGAGGCATAACGGTTGCAGTTCTCAGAACCAACTTAAACACAGGGCTACATGTATTTAGGTGTATGTGGGTTGGTGTGTGTAGGCGTACATATAGGTATATAGTAGGCGCACGTGCAGGTGTATAATAGGGGTGGGTAGGCGCACAGGTAGGTATAAAATAGGGGTGCGTAGGCCCACGTGTAGTTGTATAATAGGGGTGCGTAGGCGTACGTGTAGGTGTATAATAGGGGTGCGAAGACGCATGTGTAGGTGTATGATAGGGGGTCCCTAGGTGCATGTGTAGGTGTATAATAGGGGTGCGTAGGTGCAGGTGTAGGTGTATAATAGGGGTGCGTAGGTGCAGGTGTAGGTGTATAATAAGGGTGCATATACGCATGTGTAGGCATATAATAGGGGTGCATAGGCGCATGTGTAGATGTATGTGTAGGTGTATAATAGGGTACGCAGGCATGCGTTTGGTGTATAATAGGGGTGTGTAGGTGCACGTGTAGGTGTAAAATAGGGGTGCGTATCTATTAAAAGGCCCACTAAAATCCTCAGCACCAGGCCCATGATACCCTTAATCCGGCCCTGGGGACATTACTAATCTAAAGCAGAGGATCACTGATGCCACCATTGATGAGGGTATGCTACAGCGAACATGGCAAGAAATCCAGTACCGTCTTGATGTGCTTCGTGCAACTAATGGTGCCCATATAGAGGTGCATTAAATGAGGCAAAAAAACTTAAATATATACGTCTCATTTTGTAATAATTTTCACTTATCTGTCTTTTCATTTGTCTTTGGAATAAATTTTTGAAATTGGAAAGTAAGAGACTTTATGGACACCCTGTATATTCTGCTCTGCCATGATGCCACTCTCTGATGACAGCCAGGCATAAGAGTGCCAGGGGCGACAGTGACACAAGATATGAGGCAAAAATTACATTCTAGGCAACTAATATGGGAAGATGGGGAAGGGTGGAAACTACTGGTGTCTGAGTCAAGTGGGGTTATTAGCTAACCCCTCTGCTTCTCTCTTCTCCCCAATTTATTGCCTTGAATGCTCCTTTAAAGGGACATTACCGCTTACATAAACTGTAACTAGTTTACTTTTGCATTACAAACAAAACCAATTTATAAAACACATTATAAAACACATGCTGCTGTTTATTTTTTCTTTGTTTGACAGAATTGCATTTAAAAGGAAAAATAAAATGAGTTTATCTTTTGTTTCCATTTTGTGTATTTCTCCCACGATGCAACATTTACCAAAAGCTTTGCTCTGTGGCTCTTGTTTATTCAATCTACATTATTCAACAGTTAATGAGGTGGAGGAGTGAATGTTTAGATACGGCAGCAGGAGGCTATTGTTCTTCAGGCTGACTTGGATAAGCGGTGGCAGCTGAATGAGATATGAAAGGGAGTTTATAAGCCTTCTAATCTTACCCCTGGTGATGTCCTTTGAATACATCCCACACAATACAATGATGTGAGTCAGTGATAAACCAGTATGCTCCATTCTATGGGAATGCGGAGCAAGTAAAGTAAAGATATTAAGGGGTAAAGATATAAGTATACAGGGGGTCTATTGAGCTGTCCAGGCTACCCAAGATAAGAGATGGTAGCTGAATGAGATAAAACCTTGGGTGCCAAGGAGGGTGAGGGCACAAAGATGAAGGGAACTTCGGTTACAGGCTGCCAAATCTAGTCACTCCATTCTATGGCCAAAGCCACACAGTGAGGAGCAAGTGTTGGAAAGATACTGTGGGGGGAGCAGTTAACAACAGAAAATATCACACAATGGATGCGCCCAGTGACACATATAGAGGAAAATATTTCCTTAACAAAACATGCAAGAGAAAAACAAAGCACATGTAAGATATCAGCAACATCATATAAACACAATAAGGTCATTTCATTGCATTATATTATGCACACGCCATGACACTATCCCTTTACTTTAGCGCCCACGATAACATGCTCAATTAGATTATATATTAGGACGAAACGATTTGTTTTCATGGACCACATATTAATCCTGTTCGATGTTTTGACGGTAAATGTCACCCAGATAAACGAAGACAAATTTCAATTCTAAGGGGATCTTTCACCAGGATTTAAAATGGTAGCAGGTGTCCTTATTATATCACTAAGATTCGTTACCGCTTTTTAGAGAACGTCTCGGTGATCACATCATCGTGTGTAATTACGGACGTGTTGTCATGTCTCCAGCCGACTGCTTTGGAAACACTCCAGGAACTAAGTCACCGGGTACAACTTACTAATCTCTATACTTGGTTTAACATTATAGTTTTTATTTCTATAAATTTTCTACAGCTGTTTGCGCGCGCGCGCCATGTCCAGCTCAGCTCGAGGTCATTGTTTGATTTCCACTCCTTTTCAGGTCTCAATTAGACTTTTTTCCTTTCTTTTTGAGAATTGGGGAAAAAAATAAAAAAGTCAATATAATATCAGTTACAATATGCGAAGGTTTTTTTTTTCCCCAACAAAGTGAACGGGCAGAGAGTTGCAGATCTTGGACAAATTTTTTTAAAATGAAAATATTTATGAACTGAGTTTTTCTGATCTGGCTTTTTGATTTTAAAATTTGCAGATTTTCATCAATTTAATATAGGTTAGGCACCCTTTATCTGAGATTCTAAAATCCAGAAGAATCCGAAATGCAGAATGTTTGGAGTCGTTTGGAATTTAGCTATTGTTACCATCCTGGTGCTCCAGAGGGGTCCTGCTGGTTGGCGCAGCACATGGTGGGAGCCTCTGTGCAGTCTCAGCCTGCGACATGCTGACTCTGTGCAGCATGTCCTTTCCAAAAAGGCTGCTGAGCTCTCCCACCATTTGTATGTGCTGGTGCTTCAGCAAGGGGTTTGCGGTTCCCATGCCACGTCTCCCTTCCTCTCAGACACCGGATTCTGAAATCTCAAGACTCCGAAATCTGCAAATGCTCGGGCTTCATACCATTCTGGATAAGGGATGCTTGACCTGCACTGCCAAACTTATTCACCATTTAAGGTACTTGGTAGTTGCCTAGTCAACATTAAACTGCACGTGTCATACTCACCTGTTGGCCACCACCATTGCCTGTCTTCTACAGGCTGGTTCTTGCTATCTCACCCTAAACATCGGCATTCGGCAATGATTTGACCTATGATGCTGTACCAACGCTATCACCATGATGGCGGCGCCTGCAGGTAAGCATTACAAGTGCACTTTACATTAGGGCTGTTAAACTCACAGCCCCCCAGATGTTGATGCCTACAGTTCCCAAAATTTTTTCAATGCAATAGATAGCCATGGAATCATGGGAGTTGTAGTTCGGTAACATTTGGGGGGCAGAGTTTGACATCCCTGCTTTACATGACAAGTTAAATAGAAGACATCCTTGTGAATGGGAGGTTTTTGAATGTTTTTTCAGTGTCAGACATTCATGTTCAGCTTTGTTGGAAGGCGTTCTTCCAGGACCGTCGGAATAATGAACAAAAGCAGATTTAAAAACAAACAATGTCCGGTGCTCTTAAAGGGCCAGTACCACCAAAAAAATTAAATGTCCTTATTGTGTTTATTTGATGTTGCTGATATCTTACATGTGTTTTGTTTTTCTCTTGTATGATTAGTTAAGAAAATATTTTCCTCTATATGTGTCACTGGGTGCATCCATTGTGTGATATTTTCCTCTATATGTGTCACTGGGTGCATCCATTGTGTGATATTTTTGTTGTAAACTGTCCCTTCCACGGTATCTTTCCATCACTTGCTCCTCACTGTGCAGCTTTGGCCATAGAATGGAGTCTATGGGTCGATCACTGACTCCAATCAATGTATTTTGTGGGATGTATTCAAAGGACATCACCAGAGGGTAGATTAGATGTCTTTTAAGCTCCCTGTCGTATCTCATTCAGCTGCCATCGCTTATCTCAGTTAGCCTGGTGAACAATAGCCTGCTGCCGCCTTATCTAAACATTCCCTCCTCCACCTCATTAACTGTTAAATACTGTATAAGCTAACACAGCAGTAAACTGTAGTATAACCTTTGCATAAATTTTGATAACTGTTGCATCATGGGAAAATTCCACAAAATGGAAACAGGAGATAAAAATACTGATTTTATTTAATCCTCTTTAAATGCAATTACTTCAAACAAAGAAAAAAACAGCAGCATGTGTTTTATAATGTAGCTTAGAATGTGTTTTATAAGGTGATTTTGCTTGTAATGCACAAGTAATCTAGTTACAGTTACAGTTAAAAAGTTTTTATAAAGCGCTAACAAGTTCCGTAGCGCTGTACAGCTTATATTAGTGGTAGTGTCCCTTTAACCTCCCTGGAGGTATTCCCGAGTGTGACTCGGGGTTAAATTTCACTACCGCGAACGGTAACTCCGAGCCACACTCGGGCTGGATGTTTACTCACCTCCACCTGGCTCCCTCGCTGTCCCCCGCAGTGTGATCGCGGCGAGCTGCTTCCTGGTAAGGCTCCCTGCGAGTCGCGGGGCGGGACCAGCAGCACACTCAGAAAAAAAATAATTTTACACTGTATAATCCAATGTGCAATGTTTATGAACGGCCACTAGGTGGCACTACAGGATAAGAAACAGACCATACATCGTCTCACGCTTGTTTTCAGACAGATTTCAGTGTTTTTTGTTTTATTTTATTGAATATCGTTTAATTGCATTATTTTGGATAATTATTTTTGGGATAATAAATTATTATTTCGTGTTTCAAACTTTATCGGACTCCGTGTATTTACTATTTATTTATTTATTTATAAAGGATTTTACCAGTAAGGACTCTTGATTGCACGGATTTCAGTACGTGATTCCTAATCATTACAGGCTAACTATGTACAAAAACACATTTCCTTTAAAAAAAAATTGAGACGCTTTTAGACACGCAATTTTGAAAAAATTAGACCGCCAGGGAGGTTAAAGTGACGATTCAGATCCACAGCTCGTTCGGCCAACGGTGATACCATCCTCCCTGTCTTGATACAGAAATCACAGTATAAAAACGAGCCCTCTCCCTCGTTTCATGGCAGACCATACGGTAATACAGAGCAGGCACGCTGGGGACTGACTGAAAGCGCTGTGCTTTTAGGTCATTTTCTGTCTGTCTTCTCTATTTTTTCCTCAGTCCTATAGACATTTTTATAATGCGATCTGACAGCTTGAGTTGGGTTAACCTTTTTGCACCTGCAGAGAAACTCCTAGTCAGTTTTTCCATTTCTCATTAAAAAGTCAGCCTCATGCCAAGACATCCAGGTTCTCGCACCAGATCACTGGGGCCGCGCTCTCTCTCCTCCGTCTGAGATTGCAGCGGGTCTCGCTCGCTGTGATGTACAGGAGAAAGCAGCCAGGGCAACAATAACATACATTATGCGGCGAGTATAAAGAGAGGGGGGAAAAAACACAGCTGAACGCTCGTGTAAAAACCTAAATAAAACACTGTCGCTATAAATATCGAGTCTAAAAAAAAAAAACACAAAAATGATATTCTCTCAGGGTTTATATACATGGCTGGATCTCTGCGGCAATTTAACGCAAACGTATTAACCGCAAACTATTAGGCTGGTGTCAGACGAGTGCACTATGTGCGTCCGCACGGACTTGCCTTCCAGCATCCGCAGCGTTGTCACGCTGCGACGGGGCCGGCCACGCGCTGTTCCACGTGCACAAATTGCGCACACAATGGCAGTCGTGCTGCGTCCATGCAGCAAGCCTCCCCGAAGCGCTAGGACGCGCGTTGATGGGGCTGGAGGATCAAGGATCAAGCCTTGCAGCGCTGAGCGCACTATCCTCCACAGGAGGATCAAGCCTTGCAGCGCCGAGCGCACTATCCTCCACAGGAGGATCAAGCCTTGCAGCGCCGAGCGCACTATCCTCCACAGGAGGATCAAGCCTTGCAGCGCCGAGCGCACTATCCTCCACAAGAGGATCAAGCCTTGCAGCGCCGAGCGCACTATCCTCCACAGGAGGATCAAGCCTTGCTGCGCCGAGCGCACTATCCTCCACAGGAGGATCAAGCCTTGCAGCGCCGAGCGCACTATCCTCCACAGGAGGATCAAGCCTTGCTGCGCCGAGCGCACTATCCTCCACAGGAGGATCAAGCCTTGCAGCGCTGAGCGCACTATCCTCCACAGGAGGATCAAGCCTTGCAGCGCTGAGCGCACTATCCTCCACAGGAGGATCAAGCCTTGCTGCGCTGAGCGCACTATCCTCCACAGACAGATCAAGCCTTGCAGCGCTGAGCGCACTATCCTCCACAGGAGGATCAAGCCTTGCAGCGCCGAGCGCACTATCCTCCACAGGAGGATCAAGCCTTGCAGCGCCGAGCGCACTATCCTCCACAGGAGGATCAAGCCTTGCAGCGCCGAGCGCACTATCCTCCACAGGAGGATCAAGCCTTGCAGCGCCGAGCGCACTATCCTCCACAGGAGGATCAAGCCTTGCAGCGCCGAGCGCACTATCCTCCACAGGAGGATCAAGCCTTGCAGCGCCGAGCGCACTATCCTCCACAGGAGGATCAAGCCTTGCAGCGCCGAGCGCACTATCCTCCACAGGAGGATCAAGCCTTGCAGCGCCGAGCGCACTATCCTTCACAGGAGGATCAAGCCTTGCAGCGCTGAGCGCACTATCCTCCACAGACGGAGATGCGAGGTGACTCAAAAAGTGGTGGTGGTCGTCGGCGCGTAGAATTTAAATTCGCAAAAGGAATAAAAATGGACCAACATATTCTACCAAATTGTCTCTGTGAAACAGTGCTTTGAAGACCTCAAAACCCATTTTGGCGATGAAGCCCCAAGGCTACAGGAGGTCCACAAGTGGTTTAACAGATTCAAATCTGGACATTTTGACGTCTGTGATAAACCGAGAGGGAAGCCACAGCACATCCATGGATGAGACCATGGTGGTCAAGGTGAAAGAATTTCTGGATCAGGAACCTCAAACCATTCTCAAAAAGCCTGTGGAAGAGTTTGACATTCCAAAAACGAGCATGCTGAGGATTCTTTCTTCATGACGAGTTGGACTTCACCGTATGTTGTACGCAGAACAAAAAACCTGTCGAGTTGAGTTTGCCAAAAAGTTCCTCATGACATTGGAAGATGGAAAGTCCGACAACTTTCAGGCAATGGTCACTGGAGATGGAGCTACATTGACGACATATGATTTTCGTGGGGTGTTTTAAGAAGTGGGTGCATCACTTGGAGAAATGCAGAGATTTGTAGCAATTGTTAAGAAATGCTGTATAAACTGGCTTTCATTGAATGGAAAAAAAATAATAATGGATTCAGATTAAGAAAAAGGATACATTTTTCAATCCTATTCAAGCAGATTTCATCAAGACAACGAGGCTGATTGTAACATAACGCCTATGCAGTAGCAAACCGAGGTGGGAAGGGGTGCCAGAAGGGCATCCGTCCTGAGGAGAAAGTTTGGGGGCTGGCAGTGGGCCACTGAAGCGCATGCACGCTGCCTGTAAAATGCTGGCAATAAATTTGCCACCAGACTGGGGATTTTACCAGCATGGCCGGTATTTGAGAATAACCGGCTGGTGCAGGTATTTGCTAAACAACAGCAGAATAATCCCCTTTAAGTATATTTACCTTGTTCTGTTTGGAGATCCTCAACGCGTCTCCCGAGCAAAATTACCACCAGGGCCGCCATCAGGGGGTGACAGCCCATGACATGATCAGGGGTCCAGAGGCTCCAGAGGGCCCTGGCCCTTAGCAAACCCTGTGCAGCTAGTTTGTGCCACAGATGTAAAGGTCCCCCTCTGCCACAAAGGACCAGCCCACCAAGATACCAAGACATTTCCCGGTGGGCCGTAACATCTAGGGCACTCGGAGTCATCACTAAGGCTAGGGACAGATGAGCGCATTTTCTGCGGCCACCGTCAAAATGTACGTCGATGCGTGCGCACGCATTTTTTCACGGAATACGCTTAAGTGGTCAGACGACCACAGTCGCACAGTCGCAGGTACTCACCAACGCAATTCTAGGAAATCCGGCTGTTTGAACGTTATGTAGGCCGCACACTAGCAGCGTCTGACGTCTCCTAATCACGCACACACGCTGCCATGCGGCCGCAGCGCACTCTGTACGTCAGTAGCAGCGGTTTCACGTTCTGAGAAAAATGCGTTCATTTGCCGGTTGCGTGGTGTCGGCGCACTTTTGTACGCACGTACTGCGTATATTGGCCGTCATTGGCCGTTATGTGCTGCTACTGCCGCCGTGATTTAGTGCGCCTGCATGCGCGTTCCGACTGCCCCACTCTGACCCTAGCCTGAGGGAGCGATCCATATGGTCCGTGCCTTGTAGAGGTCCAGACCAAATGCTCTCCAACCAGAGAAGGAGGTAAGAAGAAGAGGGGGCAAAATGTTTTATTTTTAATTAATTTACTGAAATGGGCAGTGGAGGGGAGGGGGGCCCCGACCAATGGGTCAGTAAGAGGCCCCAGGATTCCTCAGGAGCAGTCCTGAGAACCACCAATACTTTGGCCCTTTTTTCTGTGTTTTATGGCCAATGCTTCTTCCTCCTTTAGGACCAAAACTCTCGTCAGCTGTCACCGAGGTGAACTGCCGCCTCCTGGGCCCGATAGCTCAGAAGCCGACCATTTATCGTTGGTTACTCTAGAAATTAGCTGGTCCAAGGTGTTAGGCTCGAGATGGATTTGACTGCAAATTTAATCAGAAGTGTCTGCGTTTTATTTGGAAGGAATCTGGTCTGGGAGCCTGTAGGCCTAAGCAGCCACGTCCGTGCCAAAATCTAGCTCTGCAAGACTGTAGCTGAAACACGAGCCATACCGTAAAAGACCACCTAGTGCAGGGATAGACAACCTGCTGCTCCACAGCTGCTGAACTACAACCCCGGAGATCAATCGCACCTTATATTTTTCTCCATTGAGGACACACAGGACGATTAATAACAGAAACTCCACAAATTGGTAGATCTGCTCATAGAGCGGGAAGGTCTTTCACGGTTATAGAAGAATTTATATAATATATCTGTCTTCTAATCGTCTGGTTGATTAGGAAACCCTCATGCTGTCCAATAAAGTGTTAATAAGAGGTTGCTGGTAGCACAGGAGTGAAATCAATTAAAGGACCAACATCACAGGTTCTTAAATTTAAGGGATACTATAGTATTAAAGCAGGAGAGGGTAGGAAATGGAGGGGTTAAACATTAACACCTCCTGTCCCCCTCCACACTCTTCCTTCACATTTTAACCATTTAGTTCCCTTTAAAATCTTCCCTGAATCCAGTGCTTCCTGTCCAGCATGTCACATGACCGCAGAAGGGGCTGTGCTCTTCAGCCAATCCTGTGGCATATAGTTCACTGTACAATATACCCATTACCTTTAGTTTATATATTTAATCTAATAGATCAGCCAGTTTTAACCCTTCATTGGCCAGCTTTGTCTCTATTCCTGTAATTCTGCACCCTGCAGCAACTTGGGAGTTGAGGATTGGTGGTCCAAGTAATTGAATTTAAGCAGGCATGGGATAGGCATAAGGCTATCCTAAACAAAAGATAAATCCAGGTAAAGTATCCATGTAATTGGGCAGACTAGATGGGCCGAAAGGTTCTTATCTGCCGACATTTTTCTATGTTTCTATGTAAGTAACCCTTGGATATCCACCCAGGAACACCTGATACGCATAAGATCTACAGGACCCCTGAATTGGTGAGTGTCACTTCAACCTTGTCTTGACCCAGTGAACCACAGTATTATACTATGGGAGCGCCTGTCTCCCCGTGTTTTCTCCCCCAACAAATGACTGACAGAAAGGAGGAGAATCTCTGTAGGCATTCTCTCCTGCTCTCATTCTGAAAGGAATCCTCAGCACAGCAGCTCTGATTGGTTCCTTAATCAAACATTTATCATTGCTGGCGTTAGGGGAGAAAGCAAAAGGTCCAGGAGCAGATGCAGGGTCAAGCAAACGTGCCGGAGACACATGCACGGTGTCAGGAAACGGCCATCTATGAACTGAAGTTTGTGATTGCGAATTCACTACGACTTATTGCCATTTGATGCTTTATCCTTTTTTTTTTCTTCTCGTACAGTGGCATTATTTTATTGATATTTGTGTTTCTAAGTGAGTTTTTTGTTACGTGATTGGATTCCCCCATGTGTATGATCATATGATAAATATACAAAATATATTTGTGCTAATATTGTAACATGATTCAGCACTTTTCAAAATTCCTTCACTTGCAAAAAAAAAAAAAAGTACTATCTATAAAGGATGAAACGATAAGTTGTATCTGAAACCGGAGTTTAAAGTCCAGCCATATATACACACACAGCAGCATCGTCTTCATGTCATGCAGACTTAGGCTGAGCTTTTCTTTAAAGTGACAATTGAGTCACCACGATAACTTAAGTTTTTATAAACGGTAACGGGAGTCTTTACTCCGGGTGGGTGTCCCCAAGCGGAAAGGTTACCTCTCGCCATCAGTATCCTGAGGAGTACCAATTCTGGCCCAATCTCACATAGTCAATAGCCGGAGCTCCTTTTAAAGTGAACACAGAACTCAGACTGACTTGATTTAGCTTTCAATGGGACAATACACACACAGGGGATAGGCAGATCAACAAAAGTAAAACACGCCCCAGCATCACCATACTGAATAGACACCCACCCTCCAACCCCCATGCCCTGGTGAAACAAATAGCTGTCAATCGGTGGCTATTATGCCTCCTTTCTGGATTTTGGATCACCTTGGCACACAAACTACGGGCCCTAATCCAACACAGGTGTAAACTTAACCAGAGCTGTTGTAACCTTATCAGGTTACACCAGGGTTGGAATAGGGTCCTACATCAGCAAGCGATCACGCAACTGCAGTGTCTGAGAAGTCAACAAGTGGAATGATCATTCATCCACTGCTCATGGTGCTTCTTAATGAGAAGAATTTGATTGACAAATGGCACCTGCGTATGTAGCCATCAAGCAACTCCTGGAACAACAGGCATCCAGCTACCTCCTATAGCTAGATGCCTGGAACAGAAGAATGAAGAGATGGCAAATGGGACTGTAAAGGCATATATTTTATATTTCTATTTATTAACGCCTCCAACAACAAGGATGGGGGGTCAATAATTGACACTCAAGCATCCAACCCCCCATTTACAGTCATGTAATAGAAGCTGCAGCTGTAGGGAACAAGGTCGCCAAGGGTGCCTAGTGTTGGAACAATGGTGAATTTGGAAGGAAACTTGAAGGCAGGGATCTCAAACTATGCTCCCCTAGACGTTGATATAGCCTACAAGCCTACAATTCCCAGAACTATTTGAATGCAATAGCTGGCCAGAGAATCATGGGAATAATTGTTTAGAAACATCTGGGGTCCCCAGAGTTTGAGATGCCGGCTTTAGGGTAAAATCAGGGTCTAGGGTGTAAGAGGGGTTAATGTTTAACCCTTCCATTTTTCTTCTCCCTGTTTTTGGCATACAGTAGCTCTTCACATGTTCCATTATCTGTGTCAATTGAAATGTTACCTCCTATATGTATGGCTTGATCCTAACCCTCCAGAGAGAAATGTGTGTCAGGCTACCAAAAATATGCAGCTTGTTACGGCATTTCCTTACTGGCTCCAAAGTTGGGCATACATACAATCCTTAAATCCTGCTTTGGGATATATGAAAGAATAGACGACAGAGAATGTTTGCATAGGGCACAACACTTAGAGGGTTATTCAGAGAAAGGTGAAACTCTGGAGAACATTTGGAGAAGTGAAAATTCTAGGTCAAAATGGCTGATTTGGAAAGTGAGATAAATGGGAGAATTATTCTGGTTTGGATATTTTGACCTCAAATTTTTGCTTCTCCAAAAGTTCTCCTGAGTTTCACCTTTCTTTGAAAACCTTGAGAGTGGCATCGTTATGTTGCAGTGTTGTCCTGCAGCCTATAGAACTGAGGTGACCTCCAAGATTTAGCACAATTATCCCGGTTGATTGACCACTTCTAATAGTACATGAACATAAATTCCATCAGCGATATGAGCGGCTCAGGTCACACTGCAAAAACATACGTGCGCATTCACATTGATTGCCGTCAGACTGACGCAATACACTTTAAATAGCAAATCGTTCTCGTGCACACGGACGTACGTCAGTACGGAAGATGCAGTAGTGGCCACACAGTCCGTTTATTCACTGACGTATATTTTGACGGATGTAGGAGAGAAAATAAAAAGCAAAACCATTTTGTCCGTGAAAAATGCTGGACGTATAAATGCAGTCCGTCTGACCACGTTCCATCACTCACACACAAAGCTATGCAGACGTTGCGGACGCAGCGCACTTTGTGCGGCCGTTCTAGGGGTTGTACGTTCTTGCCTGCCTTGCGTCCGTTGTGCGTCCGCAGTTCAGTGTGGACGTACTTCGTGTAATGGGCTCCGATGGGCTTTCTGTCATGCTATCACGGACGAACTTTTAGGCACAATCACGGACGTAAACACTGCGCTCGTCTGACCCCAGCCTAAGAGTCCACATACAGTACACGTCACTCCTGAAATGCCATACTTACCAAGGGCTTTATTCTGACCCTATACATAACAACTCCGGCCTTTAACTTAACGGCTCAAACCACAACTCTGACCTTGACATTTTCACCCCCCAACTATACATGAACAGCTCCTGCACAGGTCGAGCATCACTAATCCCTAATGCTCAGGACCAAGCATTCCGAATTTGGGATTTATCTGAATTCCAGAATGCGACATTACATGGAGAGGAGATCATGGTGCGAGAGACTTGATCGCCTTCCTGCCGCAGCCACTTAGCGGCATTACATTGCGGCCATGATATCTGAAATTAGCATGAGTCGGAGCGGTATGACGCAAAACCGCCTAACACATACACCCCCATGGGCAGACTGACCCGCGGGGCACTGCCCGAGGGCCTGGATTGGGGCCCCTTCACCATCAGTCTGCCTTGCTGCCCCTGCAGCGTTCGGACCAAGGCCGGAATAAGATCTCTATGGGCCTGGAGCTGAAGATTTTGGGCTTTTTTTGGATTTTAATGAAATGAAAACATATTTTAGGTTATTTAATAGAGCAGATACGGGTATATGTAACTGTCACGGTTCCCGGATCCCACCACACAGTCCTTAAAGCCCAACACTCCAACAGGGTAGCCGCAGAAGAATCCCTAAGGCTGGGTTCACACTTGGACATAGCGCTGCGTCGTGCAATGCACGTGTTTTTTTTAAGCGCATACCGAAAAAATGCGCGAACGCGCATTGCAGCGTGTTGGCGGCTAGGTCTATGGCCGCGAACGCGCTGCTGTATGCACGAAAAGAAGCTCCCGCACTTTTCGCGTCGGCCGTTTTAAAGCGCGTTCCTGCACACTTTAAAATGCTTAGGTGTGAACGGGGCCCATAACAAATAATGAGATTTCCCCGTTCATGGGTTTTAAAGCGTGCACGAACGCACGTTAAAATGTCTAGGTGTGAACGGGGCCTTACTGTCTGGTCCTTAGAATTGGCCAGGTATACTAGACAGAAAATGTTAATCAAAGACAATGTCGTAATACAAAACCAGGTCAGAAACACGGGGGTAGTCAGACGAGCCAGAATCAGAAATACAGAGTATAGAATAGTCAAATGGAATAGCCGGGTCGATAACTGTTGGTTTTTAAAAGACCTTCACCAGACCGAGCCCCCCTCTCAAGCCGCACCTCATGCAGCCACCACCCTGCCTGTTTCAATTTAATCCGGGTGTTGGTGAGCGAGCAGCATCAGACATGCTGCCGTCAAGCACACCGAAAAGGCTGGAAGCCCCCAACGTTACAGTACCCCCCTCTCCACGGGAGGCCACCGGACGACCAACAGGACAAGTGGCAGGACGACCACAAGGGCGAGTGGCAGGATGACCATCAGGGCGATTGGGGTGCGAGGCATGGAACGCCCTGACCAACCTAGAGGCAGACATGTTGGAAGCCGGAATCCAGGACCGGTCCTCCGGACCATAACCCACCCAATCGACCAGGTACTGCAGAGCAACCCTGAACAGCCTAGAATCCAGAACTTTCCTAACCTCATACTCCTCCTCCACCTGTTCAGGTTGATGGAGAAACGGAGGAACGACCCGCGTGTACCTGTTACACAACAAAGGCTTCAGTAGGGAGGTGTGGAAGACGTTGTGCAAGCGAAGATGTCTAGGAAGGGCAAGAGCATAAGCCACAGGGTTAACGCAGCGAATGATCTTGTATGGACCGATAAACCGAGGTGCCATTTTCATAGAAGGCACCCGCAACTTCACATTCCTAGTGGACAACCAAACTCTATCCCCCACGTTGTAGGAAGGAGCTTGTAACCTATGCCTGTCAGCCTTTGCGTTTCTGGACAGCAACATTGCGCTCCATGTTTTCGCGAATCTGTCTCCAAATATCCTGTAGTTGTGTGAGATGTTCATCGAGAGCCGGGATGGCCTGTTCAGCAAACTGAAGCGGTAGAGCCGGAGGGAAAAACCATAAATAGCAGAAAAAGGAGAGTGGCCAGTGGTCTCGTTAACGGCGTTATTATGTGCATACTCAGCCCAGGGCAACAACTCCGACCAATTGTCTTGTTGTTGTGTGGTAAAGCAACGTATGTACTGCTCGAGAGCCTGATTTGCCCTCTCTGCTGCCCCATTGGTTTGTGGACGATATGCTGAAGAGAAGGCCAATCGCACTCCCATCTCCACACAGAAATCCCTCCAGAAACGAGAGACGAACTGAGGTCCTCTGTCAGAGACTATTTCAGACGGAACCCCATGTATTTGTACAATCTCTCTAACAAAGACGACCGCCAGTTCTTTGGCTGTAGGAAGCTTAGGTAAAGGAATAAAATGAGCCATTTTGGAGAAGCGGTCTACAACTGTCAGAACCACAGTATGACCCTTGGACTTCGGCAAGTCCACAATAAAATCCATGGATAGATGAGACCAAGGCCTATTAGGAATGGGTAAAGGCTGCAATAGACCGACAGGCAAGGTTTTACTGGTTTTGCTTCTGGCACAGACTTGACAAGCCAAAACAAACAGACGTACGTCCTGTCGCATGGTGGGCCACCAGAACTGTCTGGAGATACTGGTAAGAGTCTTAGTAATACCAGGATGACCTGCTGGTTTTGAATCATGAAACATAATGAGTAATTCTTGTCTTTCCTTTTCAGGCACAAACAACATATCTAGAGGCTTGTTAGGTGGAGCCCCCATTTGAGCTGCTTGGAGGCGTTCCAGAAAAGGTGAGGAAACAGACAAGACCGTGGAAGCCACAATACGTTCAGGAGGAACTATAGGATTGTGGTCTTGTGTATTTGATTCATACGGGTCATATTGACGAGATAAGGCATCAGCCTTTACATTGCGGTCACCTGGTCTGTAAGTCAACACAAAATTAAACCGAGACAGAAGTAATGACCACCTGGCCTGTCTCGAGGTCAGACGTTTAGCATCCGATGTACGTAAGGTTCTTAAGAGTACCTTCCAACAAATGTCTCCACTCTGTCAGGGCAGACACAATAGCAAGCAATTCTCTGTTACCGATATCATAATTGCGTTCTGCTGGTGATAATTTTCTTGAAAAGAACCCACAAGGATGTAGAGGCTTCCCTGGAGACTCTCTTTGAGATAGGACAGCCCCAATGCCTATCTCAGAAGCAACCTCAAGAACAAATGGAATTCTGGGATCAGGATGCCGTAACACGGGAGCATAAGTGAAAGCCTGTTTGAGAGCTTCAAATGCCTGTTTGGATTGTGAAGACCAGACCTGGTTCTTCAGACCTTTACGTGTCATATTAATGATGGGGAAGCTACAGCAGAATAATTCTTGATAAATCTCCTATAATAGTTGGAAAACCCCAGAAACCTCTGTATGGCTTTGAGGGAGAGGCCATTCTGAGATGGCCGTGAGTTTGGAAGGATCCATCTCAAAACCTTCTGGAGTGATAATGTACCCAAGAAATTTTACAATAGTAATGTCAAATAAACACTTCTCCAGTTTGCAATAAAGACCATTGTCTAGTAGTTTTGCTAATACCTGTCTGACATGTTCATGGTGGGTTATAAGATCGGGAGAGTAAATTAGTATATTGTCTAAGTATACGATAACAAAGGATTGCAAAAAATCTGAGCACATCATTAATGAAATCCTGGAATACAGCTGGAGCATTACAGAGACCGAAAGGCATGACCAGATATTCATAATGCCCACTCCTGGTGTTAAATGCTGTTTTCCATTCATGCCCATCTTTTATACATATCAGGTTGTAAGCCCCTCTCAAATCAAGTTTTGTGTATACTGCTGATCCCCTTAACCTGTCGAACAGTTCTGATATAAGAGGGATAGGGTACACATTCTTGATGGTGATCTTGTTAAGCCCCCTATAAATCAATACACGGCTGTAAATCTCCCTCTTTTTTAGATACAAAATAGAACCCAGCCCCTGCTGGAGAAGAGGAACGTCTGATAAAACCTCTCTCCAAATTCTCCTTTATGTACTCCATGATTTGGTTCTCTTTTATGGATAAAGGATATACTTTGCCTTGAGGAGGCATGGTACCTGGATGAATATCTATGGCGCAATCATACGGTCTATGTGGAGGTAGTTTCTCTGCCTCTCTTTTATCGAATACAGCCCTGAGGTCGGCATACCAGTCAGGAACCTCTGTAGACAATGGAGGAGCTGTAGGTGTGGTCAGGGCACCAATATGCTGAATGGGTATTAAACAAGTCCCAAAACAAGCAGGACTACAAGACAGTATCTCTCCCTTAGCCCAATCAATAACAGGATTATGTTCCACCAACCAAGGGAAACCAAGCACAACAGGATTGGAAGGTGAGCGGATAACCGGAAATATGATCTCTTCTTTATGCAAGAGACCAGTGGTAAGAACCACTGTAACAGTATCGTGAGTAATTCTGGGACAGGATAACGGCCAACAGTCTATGGCTTCGACGGCCAAGGGTGTCTCTCTTACAACCAGAGGGAGAGAAATGGAGGAAGCGTATTCAACAATGAAATTACCAGCAGCCCAGAGTCAACAAAAGCAGTAGTATGCGTGGTCTTGGTCTCCCAAGCCACGGATACTGGTAACAAGAGTCTAGTGTCTTTGACAGGAGACATGAACGTCACACCCAAGGCCTGTCTCCTCAGTTGCCTTAGGTGCGGTAGTTTTCCGACTTATCATGCATTCTAGGGCGAGTGGGACATTGAAGTCATAAATGTCCTTTTAAACCACAATACAGGCACGATCCCTCACGAAGACGCCTTGTTCTCTCTTCCTCTGCAAGCCTAGTATGGCCTAGTTGCATAGGCTCAGAGGGAGGGGATAACTCTTGGTGGTGTCTGGAAGACAGGGGCCAACCTTGGTAACGGTCTCATAGTTTCTTTTGGAGTTCTTCTGTCCCTTATCTGATCCAGATCTATACAATAATCTATAAGTTCACTCAACAATTCAGGTAATTTACGAGGAGCCAACTCATGCATCAATGACTCTGATAACCCCTCCATAAAAGCCAGAACCAGAGCCTCATTAGTCCAGTTCACATCAGAAACCAACGTTTTAAATTCTATAGCATAATCAGATACAGTCCTGTTCCCTTGACGTATGCGGAACAAGGATTTGCCAGCTACCTTGGCCTTTTTGGTAGGATTAAACATACATTTTAACTCGGCTATGAATTCTTTATAGTTCAGTACGATAGGCTTCTCTGCCTCCCATAAAGGATTCGCCCATGTCAACGCTCTGCCAGACAGATGGTTAATAATGAACCCCACTTTGGTTATGTCAGTGATAAACATTTGTGGATTTAATTTAAAATGAATGTCCACATGGACCAAATATCCCCGGCAATCCGAGGGAGTACCGTCAAACCTCATAGGAGCGGTCATGTGTACCTGGGATGTCTGAACGACAGAGGACACAGGTATAGCAGGCGGAGGTGCAACCCCAGCTGGTTCCAGCTAAGCCGTACGAGTCAGGATAGTTTGTAAGGCGAGAGCAAACTGATACATCCTATGGTCCTGCTCGTCCTGTCTGGATACAAAGTTACTCAAATGCTGTGTTAAGTCTGCAGGATCCATTTTGGCCAGATCATAATGTCACGGTTCCCGGATCCCACCACACAGTCCTTAAAGCCCAACACTCCACAGAGCCCAAAAGCTACCAACAGGGTAGCCGTAGAAGAATCCCTAACTGGTCCTTAGAATTGGCCAGGTATACTAGCTAGACAGACAGGGTTAATCAAAGACAATGTCGTAATACAAAACCAGGTCAGCAACACAGGGGTAGTCAGACGAGCCAGAATCAGGAATACAGAGTATTGAATAGTCAAATGGAATAGCCGGGTCGATATCATTGCAAAAGCGTAGTACAAGAAAATAGACTGACCCGCGGGGCACTGCCCGAGGGCCTGGATTAGGGCCCCTTCACCATCAGTCTGCCTTGCTGCCCCTGCAGCGTACAGACCAAGGCCGGATTAAGATCTCTATGGGCCTGGAGCTGAAGATTTTGGGCTTTTTTTGGATTTTAATGAAATGAAAACATATTTTAGGTTATTTAATAGCGCAGATACGGGTATATGTAACTGTCACGATTCCCGGATCCCACCACACAGTCCTTAAAGCCCAACACTCCACAGAGCCCAAAAGCTACCAACAGGGTAGCCGCAGAAGAATCCCTAAGGCTGGGTTCACACTTGGGCATAGCACTGCGTCGCGCAATGCACGTGTTTTTTTAAGCGCATACGAAAAAATGCTTTGTCTATGGCCGCGAACGCGCTGCTGTATGCCCGAAAAGAAGCTCCTGGACTTTTTGCGTTGGCCGTTTTAAAGCGCGTTCCTGCACGCTTTAAAATGCTTAGGTGTGAACGGGGCCCATAGCAAAGCATGGGATTTCCCCGTTCATGCGTTTTAAAGCGCGCACGAACGCGCGTTAAAACGTCTAGGTGTGAACGGGGCATTACTGTCTGGTCCTTAGAATTGGCCAGGTATACTAGCTAGACAGAAAGGGTTAATCAAAGACAATGTCGTAATACAAAACCAGGTCAGCAACACGGGGGTAGTCAGACGAGCCAGAATCAGGAATACAGAGTATAGAATAGTCAAATGGAATAGCCGGGTCGATATCAGTGCAGAAGCGTAGTACAAGAAAATAGTCTAGGGCAACGGAAGGCAGAATAGTCAGAAAACAAGCAGAGGTCAATAACAGGTTAAATCACGATAGCATTCAGGTATGGATCACCACGATCTGGCACTGCTTAGAAGGAACTGTTGGTTTTTAAAAGACCTTCACCAGACCGCGCCCCCCTCTCAAGCCGCACCTCATGCAGCCACCTCCCTGCCTGTTTCAATTTAAACCGGGTGTTGGTGAGCGAGCAGCATCAGACATGCTGCCCTCAAGCACACCGGAAAGGCTGGAAGCCACCCAACGTTACAGTAACCAGGCAGTTACCATGTGAGGAAATTTCCATTCAGATTTCAGACAGCGTGTTAATTTTTTTTTCACAATTTATCATCCAAACCTTTTGAGGTTATATGTTCTATAGGGCATTCTTTTAAAAAAAAATTACATGGGAACCTGTTACTGCATTTTTCTGACAAAATATACAATTTTAACCAACTTTTTTAAAAAAAAATAATGAAATATTCCTCTTGTATTTTGGAAGATGGTGTTTCTTTCTATTTTATTTTTACTGTTACATAAAACCTGGTCATACTTGGTATCATTGGAAAGATCATGCTGTGGCCTTTTCAGTGATACCCTGTAGCTGCCATGGAGGTGGAGATATAGAGGTCCAAATGCCCATCAATGCAGACATACAGGGTTATTCAGAGAGCGTGAAAAGCAGGAGAATGACTGGAGAATGAAAAATTCTAGGTCAAAATAGTCGATTTGGAAAGTGAGATGAAAGGGAGAATTTTTCTGGTTTGGCTATTTTGACCTAGAACTTTTCATTCTCCAGTCATTCTCCTGCTTTTCACGCTCTCTGAATAACCCTGATAGTTATCCTTCCTCCATGGGCCTATTCTGAGGCATGGGCCTGGAGCTGGTGCTCCATCAGCCTCTATGTTAATCCGGCCCTGGTATTGACGTGTGTAGAGCATCATGGGCACTCCCTCATCGCAGAGGACGCTCCACGCACATCCAGGTGTGTCCCTGCTCGGTGCCAATCTGGCTCCAAGCAGGGGCTTCAGCCACAGCAGGTGGACATGTGGGACTGCCCCCCTACCGCGGGAGTCATCTGCGCGAGCAGATTTCCCTTACAGTCTCACTGTTACTGATACTATTCCAACCCAGCCACGGTATGTGTGTCTGGGCATAGAATAACTTTAAACCACAGGCTGATTCTCACAGCAGTGCTTTGCGCTGCTGCAAGTATCAGCTCCTGGTGTCCATAGGATGTGGGATCTCAGGCAAGTATAGGATTTTTGGGGGGATTAAATCGAGCTAAAGTGATTTGTTAAAATTAAACCAGGGTTTAAAAGATGGTCTTCAGTTACTGAATATCGTCTCATTAGGGGATAACGAGAGGTTGGAATAGCTCCTTCTCCTCTAGGGAAGTACAAATTTACATCCCCCATACAAAGTATAGGAGACGTGAATTTACAGTAAACAAGCGCAACAACTGAGCTGCAAGTAGGGTTTGCATCTCGGTTGTGACAGCTCAGGACAATTTTAAGCCAACATATGGGGGTGATTTTTACTCACCGATGCAGAGGTTATCTTATCGTCCTTGTTTGGAATTGAGCACATGGTCGCTGAGAGCTCGTGCAGAATTGTGCCTGTTTCCATGGACTCCAGGAGCCTATGCCTGTGAGCTGCTAGTATAATGGCCCGGTCACAGCAGAGATGGGTATACAGAGCTAAGGGATATCGGCTAGAGCCGGACATTTAACCTTTGGCGTTTATTCCATTTTTGTGCCTAAGATAAGTCGCTGCAATATTAGGGTTGCCAGATCAGCTGTGTTTTTCTGGTCACAAACAATTTATTCATGCTGATGGTCAGTATATGAAAAATACAACCCTGCAGTATGTATAATACATATCCCGCACATATAATCAAAAATGGAATACCAGGTGGTGACCGGCCTTGATTTCGTTATTGCAGCATATGACTTATACACGTTACAGGTAAACCTCTTCCCTGTACACCCCTCTGCATGAAATGGTAATATGTGGCCAGAAAAAACATGCCTGGTTATTCAGAGAGTGGTGAAAACCAGGAGAATGACTGGAGAGGTGAAAATTCTAGGTCAAAATAGCCAAACCAGAAAAATTCTCCCATTTATCTAACTTTCCAAATCGGCTATTTCGACCTAGAATTTTCACTTCTCCAGTCATTCTCCTGGTTTTCACCGCTCTCTGAATAACCTTGATGGTTTAACTGGCAACCCCATGAATAATGCATACAGTGCAGGCAGAAACAAGAGCCACCAAGGGATCCATCTGACAGGTAAAGCGCTTGCATTTAGGTCAGCAGGGAGAATTCCGCAGTCTCCACTTCTAAACAGGAGATAAGGATGCGAATGAAGAAAATGCTTGCCTTTATACACTAGAATCAGGTGACATTAAATAAAAACAATAGAACGCCCCTTTATTCTTCTCTGGGACTCACTCTTTGCAGATAAAAAATAAATCCCAAAATACACAGTATTGCTCACATGCAGCTCTGCAAGGAAAAGCACATGTGCATTTCTACTTTTTTTTTTATTACCCTCCAGGGTTTTGTGTACATTTAATATAATCCGCAATGACCAAAGAAAGCAATACCCTGCAGCAAAAACAATGATAAAGAAACCAACACAGCAGAATCCACACACACACACAAGGCTGATACATTTCAGTTTACAAACAGAACGTTCTATTGTTGATATTATGCTTCCTCGTTTAGAATGTTGCAGCAGTGCTGGTGTTGAGAGGCCACAGACCCAGCAGGAAGGCTACCAACCTCTGCCTGGGCAACCAAGCCAGCATGCAGAAGACGCAGTGTGGTACAAGCTTGTATCAGGGCATATGTACCCAGAATGACGTGATGCCCATGCAGTTTTAATGCTGTCTAAACGAGCCTTTGCAGATCTGACAACCCACAACACATGTCATGCAGCAATCCACTCCCATTCACACATGAAGGCTGAGCTTCACAGACACATGAAATGCAGACCCTTTCACCTTACACAGATCCCTCACCGAAATGGGGTAAAATAATAAAAAATAATATTTTTACGTCATTTTGCAAGTGTTGTGGGTTCTTTCTTCTTTCACATAGATTTGCAGTACCTTATATAATCACAGGTCCGCTTCTATCCAAGTCCCCCCATAGCAGCACACAGGAAGAGATCAGCGGGTGGAGAGAGCCAGGTCCCTCCTCCGGGCAGATCCTGCACAGATCGTGTGACGTGCGAGCTCTGACGTCACGCACTGAGGAAGGCTGAGAGCAGGCAGGGAGCTGCAGGCAGAGCACAGGGGATGACAGATCCTAGTACTCGCAGCTTGCTGGTAAAGCATGTAGAAGGAGATAATTAGGTTCCAGGAAGCTCTGAAGCTGGAGATTCTTAATGCAATGTGTTTTTGTTGTTGTTTTTCCTTTATTTTGCATCAGCATTAGTTAAATAATTATCTATCTTTCTATCCAGAATCTATTGTTAGGTTTTTAGGAATTAAGAGTGAACAGGCTGTGATGGGCAGCATTTTATGCTTGTTTTAGTTTAACAGCAATGATATGTTTTAGGCTACTTCAATTGAATAAAATAAATAACAAAAATAAAAATCTCCTACACCTGTCTCTAAAATATTAACATTTAAGGGCTTATTCAAAATTCACCGAAATTTCCGTGCTCTTTCATTCGACGCACTTCAGAGTGATTCGGCGAGTTCAATTTGCCGACCCTGCGGTCTATTCGGCATTCACCACAGGGTCCCCGAATTGTATCGAATGGATCCGCCAAACGCCGGTGCAAACTGCCGAACACAGTCGGCGATCTGCCAAATGTCTCAGATCGACCGCCAAACGCCACTGAAAAAAAGGCAATCAGGCGCGAACAGGGGTAAAAAAAAACAATGCAATTTTTAAAAGGCATTTATATAATAAAAAATAATGCATGAAAATGCCTGGAAATAAGGTCCTATGAATAACAATAGAAAGGTCTGTTACAGAATAATAAAAAAAAAAGCCATTAAAAAAAAAATCCAAACCCAAAAATCCAGAAAAATGCCTAAAAAATTCTAAAAAATTTATTAATAAAAGGCTTTTTGCTGCAAATGAAAAGAATAAATGGTTGAATAAAAAAATCATAAAAACGGGAATGTTTTTCTACATTGAAATCTATGGGATCCGCCTGTTTTAAACCTGTCGAACGAAGGCACCAAAAATGTGGGAATTTCTCCAACTTTCCGGTGGTGTTCAGCGTCCTCTGAATAGAGCAACCGTTACTTCTCTATGGGGAATTTCACTGCCGCTGAAGGTCACCGTATTTCGCTTTCTGAATAGCCGAATTGCCACGAAATTGTACCTTTTACGGGGAAATTCACCGCTCGGTGCAATTCGGTGGCAAATTCAGCTCTCTTTAAATAACCCCTTTAATGAAGAATAGTGTGTGCTTAAACACACACAAATACATGAGTCTTTAAGAGAAGAAATATGGGTTAGGGTAGGGTTACATTTAACCCTATCTCAAATTCTAATTTCTAACCCTAACCCTAATTTCCAACCCTAAACCCATCCCTAACTGCTAACACTAATTTCTAACCCTAACCCTTATTTCTAATCTAAATCTAACCCTAATTTCTAATCCTGATTTTTAACACTAACCCTAATTTCTAACCCTAACCCTTATTTCTAATCTACATCTAACCCTAATTTCTAATCCTGATTTTTAACACTAACCCTAATTTTAAAACTTAACCTTAATTTCTAACAGAAACCCTAATTTGTAGCCCTAACCCTAATTTGTAACCCCAAACCTTATCTCTTTTTCTAATTTTCTATCCCTAAATCTAATGCCGATTTCATTTTTAAAGATGTGTCTTTTTTCGATGCATCTTTTTTAACACGTCATTTCTCTTGTCATCCCAATTCAGTGTGATCCTTTGTGAATGGATTCGTTCAATTAAACCCACTGGGGAGATTAATAAAATAATAAAAGTTTAAAATGTTCTTCACTTATTATTATTAACACTATTATAGAAACATAGAAACATAGAAAAATGTTTTAAGAACCTTTTGGCCCATCTAGTCTGCCCAATTACATGGATACTTTACCTGGATTTATCTTTTATTTAGGATAGCCTTATACCTATCCCATGCCTGCTTAGGCTAGGGTCAGACGAAAGCATTTTTCCCCGCGAACGTGAAAAAGTGCGTCCGAACGCATTGACGTATTTTTTCACGGAATGCGCAAAAACGGTCAGACGACGTGATTTTGTACGGATCGTCAATAAAACTCTTTTTGCGTCTGGACGTTATGTAGGCTGGACATTAGCAGCGTCTGACATCTCCTAATCACGCAAACACGCTGCTATGCCACAGCTGCGCACACAGTACGTCAGTACTAGCGGTTCAGCGTTCTCAGAAAAATGCATTCAAATTCCACTTGCGTTGCACGGCCGGACTTTTGTGCGGCCGTACATCGCAAATTGGCCGTCATTGCCCGTCATCTGCTGCTAGTGCGGCCGTAATTATGTGTGCCAGAACGCACGTTAAAAGTGCGCTGGTCTGACCCCAGCCTTAAATTCAATTACTGTTTTGGCCTCTACCACTTCTACTGGAAGACTGTTCCATGTATCCACCACCCTCTCAGTAAAATAATGCTTCCTGATGTTACTTTTAAACCTTTGCCCCTCTAATCTAAGACTATGTCCTCTTGTTTTGCTACTTTGTTTCCGTTTAAATATACTCCCTTCCTCTACCTTGTGGATTCCCTTGTGGATTCCCTATTATGATGTACAAATCCAATAAATATAAATGTCAGGAGAATGTTTTTTTCTCAAGGACCAAGGTGCCCACATGTTAAAATTACAGTTCTACGGCGTTATACAATGGGTAAGATTAAATAAACATGTATTAACAGATATGTCTCTCATATAGCAGCCAGCATGGAGAACCCAGCTCAAGCAAGCTTACATTTTAAAATGTACCTGTCAATTCCACCGTAGGTTGGGCTTACTTCACAGGGAGTTACTCCAAATACACTGCCTGGCCATAAAAGGTACCACCTATCATACAAGCCTATTACAATATGGGGTCGCTTGAGATGGTCAGGTCTGGGTTCAGCAACGTTATGTGCCCAAAAAATGAGTTGATGTGTCTCCGTGAATATACTGAATGAGCAGGTCTTTCCGTCAGTGTTTTTTTTCTTCCTTGATGGCACAGCGGGCATATTCCAAGATGGCAATGCCAGGATTCATCGGGCTCAAATTGTGCAAGAGTGGTTCAGGGAGCATGAGACAACATTTTCACACATGGATTGGCCACCGCACAGTCCAGACCTTAACCCCATTGAGAATCTTTGGGATAATGTGCTGGAGAAGACTTTACGCAGTGTCCGACTCTACCATCATCAACACAAGATCTTTCCCACAAATTTGTGCGACTCTTGGTGGAAATAAATGTTGTGATATTTCATGAGCTTTTCGAAACGATGCCACGGCGAATGCGAGCTGGAATCCCAGCAAAGGAAGTCCAACACAATATTAAAATGTGTGACTTTTTTTGACTGGGTAATGTGAATCGTTTTCCAACGCCTATAATTGGAAAATGAGTAATTGCCTGTTAAAATGTCACTATCACATTTTATGGCATGCCACAGGGGGAGTCACAGATTTGAGTAGAGAGCCGTCCTACAGGGTGCTCACTCCGTGCCAGGCCCAGGATGCTAAAGTCACCACTGAGGGCCAATCCCACAGTACTGTGAGATGACCCACAGCACTGTGAGACGACCTTCACCCATAGAGGGGAAAATATAGCTCCATGACACTGGAACCAGCTAAATTGTGGCTGCGTTATCTTATCAAGGGTTGAAATATAACATTTAAGACCAATCTATCCCCGGGCAGGATATCGGAGGGAACATGCACCTGTATGCGCCATTTATACTTTATAAATAAGCCTAGTGTCGAGTTACCTCTGATGGCGCCAGTTGCCAAAAGCACAATGAGATTTAGAGGACGATGGCAAACTTACAGATGAGAAGGATGGGGCATAGGAACATTGTTAGATTAGAAAAACGGGGCACCCAAACATTAGGAGGTGTGAAGAATAGAGAATCAGAACATTGAGAGGTGTTCAAGAATGGAGTATCAGAAAATTGGGAGGTGAGAAGAAGTATAGAGTAGCAGAACATTGAGAGGTGTTCAAGAATGGAGTATCAGAAAATTGGGAGGTGAGAAGAAGTATAGAGTATCAGAACATTGAGAGGTGTAATGAATGGGGAATCAAAACATTGGAAGGTGTGAAAAATACGTATATTTATTATTTTTATAATTAAAAAAAGTCACTTTGTGCAATCCGTATAAAAGATAAGATCTTAAATAAATGTAATTGATGCGCATTAAACCGTGCTAATCCCCAATGTGAGTAAAATTCTACTTTCATATACTTATATTGCTTTGATGTAAACTGAGGAATGGGGAAGGGGGGATCTGTAGAAGGAAATCAACAGATCCATTACAGTCTTCGTTCCGCTTAGTACCTCAAAAACAAAGCATAGAGGACACAATAGTGCAGCAACTCAAAAGTCCCAAGTAATCAATTGCTAACTCACACAGCATAGAGCCCCTGTATCCCGGCTCTAAAGGAATGCTCGCCTCTGGCCAGTTAGAGAGCGGTTCGTCCCTTCTTTAGCCGGAACAATGCCTCCTCAGTATAAACAGAAGATAAACAGGAGAGACGGAGCTCTCATAGCGTAAACATGCATTACATAAAGTGCCCGTTAGGTCCGTTTAAGAATTGCACTCACTGTCTCTGGAGCCTCTTGATTTTCTCGGCTCTGAGTATTCGCCTTGGCACTAATTGAGGTTTATGCCCATCCTCTCCAGTGGTGGCCGACTAGTCCTGCTCCAGACTCCTTCCTGGGTATTATTATGAAGTTGCACGTAGCCAGAAAGGAGTCTGTAGCATTTTTTCAAAACTGCATCGGGAGGTGTAAAGAATGAGGCATAGTAACACTGGGAGGTGTGAAGAATGGGGCATAGACACATTGTGAGGTGTGAAGAATGGGGCATAGACACATTGTGAGGCGTGAATAATTGGGTATAGGAACATTGGAAGGTGGAAGATTTGAGAAAAGACACACTGGGAGGTGTGAAAAATGGGGCATAGGAACATCGGGAGTTGTGAAGAATGGGGTATAGGAGTATAGGGAGGTGTGTAGAATAAGGCATAGGAACATTGGGAGGTAAGAACAATGGGGTATAGGAGTATAGGGAGGTGTGAAGAATGGGGCATAGGAACATTGGGAGTTGTGAAGAATGGGGCATAGGAACATCGGGAGTTGTGAAGAATGGGGCATAGGAACATCGGGAGTTGTGAAGAATGGGGCATAGGAGTATAGGGAGGTGTGAAGAATAAGGCATAGGAACATTGGGAGGTGAGAACAATGGGGCGTAGGAACATTGGGAGTTGTGAACAATGGGGCATAGGAGTATAGGGAGGTGTGAAGAATAGGGAAAAGGAACGTGAGAAGAATTGGGTATATGAACATTAGGTGGTGTGAAGAATGGAATAGAAGCAAAATGGGAAGAGCGAAGAATATGCGGCAGAGGCACACCAAAATCTTCAGCTGTGGGCACATGAATCCCCCAATCCAGCACTGCTAAAGGAAGTGCATATTTCAGTAACTAAATAAAAAATATTATCTTCTTTTCAGGAGACATATGGATTGTATCAATGGCTCGAAATCTTCTTTCATTCTCCGGCCTCTTGAGAAACTTTGGGCCAGCCCTCCCATACTGTTTGGCAAAGCACTATTATCCTAGTCCAGGTCATTAAATTTAAGGAAATGATCATAACATTGATGGATGTGTATTTTTTTTAATGATTGTATAGGTGTACGACCTTTTTCTTCTTTTTCTGGGTGGAAATTTCACACTCGTGTAGCGAACGTATGACTGCTATAATTAATGACGGCCAAATTGAACGTGCCATGCGACATTCTAGGTTTGTAAGCCAAGAGGTACAGAAACTGAATTAAGAATTACTGGACCCACATAAGTGTGAAGTGAACATTCCTGGTGGTATCTATAAAACCACATATAATGAAAGATTCAGTAGAAATGAAAATAACGATGTGTGAACTGAACATTAGGGCTATGTACAAGAAATAACAAGAGTTACAGTCAGTACATGACCATGGAGCTTTGATGCAGTTATTGCTGTCTGGAGACCCAGGTTCTGAATCATGACCACATGTATCTATGTGTTATTCTTTTTTTAAAAAAATTCTTAATAAGATGTTTTAGAGTGAACCAGCTGGATGGAGTAGAGGTAACATCACTGCTCTATAACCGTGGAGACCCAGCTTCGAATCCCGGCCAGAGCACCTCTCCAGAAAGTGTCCTTGGGCAAGACACCTAACGGTACATACTTGCCTACCACACAATATCAGCTGTGGAGTCCAGTGGTAACGTTTCAGCACATTCCTCCAATACAACTGTGGAGAAGTCTTGACTTTACGAGAAGCAGATTCAACCTAACTACCAGGTCATTGATCTACAATCAAGGAAAGCCGACCCGATCCCACTCAGAAGACACCACCAGCGAGTGTCCTTGGGCATTATGATATGGATGCGCCTCCCTCACAAAACTACTTGTACATCTCATAGATCGTGGGTTCCCTTGAGGACAGGGTCCCCCTGAATCAGGCCGTATCATCCATGTGTGGTATTCTAATGTATTAATACCTTGTACACCGATCTTGTAAAGCGCTGTAGAATTTGTGGCGCTATATAAATAAAGAATAATAATAATGGTGAAGGAGCTCATGGTGACTTAGAAGACAATCATAGCCCTTGTGGAAGTTACCAGTTTTCCATGGACATGAAAGAATATATGGGCAAAAGTATTGGGACCCATGACCATTACACCAACATGGACGTTTATGACATGGCATTTTAAATATAATCGACATTAATATGAATTTGCCCCCCCCCCCCTTTGCAGCTATAACAGCTTCCACTCTTCTGGGAAGACTTTCCACAAGATTTTGGGGTGCTTCTCTGGGAAGGTTTGTCCATTCATCCAGTAGAGCAATTGTGAGGTCAGGATTGATGTTGGACAGGAACGCCTGGCTCACAATCTCTGTTCCAATACATTCCTAAGGTGTTGGATGGGGTTGAGGTCAGGGCTCTGTGCGGCCAGTCAAGTTATTCCACACCAAACTCATCCCGCCATGTATTTATGGACCTTGTTGTGTGCCCTGGAGCACAGTCATGCTAGGAATAGACAAGAAGCTCTTCAGAACGACCCATGTCTTTCACAAATGTTAGTAAAGGCAGACTGAATGGCCAGGGGGTATGATTTTATACACCTGTGGCAATGGGTCTTGTTGAAACACCTGAATTCAATCATTTAGAGCTGTCTCCCGTTACTTGTGTCCATATGCTGTAGAAGTATAGGTCTGCAATGATTACACCTGTTCTACTCTCCTGCTTTTTCTTTGATGTCGAGAGGACATCAGTTATTTATCAGCACAAATGAAAGATGTTTAATGGTAACACGTACAAAAAACACACCTATCAGAACTGACCTGACATGCTTTCAGTTACTTGCTCTGTGAAAAGATCTTTGTTTGACTCTTCCCGCCTTTCAGCTGTGTTGACTTTGGCTTGGGTTTCATAGTTTGCTGATGCCGGCAGTGAACCTTGTCCTGGTTGAATTTTATCCATATCTGAACCTATGAACTTGGTTTGTCATGACTTTGTAGTCCTACATGGATTGCGTTTTTACCTTTACCGGCTCAGTACATGCTCAGGTCTATGCCCTCATAAGCATGTGGACTCTACTTGATACTACGATGAAGAACGCCCTGTGTAAACCAAAAAGTAACAGTAATTCCATCAGCATAAGACCCCTAGAAACTAAATACCATGACATATAATACCTAAGGTAATTTTTTCAGACGATTTCAAGATAACTATGTCAAGCCGCAGGTGTTCCATAAATGGTGGGATTATTTGGAATTCTGATGTGGAAGACCTGGGTTGGACAGCTTTTGAATTTGAGTTGAACCACAGCTCTTCATTTAAATGACTCAATGACTTCAATACTGTCCAGTCGAAATTGTCAATATCTGAAAATATTTTCAGTCTGTATTGGGGGACTATGAATGTTGGAAGACTGAGTGACTGTGGGGAAAGTAAATTGACTTAAAGGGTTGGAAAGGCATGGCATAACATTGCCAAAAAATGGGAATGATGTTAGTGTATCTTCTTACCGTTAATAATTAAAGTATCCAGGCCATTCTTAAAGGAGCAACTGAGTGTGAAGGGCAGAGCCATTAACAAGATATTACAACTAGGGAGAAAATAGGCTTTGTGTACAGCCTAGAACATGCATTGACTGTGCTCCTTGTAAGATCTACATGTTGAAGCAGATATTTTGTATTTGTTCTCATTGTACGTTGTCCAGAGACTGGTACAACTGGTTCCTCCTTGTTGTCATTATAGTCAGGGTATTTCATCCATATCTGATCCCAACATTTAAAGGGAAACTCTTTTAGTGACTTTCATACACTGATCAGCCACAACATTAAAACCAACTGCCTAATATCATGTAGGAACACCTTGTGCTGCCAAAACAGCTCTGATGTGTCGAGGCTTCGATGCCACAAGACCTCAGAATTTGTCTTGTGGTATCTTGAACCAAGTCATTAGAAGCAGATCCTTTAAGTTCTGCATGTTGCGAGGTGAGACCTCCATGATGGAATTTCTTGTTCCAGCTCAGCTCACAGAACCTCAATCAGATTGAAATCTGCGGAATTTGGAAACCAAGGCAAAACCTTGAAATCTTGTCATGTTCCTCAAACCATTCCAGAACAGTTTGTGCATTATGGCAGGGAGCATGTTCCTGCTGAAAGAGGCCACTGCCATCAGGGACACTATTGACGTAAAGGGTGTATGTGGCCTGCTTCAATCTCTTGGTACTGTATGTGGTACATGTCATGTGAGTTCTAACACTTTTCTATCATGGCCAGCATTATGTTTTTCATCAATTTGAGCTAAAGTAGCTTATCTGTATGATCGGACCAGACGGGTTAGCCTTCGCTCCTCATGTGATCAATGTGCCTCGAGCACCAATGACCTTGATGCTGGTTCACCGGTTGTCCTCTCTTGCACCACGTTTGGTAGGTATTAAACACTGCATACTGAGAACACCCCACAAGATTTACCGTTTTGGAGATGCTCTGACCCAGTCGTCTAGCCGTCACTATTTGGCCCTGGTCAAAGCCACTCAGATCTTTTTGCACATTTTTACTGCTTCCAACGCATGAAATTCAAGAACGGACTGTTCCAAATTCAGTACTTGATTTGATTTTACTTGTTCATACATTGCCCTTGAGAAAGTCTGGTGATCCAGACGAAACGCGTTGGGCTTTTTATGCTTACAGCTGTTATTTTCATTTTATTTATATGCTGAATACATTTTTATATTTTGGTATCCTGTGGCAGCCTTCTGTGATTGGGAAATTACAAAGAATCCAAACCAGCTGGCAATAGATGGTGGATTGTTCATATCTCCAGATACAACATCCAGCGAGAGCTGCCTGATACACCGGAGTACCATAAAGATGCCAATTCCCCCAGGGATCCTGTGAGTCTCAAATAATTGAGGTTCTTTTTCCACAATTCTGCATAATTTTTGCTGCGTATTGATATAGGACTTTACATCTTCCGTGCATACCCCATTGTTTGAATAAGGAGGACGTGAACCACCTCCTGGAAGATTTTCTTATACTACACAATTGTTAAGTTAAGTATTTTTGTATTCACCAATACATATTTTTTGCGGTTTTATTGTCATGACTGATCGTGGTTTCTCAGTCTGAGTATCAATCGTGCAGATGAAAGGAAAGTGGTAAAAAAATATATTTTTCCCAATATGGGTAAGGTGTATGGCAATGGTTTGCGCTCTACTTTTCGCCAAGGGATACGAGTGGTTTTTTTTTTTCTTTTTTCCATTCCCACATACCCATACAACTAACTACACATTTCTGCTCACATGCAGAGGTCACCCATTAACACAAGACACAAACACAGGCACCAAGTGGACACAGACACACAGCAACACACAGACAGGCAAACAAACAGTGACATAAATAGGGAAACACAGACTCAGAGTCACATTCAGACACAGGAACAAACACAGAACCATGTACTCTCCGATGCAAAAGGTCATAGATAAACGTAACAGCACACAGACTCAGAGACAGGCATAGGGACACTAAGACACAAAAACACATATTGTCTCAGAGCTGGCGCTACCATTAGGTAAACGAGGCATCCACCTATGGTGCCACCCATCAGGGGTTCAGGTGGCTCAGTCACAGGGATAGTGCATGAAAACAGTTTCCATGTGCTTCCCAAGACATATTGAGCACCGGAACTAGATAATGCCAGGAAACCTACTTGGCCAGGCAACAAGTTAGTGGAAGTGGTGCACATAGACACCGTGCTAGCCACAGACCACTTCCTCTTTCACAAAATGCCATGTGCTCCATGCACCCACTTGATTGTTCCTCCTGCTGCTGTTAATGGCAGGTGGAGTCCATAGGTCTCTCTATGGATTCAGGCGTGACCCTGCAGTGAGCTTGCGCATGTAAGGTCATACAGTGACTATGGAAGAACACTGGGAACTATTTCTTCTCAGTCTTCAAACTGCTTGCAGACAAAGGAAGTGGTGGATCACACGTCCTCTGCACTGTGGTATAAATAAGGAATTTTCAGATAGGGTTAAATCTCTTTGTTAAGTGATTTTGCAAAATAGGTCGTTCTTCATTGGCTAGAAACGTATAGGAGCCATTCGTTAACCGTAAGCAGCTCCAGCCATTAGCATAAAGGAATACAGAGACTCGCTCTGTGTGCTGACGCCACTAGCAACCAATCTGTTGACTGACAGTGTAAAACTGCTGTTGACCCTGGTGGGGTGGAGGAAGCTCCTCCACTTCACCCAGCTATAACACCAAATTGGGGCAGCGGGTGGGGGGGGTACGCCTCATATCCTGATCACTTTAAGAAGTGGTCAGGCTGAGTAGAGTGTCCCTTTAACAGCACGTTTGTAATAGCGCCCAGTATTTGCAATGCATAGCAATATCTTCAATATGTGTAGCCATTTGTATAATGCGAGATATTTTCCCTTCTCTTGGCCTATACTCCTCCGTAATTTTGATTTATGTAATCCTTTAGTTATTGCCTGAATACCAAGTGAGACTTAAATGCCACTGAGATTTAAAAGCTTTAGCCAAGATAAATATTCAATCACTTTCCTTGAGCACCCCCCCCCCTTTTTTTTTTTTTGGTGGTGAGGTCCTCCTTGGTACAAAATGTAAAAGTTCAAACTCTGAGATTTATTTATTTTTTTGGGAATTGTTTATTTTCCTTAGAACTTGTTGAAGCTGCCGTGGGGACCCATTTCCATGCCACGCTCGTCTGCAAACGATCAGGAAATGATTTAAATTTGGCAAGGGCATAAGAGACCTTGGTCAGTTTATAGTTCTAAACCGCATCTCGAGGTTCGTTCCCGGGGCATAACATTTCGGGAGTTTGTAAGTGGACTTAAATCAGGGCAAACACGGAGAGTGGATGTGGGCTTTTTATTTACAGGTGTGAAAGTTTGGATCAGACCCTAGTTTCCTGGAAATGGGCTTAAAATAGCGTTGCTTCCTCGGTATGGATACAGATATAACTCTGTGAAGTCTGTGTTTATCACACACACCGGCCTACACAACATTTGTATGGGTTACAGTATAGACCAAAGTGACGGCAGAGGTTATTTATGTGTTTACCCTACATTAAAGAACGTTTTTATATAAGTATGTACCAGGGGCAGACTGACAACTAATGGGGTCCCCGGGCAATAGGAGATTGTGGGGCGCTTTGCGGCATGCCCACAGAAGGTCAAACCCCCCAAAAAAACTCACATAACCGTCCGACATTGTCGTGTTAAAGAATTAATTTATTTACACAATTTTTAAAATGATGAGTTAAGAAAATCCACTCGGGCCCAACAGTGAATTAGGGAATCCATTGTGCCCCCTCTAGACTTACAGATGGCCACCGCTCCGCTCCAGCAGTCATCACCCACCCATTGCAGCTAAGGCCGTGGCATAGAAGGTGTGAGTGTATCACAGAGCTCCACAGTCATAAAACTCACAGTAATGTGCGGTGTTTAGCACAGAGCTCTATAGTTACACACCACACATTACTGTGAGATTTATATCACAGAGCTCCACAGTTATAAAACTCACAGTAATATGCGTGTGTATCACAGAGCTCCACATTTATAAAACTCACAGTAATGTGCGGTGTTTAGCACAGAGCTCTATAGTTACACACCACACATTACTGTGAGATTTATATCACAGAGCTCCACAGTTATAAAACTCACAGTAATATGCGTGTGTATCACAGAGCTCCACATTTATAAAACTCACAGTAATGTGCGGTGTTTAGCACAGAGCTCTATAGTTATAAATCTCACAGTAATGTGTGGTGTGTATCACAGAGCTCCACATTTATAAAACTCACAGTAATGTGCGGTGTTTAGCACAGAGCTCTATAGTTATAAATCTCACAGTAATGTGTGGTGTGTATCACAGAGCTCCACAGTTATAAAACTCACAGTAATATGCGTGTGTATCACAGAGCTCCACATTTATAAAACTCACAGTAATGTGCGGTGTGTGTATCACAGAGCTCCACAGTTATAAAACTCACAGTAATATGCGTGTGTAGCACAGAGCTCCATAATTATAAAACTCACAGTAATGTGTGGTGTGTATCACAAAGCTCCATAGCTATAAAGCGCACAGTAATGTGCAGTGTGTAGCACAGAGCTCCATAATTATAAATCTCACAGTAATGTGTGGTGTGTAGCTCAAAGATCCATAGTTATAAAACTCACAGTAATGTGCGGTGTGTATGAGCATATCACAGAGCTCCATAGCAATAAAACTCAAAAACAATTATACTTACATTAGTTAAATAAATACTAAGTTATTTCAAAATACCGAAGCCCCTGCTCAGTGCCAGAAAGACACTGAGCAGGGGCCCAACAGCATGGGCATGGAGCGTCCTGTACACAACGCTGTGCATAACGCTCCACACACATCCTGGACTGCAGGGGCGGCAAGGCCAATCTGGACCCATCCCCCATCTGGGCCCACCCAAGTGCCCGATGGGTCAGTCCACCCCCGGTATGTACAACACCTTGTATAAATATTAAACCCCCACCTGTATATTTTCCCTTTTTATAGGGTTACAAACTGCATTTGAATTATTTTTACCTGTAAATACTTGCACATTTATCTTATCTTATATTATCTTGCCAGGTTACATATCAGGAGTCAGTACAGGGGTTATGCTGGTAAATACCGGCTGGGTGGAGTAGAGGTAATGTCACCGCTCTGCGTGGAGAGAGCCTGTGGAGTCATGGGTTCAATCCCAACGAGCAACATCTCCAGTAAGTGTCCTTGGCAAGACACCTAACGGTACATACTCGCCATCCAGGACATACTTGAAAACAAGAGAAATCTCAATGTATCCTTCCTGGTAAAATGCCTTCTCATAAAAAAATAAAGTACCAGCGCTGGATTTAGAGCTTCACGTAGAGTTGCCAGGTCGGCCATGTTTTCCTGGACAAATATTACTAGTTCCAGTAGAGAGGAGCACAGGGAGAAGTGCTGCAACAAGTATAATTCATATCTTGCAGGTAGGAAATCTAGGCAGGTCACCTGGGATTCCTTCTTGATTTCTTACCCACAGCGTATGGATTCTACATACTCCAGGGTGGCATTTTTCATGCGCTCTCCAACAGCATGAATACATTATATGTGTCTAGGAAAACATGGCCGATCTGGCAACCCTAGCTTCGTGGGTTTTGTAAAAGATCAATTACATATTCATATTTACCAAGACATGCAACCCAGAAGATTTTTGTATTCCTTTGTTCCTCATGTAATGACCCCTGGCATTTGGCTGATGACCCGCTCTGGCGTTACGACCCCTGGCATTTGGCTGACGACCCGCTCTGGCATTACGACCCCTAATATCTGGTTCATGTGTATTCTGTAATTAACCCCTGGTGTCTGTTGTTCTGTTGGTGTATACTTCTGGTACTATCTGTGTTTGGAAATCTGGCCACTTCAAGGACCGGCAGTGTAGGATAGTTTTTCTGCATACAGTGAATAGACATAATAACTAGGAGGTACTTGACAGCACTTCCAATAGTCCGGGGACACCTCAGGATTAATAGCATTCAATTTACAGGGGGTGAGACACCATCGAGCTAATAATTGATAATTGGTTTCCTGAATACTTAAATCCCTAGAAGTATGGATGGTGATCTGGAAACATCAGACCACAACTAATCCGTAACAGGGGCCGGAAGCTCCACTGATCATTTAGCTGCAAAATGTTGCATATCAGCAAACTGGGCAGCCAATAACCGTTAGTAAACAGTGGAAAGCAAGTGGGAGGGTGGAGGGTCAGCAATGCATAATTTTTCAAAAGGGGATAAATCAATGCGAATGGTGCACTGTCGAGTAAGGCAGGACAAGAAATGTTTCAGTTGGAGGTATCTACAGGCATCTAGGGAGGAATCAGATGCTCCACAATCAATGTGTGTAAAGACATGTTGCATCCATCAGTCAGGCATGCCCAAAGTGGCAAATAAGGTCCGTCATAGTCTAGACCCATGAAAAATGTAGTTAGAAGTGGATGGTTCCCACCGTTAGTGCTTCCTCATGGATCAGTTGGGTGCGTGCATGAGCTGCCTACTGAGTGTGTTAGGACAGTACCTTGCTCCTGCCGAAAAATAGGTAAATTATGGTGAGGGGTACCCTCGCCAGACAGAAGGTACCCCTCACCATAATTTAAAGATGAATTCAGTCCTGGAAGAAATTCCAGGTTGCTTTTCACTGGGGTCAGAGAGTAGGGGTGACAAGCCTAAGCGTGAGCGATATCTTCCCCAGAGACAAAGAGTCGGTGGATAGTGGGGTGGAGGGATGGGCATAGAGATTCAAATGATGCTGTTTGCCAGGTCACCGAAACAATAGGAACCCGGGGGGAACCGTTGTTCGAGATATAGCCAAAGCTTATGAGGTGGAGACAATGACCAGTCACTCAAACGCATTAATAAAGCTGCCACATAGTAGAGTTCCAGGTGTGAGAGTCCCAGGGCCCCCTCGTGATTTAGGTTGAGTAAGGGTGAAGTAGGCTATCCTCGAGTGGCCCCCCAGCCCGTACAAAAGACACAAAAAAGCTCTAAGTTTACTAATAAGGGCACAGAGTACATGTATAGGAAGAGTTTGGAATCGATAGAAAAATGTAGGGAGAATTGTCATTTTTAACATATTATCCTGACCAAACCAGAGAAATTGGGGTTTGCGCCAGGCTCACAAATCTTGCTCAGTATGTTTCAAGAGTGACACGTTATTGAGGTTGAATAAGGCAGCGAGGTCAGAGAGGAGTAGAATACCCAGGTATCGAAGGACCTTCCTCCCACGAAAAGCAAGCGATATTTTGGAACCCTCCCTTCAGGGATGATGGGAAATTGCCAACAGCCAGCAATTGGCATTTAGACTCGTTAGTCTTAAAATTAGAGACTGCAGCATAAGTCTCAGCTTCCTGCAAGAAAGCAGGAATGGAGTGCAGAGGATCCCACAGGGAAAGGAGGATGTCATCAGCGAAAGCAGATACCTTGTGTGGTTAGAGGGGAGATCAAGTCCTAACATATGAGCATTGTCCTGTAGCCTCTGAAGAAATGGCTCCAGGGTCAGGATGAACAGCAGGGTGGACAAAGGACAGCCTTGTCTCGTGCCATTATGGATAGGTATGGGGGCCGATAATAAGCCATTGACATGCAGGACAGCTGTAGGGTGTGCGAAAAGCATTGTAATCCAGGACCTCCATCTAGGGCCCAATCTTACAGGGTTATTCAGAGAGAGGTGAAAACCAGGAGAATTGGCAGGAGAAGAGAACAATCTAGGCCAAATAGCCAATTTGGAAAGTGAGCTAAATGGGAGAATTTTTCTGGTTTGGCTATTTTGACCTAGAATTTTCACTTCTCCACTCATTCACCTGGTTTTCACCTCTCTCTGAATAACCCTGCTAGTTTAGCAAGAATCGCCATGGTTGAGGGCCCTGATCGTGTTATTGTGGGCACCCCGAAGCAGGACAAAACCCACTTGATCTGGGTGAATGAGCCTATGGCAAATGTGGTCCTAATCTCGTGGCCATCATCTCGGTTCTATTTTTGAGACTAGGGTCAGATGAACGCATTTTTCGCGTCGTCCGAATGAATGGACGTATTTTTTCACGGAATACGCGATAGCGGTCATACGATGCGCATTTTCGTCCGTGATTTTGTACGGATCATCAATAAAACCCTTTTTGTGTCTGGACGTTATGTTGGCCGGACATTAGCAGCGTCTGACATCTCCTAATCACGCACACACGCCGCTAGCAGACGCAGCGCACTCTGTACGTTAGTACTAGCAGTATCACTTTCTTGAAAAAATGCATTTGTTTGCCGCTTGCGTTGCGCAGCAGCACTTTAGTGCGGCCGTACTTCTTATATTGCCCGTCATTGGCCGTCATTTGCTGCTACTACGGCCGTGATAAAGTGCGGCTGCACGCGCGTTCGCACTGCGTTCGTCTGACCCCAGCCTAAATCAACAGGTTTTTAGAAGGATAAAACGTGCTTTATTTCTATTGAGTCACTGACTTCTTTTCTGTAGGCAGCCTGGAATCACACAAAATCCTAAGGAGGAAAAAAGGAGTCTTTGACACTCCACAAATTCTTCTCTATTTAAATTAGAAATTATCTGTTTAATCATTAAACTTCCAAGGAATTTTCTAGAAAACCACTGCCAGGAGCTAGTGTTTTTTTGCAAAATAGTTTTTACCCCCTTCACTGCTGAGCCATTTCACCTCTGTGTGCGGAGCTAATTTTTACCGTTTGTGCTCATCATGTTTAACCCCTTAGTGACTGGGCGGTTTTACACAAATCCGTCCTTTAGTGCCCGCTGCTGTTTTTACATTTCTGCGCTGTTTGTGTTTAGGTCAAAGTTTCCTCTTACTCGTTTATGCAACCCACACTTATTATATACTGTTTTTCCTGCCATTAAATGGACTTTCTAAAAAATACCATTATTTCCATCATATTGTATAATTTACTATAAAAAAAATGAAATATGTTGAAAAAATTAAAAAAACACACTTATTTGAAATTTAATCCCCAAAATCTATAAGCTCCAGCTAAATAGTTTAAAAATTTTGTCCCGAGAATAGAAATACCCAATTTTTAAATGTTTTTGTTTTTTCACCCCATCACTGCTGAGCCATTTCACCTCTGTGCGCTGAGCTCATTCTGATCGTTTTATGCTAATAATTTTTTTTATTTTTTTTTAAATTCTTTATTTTCAAGATTTTAAACAGCATTGGGTACAACAGCATATCAATCATGAATCAGCTTAACAAACAGTCTGCGGTAGGCTTGTACCGAGGGAGAACCTCGCCCAAAGGCAAGGATATAGAGAGGGAGGTGAAATGCAACAAACAAGGGGGAAAAGAGGGGGAATGAAAAAAAAAAAAAAAATTAAAAAAAAGAAAAAAAGGGGGGGGGGGTTTCCCACCAGGTCACGCATACTGAGGAAGGTTATAAACAGATACATTTCAACGTAACGTATCGACATAATCATCCCACAGGTGCCAAGTTTTCTCGAACTTGGGGAGGGTTTGGCGCACCATTGCCGTCAGGTACTCCAGAAGCCTCACATCTGATACTTTGGCTTTCACCATCGTCATTGAGGGCACGACGTCTGATAGCCAGTGAGAGGCCAGGGATCGTCGAGCGGCCAACAGGATGCATCGGAGCAGAGCCTGTTCGGGGTTCGTAAGGTTCGATTTCGGTCTAGAGAGCAAAAAGTCCCAGGGATCAAGCAGGATGGCTCTTTGGAAAACAGTAGAGAGCAAGCGGCCTACCTCAACCCAATATGCTCGAGCCCTCGGGCATTCCCACCATATATGAATAAACGTGCCTTGCAATCCGCAATTTCGCCAACATAAATCTGTGGTGGTCCTCCCCATCCTACATAGCAGCACCGGAGTTGTGTACCAGCGGAATAACATTTTAAACGACTGCTCTTGGTGGGTAACACATATGGAGGATTTCGCTGTGGCCTCCCAGATCTCCTCCCACTCGTCCCCTGTCAAAGACTCCCCCAGATCGGCTTCCCAGCGGGCACAATAGGTCAGCTCATCCCATTCCTTGGATCCCGCACACAACGCATAATAGATAGTTGAGATCAGACCCTTAGTGACTTGCTCAGCGGAGCATAGATTCTCGAACCAGGTCAGGGGGGTGCCGGCCACGCGTCCTAAGGCTCCTGTTGTTATGTAATGTCGCAGTTGTATAAAGCGGAAATAGTCAAATGGTCTCAGTACCGTCCGTGTGGAGATGTCTGCAAAGGTTATCACCCGACCCCCAGTCAACACGTCACGGAATCGTCTCAGGCCAGCTGATTCCAGGTTTCTGAAGTCTGGAGGGTCTAGTCCCGGTGGAAATGCCGGGTTGCGTAATAGCGGAGTCATCGGTGATGGGACGTTGGCTATCGAAAATTTAGCGCAGGCAAGGTCAAATATCCGCATCGAGTTGGCTATGGCTGGGCAAATAATGCGGGGCAGCGGGCGCGAAGTCTTAGGTAGCCACAGGGCCATATGTGGTCGGTCAGGGGAGAGCAATGCCGTCTCCAGTGCCACCCACCGCCTGTCTTGTTCCGGTGCATGCCATGCGACTACTTGTGCCAACTGAGCCGCGCAATAATACATATACAAATTCGGTAAGCCCAGACCCCCTCTAGTTTTGGGGCGATATAGGATTTTCCTGGCTACTCTGCGCCTTTTGTTCTGCCAGATGAACGCATCTATCGCAGACTGGATCCCTGCTAAGTCCCTCCTGGTCACTACCACAGGCAATGCCTGAAAGAGGAACAGGAGTCTAGGTAGAATGGTCATTTTCACGGAGTGTATCCTCCCTATCCACGAGATTGGTTTGTCAGTCCAGTCCTCTAAGTCCTTCCGAATCTGACGCAACACGGGCAGATAGTTTGCTGCGTATAGTCGGGTAGGGTCGTTGGTCAGGGAAACTCCTAAGTAGTCGAGTGTCTTCTGTGAGACCGGGATATTGAAACGGGAGGCTATGTCTTTCACCAACTCCTGTGGGAGGTGTATCGGCATTGCGCGGGATTTAGAGAGATTGACCCTGAACCCTGAAACGGCCCCGTAGGTAGTTAGTAAGTCATGTAGGTGTTGCATAGAGTGCAATGGGTCCGTCAGGGACAGTAATATGTCGTCCGCATAGGCCGATACTGTGAACATTTGGGATCCCAAAGGGACGCCTCGGATGTTAGGGGAATGACGAATTCGGGACAGGAGGGGTTCTAGCGCTAACACAAACAGGATTGGGGATAATGGGCATCCTTGTCGTGTACCGTTGGAGACAGTGAATGGGGTGCGGGAGGCACCAGGAAGTTTAACCTGGGCTCTCGGTTTCTCATACAGCGCTCGCATGATCCCAACAAAATCATCCGGTAGTCCCAGACGAGCGCACAGACGGAAGAGGAAGGTCCACTCCACCCTATCAAAGGCCTTCTCTGCGTCCAGGGAAAGGAGCAGAGAAGGCGTTTGGGTCGATCTCGCCCACCACACCAGGTCCGTACCTCGTCTCGTATTCTCGTATAACTGGCGGCCAGGGATGAAACCGACCTGATCCGGATGTATTAGCAAGCGCATTAGGGGGTTCAGCCGGTCAGCTAAAATCTTAGCCAGGAGTTTAAGGTCAAAGTCGGGTCTCGAAGCGTCCCTCCCTTCCTTCGGGATGAGCGCTATGTCAGCTACGTTCATGTCTGGGTGTAAATGGGAGTCCCCCCGCAGCGCGTTGAATAGGGCGGTTAGGTGAGGGAGTAATATCTGTTTGAAGGTCTTGTAGTAGCCTCCATGAAACCCGTCCGGGCCAGGGGCCTTCATCCCGTTAAGGCCAGCAAGTGCCCTGCTGACTTCTGCCTCAGATATGGGTTCGCTGAGGGTGGCTGACTGGTCAGGAGTAAGGGTGGTTAGTGGAGTTTCGTTAAGAAATTCGTCAATCAGTTGTACGGTCCGTCCATCGTCTCTCTCACCAGCCCGGGATTGATTATATAGTTGGCCGTAAAATGCAGTAAAGACTTTAGCAATAGCATCAGGGGATGTAACCACTTGCCCGTCATGAGTCTTGATGGAAGGGATCGGTTTATATTGCCCCCTAGGTCTAAGGCTTCGTGCTAGGAGCGTGTCAAGTTTGTTGGACTGCTCATAGAAGGTACGCCGGGACCACACCAATGATCTGGCCACGTCATCTAAAAAGAGCTGTTTCAGGGCTCTCCTGACCTCCGTAAGAGCCGTAAGTCCTGTGGGGGTGGGGTCTGCCTTGTGGATCTGTTCAAGGCGTCAAAGCTGCGCTTGAAGATCCAAGGCCTGTCTAAGTTTCTGTTTCTTCCGAAATGTAGCCACTTTGATAAAGTATCCTCGCAGCACCGCCTTATGGGCGGCCCAGATCGTGGCGGGAGAGACGTCCTCCGTAGTATTCTCAGAGAAGTATTGTTCAAGGGCTAGGTGTGCTTGCGCTACCACTTCTGGGTCGCGGAGTAGAGAGGCATTCAGCTTCCATGTCCACGGGCCAGAAGAATGGGGGACGGCTAACTGTAGGGATATATCTGCATGGTCCGACCACGTAATGTTGTGAATATCCGTTCGCAGGACCATGGCCATACAGGTCAGATTACATAGAAAAAGGTCGATGCGCGAGTAGGAGCCGTGCGGGGCCGAATAGAATGTAAAGTCTCGTTCATCAGGGTGTAGGACCCTCCAGGCATCTAGCAGGTCTGTACGTCTGAGGAAAGTGTAGAAAGCCTTGTCCTGTCCGCTGGGTCCTAGTACTTTCTCTAATCCGGCGGGTGAGCGTCTGTCAGCGGCCGCGCAGGGGACGGCGTTCATGTCACCACCCACGATTATCAAACCTCGGGGGAGGGAGGTCACCAAGTCAGACATGTCAAGCCAGAACTGTTCTGATTGCGCGTTCGGGGCATATATATTAAGGAGATGACAGGGTGATGCGTGCATGGATCCTGATACCAAGACATATCTACCGTCACTATCAGACACCTCAGATGTGACCCTGAAGGGGCAGGTCTTACGTAAGAGAATCGATACTCCATTGTGTTTAGTAACTGAGTGGGCCGAAAATGCCATGGGGTAGCGATGATCTGTAAGCCGAATTTTGGCTGCTTTGTTGATATGGGTTTCCTGAATAAAAGCTATGTCTGATTTAGCCGAGTTAAGGGTGCGCAAAAGAAGGCGACGTTTATTTGGGGAGTTTAGACCCTTAACATTAAGGGAGGTGATTTTAATGGACATCTGGGGGCCGTGCTCTATGTGTCGACTGGCCATGTGCGGTACCCACCTCCACTCCTATCGTAGGGCATCTTCCCATCTCTACTCGCGTCAATCTAAGACCTGGGGGTAAGCTGGTGGGGAAATTGGGGGAACATAAAAACATAAACAATAAACTCAAGCAACTATATACATCAAAGTCTGTAAAAGATATCACAGAAAAAAAAAAAAAAAAAGGCCTGGGCTTACCCGCTGCCAAGCAACAAAAAGGTGGGGGGAGGGGCATCTCAATGTCCGACTCCAATACAAGAGTCCAAGAAGCCCCCTCGCTCGCCATGGGTGTCCAATATAATGTCAGACCCAGAAGAGACCAACCCAACCCCTCACACCCTCCACCCCGTGTCCCGGCGCCTCCAGAGAACTTGCTGGCTGCGCTACCACCCCGGGAAGGAGCACCAAAAAGGGGGGTATTATGGACAAGCAGAATTGTCCCGTATGGCTAATGAATGTGCCTTTGTTAGGCGGAGGACCCGCAAGGCGTGGGCTGCGACCACCCATCACCACTTTACGCGTATCTGTCCCCGGACTGATGGGTCCCTCACAGGAGAGCCAGGTGATCACGGGGCGAGGGAGAGGGGGAAGAGGGAATAGTCCCAAGCCGGCCACCGGGTATAAGGAGCAAAATCCTGGTACATCACCTCAGGTCGGGGATCGTCCGGAACGTCGGTGTCTGCCTTTGCCCACAGTATTCCACTCCCTGGAGAAGTGCGGAATGGGGGGCGGACGGTGCTCCGGTAGCTCGAAGTCGTCTGGAACTGTAATACCGAGAGCTTTGAAGAATCTTCCGGGATCCGTCCGGGGTTGCAAAACGTGGGTGCGGCCGTCCTGGAACGCCAAGATCTTCAGGGGGTGCCCCCAGGCAAACTGGATCTTGTGAGCACGAAGAAGATCCGCGACGGGTTTCCATTCCCTCCGTCGCTGCAGCGTGGTCGGGGTCAAGTCCTGAAAAAGTAGGATGGGGGTACCCTCGTAGGAAATCGAGGCGCCTCTGTTATTTCGAAGGACGAGCTCCTTGGTGGAGTAGTGTAGGAAGCGGACTATGACATCCCTCGGGCGTTCTTCATCAGGCCTACGGCCCGCAGAGCACGGTGCGCGCGGTCGAGGATCCAAGCATGATCCGGCAGGTCCGGAGCTAAGGGGCGCAGGAGGTCACATATCAGGTCCGACAGGGAACCTTCACCCGCACCCTCTGGGAGTCCCCTGATACGGAGGTTATTCCTGCGTGTACGGTTCGACATATCTTCCATCTGAATTTCCAGTTCCTCCACTCTGCGAAGTACCGCGTTCGTGCCATCCACAACCACATTATGGGCCTCCGCCATGTCGTCTACTCTGGTCTCAAGGGCCGCCGTTCGGGTTCCCAGTGCCATGAGGTCCGCCTGCATAGTTTTCGTGCTTTTTTCTATTTCACCCGCGAGATAGGAGCGCATCTCCCGCATGTGGGCTATAATATCTGCGGTGTCGGTGTCTGCAGGGGTCCCATCGGACATTTCATCCTCCGAGGCCATCGCTGTGCGGCGGGAAGAGCGGCCGCCATCTTGGGTGGGGCCCTGTCTCTTAGCCGAGAACATCGCGACAACCGATCCGTCCCGCTGCTGCTTACCGCGTTTTGGCGATTTCTGTGTTGCCGGCATCATGGGAATCCGGTGGGTAGTCTGTGGGGGCTCTGGGTCTGCGGCTGGGTGCTGTTTACAAGTGCCTCACGGCGGAGCTAACGGCTCAGGCGGCCATTTCCTTCGGCTGCCAAGCCACGCCCCATGCTAATAATTTTTTAATGCCAGCCTAGTTCCTATTTTAGTAAACCCCCCAGACTAATTTTTTTTTAAAAGAACCCCAATTTTTTTTAAAAAAATTTAATTCTATTATTGTATTTTATTTTTTTAATTTGTTTTTTTACACCAAACCTGGTCATGTTTGGTATCATTGGAAAGGCTATGATCGGGCTTCTCCAATGACAGAAAACATGACCCTCTAGCTACCAGAGATCGGGAAATACGGGGATCCAAATGATCCCCCTATCTCCACTTGGCAGCTAGGGGGTTAACTGGCCCACTGACATCCTCACACATATGGTGAGGATGTCAGTGGGTGGGGGGCAACACAGAGGCTTGGCTGACATCCAAGATGTCAGCCACCTCCGGGTTTAAATCGCGATTCGGCAGTGAAATGGTTAATGATATTTAATGGTAAAGGAGCCCCCTCCCCTTTCTGGATTTTGCGGCAGGCGCCACGATGACGCAGCATGATGACGTCATCAAGGATGCCGGCCCCCCCGAAAACGGCGGGGCAGGCTCCCAGCCTGTCAGAACGCCGTGGGAGCCGGCGAGGCAGGTGAGTATTGGGCGGGAGGGAGGTTAGGCGACCCTGACGTACTATGTACATCCGTGGGTCTAAGGGAGACTTCCCGATCGGACGTACATAGTACGTCAGCGGTCGAGAAGGGGTTAAATGCGACTTGAAGTCACGTTTTATTATATGACCCAGACAAATTATATATCCTTTTTTTTTTCCGGCAGATTCATAATATATCTTTATTATGTGTATATGTCATGCCCTGCCAGAATGCTAGAATAACTATTTTTAAAAAAATCGAATTTTCTATAAAATTTCAATCATCTACAGAGTGTAAAGTAATTTTTTTCAGAATTTAGCATCCATGCTTTTACAGTTATATATTTTCTGGGGGACGCTTGCTAAAAAAATTAGAACTGGGAACCCTTTACTTTATTTTTCTGAGAAATTATCCAATTTTAGCTAAAAAAAAATTCGTTAGTGCAGCATCGTTGTTCACATTTTAATTGAAATGTGAAAAATATTTCTGCATTAATACACCTTTTTATTTTTTATTAAAAAAATATATATATATGTATATTAATATTATTTTATTTTCAGCATGGTAATGTTTGGTATCATTGGAAAGGCCATGCTCTGGCCTGCTCAATGATACCACATGTTAACCTCTAGCTCCCAAATAGTGGGAGATAGAGGTGTCATTTGGACGCCTCTATCTTCACCATAGGGTTTCCATAGGGAAACCCCTTGGCAGCTAGGAGTTAATTCTCATACTGACATCATCACGCCATGAGAGTTGACGTCAGTGGGCAGGGGGGATCCCCAGAGACTTGGCTGACATCCAAGTTGTCAGCCACTTCCGGGAGAGGTCAGTGATCCGGTGCCAAATGGCACCGAATTGCGGACCGGCACCTCAGGGGTTAAAGAGATGCACTGCTGGAAAGGGCAGACTCTGCCCATTCCAGTGGCACCTCTCTTTTAACTTAACTTTTAATTATTGGCGAATTGCCAGCAAAGTACGGTGCAGCTCGCCTCGGATCATCATATTTCGGCAACCTTCAGCGACAATGAAATTGTCCCATAGAGAAGTATTGATTAATCTATCCAGAGAATGCCGAACTGCACCGAGATGTTGGTGAAATGCTCAGATTTTCGGTGATCAGTTCAACAAATTTAAACAAGCGAATCCCATAGGTTTCAATGTAAAAAAAAAATCCCGTTTTTATTATTTTTTTAATCCTTTTTTTGCAGAAAAAAGTCTATTTATTTTAATTATTAGAATTTTTTGGTCATTTTTCAGGATTTTTAGAGGAAACTTTTGATTCCCATTTTTTAAAATGGCTTTCTCTTTTTATTCTGTAACATATCTTTTTAATATTTTTTATATGACCTTTTTATTATTTCCATGCATTTTCATTGTTTTAAATGGCTTTTAAAAAAATTGCATTTGTCTTTTTTACCCCCAGTTCGGCGGCGTTCGTCGGCTGATTGGCTTTTTCCGGTGGCGTTCAGTGGCCAGTTTGGCAGATCGCCAGGATGCGTTCCGCACTTTGTTTGGTGGTTGGCGGCCGTGTTCGGTGGGCTGATCGTCAGTGTTCGGCGGACCCCGTTCGGCGCACTGCGGGGGACTCTGCAGTGAATGCTGAATTCACCGCAGGGCCGGCAAAATGAAATCGTCAAAGTGCAGCGAAGTGCGCCAAATGAGAGAGCACCGAACGTTCGGTGAAATTTCAGT